>CM067885.1:12376543-13576543 GCA_034621355.1 Mycalesis mineus
AACACTTCCTTATTGCATGCAGAGCTCTACAGAATTTATAGTTTAATCCACTTGTACAGATGTCTGCAGCGAATAAAAACTCACTAGCGGAGCTTTTTCATTGTACAGAGCACGGTTGAAGTGTTCAATGTAAGTAGTACAGAAAGACGACCTTCGGGATCCTTTATTCAGCGAGAAACTTGGCTTTTCACAATAGCCGCATCTTACAGCTACGTGACAAGAGTCAAACAAATAGAACGACCCTTTTTACATCTAACGACACCAACAATGCGGCCACATTCTTTCTTGTCATGCTACGTCATGTTTTGTCCAGTCAGACGAAATTGGTCACGTAGTGATACACGTCATAGTGTGAGTGTGCTCTGCCTCTGTGTATTGTAAGACCCTTTGGGTTATAGTAGGAAAGGTATTACTTTATTAAATAACTAAATTATCAGCATCGTTGGTCTGTGGTTTAGCTTATTTAGTTATTTATTGTAGAACTGGGTCAAGCCAATTAAATTAGTTATTGGAATTTTCTTTCAATAAATTTTGCGAAAATAGACTTCACAAATGAACATTTTATAGTCAACATTTCCTGAGGAAGTACTAGTTTTATAGTGAAGTGTATGTATCCACTGAAATTTAACAAAGTAATGCTAGCTTCTAATGATTTTGAAATTAATCTTGATTATATATATTTTTTAAAATAATAGTAATTAATGGAAAATGGAAAGAGAAAGTGTTGGAATTGCCTTTACAAAAGTTAAAAAAGTGTGTTAAAAACCATTCACTAAGTCGAGGTTACTATAAAATTAATGACTTAATTAACGACAAAGATTCTTGGAAGAGAAATTAATAGAGCAACTGCTGAGTTTCTTCCGGTGGTAGAGTCACTACATACCGACAGACTTGACGTTGCAAAAGTGCATGTAAAATAGCCTACTTAAAGTCAATTAATTTGATTAATTGTAAATGGAAAACCACTGCTTAAAAACAGTACAATATCTCGCAGTGCATGCGAGGGACAACAAACAAACCTACAAAGTCCTTGTCCATCAACCTGAGGCTGATGTAACTTGTAGTAATACAAATAAATCCCTTTTTGAGTGCTTTGTTTTCTAATAGTCGATGGTTACCGATGACTTTATTGCTGAACAAACAAATTAATTTCAAACTTAAAACTAACTTCTTATTTATCCTATAGACTGAGGATTTTGAATTTGCTACAAGTTTCAAAAGTACTAAAAAAAATTGGTTGTCTGTAAAGTCTGTTTACTGACGATAGTTGAACGTGACAATGTCTTAAGAAAATACTGATGGAATGGTAGCATTTAATTGGTTATTAAAATTTTTAATTTAAGTATATTTTTATAAATATTAATTTAAATTATTAAAATAATTGATTTTGATTTTATAAATTTATATTTTAAATTTATAATAAATATGTTAATTTATAAATATATTAATTTTTAATTTAAAATTAATATATTTAATAGACGGATGTCGAACGCTGCCGAACGCAAAGGCCGATTGTGCTTCTTTGTCGCTCGTGCCGCGCTCTCGCTTGCACTTCAAGCCTTATATGGAATGCCTCAAAGCGAGGTAACGACGCATGACGTCATGTTTTTTCGAGCGTGCAGCCGGCTCTATCGAGTTATAAGACGTTGTCACGTCAAAACAAAGAAGAAGAACCGATTTTTATTTAGACTGACAAATTAAAGGTACCTGCAAGCTGTAGCGCTGATTATTAGTGGAAGCCTTTAAATCAGTAAGATCACAGACGTAATTTACATTACACTACGAGTACGTCTATGTACTACTGTGGTACAAAGTACTAGTAAACTGTTAACGTTATTTAAAGCATTATTATGGCTTAGGTCTTCGTATTTTGGATATATGGGGCAAGCAAAAGTACATATTTTTAAATTCAGAGTGAATACAACGGTGCGCTATTTTGTAGGCATTCGTGCAATAAAACTGCGGAGTTGATTTGGATCGTGTGTTTCCGTACTGTTTTCCTTGAAGGTACCAGATCAGTTCCACTGATAAAAACTTTGAACATGAATAGCAACGACAGGGATTTGCTAACTTTATCTAAGCCTTTTTTATTTTTTCCAACTTACATTTGTTTGATAACAAAAACATTGGAATATTAAATTTTTATTGTTATATTTCTCAAACAATTTTTTCGCCATGTTTTATATTTTATGTACGTTAAATAATAAATTGCCTCCGTGGCGCAGTGGTATGCGCGATGGATTTATAAGACGGAGGTCCTGGGTTCGATTGCCGGCGGGGCAGATTGAGATTTTTCTTAATTTGTCTTGGTCTGGCTGGTGGGAGGCTTTCGCCGTGGCTAGTTACCACCCTACCGACAAAGACGCCAACTTGTAGTCGATAAAAAAAAAATAATAAGAAGGCATTTGTGTAAACTGATATTTTACATTAAATGTCAATATACGTATCATTTCAACATGACCTGTTTTTATACACTAAGCCCGCTAACCCGCATTGTAGCAGCATTGTTGTTCTAAGCTTCTTATCCCCTTCCAAAGAGGAACAGCCTGTAGTGTTCAAGTTCGGTGGTGACGGGAATGACCGATCGATGCCGATATAAAAGTTGGAGAGATTATTATTGAAGTTCAGTCGACCAATCTTAGTCTAATCAAATGCCAGATTTATTAATCATTGTGATTGATAGCTAATTAGTTAATATTTAATGATTTGGTTATTATTGGTCATCGTTGTGATTATTCCATAGTTAAATTGTCGAATAATTGATCATTGATTGATTGGTTGTTGTAGCAAACAAACATCCCTCAATTTGGATGGTCAGGGAGAGTAATGAACAGAGGAGGTGAGTGTTAACGCGCGTCACAAATTTATTTAAACCTACCCCGTGTCCAATCTCGGGCTCTGTTCGAAGTTATTCTCCCAGCCACGTTCCGAGTTATTCTGTAATTCTTAATTTGAATATGATTCCAGTCTTTGTACCTGCGTCGAAAAGATGTCGCCGCCATCCGACATATAATGTACCTATTTTATTAGCATTGATTGATAGAAATATTGGATTTTTTGATAGAAAGAAGTAATATTAAAAGTAAATAGTCAGTTAAAATAATTATTAATTTTTCAAATGTAATAATCTTAACGCAACTATAACGATGTTTACACAATCGTCACGTTGTCGTACGCTATAAAAATATGATTAAATACCTTCTTTAGCTCGAGTGTAGTTTTCCATTTAGTAATTACTTTGAGCAATAACTATAATAAAGAGCAGCAATAAACAAGGTTGTTTCCACACTGAGCACTGTACTCAATTACGAGCGCTTTTTACTTCATAATGATAAATAGTTAAGATTCTTTGTTGTTCAGTACAAGTATTATAAAAAGTATTTAATTAGAGTCTGCTTTGTCTTTAGGACCACGTTCTAAGCTTATTAGTTTTTATTGTAAATACTTAGTGAAAATGGGTATAAAACTGCTTTAGTACTTTTTTCCCGGTATCGACTGCCTCGATGGTTTAGTGGTTAGCCTATGTGGCTTCGATCACGAGGTCCTGGGTTCGAAACCTGGGTCGGATCACAGGATAATTCGAGGTTTTCATTCTTCTATGAAATTATCAGTACAAGCCCAGATTCGGGAAGTTGGTGGTGATACACCCCGTACCTCAGAGAGCATTCCCGATCACTATCATACACATCTGATAGTGATCGATAATAAATGAAACATTATCACCCTAAGCCCGCCAACCTGCATTAGAGCAGCATGGTGGGTCTATGCTCCATATACCCTCTCATACAAGGAGGGAGGCCTGGCTGATAATGATTATGCACTATCAAGCAAATAGAAAATACTATTTGTTTCAGCATGTTTACACTAAAATATTTATTGACAGTGGTTACTAAAAAATAGTATCGAAGAAGTAGAATACAAAAGGCTTCCTTATCGCTTTGTAGATTGCATTTCTTCCAGGCAACTTTAGTATTAGGAAAAGCGAAACAAGAGACTGCAGGCAGTGAAATAAAACACATACACATAACTAGAATACACAATCATACAAACTAATAATTCTTTTTATCAAAAATAGAACCGACTCAATATGTACTAAAAAGTACAAAATAACTGTGTCATTTAGTTACTTTATTTTCTTAAGCATAACTATAAAGTCGGTGCCAGCAGATTTAAAGAACATTTATTTAATGTAGTAAAGCAGTTTGTGGGCTCTAGGTAATGTCCTTAAAGTAGAAACCTTGGCTGGCATCGACTCCTAGATATGCCTAAGTAAATTAAAGCAATTAAATAACAGTTATTTTATACTTTTTAGTGCGTTTTGAGTCGGTTCTATTTTTAGTCAAAAATTTTTATTTCTTACTTTTTAGTGATTTATCGCCACGTAACATACTCGTACTATACTGTCATAATATATTATACGGCACTTGTAGCCAAAAAGCTATCGATACTTACACAAAAACCGAAATCGCAGCAAGTGTGCCTATAAAATTTGAAGAGTTCCTTCATTTTTCCCAGGATATCATCATCAGATCCTAACACGATGACAGTGGGACCATCTTGAAAGTGTGTTCTTTCTAATGAAAAAGAATTATCAAAATCGGACAACTCTATAAAAAGTTATGCATGGTCATACATAAATATATATATATATATATTTTTCGTTTTTTATCCTCGGTTAAAAACATACATACGGGTCGAATTGATAACCTGCTTTTTTTGAAGTCGGTTATAAAATTAAATTGATATAAACACAACAAATTCAACGTTATAGCAAGTTATCGTAATTTTTTTTTTTTTTTTTTTTTTTAATTTTTTTTTAATGACTACAAGTTGGCCCTTGACTGCTATCACACCTGATGTTAAGTGATAATGCAATCTAAGATGAAAGCGGGCTAACTTGTTAGCAGTAGGATGAAAATCCACACTCCTATCGGTTTCTACACGACATCGTACCGGAACGCTAAATCGCTTGGCGGTACGTCTTTGTCGGTAGGGTGTCGTAATATCTACTTGGAGACTATCTACTGGTATATTTTTCCTTAATCGAAATAGGCAAGGAACACACGCGAGCATAGTCGCTAAGGGTAAGGTGAACCCATCTAGTTTGGATTTATTAGACCCTCCTGATTTACTTTTTTTCATCACGCTCGCTTTTGTTTCAACATTTTTACTCGTATTTTATAAAAAAATCCGCAAAAGCGTGAGTGGAAAAACTTATGAAAAGATTACATTTCTCTATCGTTATTTTTTGTTTACATTTTTTTTTTAAATTTTGCAACAATACTTATAAAAATACTATTCAAATGTATAAAAAAATCCAGTCTGTCTGTTGCAGAGTTCGGGGGCCCAAGCATCCGGTGCTCAGGGCTCCAGAGTGAGAAACCTCACAATACGCGCCGTCTAAAGAATTACCGCCTTCTGTATCCGACCCTTGATCTTCCAACTAAGCGAAAGCTTTATACGATGTTGCCGAAGCTTCATCATTATCATAATTATCAGTCTACTAACGGGCCACTACAGGGCCAGCCCTCCCCCCTTATAGGAGAGGGGATATGGAGCGTACACTCACCACGCTGCTCTAATGCGGGTTGGCGGGCTTAGGTTGATAATGTTTCCTTTATTAACGATCACTATCAGATGTTGATGACAGTGACCGGGACCGACGGCTTAACGTGCTCTGCGAGGCATGAGGCTATAACACCACTAACTTCCCTACTCCGGGCTTGGAATGTACAGAGAATTTCATAGAAGAATGAAAAACTCAGAATTATTCCGTGACCCGACCCAGGATTCGAACCCAGGACCTCGTGATCAAAGCCAGATAGGCTAACCACTAGACAACGAGGCAGTCACTAAAAAATGCAGCCGAAGCTTAAAAGATTTAATTTAAGAAGTCACTTTCTACTATGTCTGAACTCATATTTTTACTATGTCTCTTAGACGATTGTTAGTAGATAAATATGTGAAACTCAGAATAGCACAGAAGGTTTCCCTTAATTACAGAAATATGACCATTATCTCGAGCGAGAGTAATAATATGCCATTTGTGACAAAGCTTGTGAGAAGAAAGCTACTAAATTCTTTTTTCTGTCGCCAAGCAGCATTGTTTACATTCTAAGCTGAAGAGGTAATATTGATCTTGGCGGTGGATTTATAAAAGGAAGGTTCTGGGTTCTATCGGTGGCAGGCTTCGGCCGTGACTAGTTATCACCCTGCTGACAAACACGTACCGCTAAGCGATTTAGCGTTCCGGTGGCTTGTTGTGTAGAAACTGATAGAGTTGTGGATTTTATGCTTTTCCTAAAAACTATCCCACTTTCATCTTAGATTTCACCGTCACTTTCCACTAGGTGTTATTACAGTCAAGATCTAACTTAGAATAAAGGAGAAAAAAGAACGTTTTCATGTAATTGCATATGAGGATTAAATACCTACTCGTACGTCTCAAGTTGAAAGACACAATTATAAAATTAAGTCTCCCGCCGCGTCTGTCAATCTGAACGTGATAAACTCAAAGATTACTGAACGGATTTTCATGCGGTTTTCATCAATACATACAGTGATTCCTGAAGAAGGTTTATGATTATGAATACAATTTGTAAATTAGCTAAAGTATAACTTTATTTGTAGGAACAGCTGCACCGTCAGGAGCTTTCATTCCTAACGCTGCTTGCATTTTAAAATATAACAAAACAATGTATTTTTTTTCGACTACAAGTTGGTCCTTCGCTGCTATCACACCTGATGTTAAGTGATGATGCAATCTAAGATGGAAGCGAACTAACTTGTTAAGAGTATGGAAGCTTTGTGACCTTTTATCAAGACTACAAAAGTCCACTTTGGCAAGTAGATATCTTTTAAGGACAGCTTGCTATACCTTGCTTGCTTCAAGTAGAAATATTTTAAGAAAATAGGTTTGTATTCAATTTTTTTTGATGTTCTTGGAAAATTACACAACACTATTAAGCACGGGCGAAGTCGAGGACGTATGCTACTTGTAACACAATTATTATTTGCATTGATAGTGTATGACCGTTTACAAAATATAATCTTTTTATAAATTGCTTTGCATTTTAAATATATATCTGTAAAACGAAAATGTAAGCTAATTAAAGAATAAAATAGACCCGCGGGGGCTCTTTTTACGAGCAATCATAAAACGGCCCTTCCGAGTGCGGTATAAAGTTGGCCGACCCGGGACCCGCGGCTGGCTCGTTGGAAAACGTTAACTTTGCGCACACCTTGATGTATATTTCACACTTTCAACTAAAAGGTAGCTGGTAATAGTATTCCGCTAACGGTCTTGAATTTAGCTTTGCGAAACTTTAGATTTTAAAAATTTTCGCGTCGAAAAATATTTTACTTTTTTGCATATAATTAAGATGGAGGTGTATTATATTTTTTAGATTCAGTGTTAAGTCTTAATTTTGAGTTTTAATTTTTTTTCCATCACCATAATGCTAGACAAACGAGCATGCGGGTCACCTGAAGTTGATTGATTCCCACTAATAAACACTGGCACCGCTAGAGTCAATGCTAATGTGTCTCCTGATTTTAGGAATTTTGTTTACCCGCCCCTTCAATAAACATATAAGCTGTAATCCCACAAAACAAAAAGTAGCTGGCGGTTCGTGGTAATTACAAAATATGATCATTTATCTTAAGTTTAATAGACAAAATTTAACTGTTCGGTTTTTTGTTTCATTTCAAAGTACCCACACAAAAGGTATGTATTTATTTCATGGCGATATATCTAATACCTTTAGACGAGCAAAATATATAGACACGGCTCCAACGGTTTTCATGAAATTTGTATAAAGGAGGGGCGATAAATCAATCTAGCTAGGTTTTATTTTTAGAAAATGTATTTTCTTCAAAAAAATTATACTGAGAAATGCATGAACGTAATCATGTTTTAGTTGTGCATTGTATGAAAATAATTCGAATGATTATTAATAATCTTAGTAGCATTTTGAGATTCGAACCCTAGTAGTAACTTCCCCTCCTGGGTATGACCATGCTGTTTTATCTTTAAATTAATTAAATTCCTGTAAAATTTTGATCACTCAGTGACCTCTAGTTTTAATAAATTGTTAAATCGTCGTAGAAGCTGAGAGGAGGGAGATGGTCTATAAAATATGATCTTGCTGTAGCCTTCGCAGAAGCACTAGTATACATAGTGGGTAGTATTCTAGTACGTGAGTGTACGGCTCGTGTGGTATTAATACTCTAGTGCATTCGCCTTGACCTAACCTTCGCCGCTTAGGGGCGGGCGGCCTCGATATCAAAAAGTGCAACTAAATACACGTGTCTGACTTTTTTTAACTTTTAACTGTATTACTTTGTAAGTGTATAGAGGAACAATAGCTAAATTATTTAAAATAATGGTTTTTATTAACGATTATATAAATTATTACTTTAAATAATGCTTTTTATTACACGTGTCTGACTTTTTTAAAAGTATTACTATATTACTTTGTATAGAGCGATAACTAAAAGTAATCTTATACGAATTATGGCGTAATAATAAAATATAACGTTTATTTTTTATTCCGCAGTGATGTAGTATTTTGTAAATAGTGTTAGTTATTATGTCATAATCACTTTTTTTAATTATTTATTTCTTAGTTATATTTTTCTTTTCTAAATATTGACACAAGGCAAAATTGCCAAATAACTGGAGTTTTAGTTTGTGACAAGTATATCCAAATCGACGTAATGCAATAAAATATATGATGTTTTTAATCACAAAAGAACAACTCTTATGTATACTTTGTGTGTTTTGTATATAAGTATAAGTAGGTAGCCCGCCAACCCGCATTGGAGCAGCGTGGTGGGTGTACGCGTCATATTCCCTCTCCTATAAGGAGGGAGGCCTGACCCTTTCACAGGATGTTTTCCTCAAAAATATCCAACAAAAAAACGGTAGCTATTATTAAAATAACATTCAACGTGAGTACCTAACACCTTAAACCCACCTCGTAAATCTTAAAGATAATATCTCGTGAAGGTAAGGATATAAGGTATACGATATTGGATATTAGCTGTAGGTACTTCAAAACTTTACGATATTGCAATTATCCTTTGTAACGCCTTCACAAATATGATATAATCGTCATGATCATCATAACCACCACATTAAAGCAAATGTACTGATGGACATATATTTATCTATTGAACGTCCACTGTAAGAAAGAAAGAAAGATAGAAAAATGTTTATTTAGGAAAACACTGATACAAATAAAATACAACAAAATACAAAAAAAAGCAGGATGTGAAAGTGATGTGATCCCAAATAGGTCCATCAGCCTTTTGTTATCATCATCATTAACAGCCTATTAATGATGATGATTTGTGACCCTCCAATTTGTAGAAGTCCAAATCTTTTATGAATGACATTAAAATCTAATATATAAAATATATATCTAATATATAAAATTTCCCAGTCACAATGTTAGTTACCGTACTCCTCCGAAACGGCTTTATCGATTTTTACCAAATTTTGTATGCGTATTCAGCAGGTCTGAGAATCGGCTACTATCTAATTCTCAACCAAATTATTTTTTAAATTTTTAATGCAAAACAACGTTTGCCGGGTCAGCTAGTTAATATATATATTCAATCTTAAAGGAACGTTACGTCAATGGATGAACAGGAAAAAACGACATATTAACACATATATACGACGAGACACCGATACACGTCATGCTCAGTTGCAGAGAAGTATCGGAACAACGTGCAACATACATTGGCTCCAAAGCGACACTCCAAGAGGCAATCGGTGACCTGGGCGGCCTGCTAAGCTTTGGAGCGAACGCAATGGTTGGAAGATTCAGCGGGATCCTATATATCCAATCCTAAACGGCCACAAGTTGGCCAATGGAAAAACCAGGAAAGAAGAAGAAGAACGCATATATTAGATGAAATTATGGCCCAGAGTCTGATCTCCGATAAAAACAAGAGAGAGAAAAAATCATTTAACACACTTCTACTTTTTAGGAGACGAGAGTGCTTAAATATACCACGCTGCTCTTATGCGGGTTTGCGGACAGATTTTTAGTGTCGTAATTCAGTGTTTCCACGCGGGTAACGACGCGGTTCCCCGCTAGTACAATTTATAAACACAAGAGAGAGAAATCTTTCCTATTGTCTGATCTGATTCTATTGTTACTGCTAACAATGCGTGAATTACGGCGTGATTAATATCGCTGGGACGGCGGAGGCTGATAAATTATTGTAAAATCTCGTAAACATCAGTGTTTACGATATTCTCTCATTGTAACGATGGTTTGGAACACCAAAGAGGCGCATTAAATGTTTTGTCGGTGTTTTATAAATAGTACAGTTTAAATCAAAATATCACAGTAAATCTATGAAGTCGGTGCCAGCCAAGTTTAAGGAACATTTATTTAATAAAGCAGTAAAGCAGTTTGTGGGTTCTAGGTAACGTCCTTAAAATAGAAACCTTGGCTGGCACCGACTCATAGATAAGCTTAAGTAAATTAAATCAAATAAATTACGCAGTTATTTTTACTTTTTAGTGCGTTTTGAATCGGTTCTATTTTTTGTTAAAAATTTTTTTTCTTACTTTTTAGTGATTTATCGACACGTAACTTACTCGTACTATATATATACTGTCATAGTAGCCAAAAAGCTACTGATACTTACACATAAACAGGAATCGCTGCAAGTGTGCCTATAAAATTTGAAGAGTTCCTTCAATTTTCCCAGGTTGTCATCATCAGATCCTAACATAATGACTATGGTAAAAAATATATAATAAAAAAAAATAATCAAAATCAGACTACTCTGTAAAAAGTTATGCGTGGTCATACATAAAAGTATACGTGTCGAATTGAGAACCTCCTCCATTTTTTTTCGTCGGTTAAAAAGAGCAACTGCTGAATTTGCAGCTCTTTTTAGCAGAAATCTACCTTACGAGCCGATGATAGTCATAACAGTTAAACTTGATGTGTCCAAAGTGCTTGTACATTGTAAATATTGCGTAAATATAATTGGTAAAGGTATAAAATGTGTAATGTTAATATTTTTATCTGCGCATATTTGAAGACCTTCAAAAATCTGGGTTCAAATGACATCATAAGAAGATTATTTTATAAGTTATCAATAATTAAAAACAAACCACTCCCTCGGCAGTATTGCATTCCCCGTGTTTCAGAGAGCACGTACAGTTAGATACGTGTCGATATACCGTTGTACTATAGTAGTCAATGAGAAAATTAAGGTTGTATATGTGTTTATCCAAGGTTAACTGCGGTTCTCCGTATGAACAAATTGTATTATTCAATCACTCGCGACCTTGTCTATCATATCGACCGTGTGTTAAATTTTTTAATTGTTACATAGAATATACAGCAGTTACGAAGAAATGTCAAGTCTTCAATATTGTTTTATAACTCCCCTATTTAAGGGTGTTTAATATTTACCCTAATAATATTTATTTGCGTGAGTGTATTTTTTAATTGTTACACAAAATATACAGCTGTTGCGAAGAAATGTCAGGTCTTCAATATTGTTTTATAACTCCCCTATTTAAGGGTGTTTTATATTTACCCTAATAATATTTATTTGCGTGAGTGTATTTTTCAGTGTTAATTTTAGCTTTTTATTGACCAATTTGAAACGTAATAATTTTTACTTGTCACAAAAAAACATCCATTTCGTTTAGCGTCGATTTCTGTTTGTGTGTGTGGTATTGCGTAACGCTCAAACGGATGGACTGATTTCGATACCCGGTTTCCTGGTTAAACTAAAATAAAGGTCAGATAAGCCAATCCGGAGTTATCAGTAGTTTTGCTTTACGCGGAGCTATTGACACAAAACGATTGAGTTTTAAATGTTTATAACTTTAATTTGTTAATAAGCTATTGTATAGCTTTTATCGCGGGCCTTGAGCGTTGAATACAGAAATTCCGTAACGAAAAAACCTAACACCCCCTGAGTATCAAAAACATAATATAAAAAGCACAATTTTTATAACTCCCCTATTTAAGGGTGTTTTATATTTACCCTAATAATATTTATTTGCGTGAGTGTATTTTTCAGTGTTAATTTTAGCTTTTTATTGACCAATTTGAAACGTAATAATTTTTACTTGTCACAAAAAACATCTATTTCGTTTACCGTCGATTTCTGTTTGTGTGTGTGGTATTGCGTAACGCTCAAACGGATTCACTGATTTAGATTCCCAATTTCCTGGTTAAACTAAAATAATGGTCAGATAAGAGAATCCGGAGTTATCAGTACTTTTGCTTTACGCTGAGCTATTGACACAAAATGATTGAGTTTTAAATGTTTATAACTTTAATTTGTTATTTTTGTTATAATCGTGGTTATTACCACTATATGACCAGGCTTCCCTTCTTACAGAAGAGGGTATACGAAGCGTAGGCTATTGTTATATTACAGTTCAACCCAGGACCCCTCCGAAGGCACTGAACACACGAGGCAGCGATTCTTTGTGTAGTTAAGTATTATTAGTAATTATCGAGAATTTCAGTCGTATTTCACAAACTCTTAATGTCCGTTACTTCAGAAATGGCTCTGAAATGGCAATTGATAAAAGTTTGTTTTATTGTTGCCATTTTAACTTTTTGTTTTATAGGTTTTACGATGCCGCTAGACTTTAAAGGTTTTTGGAATTGTCTAATTATGTAAAAAGGTTTTGTTTATGTGTATTGAAACCAGTTCGAGGTATTTGTCTGTTTATCCGTATTTTTGTTTGTAAGTATGATACAACTTAGCTTCTAAATAAGTAAATCGATTACGATGTAAAATACCATCAACTTTCCGTCTCCGGGCCTGAAATGTACTGAGAATTGCATAGAAGAATGAAAAATTATTCCGTGCCCCAATGACCCAGAGTATAGACAATTAGCACACGCCTCCATCATAATCCATGACCTCGTGATCGTAGCCACATAGTCTCACAAGCTAATCTATATATACTAGAGACCAACGAGGCAGGCAGTATTATATATCATGAATGCGATAAATTTAAGATTTGAATTGAAATTCATAAATTTTGAATTTGAATGCAATAAATTTTACTCCGGCGTATCAAGTCTTAGCATGGTTACTTTCCATTAAGATTCCCATAGTATTGAAGTAAGTAACAATCTATTGAACATTAAGAATTTCATTGTATTCAAGTACAAATCTATTGAACAGGGCACATAAAATGTAATCACGCAAATTCACAGTTTGGCTAATCGCGTACTCCATTGTTTTACCAGAGATCGTAAATAGTTGTAAAATACGTTAGTTTCGTGTAGAAGCTAGGGTTGCCATCTTTAAAATCACAGAACCAGGACAATAAGCAAAAACCGTACTCTGGATTTTTTTTGAGCTCGAAACCCGCTTAGCTTTTTTTGCACACACATAATTAAGTAACAATTACTGTTATTACGACGAGAGAGCAATGTAATAATTATTATGAGAGCAGGAGACAGTGGTTAAAGCAAATAGGTTATTTCGACACATCGCTCGAATCACGCCGACTCATGGCAACTATGGCCTGAAAATTTCAAAACTCCGCCCGGAGCCACAACCAACGCCTCCCATGCCTCCAAGGAAGAAGCCTGATGGGAGGCATTGGTTGTGGCTTGTTACCTCACTGCCGGCAAAGACGTATCGCAAGCGAATTAGCGTTCCGGTACGATGTCGTACAGAAACCGAAAGGGGTGTCGATTTTCATCCAGTTTTTAAGAAGTTAATGTGCTTTATATCTTAGATTGTATCATCATTACCAATCAGGTGCGATTTCAAGGGTCGAAGTCAAGGGCTAACTTGTAATTAATAAATTTTCTTCAAAAATTCCCGGCTGTTCCTTGGACTCCCTCTAAACTAGGACAAATCCGGGATAGGCCGGACAGACGGCAACCCTACCAGTAACACAAAATGGATACCGGGATCGGTAAAACATTCCGTGAGCTTCGGTTTTACGACCAAATGTTAATATTGTCTGCGTATTTCCATAGAAAATAAATTAAGAGGTCGTTTCATAAGTTTTATTCAATGTTCATATCGGCTGGTATTGGGAGTCTTATGGTAACGATCCGATATTATAACTTGTTGGGTTTCAGCATAGTAACAGAATGTATTTTCGAAAATCATAGCTACAAATTTCGACAGTATTTTGTACAGATAATAACTAAACATAAACTAAAAATGTTATCTAATTAATAAATCAAAACTTATAAGAATTAGTTTATTTACTTCCCCTGTGAAGTGAGGAATATTCGCCAAAAATACTTGTGCTTTTTTAGAAAAAATAATAATAATTACAATAATAAATAGCTAGAGAGGATAGCATTTTAACCTAACCTAAACCATTAACTAACACTTCATATGAATGCTTAGAATTAACTTAGAACGCTATCCTCTATGACGAGAGTTAGATATTGTTAAGTTGGGCGTTCAAGGATAGTTCTCCGTGAGATTTAAATGTCTGATAATTGAAAACAGTTTTTATGATAAAATAACAATAATAAAAATTGTAATTTAAACATGCAAATAGCAAAAATTTCTTATAGGAGATCAATATTTTTGAGCAAATAATAATGGGTAAAGAGTGCATCGGAAAAAATATTCAGACGTTATATTTCATATTTTTAAGTAAATCTCGATGTTCCAGATTTTTCGATTTTAAGAGTACACACTGTGTACCTACCTACTCCATACTTTGAATAGCAGCTCTAGATTTTTTAATCACTAAATGTTTACTCGTGTTCGGCCTGTATTTTATAATTGATTTTTATATAAAGCTATCTTTCCACGATGTATATGCGAGATCGCTTCCCATCTAGACGAGGGCTTTTTAAGCTCAGCTAAGTGAAATAAACATTATTTAACGATACGAAAACCGTTATATGAATAAACAACTAACCAATTTTCCACAGGTAAACAGTACCAGCTTTATTCTTTGGTTTGTTAAATAATTAATTAATTCAAAAAGCAGATATTCGATATATATCTATTTATATTTTGTACAATATTTTGATACAAAATACAAAATATCAAGAGAAAAATCAGTAAAAAATTATTATGACCCTAAATTACCAAATTTTCCTTATAAAACCAAAAAATACCGAACATGGTTTTATTTTTATAGCTACGTAATAGTATTCTTCATTCTAATTCTTTTGACCTTCACATGAGTTTCTATTGTACCAATTATGTTAAGCACTATAGTGTGAAAGCATATTAGTACTGATAATGCCATTGGTCTAGGTATTAATACTTCGTGTTCGTTTAGCGCCAGCCGCCGAGCCTCTAGTAGATTTTGTTTCGATGTTATGAAGCAGGTTTGAAATAGTTATGCTTTTATTCAACGTTGTCTTTCTTCAACCTGGATTTTTCAAATTTATTGATTCATTGATAAATATTTCCTACTGTCCCAGTTCGAATGAGGTTTAAATGCATATTACTGTTTTTAGTAAGTACACATAATTTTAAGACGGTTACGTTTTTACCAAAAAAAATTTTGCTTATATTTTTTTTACAGTCCATAAAACATACCTGGTTTAGATTAATTCATATTATGAAAACTATTTTTTATGAATATTTCATTTGTTACAGGTATCAACAGAAAGGAGTTTTATAATATGGTAAGGTAAAACCCTATCCTACTTTTTCAATTAATTTTTCATACTATTAAATTAAACCATTGCCTTACTAATAATCTCACGTTTGTTCCATTTGTAGTTATTTATGTTCTGGCCGTCGGTTTAAAAATAATTAAATTATCATCAAATTGCGTTCCAGCAAAGTTAATCTTATATCACCTTCGCCAATGTTCATGATGACCCAAATGGATGTTCACATAATTATAAAGTTTGCCTCCAGGGCGGTCCCATATAAATTTGTTGAGGATCTGATTAGGAAAGGGAAGGGATTTCTCAAAGTACATCAGTAAATCAAATCCATTAAATCAGCCACCATCTACGAACAAGCAACGTAATGCGTTAAATTGATGTTAAATTGTTGTTTCTTGCCGGCTCTTCTCGGTAGTATATTTGAGTACCTATCTACCTACCTATATTCCTTAAAGCGTATAGGTTCTCTAACTTACTTTGCCTACTCCGGGCCCCCAAATATTTTTCCTATTTATTATACCATCCAGTTTCTACTACTCTGAATTTAAAAAATTACACTACCGAAATATATTAATTTTTATGCTTTCTTAATGCTCTGTATTTTGAATGTGTCAAACGCCCTTACGTGGTCGCCCCCGTGACGAAATGTTGAGCATTTCTCTCTTTGAATTTATTTATAAAATTAAATTCCTATTTGCCTTGGTCAAGCACAACAAATTTAGGAAGTTGCACGGAAAATTAGAAAATTTAAAAAGTTTATTGACTATTTTATGGATATTTGTTACTCAAGTGTTGCGACTGACCGGCTGCATGGATGTGAATTTAAATGTATGGCATAGAGATAAATTGTAGTCTGGCACAGCTTATCGTCATGTTATATAAAATAACGATTAAAAGATCTCAGTCCAGCGTTGGGAAACATTGTTAAGTCCGTCGAATCGAATTGAAGCAATATTTACAAATATATGAAAGTCGATTCAATCTTTGAATCTTAATATAAAACGTAGTTTCTTAGATTCCTATTTCCTATTAAGATACAAATGGAAACGAAGTATTTATGAGCTCTATTTCGGTTGGTGCTGTCAGACTAATGACTTTATTAATTACTCACTTCCGAAAGCAAATAGTGAGTGATTTCATTTGGGACTTTGCCAAAATGAAAACTTAATAGGAACTTTTATTATTTATTTATTTTACTCCAACTTTCAGGTTGGAACTCAAACGTAGTTCTTGGATGGAAAGTTATATTTTACGATTTCTAGATAAAGTCACTGTTTGAAATGGAATTCATTCTAGGAATTTATTCTAGAATTCATTCTTTCTCCAATCCTTTACTAATGTTATCTGAAAATAAAACTTTATTTTATCTTTTAGGACACTAGCTGATTCCCGTGGTTTCAACCATATAGATCTCGAAGAACATTAAATTATATAGTTGCTAATACGCTATTCCGAACTGTAATCTATCTTATCATTTTCATCCAGTTCCGTTCAACCGTTCTATTGTAATTGAGTAACAAACATCCACCATCCATTCGTCTAAACTTTCGAGTTTAAAAAATGAGTAACATTTTAATACAAACAATTTATTGGAATAGCCGGTCAATTTGTGTCTATTTCATGTTTTTAACGTAATTTATCCATTGTATGTTACAGACAAGTCCCCAGTAAATATTCATCAGCATCTATAAATAAAAAATCTAATCAAATTATCGTCCTATAGTAGACCGATTTACAGGATATGAATTACAATCCTACCCTTTGCTAGGTCAGGAATAGGTTCTCCCAGAGTGACTGACTATTTTAATATAAAATTTTCAACAAAAAATAGAACCGACTCAAAACGCACTAAAAAGTAAAAAATAACTGGGTCATTTAGTTGCTTTAATTTACTTAAGCGTATTTATGAAGTCGGTGCCAGCCAAGTTTAAGGAACATTTATTTAATGTAGTAAAGCAGTTTGTGGGTTCTTGGTAACGTCCTTAAAGAAGAAACCTTGGCTGGCACCGACTATGCTTAAGTAAATTAAAGCAACTAAATGACACAGTTATTTTTTACTTTTTAGTGCGTTTTGAGTCGGTTCTATTTTTTGTTAAAAATTTTTATTTCTTACTTTTTAGTGATTTATCGCCACGTAGCTTAGTCGTACTATACTGTCATAGTATTTTATATGGCACTAGTAGCCTGAAAACTACCGATACCGAGACAAAGACCGAAATCACTGTAAGCGTTTTTTTTTTTTTTTAATTGTCTTTTTTTATCGGAGATCAGTCATTGGACCATAATCCGATCAAATGTCCCTTAAAATGTCTTTTAGAGACCTGTACATCCATTGATGTAGCATCCCTTCAGTAGTAAGTATTATTATACTATGTTGGCCAGTCTTGTCCTTTTCAGGCGGAATGTGCAGTCTCTGACATCTAACAGTTTGACAGCCAGGCTGTTTTTATGGTGCTCAAGCCTCTCCTTGTAGGCCTCCAGTGACTTCTTTATCTCGTCCTTAACAGATAGTATATTTAGGTATTCATGTACTTCTGACGTTTTTGTGAACCATGGTGCATTGGATATTACTTTTAACACATTGTTTTGAAAGCGTTGGAGAATTTCAATATTCGAGTGACTTGCAGAGCCCCAGAGCTGAATACCGTAGGTCCACACGGGTTTTATGATGCATTTATATATCACCAGTTTGTTTTCTAGGCTAAGTGTGGATTTTTCAATCAACCAGTATAGATCTCGGAACTTCCTGTTGGCGGGTGGGAGTCATCTAATGTCACAGGTGGGCAATTTTCTTTCTTTAGCGTGAAAGTTATGTGAGCTGATTTACTTGCGCTAGCTTTAATTCTCCATTTCTTAAGCCAATAATCTGTTTTATTTAGCTGTTCTTGAAGTTTGAGAGAAGCTTCTTTGGCGTCTGAGTTACACGAGAGCAAAGCAGTGTCATCAGCATATGTCGCTGTTAACACATTTTGAGTTAAAGGCATGTCAGCTGTATAGATAGTATAGAGGACAGGGCCCAGTAACGGGACCTTCTATTTTGTAGAAACAGGATAGATTGTCATCACACTTGACTTGAAATATCCGTTCAGATAGATATGATTTTATAAGCACATACGCAGTGTTTGGCGTACAGAGTTTAACTTTATAAACTAGGCCCTTGTGCCAAACACGATCAAACGCCTGTTGAATGTCTAGGAAAGCAGCAGAACAGTATTCTTTTCGTTCTAATGTTTGACGAATTGTGTGTGCCACGCGGTGAATCTGCTCTGTTGTCCCATGCTGTGCCCGAAAGCCAAACTGGTGGTCTGGTAATATTTGTTGATCTTCTAAGACAGGTGTTAGGCGTTTAAGAAATAATTTCTCAAACAGCTTTGATAGTAATGGCAGAAGGCTAATGGGTCTGTAAGAAGAAACTTCCGTAATGGGCTTTCCAGGTTTGGCTATCATATTTATTATGGAAACTTTCCAAAGTGATGGGAAATGCTGGACTCTTAATATTGCGTTGAATACCACTGTTAGCAATACGATTCCTTTTCTTGGCAGCTGTTTCAATACCTCAGGTGTGATGAGATCGTAGCCAGGTGCTTTTTTAAGTTTCAATTGGTTTATTTCACTGCGAACCTCTTTTGGGCTAACTGATCTCAATGGAGTCGATAGTTGGTGGTCGCTTTCAATAACCTTGTCGATCTCGTCTTCAGGGTGAAAGGGATCAGGCTCGTTTGGTTTAAACACTTCCTGCAGGTATTGTGCAAATAACTCGGCTTTTTCTTTGGAGTTATTAGCCCACTTACCATGAGATTTCTTAAGAGGTGGCACATAATCTTTTGAGTTTTTTAGGTTTCTAGTCATTTTGTATAAGGAATAATCTTCTGATTTATAAGGGGAAAGTTTCTTTAGCTGATCTTGCAGAGTTATGTTTTCATTTTCGTCTAGCAAAACTTTTATTTCTTTCTTTGCCCTATTGAGTAACCGCTTGTCGTGACTGTTCCTATTTATGTGCCAACGTCGCCTTAGACTCCTCTTTTCAGTGATTTTTTTCCTAATTGCTGCAGGATATTCTTGACTCCGGTGAGTGGATTCTAGGTATGGAGTAGATAACCACGCCGCCTCTTGTATTAGGTTTGTAGTATACAAAACTGCATCCTCAACATCATCTGTTGTTTTGAGAGGGATTCTTAAGTTAACATTGTCTTCTATGTATTGTCGGAAGGCTTCCCAATCTGTTTTCATGTTATAAAGGGCATCACGTGGTTCTTTTAGGATGACTGTGGTACTTAAGGTACATATAACTGGAGTGTGATCAGAAGATCCATCTGAACATGTTTCGGTTTTAGTGTACAGCCGGGACATTCCTTTAGTTACAAAGAAGTCAATTAAATCTGGAGTTTTGGTATGGTCATTTGGCCAGTGAGTTGGTTCTCCACTTGACAGAACATTGAGATGGTTTGCATCAACTGCCTTTCTTAGCTCTCGTCCTCTAGTAGTGGTCAGTCTCGAGCCCCATGTGGTATTTTTGGCATTCCAGTCACCACCTGCAATAAATTTACTGCCAAGTGTTTGGAAGAACTCATTGAACATTTTTTCAGAGATCTTATGTGGGGGGGGAAAAAAAAGAAATTTAATTTCTCGGGAAGGGGGGGAAAAATTTAAAGAAAAAATTTTTTTTTTTTTTTCACTACGGCAGCGCCAGCATGTGATGTTCCATCTGGATGGTTAGTAAAATATATATTATATCCCTTTAATTTAATGGTTCTTTCATCAACCATATGTGTTTCTGTAAGTAAGAGAATGTCTATTTTATTTATATTCATAAACATCTCTACTTCGTGTTTATTTGGTGATAGGCCATTTATATTCCATGTTGAAATCTTTAAGGATTTCTCTGGTTACATTGGGCTATTAACGTTGTTAGGAGTCCCATTAGGGTACCTAATTGTTGGATAAGAATATAAATCTTCTCTGACTGTTTTAGTATTACTTGTTCTAACAAGTTAGTTGGCTGAGCTTGGGTGCTCTGTTTCCTAGTTTCCCAGAAACCAGTTTCTTTAGGGTCCGGGGTGTGAGATTGCTGTTGTTAAGTGTTATCTTTGTTACTTATCACTATCACTGTAAGCGTGCCTTCAAAATTTGAGTTCCTTCAATTTCCCCAGGATATCATCATCAGATCCTAACATGTTGACAATGGGACCACCTTGGAAGTATGCCCTTTCTAATAAAAAAGAATTATCAAAATCGGACAACTCTGTAAAAAGTTATGCGTGGTCATACATAAAAAAAAATATACGTGTCGAATTGAGAACCTCCTCCGTTTTGTTTTCGTCGGTTAAAAATTATGTATTTATTATTTATGTTTTTAATAGAAATATAACTTTACAATATTTCACATTAGCAAATATCATGTTTATAGTGTTTATTGCCTGTGAAATATACTAACAAACTGAATTTAAGGTAGTCAGTACATCTCATAATACTAAAATAAAAATTGTTAGTCACTCAATAATTGTTGTAAATTATGCGAAACGTTAATAAATGAAACATTATCACCCTAAGCCCGCCAACCCGCATTGGAGCAGCGTGGTGGGTGTACGCTCCATATCCCCTCTCCTCTAAGGAGGGAGGCCTGGCCCTGTAGTGGGTCTTTAATAGGCTGATAATGATGATGATGATGCGAAACTCAGTTTGGGAGTGCCTATGGATTCGAAACTAGTCGGCCTTTAACCAACATTAATGACGTTACTTTAGTTTTTTATTACAATTTACCAACAAACATTTTCAAACAATAACTACGTAGAACTTGTTACAGGATAATGGAGTAAAATGACGACAAACAAGAAGTAACATTACAAAACTCACAACGGAAAACAGACATTTCATTCTCTTTAATTATGAAAAGTGTGGGAAATTCGAAGATGAAACGCAGAGCGCATTAAATGGAAAACACATGGAGACTCGGGTGCAGATGAGCCATTGTCTGCCGAACAAACGACCTGACGCCTACAGGAGCTGTTCGCAGTCTTTGCCCCTTGATATTCTGTAAGTTTTACATACATACATACATAAACATCACGCCTTGTTCCCATAGGGGTAGGCAGAGACCACATCCCTCCATTTGCCATGGTCTTTCCATACCTCCTCAGCTTCTCCCACTCTCATTAATCCTTTCATACAAGTTCGTCGGTTGATATTCTGTAAGTTTTATGTTGTTTTTTACATACCACAAGTTAGCCCTTTATTGCAATGCCGCCTGATCGTAAATGATGATGCAAGTTAAGGCGGGAAGCGAGTGAATTTGGTGGGAGTAGGATGATCCACACCTCTTTTTGGTCTACACGTTATAGTACCGGAACGCTAAATAGCTTGGCGGTACATCTTTGTCGGTATGGTGGTAACAAGCCGCGGTTGAAGCCTCTCATCAGCTAGACTTGTACCAATTTAGAAAATTTTTACCGGCTCAACCGGGAATCCAATCCAGGACCTCCTCTTATAAATTTACTGCACATACCACTGCGCCACGGAAGCGGTTAAAAAGAATAACAGGAATGTAAATGTACTGTATAAACTGCAGTGCTGATTGATTCAATGCAGTTTGTACAGTAAAAGTTAATTTGATTTTTCAAATACCTACCTATAAATGATTCGTTGAACTCACAGAGTAATAAAAAGGCTCCCAATTCGTGTACAAACAACACGAGGTATTAAAATATATCAAAAGTTATAAATATATTTGTATAGGAATAAAAATAATAAGTGTACGTAATCAAGGTATTCACAGATTTATAAATTCTCACTTGTAGAGCGAAGCGATAGGGATGTTTCTTCGTTGTTCTCCGGCTAATAATGATGATTATAATGATAACGATAATGATGTTGATGATTACGATGATGATGATGATGATTATGATTATGTTGTTATTGTTGATGGTGATGATGTTGATTATGTTTATGATATGATTGTTCGTAGATGGTTGCCGCGGTCGTCGTTTCGGCCCGCGGAGGGCGAGCTGGCCGACTGCGTGCTGGTGGTGGGGGTGTCGCGGCCCAAGCTCGCCGCGGCCCTCCTCTCCGTCACGCTGCTCTCTTTGTTCCTCACTTTCCACGTGTTGTACGACAGCGCCCTCTACAGCATACAGGTATGTTCCCTGCAGGTAGCGAGCTGGCCGACTGCGTGCTAGTGGTGGGGGTGACGCGGCCCAAGCTCGCCGCGGCCCTCCTCTCTGTCACGCTGCCCTCTCTGTTCCTCACTTTCCACGTGTTGTACGACAGCGCCCTCTACAGCATACAGGTATGTTCCCTGCAGGTAGCGAGCTGGCCGACTGCGTGCTGGTGGTGGGGGTGTCGCGGCCCAAGCTCGCCGCGGCCCTCCTCTCTGTCACGCTGCCCTCTCTGTTCCTCACTTTCCACGTGTTGTACGACAGCGCCCTCTACAGCATACAGGTATGTTCCCTGCAGGTAGCGAGCTGGCCGACTGCGTGCTAGTGGTGGGGGTGACGCGGCCCAAGCTCGCCGCGGCCCTCCTCTCCGTTACACTGCGCTCTCTGTTCCTCACCTTCCACGACTTTAAGACGTCACTCACTTTCGCTGGATCCCACTAGATCAGCTATAGTGGGAGTTTTTTTTCGAAAAACTGCACCAAACTCCAATAAATATTTTATAGTTGACACCAGTAACAACATCGATAGAATAGTATACCAACAGTCCCATGATACTTATGGTATCTCGAATTTGACACCCGACAGTCAGAACACTTAGCATTAGATATTTATGAGGTTTGTCATTTAGGCTTCAAATTAGCGTAGGACGTCAGTAGGTTCATTGTTGGATATGTAAAAACATGAGTTATTTAGAACAGAGCAAGTGCTGAGTTAGTTTGTCGGTAGGGTAATTAATTTAATTCAACAAAACTCAGATTATAAGGACTTTTGAGATATGTGTTTTATTGTAACTATAGGTTCGGAAGGCAGATTCTATGTCGTTAGAAGGTTCAGTAAGAAATTCAGTAGCTCTATTAAAATAATGATAATAATTTACAAATTATTATTACTCCGACGTGACGAATTATTATTATTTTGACGACCTCCGTGGCGTAGTGGTATGCGCGGTGGATTTATAAGACGGTGGTCCTGTGTTCGATTCCCGGCGGGGCAGATTGAGATTTTTCTTCATTTGTCTTGGTCTGGCTGGTGGGAGGCTTTCGCTGTGGCTAGTTACCTACCGACAAAGACGTACCGCCAAGCGATTAAGCGTTCCGGTACGATGTCGTGTAGAAACCGAAAGGGGTGTGGATTTCGTCCTATTCCTAACAAGTTAGCCCGCTTCCATCTAAGACTGCATTATCACTTAACATCAGGTGTGATAGCAGTCAAGGGCCAACTTGTAGTCGATAAAAAAAATACTTCTATTTTCGTTTGAAGAACTTGTGAAGCACAGAATCGATTGTTTGTATAGACAGTCTTTCACTGTAAATACGTAAATAATGTATCTCTTTGAAACGGGAGCGTTCACATTATCGGTCACTTAGTTGCGAACAATGTGGTTTTATTGTCTCCTGCTGTCGACGTAGCGAGATAAAATAAGCTTTTAAACAAAATAAATTGTTCATAAAGTTTAACGAGGATTTTCCCGCGGGCGTAGCTACGGGCAAGGTTCTAAATAAATAATGATATGTCGATTATACAAACTATTGTTATACAGGTAGTTTTACACTTTTGAGTTGTACATGGCGTTGTTAATTATTATTTCCAATGGGGAAATATATCTTCCTCGAATTTTGATTTCCCCGAGGCAATCGTGTTTATTAACTGCATTTCATAAATCGTACTCCATATTCAACATTTGTGTAATTTTAATATCATATCAATGCACTGTTTGTAATTACATGATCTGAATATACAATGTGCTCGTATTATGAATTTATGTAATTCACAGTTTATGTCTATAGTTTTTCAGGCAGGTCGTATTATGATAAGGCTTTAAGTTTGGAGTTAATTTTCTAATATTTCCTTGATTCGGTCAAGTCACATTTTAACTAAGATGTAGGAATCATAGAGAGAAAAGAACAAGAAAATAAAAATACTTAAAAAACATTTACATATTTTACACTTTGATAGAGTTAAAGCGTTTTATATATATTTCGAGGACTGCCTCGTTGGTCTAGTGCTTAGACTATGTGGTTTAGATCACTGTTTGACGACCTCCGTGGCGCAGTGGCATGCGCGGTGGATTTATAAGACGGAGGTCCTGGGTTCGATTCCCGGCGGGGCAGATTGAGATTTTTCTTAATTTGTCTTGGTCTGGCTGGTGGGAGGCTTTCGCCGTGGCTAGTTACCACCCTACCGACAAAGACGTACCGCCAAGCGATTTACGTTCCGTACGATGTCGTGTAGAAAATAGGGGTGTGGAGGTAACAAGTTAGCTCGCTTCCATCTTAGATTGCATCATCACTTAACATCAGGTGTGATAGCAGTCAAGAGCTAACTTGTAGTCGATAAAAAAAAAAACTAAATCACGGCTTCGAATCCTGGGTGGATCACAGAATAATTCTAGGACTTTCATTCAAAATTTTCAGTACGTTAAGCCGTCGATCCTGATCGTGCTCTCTGAGGCACGGGACCGTAACACCACCAACTTCCCGACTCCAGGTTTCGAATGTACTATAAAGTTTATAGAAGAATAAAAAAGTCAGAATTATTCACGTGGGTGTAACACCACGAACTTTCCGACCCTTGGAATGTACTGAAGGTTTTGAGCCTAGCTATATTGGTGATCTGAGCCTAACCACCCGACCAACCAGGCAGTCTATATCGGTTCTGGTAAAAGAGTGTTAGGTAAGGGCATGTAGATTTAAGAGCTTGGCTTCCCATTATTTCTGATAAAAGTTTACATGTACAAGCAGCATGCGTTTGCGATGGCGTTACTTTGCATGAAAATGTTTTTGGTGGGATAATACATGCATGATCTGAATATAAAATGCGTTATAATATCATGTAAATGTAAAACTCGCTAATTTGTGTAAAAAAATCTCTCGCTTATTTTGTTTAGGAAAAACGTTGGCGGATAATATAAACTCGCCAAAGTGTCGGTGTTACATTTCCCTTAATTTCCATTTTATCAGACCTTTTTACAGTTGGCTTTAATTAAAAACATTGTATACGAATCCCTGTAAAACCGTAGATAATTGCTTTTGTATCCCATTACTTTGAAAGTATATTTACAAATTTTAATGAAAGTAGCCTTTTATGTTCATTAAAATAAGGCAAAATGTTAACAGCTTAATCAAAAGGAACGATCGCCAACATAAATGTCACTTAAAGTTACGATCGGCAGACGTCGTTTTCTAGAATGTTAAATTAAAAGGTTTCCTTTTACTAGGGGCAAATGTTTCAATGAAACTGGACGGTTTTATAAAATAAACATATAACTTTAATTGTTGTGTTAATGTAGGTCATTTTAAAAGGGAAATGGGAACTTAAACGTTGAATGATGCCTTGGTTTGGTTATAAATCTCAAAGTAACACGTCTAGTTAATTACGTACTAATAATAATGATAATTAATTATGCCCTCAGTTGGTTACAGCGGCTAATCTTATAGAAGGTTTTCCGTGGCCAAAGGCTTGTGCACTCTGTTTCTCATTAGATTTTTCTCTTAATCTATGCAACGAATTGACTGATGAAGAATTAGGAATCATACCAGCGGTATTACATGTTATCAAAAGGATGTAGATCATCACCACCATTGTCAGCCTATTAACGCCCACTACAGAGCCAGGCCTCTCTCCATGTACGAGAGGGGATACGGAGCGTGAAACCACGACGCTGTTCAAATGCTGTTTGGCGGGCGGGATCACTATCGGGTTAACGTGCTCTCCGAGGTACGAGGGTGTAACACCACCAACTTCCCTACTCGGACTTGGAATGTAGAGAAGATTTCGTAGAAGAATGAAAATCTTAGAATTATTCCGGCGACCTAACACAGGATTCGAAGCCAGGACCTTACTGTTAGACCAACGAGGCATTTAAATAATAATCAATCCAGTCAAGCATGTGGAAAATAATCATCAACACCACCGACTTCTCAACTTTTACTCTTATCGTTTGACTGATAACTTCTTCAAAGAAAATCTCATTATCCGTGACAGAACAATATAACAACTAATAGCTATGTAACTATAACTTAACTATAGTCCCGACTAGTAAAGTTTGACGTTACTTGCCGCTTTGACAAAAGCATTCGAGATTATGCAGTCGTAGGTACAGTAGGATTACTGTACAATAACTTACCTAACTTTCGCAGTCTGACTTGCTGTTATTCCACATGACCAAAAATGATCGGCCTGAGGAATTTACGTGCTCGCTGAAGCATGGACCTCGTTACTCAGTGTAGTGCCTGTGTTGTTTACTTACTCTGAGACAAGATGCAGTTTGGCTCCATTAATCTGATTTTGAGATTTAATTCTTTAGTAGGTAAATGAATTGAGCAAATAAATCAGAATATATTAAATGCCCCGCGTTTATCCACATAGATTCCTGTGGATATATCTGGTAATCCGTTCGTAATAAATGTCCACATCGCTAAAAGAGTACTTCATCACCATCATCATCATTATCAGCCTATTAACGCTACAGGTCCAGCCCTCCCCCCTTGTAGGAGAGGGGATATGGAGCGTGGACCCACCACGCTGCTCCAATACGGCGTTGGCGAGCTTAGGGTGATAATGTTTCATTTATCACCCTACGATCACTATCAGATGTAAATGATAGTGACCGAGACCGCTTAACGTGTTCTCCGAGGCAAGGGGGTGTAACACCACCAACTTCCCCACTCAGGGCTTAGAATGTACTGAGAATTTCATAGAAGGTTAAAAAACTCAGAATCGTGATCAAAGCCAGATAGGCTAACCACTAGTCCAGTGATTCTCAACCTTTTTTTTGTTGCGGCACACATTTAATGATTTCAAAATTTGGCGGCACACATAGAAAAAGATAATAATTATTAACACACTGCATAAATAGTTCATGACAAAAATTTTAAATACACCAAGACGCCGCTTTGCGTCGCTAATGTGTTCCTGAAAAATGCGACGCAAAGTGAATCACAAATTTTGAAAGCAAATAATAAAATAATTTATTTTTTTGTGGATTTAAATATATATTCATGTTAAAAATATTTTTCTTTTTAAATGATATAAATTAATAATGTTAACATTATTATATATTTGCAAAATTTGGCGGCACACTTTTGAAATTTGGCGACACACAAAAGTGCCGCGGCACAGTGGTTGAGAATCACTGCACTAGACCAACGAGGAGAACGAGTACTTAACTATGCGTAATTTCTATGTCAATCAAATGTATTATAGTTTAAGAGATTTTGTGCTGTACCCGCACGTAGACTCCTTCCCGTGGGAATATTAGTACGTCGATTCTAAAAAAAACGTCGGTATTTAAGCAGATGTAAAACAGATGCAAAGCGGATATAACAGATATCGCAATTCTCCAATGAATTTTGTCGTATTGAACAGACAAACCGTGGGATGACCGACAAGATATTCGTATGATGCATTTTTTTTTTCAAAAATCGACATTTGACGAACTCCGTGGCGCAGTGGTATGCACGGTGGATTTATAAGACGGAGGTCCTGGGTTCGATTCCCGGCGGGGCAGATTGAGATTTTTCTTAATTTGTCTTGGTCTGGCTGGTGGGAGGCTTTCGCCGTGGCTAGTTACCACCCTACCGACAAAGACGTATCGCCAGCGTTCCAGTCCGATGTCGTGTAGAAACCGAAACGGGTGTGGATTTTCGTCCCACTCCTAACAAGTTAGCCCGCTTCCATCTTAGACTGCATCATCACTTAACATCAGGTGTGATAGCAGTCAAGGCCCAACTTGTAGTCGATAAAAAAAAATGCAGGAAGGATTCATAGTGAGCTTTCACATCGCAAGATGAGTCGACGGTATTTCGCTTATACTCGTATGTAGGTTAAGATTACATCATACGATATCTGATAAGACGGTATACATTTATGGCAATGTATGGTAGTCGGAACTATTCAATATTCAGAATCGGTTCCCTGCTAGTGCATCCCCTTTGTGCTCGTACAGTGATTTATCATTTACCATACAATTTAAGCGAATGTTCTTATCAGTGTAATCTTGTTGTAATCCGTCGTAGTTAGGGATAATCCTTCCGGAATAAATGTTATTAAGTAGTTGTGTATTGTCTGGGGGTTGTTTAAGATATAGGTAGGGTAGGTACGTATATTGGAGGTGAAATTGGTGACAATACAAGGGTTTACAACATATTTAGCGAAGTTACGTCACTTCGTACTTTTATCTTAGTAGGAGCATTCAGGTTTGGTTTTTGAAACAATTTTGAAAATAAGGTCATTTGAACTATGCAACAAAAAATAGAGTTATTCAAGAGGAAGGTTTATAGATACGTAAGTACTTTAAAAATGGAAATGGGCTGGTATATACATACAAATATTTGTAGACTAGAAAACGAACGATGGACTAAAAGAGTTACAGAATGGATACCTAGAGACCATAATAGAAAGAGGGGACGTCAGAGAAAGAGATGGAGAGACATCTTCTTACAAGTAAACGGACCGATCTGGATGCCCACAGCGGGTAACAGAAAAATTTGGAAAGATTTGAAGGAGGCCTACGCCAAAGAGACTACTTGTATTTAATTTTAATTTAATGTTTTTAAAATTCATAGTTTTTAAGGAAGTTTGTAATACAAGTAATAAATGCTTTTTATTTTTATTATTATAAGTACTTTACAAATAATAATTTCGTCATGGGTTCCGCCCTTATGAAAACTTGTCCTTGAAGGATAAAAGATAGAGAGGAATTTGCGAAGCTGACTGAAAACCTTCGCTAGTCGGAGAGGCACTCAAAGAAGAAGAATAACGACCTCAGTGGCGCAGTGGTATGCGCGGTGGATTAATGAGACGGAGGTCCTGGGTTCGATTCCCGACGGGGCAGATTGAGATTTTTCTTAATTTGTCTTGGTCTGGCTGGTGGGAGGCTTTCGCCGTGGCTAGTTACCACCCTACCGACAAAGACGTATCGCCAAGCGATTTAGCGTTCCGGTACGATGTCGTGTAGAAACCGAAAGCGATGTGGATTTTCGTCCCACTCCTAACAAGTTAGCCCGCTTCCATCTTAGACTGCATCATCACTTAACATCAGGTGTGATAGTAGTCAAGAGCCAACTTGTAGTCGATAAAAAAAAAATAAGGAGGGATAAATACGAAAATCTTTGTCTGCCCTGCGGCCAATTTCATTTATAAAATCTACACTATTGGAGAGCGGAAACGTGAACACAGCTAGCTCATTAGTGATTAGGTTTTCATAATGTTATATACCTATATGATTTTCATGCTTCTCGTTTCGGTTTTCTACGAAAAATACTTTATTTCGGCCAGAATTAATTGTCTCTTTTACGATTAAGACTTAACTTGTTCCAGGTCGTTTATTGCTTTGTTTCGCATTTCAAGACAGTTATTCAATTATTACAAATCTCAGTATATGCCTTAGTACCAAAGCCTTTAGATTAGTAAGGTGGTTGATAAATCCGTTTCAATTTATGCTGTTAGTTACAAAGCCGAGTAGCTAATAGAGGATTAGCTAGGTGGCTATGTCGATAGCGATACTATCGTAAGTACTGCTACGTATCGTAAAACGCCCATTAAAACAAGGTAAAGCTACCAGGGTGTCATAAAGTAAGGTGAAGTACTCCATGTCACTGTAGCATACCAATTTAGTTCAAAAGCCTCTACGTTAGGGGTTAATTTTGTTTGTACCATGTCGGTTCGTTGTAAGTCGTAATGTTATGATGGTATCCAAGAGTAAGTAGATACATTAATTATCATATTAGTCTATGTAGAGCAGCTACTGTAGTAGTGTTGGGCTTGGTCGGTTACACCTCTTTTGTGAACCCTATTTTAGCACTTGAAACGGAACGATTTATAATAATACAAGCGATACATTGTTATTTTATTTGTTAGCGACTTAGGTTTGACCTTAGTTTGGTGTTAACTTGGTTTTGATACATTATTATTTGTTTTCGTCTTTTGAAAGTCGAAATAGTGTGTTTTCCGATAAATTTTGTATTTAGTACATTGAAATTTTATCCAATTCTGAATGTTGTTTATGTCATGTATCTAACACATTACTTACAATCGCTACTATTTTCAGAATTAGCGCCCACAGTACAATGCGATTCACATGTGTCATATAATAATCACATTTATTGCGCGCGAACATAGGACATGTTCCTCTGCAACTGTGAGTCTATCTTAAAGGTGATGATATTCCTCAAGTTTCCTCTAAAGACAAAATAACCAGCTATCACCTTGTTTCATGCTGTAATGGTGTTTATACTGTAACATTTTTACTAATTAACCATCGTCTTATTGAACTACGTAAATTCTAATTAGGAAATGCCATTCAAGTTACAATAACGGTAAGAAATTTTAATTTACTCGTAAGCCAGTAAAGCGGAACGAAATTTCCTCATCGCCACCCGGGCACGGCGGATTTCCGCCGGGTTTATAATAAACTTAAGTTATAATATAATAAGTAGAGTCTTTCAACGAATGCTGATGCATCTGAGCGAACTAGATGGAAGACAATGCTTTAATTTTGCGCTTAAAAACTTAATAACAGACTTTGTTATGCGGCTTCGGTTTTCAGGATAGTATGCAGATGTTTCTTGGCAAAAGAATCCGCTCCCGAAGCCGAATAGTTTTTTTGAATGGATAGTAATAGCTGTACATACACAATCAACTCGAGGAAGTGTGAGCATTGAATGTTACATGAATATAAATGATACATATGAACACATACAGAGTGTCGAGTGTGAGTTTGTAAAAGTGTAACGCAAATTTATATGGAATTTTAGTAGCGCTATCTAGTTATAGCGAGAGTAAACGCTTTTATCTATATAATTTGACGTTATGGGTGACTACGTTTTTCGCAGTCGTTCGGTGAAAAACTCACACTTGGCCTACAGATCAGGTATTGTCGAAGTTACACCTCGTCTGCTCATGCTGTAGAGGTAGTTAGTAAAATGGCACCCTTAAGACTCCTGAAATATTGATGACAACGTGCAGTTTCTATGGATATGAATGGACCGCAGCAAAAATTATATTATGTTCTACATATCGTAGATTACCCTAAATTTTGCTATTTTTAACAAGAAGAGTCAATCGATCAAGCTATATAACATCTATTTCAGACAAAATTACTATTCCTAACAAAGCATGCCTAAACAGTTGGGCTTATCTTTTATACCGCTATAATAAACACAGCTATATAACAACATCCCAAAAGCAGCATACAACTGTGACCCTGTTCAGAAAGAATAAAGCAAAAAACGTGTACTATATTTTCAAGTAGCATAAATGGGTACTCGGATGCGGTTTTATTCCTAAACGAAATGTATTTTACAACATTTTGAAGGCAGCGAGATCAAGTGGTATATTTCCACAGGCGGCGAGCATGGCGTCAGCTGCCAGCGAGGGCCGCAAGATATTACAGAGTCAAGAAAACGGCCGTTCAATAAGCCACCCTATGGCTCTGAGGAAAAGGTTGAAAGCTCCGCGCACTCCGAGGCCTGCCCGCCGTCTCCCCCAGGTATAAACTTCTTGACACATATATTTCTGCACTGACATGTGGCAATTGCCGCCAATATAAGCTAGAGTAAGTGCTACTTGTACGTGTACACCACAATTAGGGTGTAAGTTGGTAGAAAGTTGAAATCACTGAAGACGGACTTTTTAAACTTTTTCATGTACGCTTACAGTTAATACAAAGTTTGGTTTTTAAAAGTCTAGTGTTATGTATAGAAATATATACGTTATATTATGATTGACGATTCTTGAACAATTATCATACATTCAAGAAACTAATTTTCACAAAAATGACGACCTCCGTGGCGCAGTGGTATGCGTGGTGGACCGACGGCGGGGCTGGATTTTTCTTAATTTGTCGTGTTCTCTGGGGAGGCTTTGGGAGGTACCAGACAAAGACGTATCGCCAAGCAATTTAGCGTTCCTGTATGATGTCGTGTAGAAACCGAAAGGTGTGTGGACAGTTACCCGCATTTATGCGTCACTCAACATCAGGTGCGAAAGCTAACTTGTAGTCGAAAGTAAAATAAAAACTAACCACTGAACCAAGGAGGTAGTTAGGACGAACAATAGTTGCTAGACGTTATTAGAAAACAAACAAGACAAAGCTCCAAGATAAAGCTTTTGATGTCCTCCGTGACGTAGTGATATGCGCAGTGGATTTATAAGCCAGAGGTCCTGGGTTCAATACCTGGCTGGCGCGATTAAGATTTTTCTAAATTGATCCAGGTCAGATGCGACCGTTGCTAGTTACCACCCAACCGACCGTCAAGCGATCTAGTGTTTCAGTACAATGTACGTGTAGAAACCAAAAGTAGTGTGGATTTTATCCTACACCTAACATAAAATGGACTTAGGAGTAGGATGAAAATCCACACAAAACACACATCAGGTGTGACAGCAGTTAAGGGCTCACTTGTGAATTCTCTCTATTTTTAAACAGGCCTTAATAGTAGGAGTTCGTAAATGTGGGACGCGTGCTCTGCTGGAAATGCTGTATCTCCACCCGATGGTCCAGAAGGCGTCCGGCGAAGTCCACTTCTTCGACCGCGATGAGAACTATGCGCTCGGATTAGAATGGTATCGGAGCAAAATGCCGCTTTCGTTCAAAGGGCAAATAACTATAGAAAAAAGCCCCAGCTACTTCGTTACCCCCGAGGTTAGTAAAACAATGCTGCGTATGTGTAAAGGCTATTGACTTTGTAAATTGAATGCCTCAGATACATTTGGGATTTTCCGTAACATATTTTTGCTTACTTTTTTATATATTCGATGAGTCCATTAAAATTTATTGAATCTTTTTATAAAATTATTGCTTTTATTAATTTTTCATTTGAATTCTGTCACATTTACTGTAGAACTATTAAAAATAACCATAAACAGAATTAATACAGAATTTTCACGGATTCGAAACCCGTACGTTACCTAAACGGACTATTATCGAATCCACTCCAAAAACAGTCTGTAACTACAATAATAAAAAGACAATATGGTGGTATGAATAGCAGCTCAATTTTAGTATTTAGTGGTATTAGTAGTTCAATATTTAGTATCATACCATACGAAGACCAGCTGATAACAGCAATCATGAAAAGAAAAGTTACGTTTTTCGGGCATCTACAAAGAAGATCCCTCTATGAATTTCTAAGGATGGTTCTAAAAGGCAAGATACCCGGAAAACGTTCACCAGGGAGACCGCGAAGAAAGTGGATTGTTGATTTAAAGTAGTAGACGAAGCTTAACTGCACGAAGCTTAAAACTGTTTCGCAGGACCGCAAACTTCGAATGATACGAAGATCCCAAAACAATTTGTTATATATAAAATATGGTTAATATTCCTTAAAAAAATACAGTTTTGTAAAAGAATACAAGCTTACTACTGGTAGTACCTAATATCATTTTTCATGGATGGGAATCGAACTCACTACTATATATGTAGCATATACAAATAATAGAATCCTTATTTTGCATTTGGTATAATGGTATAAACCTTCTATCAAATACAATTAAAATTTCTGTAACATACCATAAAAAAGTTTCTTAAAAATTCGTGCCTAATTAGGATAATGAAATATGTATTCCGTTTTGCAAAGCTCGTAGTCCATTATTATGAATAATTCATTGGTACCTTGAAAATGGATTAGCAAATGTAATTCCCTAAGAATATTTTAATAATAAGAACATGACAGTGTTTCAGGGGCAATTAGCTAAATGTACAACGTAAAAATTAAAAGTAAAGCTACCTTTGAAAAAATATTTTCCTCTCATTTATGAAGACTTAAAAGAGTATTTTTATTTTCGTGAAAAATTCTTCGTACTTCTAAATTTTTAATGGATATTATATATACATTAATTATCAACACAGTAATTATCAATAGGTACTTTATTACCTTATTTAATGTGCGTTAAAGTTTTGTTTAATAATAATAAATAATAAATATTATAGGACAATTACACACATCGCTATATAGCCCCAAAGTAAGCGTACTCGTAAGTAGCTTGTGTTATGGCTGTTATGATAACGGATTAATATTTTTATATATATTATACATAAATATACTTATTATATATAGATAAACACCCAGAAACTGGAAAGCGTCCATGCTCATCACACAAACATTTTCCAGATGTGAGAATCGAATCCACAACCTAGGACGCAGAAGCAAGGTCACTATCCACTGAACCACTCGACCGTCTATGTTTACGTAATTAATAGATGGGTAATTGGCAGAAAGATAAATTGCAACTAACCAATTGGTGTTATAAGTTCACACTTAAAACAAAAAAATATTTAAGTATTTTTTTTACATTAATATTTGTTCGTATTGATATACTCCGATTTATATAAGAAGGTAAATGACGTAAACACGTAGATTTACGTATTTTTACCTTCAGTACCAAACCAAATTCAATATACTTACAATATAAGCACTCATTCAAATAAGCTCTTACAAGCTCTTTTGAATTGGGTTTTCAAATAAATTTATAAAATAAATATATTCCCGCGCATCTATGAATTCGCTGTTTCTCAAAGCTCTCCATTTTCCTCATTTGGTAAAAGCCTTTGTTAAATTACTCCAAGCTCTTATAATGGGATACAAAGCTCTTTAGAAACTCAGCTAAAACGGCTGAAATTTTAAATATTAAACTTTGCAGAATTCACTCTTTTTAGTCTATTGAGCACTAGCCTACTAGATGGAAGGAATAAAAAGCTAATTTTAGGTGGAAGCGAAGTTTTGGTGGATTAAAAAAATTTTAAGTTTATTATTTCATACAAAAATAATTTAAATTAATATTATTTTAACAAGTTTTCATTTAACATACCTTTTCAAAGCAAGCCGTAGAAAATTTTGGAAACTAAATGTTTTAGAAATCAATGACGTTTTGTTTGATATTAAGGTATACTTATATGTTTTTAGTGATAGTGTAATATTATAATATTTTTAGCAACATCATCAGAAGGAGCCAAAAGGCACAAGCAGTAAAAGAACATTAATCAAAACATTAACACATTTTTATTACAAAACTTTCTTAAATCAAGTTAAAATAAAACAATCATTACATTAAACACTATTTGCTACAGTTACAGTTACAGCAATAAGGCCGCAAAACTGCCTATGCTAGAACTGAAATGGATATAATCTAGACGGTCGACTGGCGCAGTGGGTAGTGAGTGCTTCTGCGTCCTAGGCTGTGGGTTGATTCCCACATCTGGAAAATATTTATGTGATGAGCATGGATATATTAAAATAAGTGTTTATGTATTATATATATAAAATATCCGTCAGTTATCATAGCACCCATAGCACAAGCTACTTCCGAGTACGCTTACTTTGGGGCTATATAGCGATGTGTGTAATTGTCCTATGATATTTATTTATATTTATTTATTTAATGTCCTACTCTTTTATTTATATTTATTTATTAATTGTACTCTGCGGCATTTTTGGCTTATAGAAATAAGCCAAAAACGCCGCAGAGTACATTCCTTTTTTTATGATTTTCGTCTCTAAACTCTAGCCTTTTAAAGCGCAGGGTTCAATGCTGCTAACAATATAATATAATAGTAATATGAAACTACTTGTGTTCTGACGCTGTAGTTGGAACTTAATTAATTAATTTATCTGGATATAAATTGGTCCTGCTATTTTTATGACATTTTTTTAATACTAATTATAATTTTAGGTGCCAGAAAGAGTTCGCGCAATGAACTCCTCAGTAAGACTTCTTCTCATAGTCCGAGAGCCAGTCACTCGCGCGATATCCGACTACACCCAGCTGCGTAGTCGAGCGACGCCATCAGCTCCAGCGGTATCGCTGGTCGGACATCCGTTGCCAGATGCAGCAAAGCCGTTCGAACATTTAGCATTAGCGCCTGATGGCTCTATCAATATCGCGTACAGGTAATTTTTTTTGCCATACTTATCCGACTAAATTCTAATTCATCTAGGACATTAAAAATTCTGTCTTCAAAAAAAACCAAAAAAAATTCTCGTAAGTCAAATGCGGATACTTAAGATTTAGAAGTAATAGAGATATTTTATAGTTCCGTGATTTCAGATATAAATATACGATGCACTTCAATCTTGCCACATAAAATAGTGCCGCTGTGCATTTCATATGTTTTCTTTCTGATAATAATGTATTCTAGGTACTTTACGTGTTCTTCTTGTACAGATTTTCTGCAGGTTTTTTAATCGTAGTAGAGTTAGCCGAGAGTTAAAGTGAGCGCAAAAGCTCTGCCATAGTCAAGTCTGAGGGCTACACGAGTGTGGGGAGGCCCATGTCAGGACGTTTATCTTAGTTTTGACCAATAGGATATATTGGCTAAGTGAGCGCGTCGTCACGCTACCGTGACCTTAGTTGAATTCCACGTCCGTAAGACCCCCCTTCACTTACGTGACGTAAGTAATTAGGGAGGGGTAGATAAAACAACATTGAAGTGCCATGTGTAGTGTGTACTTTAATTTGTTTTTCAATTAATATGGGATACACTTAAATGTGTGCATTTGATACAATTAAGTTGGTATTAAAAAAGATATAGGTACTTGAACATTTTTCGACGTCTTGCTTTACACCATTATTTTCAATGTCATTGTTACAGGCCAATCGCCATATCCCTGTACCACGCGTATTTCCATCGGTGGTTGGAGGTGTTCCCTCGGGAACAGATCCTGGTGGTCAATGGTGATCAGCTAATAGAAGATCCGGTGCCGCAGTTGCGACGAATTGAGAAGTTTCTAGGACTTGAACATAAAATTGGTAAGCACATTACTATTTAAAACTTCAAATCAAATGTAAATTGTAGGATATTAAATAATTATAGGATATTCATTACATTGTTCCATTAGCCAGGATATATAGGGTAGAGACAAAAGTTTTCAATACACAAGTTAAAATTGAAAGTACTTCTACTAGTAATAGTACTACAGATTTGAAGAACAAAAAATTTTAAAAGATAAATGTCTCTTGATACGAGTATAAGAACCTACTGCTCGTTTTTTTAATAAACTAATTTTAAATAAATGTTGAGAAGCAATGGATAAGCTTTTTTGGTTGCCTATCAAAAATAAGCCGCATCAACCAGTAATTAATTTTTGAAAATTTATTTCCTGATATTAATCACACGTTATTTTAAATCAATTGATTTAAAATGTCATCTTAAAGAAAATGATCTAAAGAATTTAAAAAAGGTTTTGGTTGCAAGCCAGCCGCAAAACATATTATTATTTTTAATTATTAAAGGTAACTTTTCTTGTTTTTTTCAATTAATCATTTTCATCAAACAACGTAAAAATGAATTGAAATCACTGTAATTTTACACCTAAATTATTTTAGATAACTTGTTAGTGACAAATATGACATTAATAGATCAGTATCTTAGACCCATTATATATTCAAAATCATTTAAAAATTGTTTTAAAAAAAAAAGAAGACATAATGTTAAATGTATTCGGCATAAAATGAATTCATTAACTGTCCTTACCAATTTTAATTCGTTGACAAAAACAAACAGTTTAGCTTTATCTTGTTGCGTTTCACTTCCTTACTGTTATTCATTTTATTGTTTTACCTACTTTAGTATAACGTTCAGTAAAAAGAAAATTACCGACAACACCAAGACCGCTTGACATCGTTCCCGTTACAACAAAATTACATTTTAAGCCGACCTCAAGCAATTCCAGAGTCTTATTCTACTTTTTTACAATGCCTTTTTTAACGACAGGAAGAAAAAACTTCTACTTCAACGAAACTAAAGGATTCTACTGCTTGCGTAACGACACCACGGACAAGTGCTTGCGGGAAACAAAAGGTCGTAAGCACCCTCGGGTAGATCCCGCAGTCGTCACCAAGCTACGGAAGTTTTTTGTACAGCACAACCAACGGTTTTACGATCTAATCGGAGAAGACCTCGGCTGGCCCGAGGATTAAGCTAACTGAATCCGACTAGTCGACAGACTAATCCATCAACTGATCTGCTAAACGCAATCTTATGTGATCAAATACATATCAAAAGTAAACGATACATATCAAAAAAATTATCGTAGTGAATAAGATTTTTAAAAATGTTTATGTATACATTTTAGCGTATTCTAGCGTAAGATTATTTAAGAGATTTATTAATTTATTTACATAAAGACGAGTGATTATTATTAATATTGTAGACAAATAATTTTAATGATTCGATGAAGAGAATTTCACGTTAGCCGATATTTCTTTTTCATTATTAATAATTATTCTGATAATTTAGTAAAATTCAGTTTTTAATTACGGGCAGTGCGTAAGAAAGGGAACAAAATGTAAATTAAAATTGACAAATTGATTTGAAAATTTAATTCGACGGTTTTTTTTCTAGTATTATACAGACTAAATAGAATTAAATGACAGGCGTCTCTCGTGTACTGATTTGATAAACCGACCCACTGAAACCCTGAGCAATATATTTTTTATATATAACTAAGTATTGTGTGCTATCCTTATACAAAGTTGGTTAGATATACAGATATGAATTTTAATATTTGTGATCGTTTTGTTTTTTAGAAACCATTAATTTTAGTGAATTTAAGATGATAATTTTTAAGAGATCCTTAAATATAGCCGTGGATGAGTGATGTACATTATTAGCTTTCTCTTTTTAGATGTAATTTTCGGTCGTGCGATGTGTCTTAATGTGTTTTATGTTTTAGTGTTAGTGAATGTGATTTTTTCAAATCTTAGAAAAGATTTTTCATATTGTCCAGATTCGAGAGTGCTAATTTTAATGTAGTTATAATGTTGTTGAAACGTCTTCTTTAGAAATGAGCAGTTAGAACTAATACGAAACGAAATCTGTGTGTCTATATGTGTCTATACTATTTCCCTTTATCCTATTTGAAAACTTCTTTAATATATGTGTGGGTTTCACGCTGTAGCATGTTTTGAAATTTTGAATATAACACGCTGATTTTATTAAACATTTTTAAAAATTAAACATTCGACGCGGGTTTTAGAAGTATTTCTATTTAAGTGTAACGTCCAAGACTGAAGAGTTAGTTGAATAAGTCTAAGTGATACCTATTTAGCATAAAATGTCCATAGGTAAGACGCGAGATGGAAGAAAAGAGTCACAACCTAACCAAATACCGTTGGGCTAGGGTCGAAACACACTTGATAATTTTTTATTGCGAAAGTTTCACATGAGTCAAAATACGTAAAATATTGAATGAATTCATGAATGAATTACTCTTTATTGTACACCAAATAATAAAAATTTTACAAATAGAAAAAAACCTAAAGAAAAACAATGTACAATTGGCGGTCTTATCGCTAATGAGCGATCTCTTCCAGACGACCAATATTGAAGAGGAAAAGTTGTTCACTATTTTTAAATGGGGTTTTACGTGTAACATTATTGGAGATAGAGACCCGTTATTTGAGAAAATTGTCACATAATATATTAACACCACACTCTTCGAGTTCGTTTGAGGATGTTTTACTAAGTTGCCTTATGCCGCCGAGGATACATATACTACAGTAAAAAGCTCTTATCGTGTGTACGTAAATTAATCCATAATACAAGTATTACTGCTCGTATTAATCATAACCCGACTACAAAAAATAAATGTAAAATTACACTAACTAATGAGAGATATAACACGCTTAGAGATAAATAAGAGGTTTTGAGAAGGCATCTTAGTGTAGGCGTTTGTCGTTGTTTTAACTGGATCCTAAGTCAATCGTAAGTATATCATATCAATGCAATAAATTATTACGTGAAAACAAGTAAGTGGTATATATGAGTATGTTATATAGATACATACCATAAAAGGTATATTTCAAAATTTTTTTTCTGTAAATACTGAGTATTAATGGAATTAATTTTTAATGGAGATTTTAAACTACATAAAGCTAGCTGGAAACCCTTTGTTGGCTTTTTGGTAAGGTTTATTAAATCGAAAATAATGAAAAAGGTATCCGAATATAGGATCCGCTAGTTTATCATAAATTAATCAATGTGTGTTTTGACCCTGACCCGTGTACAGAAGGCACTCAACGCTTTAGCAGGTAAAATTTTCAGTAGGAATTTTGCTTCCTAAATCCCGTTTTCACGATCAACGAATATTTATATGTTTTGTAATTCCGAATTTTGTGAACGTACCTTAAGAGCACGCATAATATACGATACAAATGTGATTACATGATAGAACGAGAGCCTGTGATCGCTAGACCTCCGTCATTTTATAAAAGCTGAAAGTTTGTTAGCTTTTACTCTGACCATAGTTATTAAGTATGATTGACAATTATGGATATTGCTTTAGAAGATATCCGGGTCTCCTCAACAAATGAAGTAGAAACCGTAATTATTTTGTTATTTTCCCGGCACAATATAAAAAAATCATATCTCACTTAGCCAGCCACTTAGCTTCGTGGCAATCTTGTGATAAGCACTATTAAAGATATAACTTTAAAGGTATTTTACGAAGAGTTGCAACATAGCTATGTGTCTCGCGAGTGGGTACGTAATTTCTCGTGACATCTGGTAAAACGCTTAAATTAGTACCTTTTATACTTGGACAATTCAAAGCTACCACAGTCCAAACTCCAAAGTTGTGTATCGTACTAAAAGGTAAGAGCATGAGCTGACAATCTATTAACGTTTATCAAATGACGAAGGTCTAGTGATTGCGAGCTCTCAGTCCATGATAGGTAAACCTAAGATATCATAGTAGTATCTAACCAAGGGAAAATACGCGCTGTGTTTTGAATGGTCACTGCTGAAGTTGATACTTTGTAGGAAACAAATGAATGAAGTCATGTGTTTTATATCTATAATTTTCTGTATTATAGAGTGTTTAGCGTAAAATATTTACTTATAAAAAAATGGAAACATATATTTATATTGTGAATGGTTTTCTTTACCAATGTGGATATTATAAAACTGTGCAAAAACCCAAAATTTTGAAGTACATTTTTTTAAGTGTTTTTATTAAGTTTTATTAATTGAAAAAGTTTTTTGCACTTTGAAGTAAGACACAATTACAGTTTATTTAAAAATAAAAGGTGTGTTAAAAATGATTTTGAAGAAGATAACAAGTTGCACAATTTTGTATGAAAAAAATGCATTTATATTAAAATGAAATAGTTCAATAAGATTCCCTGATCCTTGTCTAAATATTCTACTAATAAATTCTAAAAAACTTCTTTATAATAAAGATTATCCTCAAATACAGAACCCTGTATTTTAACTACATCTGTTTCCATTTGAAGCTCAACTTTAGCCAGTGACCAATCAACAAGAATATCAAGCATATCAATTTTTAATATTTACAATTAAGTTATAAATTATAGTTAGAGCTCTAGTTTATTTAGTTGTATCTTTTAAACTAAGTCTTTATTGGTTTAGATCTAATTAGTTATAGATAATTTTAATCACTGTTAAATGTTGTGCACATTCATAAGTAGTTTTATCTAATTAGGGCAATAATTTTTATATTTAAATGATTTAGATACATGATAAAAAAATGTATATTTTCTCTAAATTTGTTACGTTTAATTCATCGAGATTTTAATGTTTCATTGAAAGTTTTCATGGCAGGTGAGATGCGGTAAGATTGATTTATTCTGCACTAGATCTTTTATATTATTTTCAATCTATTGCGGGAAGTCCGTTTCAATTTGAATGTGTTTGTTATGTACTTACAGAAAAGTGTTTGACAAACGCGTTGGTGTGTGATCCTCCATTAGGACGCGTGTACGAGGAGCCAAGCTTGAACCAAGCACAAGCCGAACAGCAAACACGAATTCGTGTAGTGTTTTTGTCGCTTGTCTACAATTCCACTCGTGCTTGCTCATGCACTTCCCAATTGGGAAGATAACTGATATACAGGTGTCTTATATTCTTTTTTAAACTTCATCTATGTTTAACGTGAGAAATTAAAGATAAATTTCCATAGAAATCCATATACACACGCTATAATTTGTAGCCCACAGCACATAAATTCGTGTAGAGAAACAGAACACTATTTTAGCTCATGTCTTTGGACGAAGACGTTGAGTAATGTTAATAAATAAATTTAAATTATAAAAATACAAAATCATTTATTTCAATAGGCTGTTATACAAGCATTGAACCCACATCACTATATAGCCCCAAAGTAAGCGTACTCGTAAGTAGCTTGTGTTATGGGTACATATGATAAAACTGATGAATATTTTTATATGTACTATACATAAATACTTTGTAATGTATATAGGTAACCTAACACCTCTGGCCAGTGGATGCGCGGTGAAAAACATCCATGCTCATCACACAAACATTTTTCAGATGTGGGAATCGAACCCACAACCTAGGACGCAGAAGCAGGATCCAACCCACTGCGCCACTCGGCCGTCAAGTATTTGGTTCTCAACTGTAGTAATAGTCAGAGTTTTGACGAAAACAGTGAGGTCAATGCTCGTTGGAGGCTCGTAGTACGTCCACACTTGACGTTGGGAACAACGATGAGCTACAAACTCAGCTCGTACTTGGTTTTAAGCGTAGACGCACATTTAAACACACAAAGTCGATAGTACTGTCGACGTAACATCCAAACCCAACGGACTTCACGGAGCAGATTGATTATACATTGTTATTAATAGTTCTCCCTATCATATTTCACGTTCAGTGCATTGTTCATGTTCGTAATTAGAATGTATTAAATCAAGATTTTGCTTACGTAAACGAACAGCCGACTGTAAATATAATAATAGTCAAACGTGTTATCGCTTCTATAGCGATCTATCGCATCTTACCTGTGATGGAAAACAATCCTAAGTCTCTATGTTGAATCAGAATAGACAATTTATGATTATTATCGTCATGTATTTATTCTATAGTTTCGTTACCTATGCACTAAAATTTTTAACGAAGTATTACTTGAATCTTCATGTTACATTTCCTTGTAAATATCTTCAGAAATTTCTTTCTATAAGTTAAATTGTACTTGTCTTCAATAAAATAAATAAGAAAACGGCTTTTTATTTAACCCTACAATAACCGTATCAAATTAAACTGTTTGAAAAATATTAAAGTTCAAACCTTATTATAACACATATCATCAGCAACTAAAAACCAGTGATAGCCAGGACAATAAGGATGATATCATGCTTGCTATCAGTGCGAAAATCCGACGAGCGAGGATCGAACCCGAGAATTTTCTAATTTAAAATAGACTAAGAGCCTGTGATCACCACACCTTTGTCATTTTATAAAAGTTGAAAGCTTATCAGATCATGTTTGTACTATACGTAAGTATGATACGCATCTTTGAAGTTTGGACCATGATTGCTTTAGAAGCTAGTATAGGTTTGAAGTGTCCAGAGTTTCAATTATCCTCTAATTTTCTTATATTTTTACGGGATGTCACGTGAAATCATTTCCCCACTCGCCAGATACTTCGTGGCAACTCGTCGGTAAAGATTCTCAAATTTTGATATTTTACTGTGTTCGTCGATCGGTTGCCACGACGCTATGTGACTGGTAACCGGAGATATGATTTTTGAGGTTAAGCCGGAAAAAAACCCACTACCTTCCAAACCACGATGCAATATTTATAGTCGCCCACTGTACTTACATGAGCCGGCGTTTTAAAAGTCAGTGCCATTTAAGTTTAAGGAACTTTATTTAACGAAATAGCAAAGGGGCTTTGTGGGTTCTTGGTAATTTTGGATTATTAATTATTTTTACTTTTTAGTGTGTTTTAAGTCAGAGTCAGTCATCATCATCATCATTATCAGCCGGTGGAGTCCACTGCTTAGGTCTTTTTTTGGTTCCAACCAAAATTCGAAGAGATTCCTTAGATTTCCCTGCGACCTGTTTGATATCATCAGTCCAGATCCTAACATGGTTTCGATCGGGGGCCAACCTTGGGCTCAAGTATGCTCTTTGCTCGTGAAAAATGACTTATCAGATCTGGACAACTCTGTAAACAGTTATTCTGGTCATACATAGAAATAACATCATCGCCCGCTGAGTGACTCTGAACCTTCTTATAAAGCCCGGTTTTTTATTAAAAAGTTATTTTTCTTACTTCTTAGTAAATTATCGACAGTGAACAAATAAAACCTTGTCGCTCTAAACTATAAGAGTATAATTTTATGGCACTTGCAGCCAAAAAGTACACTTTAAAAATACCGAATTCTCTGCTAGTGTAAAATTTGAAGAGTTACTTACATTTTGCCAAAATCGCATAAACAGATCCTAACATGATGAAACCATTAGGAAAGTATACCCTATCTAATAAAAAAGAATTGTCAAACGTCTACTCTGTCTGAGTTGTTCGGTCTACTCTGTAAAAAGTTATACGTGGTCATTAATATGAAGAAATATATATATATATACGCGACAAAACAGTTGAGAACTTTGACGCGATCCTTCGCTTCGCTTCTACACTAGCCTTAAGTATATTTTCTACATCTAATAAATACTTAGATTGAAAAAAAGCTCTCAGTGCTACATAAATGCTATATGTTATATCTGAGTATTTATAGGAGCATTTACCTCGGTAGGCACTGCAGATCAGTGAGAGAAATCGCTTTACCTGAAAGCGATCGTTCCTACCTCCACAACATCAATCAAGACACGTTGCAACGATATACGAGAGATATTTGCAAGGAATAAGTATTCGAATGCATGTTACTAATTGAAAACCACTATTTCTTGTATGGTGTAGCAAATTAACCTTCATTGTTTTGGAATTTGAAATATTAGGGTTTTCTTTCTTTCAATCACTATTATAACATATTATAAAATGAAGTCCAACTAGCCTTTTTAACGGATTTTCTTGTAGATTTCTCATATAGAAAGAGTATTTCATGAGGAAGGTATTGATATATATCTTATTAAGGGTTTGCGTGAATTAGTCCAACTATGACAATAATTGTTAGAAGGTGCCACCTCTGAGCTATTATCATTGAAAACACTCTCTAATCCATTTGAGATATTACAAAACAATGTATAGCAGGATTGTTTGTCTTTATTAGGACATCACAAAATACGTGACGGCATATATATCTTCAATGGATAGCTTATTATCCTCAGTAGGATTATATAAGCTGATTTCTACATTATTTCTGCTTTAATGAGTGATACAATTAGTTAACTAAAAGATTAAAAGTTAAAAGTTATATGATATGAATATTTGATTATGAAAATCTTACTACTACACTACAATTAATTTCATTTTTTACCGACGAAAATAAACGGAGGAGGTTCTCAATTCGACACGAATATATTTTTTTTATGTATGACCACGCATAACTTTTTACAGAGTTGTCCGATTTTGATAATTCTTTTCTTATTACAAAGGGCATACTTCCAAGGTGGTCCCATTGTCATCATGTTAGGGTCTGAAGATGATAATCTGAAAATAAAAATTAACATCTGTTTATCACAAATTGCTTTTCTTAAAATAAATGTTCCTTACACTTGGCTGGCACCGACTTCATAGATATGCTTAAGTAATTTGAAGCAACTAAATGACACAGTTATTTTTTCTCTTTAGTACGTTTTTCATCTATACACACTAACATTACAAGTTAAACAAATAAAGTTTGTAAAAGCGTGTTTTACAATGTTAACACTTTTGACCCACAAATCATAAACTGGACAGTTTTGTAAAAGCCAGAATAAAGGCTCTGATTATGCAGCGCGTCGGTGTCGCATGCAATATTCATCATCCCCTACTCTAATGAGACAATGTATTCAGGTTTACCTTCCGACGTAAAGGACCAAGTTTCGTTTGACAGCAAAATTTAGGTTCGTGTATTTGCTGATGCCTTTTCCATGTGACACATAGGTGATAGTTTTGTGTCTTTTTGTTTATACATTTGTTGATGCCTTTTGCATGTACTTTGAAATGTTTGGTGTGCTTTTGCTAGTACATATTTCGTTGATGTCTTTAGATATATTGATGATAGACACATAGATGATAGTTTGGAATATTTGGTGTCTTTTTGCTCGTACATTTGTTGATGTCTTTTTCATATGACTCACCGCGGATAATTTGTAATGTTTGGGATACTTTATTTCGTAGTTCGTTTTGTTGATGCCTTTTCCACGTTGATAATGACGATGATTTGATAACTTAATATCGTTTAAAGTGTAACGTCAACCATTCCTCTATGATATTGCAAGTTACTAAGAGATACACTAATTTATTTATTGATATGTCTGTGGAGCATTTCACGTGAATATTATGCAGTCTGTAATGAAATAATGTATTCAAATTTCGTTTGCCTGTGACTCAGTGTATTCAGGAAGACAAAGGTAAATACTTTTTTATTTCAAAATCCTAACTTTTTGAAGCTTAGCCCGAAGACATTGGTATAATACAGTTGACGTACCTACTAGTCTTCTAGACAAGAACATTAAAAAATATTTCGAAGAAAGAAAATGATTATATTGAACTGAAATATAAAAATAATATATTAACCAAAGGTACAAACAGACACACGCAAATAAAATGTTATTTACGCAAGTAAACCAATGTACAGAAATCGTAGGTACCCTTAAGATAAGTTAAGTACAGTACCTGATAGGTATATTTATTTGGAAATCATATTTAGATACAAATTACATAACAACGTCACCTATAGTTAAGTATTTTTAGTGTTGCTGTATTTGTTTTCATTGATTTCATTACTAAAAATATTAATTATGTAACAATATTATATTAAAATAAAAAAAAGCCAGCTAGATCGATTAATATTTGCCCCTTCTGCGTCCAAAATTTCATAAAAATCGTTTGATCCGTTTCTTAGATTCAGATTCTATTTCTATATATATAAGAATTGCTCGTTTATAGGTATTACATTATGCACAGATAAGTTATTTAGTGGTTAATCCAGCCCTTCATTATGTTCAGAAGATTGAACATTTCCTTTTGAATCTGGGATAAAGCAATCAAACCTCATTGATTGATAACAAATTCAGCCTACAGATTGCCCAACCTCTGTTCTGTTTCTTCATTCAATATTGCAGATACGGTCCGAATTCAATTTGCCATCTCTATTGCGAGATTTAAACAAGAATTTGCAATATCAAATGTATTGGTAAAGCTGCAAAAGAGATTTTCCGTAAATCATTAAATGTTCTCGAGCTAAATTGATTTCGCTATTAATATAACTCGCTTAAATAAGCTAAGAGTAGAAATTTTATAATTTAGTTTCTTGGCATTAATTTCGTTTTAGTATTCATTACATACAAAAAATAATTAAGGTATACAGTATATAAGTACCTCGTATGTCTATTGGTTAACTTATGTGATTTCTGATCCTGAGTTCCTAGATTCAAATTCTGAAATTTCTTCCAACAAATTCTTAGTCCGCAATTTGGGAAGTTGGTGCTGTTACAATCCCAAGCAACATATAGCATGTAAAGTCATTGATATTATTAGTGATTGACACAAGTAAACCATTGACACCTTAAGTCTACGGTAAGTCCAAAAACATAAGAACAGTGTGATAAACTAGGCTTAAATTGAAGATATCGAAGATGGCCACCAATATAATCTAGTGGAAATAAAAATTTTTAAATAAAAATAGAACCGACTCAAAGCGCACTAAAAAGTAAAAAATAACTGTGTCATTTAGTTGCTTTAATTTACTTAAGCATATCTATGAAGTCGGTGCCAGCCAAGTTTAAGGACGCTTTATTTTATGTAGTAAAGCAGTTTGTGGGTTCTAGGTAACGTAATAAAGTAGTATTTTTTACTTTTTAGTGCGTTTTGAGTCGGTTCTATTTTTATTTAAAAATTTTTTTGCTTACTTTTTAGTGATTTATCGCCACGTATCGTACTTGTACTATACTGTCATAGTATACGGCACTAGTAGCCAAAAAGCTACCGATACCGAGACAAAAACCGAAATCGCTGTAAGCGTGCCTCCAAAATTTGAAGAGTTACTTCAATTTCCCCAGGATATCATCATTAGATCCTAACATGATGACAATGGGACCACCTTGGAAGTATGCTCTTTCTAATAAAAAAGAATTATCAAATTCGGACAACTCTGTAAAAAGTTATGCATAAAAAAAATATACGTGTCGAATTGAGAACCTCCTCCGTTTTTTTTCGTCGGTTAAAAATGGACCCGTTCGTGGTCGGGATACTACCCGGACTGCGATCTTCAGAAATGAAGGAACAACTGTAGAGAGTGAGAGTGCTATATATTGTATTATTAATTATTAATGTAGATATACACTGACATATTTATTTAACTATGCTTAAGTTTCTAAACATAAACTATTCATTGGATATTGCTTTATAGGCATCCTAGATAGACTGAGCTTGTAGATAGCTTGTGGCATGAGAACCAATGAACCAAATATAGAACAAGGAAGGACATTGCCGCATAGTGGCCCATAATCCGGACAGAGCGTGACCCGAATTTGAGAGCTGCATTATCGCCTGAAATTAGGGTTACCATCAATTTTGTTGGGATGCCTTTGAATAGTAAAAATAATACCATGTTGTTACTGTATGTAACTTTGTATCGCGAGTTTCTAGGCCATGAAATATAAAGTAAATTTTGAAAGAAACACAGAAAAATATTTCTATTTGATCAGTTAGCATTAACTTATACTGAATAAGCATATTTTACGACCAGGGTCTCTCCTTAAGTAAGTAAAGTTAGAAGTCAGTTAAATTTTGAGTATAAATAAATATCTTTTCAATAAAGAGTTAAGAAGATGTTGGTATTACACTCCTCTACCTCGGAGAGTACATCCACAATTGTTTCTATGAACATACTCTTAAAATATTCATTGAATATTGCTTTATAGACGTCCTAGACGTGCTTTATAGACGACTACAGACTAAACTTGTGCATGAGAGCCAAGGAACCAAAAACCAGAGCTACATTAGTTTTATATGTTTATTATAGGAGTGCCTCGTTCAGTGGTAGTTACGTAGTATTGGATTACTGGTCCTGGGTTTGAGTTTTGGATCTTTTATAGCCATAAAAGATTGAGGTTACCCTTCCAAGTAAGTTTCATTAAAAATTTATTTCAGGATTTCAGAAATTGTGGTTGGTTTCTACAAATCGTGACCGTGATCCCTACAAAATCAAAGAAGATCACCCTAAAGCATTTGATCTGCCAACGCGCATAGTAGAGTACTACTACTCTATATTAGAGGGGATACAGAGTCTAACCTACGCCTAAACTCTGTATCCCCTCTACTATATGGAGGGAGCCTGGTCGAAAAATAGCTTAATAATGACGTTTACTCCGTTTAATACTAATTTATGCCTATTCCCGGGAATGCAGCCGTTTTGGTAAACCTACATAGAAATAACTACAAGTTTTAACTCGAGAACGTATTTGGAAAGTTTTAAGCTTTGCTTTATAAATAGCGAGTTTGAATCAAATGTGCATGTCATACATAGCCTAGTCTAAACTACAGTTTGTTCAAAAAAATCATTAAATCAAAACAAAATTATGAACGACAGCTCATTCCTAAGACAAGTTTTTTTTTTAACCAAAATTGCATTTTTTTTAATAACAAACAAAATCAAAAATTGGGTTTGTCTATTTTATACTCCTGATAACGTAAAACTGCATGACAACCCATTCAATAGTGAAAGCGGAAATTAGTAACGAACTCATATAAAAAATTATAATATTAGTATGGACTTTTTGGCGGCACCCGTGGCGCAGTGATATGCGCAGTGGATAAAAGATGAAGGTCCCGGGTTGCATTCCCAACTAGTCCGTTTTAGATTTTCTAAGTTGTTTACCACCCTACCGACTAAGGCATACTGTTAAACCATTTAGCATTCCAGTACGATGTCGTGTAGAAACTGAATGGGCTGCGGATTTTAACCTACTCCATTAGTCCGCTTCCATCATAGATTGCATCATCACTCACCATCAGGTGTGATAGCAGTCAAAGACTAATTTGTACTGAATAAAAAGGAAACTACTGGGTAGTTATGTATTCAAAGTTTAGACAGACGTTCACTTGTCATCGAAAAAAAATGACTGAGACTAGAATCCAGGTCCTTTCGATGAAATAACTGTACAACAGAGGTCGTCAAATAGCAAGCATATTATTTGTTATCGTTATCCAAAATACAAGTTTGTACAAGTTGACCCCAATACGCTGTTTCCAGAGTTACCGACTTGGCAAAGTTTTAACAAGAGACGGGCCCGCATATGCGGAAGTTATATTCCAAATAGTGGTTCCGTGTATTGGCTGCTCGACAAACTTTCCTACAGCCACCACTTTACAAGTAGTGTGTTTCCAAAGTTATGTTTATTATTGTTGCTAAATAACCATACGAAAGTGTGATAGCATCATACTAGCATAAATAATTGTTTCTAAAACAAACTGTGCAGTTCGACGGCTTCCGTGGCGCAGCTGTATACGCGGTGGATATAATAGAGAGAGTTCCTGGGTTCAATTCCCGGCTGGCTGTAGGGAGGTTTCGGTCGTAGCTAGATACCGCCCTGCCGACAAAGACGCACCGTAACCGATATGGAGTTTGGATATATTGTCAAGAAATTAAAATGTGTGTGGATTTCATCCTACATTTGACATGCCCACCAACTTTCCTCTTAAACTGAATCATATTACCATCTGTTTTGATTGTTAAGTCAAGGGAAAACTTGCAGTGAATAAAAAAAACACCCTATCAGTATTTGTTTGTAATAAGAACACTGTAAATACAAGCCTACTTTTATGGCCCACTACAGCACTAGGCTTCTTTTCTTAATGGAGAAGAAGAAAGAGAGGCAACACTTTATTGCACATAAAAATAGATATAACAGATACATGAAAAAAAAGGATTAAAATAAACATGCAAAGGCGGCCTTATTGCTAGAAGCAATCTCTTACAGGCAACCTATTGAAAGGACATTTGAGTATCGTAAGCGGGGTGGTGCAATGAGAAGAAATTACTTAAATTTATTATAAATATAATAATATTTAAAAAATAAATAAATAAACTACATAAAAAGTAAACATTATATATAAATGTATATAAACAATATCAATATACATAAAAATACATATAATGGAGACAGGGTATAAAAGCTTATAAACACTGAATACCACAAGGACAAAGCAAGTGCATCATAAATTGGGGCTTCAACCGTCACAATCAAAAAACAAATATGTGGTCAAAACGTGGAAATAATTAAAATCTATATTCCGTTCAACATGCGTAAAATGGAGTTTAATTGAAATTTATTGTATCCAATTAATACAATGGACTTCAAGCGATTAGCAAAATAAAAATATGTTACTAAACTCTGCAGATTACCAAGGAATAAAACGTAAATACAAAAATTACGTGCGTGTGCGTGTGTGTGTGCATTTCACACACAATACGATAGAAGTGAGACTGTATAAACTGCAACTCCATCATCATCATCATCATGATCATCAGCCTATTAGCTCTGCCTTTTAATCTCTATCATTTATTTATTTACAATTCTTTTTAAAATTTTTAACAATGCTTATAAAAATTATAAAAAAAAACTCTATTAAAAATTTATACAAAAATCCAGTCCGCCTGCTGCAGGGCCCGGGGTTCCAAGCAACTGGTGGTCAGGGCTCCAGAGTGAGGAACTTCTTCACAATACGCGCCGTTTTAAGAATTACCGCCTTCTATATCCGACCCTTGATCCAACAGCTAAGCAAAAGCTTTTTAAGATGTTGGTCAAAGCTTTTCGCTATAAGACCGTTGACTGAAACGACTATAGGAACAATCATCGTTGAATTGAATTATATTATTATTCTGCTTTACTAATAGCTTTATTAATAATGCCTTGTATCTGAAGGCACATAAGCTTACCACTAGCCCTCGTGGCAGTACAAAAGCTACAAATATTGCTAAAACAAACCTCATTTTTTATAACATTTAAATATTGTAAAGTTTTAAGTTAATTACCTGTAAGTAAAAAAAATACGGTGTTTATGCCGTCAGTCCCTATTAAAACTCACCAACCTGTATTGGAGTTACATGGCGACTCTAAGTTCTCCTACAGGAAAGCAGGCTCTGTGGATCATTCAAATATGCTGGCAATGATGAAACATATAGCGCATTTTTTAACCGACGAAAAAAATCAGAGGAGGTTCTCAATTCGACACGTATATATTTTTTTTTATGTATGACCACGCATAACTTTTTACAGAGTTGTCCAATTTTGATAATTCTTTTTTTATTAGAAAGGCCATACTTCCAAGGTGGTCCCATTGTTATTATGTTAGGATCTGATGATGATATCGTGGAAAAATTGAAGGGACTCTTCAAATTTCATAGGCATACTTGCAGCGATTTCGGTTTTAGTGTAAGTATCGGTAGCTTTTTGGCTACAAATGTATAGTACAAGTACGTTACGTGGCGATAAATCACTAAAAAGTAAGAAATAAAAATTTTTAACAAAAAATAGAACCGACTCAAAACGCACCAAAAAGTAAAAATAAGTGTGTCATTTAGTTGCTTTAATTTACTTAAGTATATTTATCAGTCGGTGCCAGCCAAGGTTTCTACTTTAAGAATATTACCTAGAACCCCGAAACTGCTTTACTACCTTAAATAAATGTTCCCTAAACTTGCTGGCACCGACTTCATAGATATGCTTAAGTAAATTAAAGCAACTAAATGACACAGGTATTTTTTACCTTTTAGTGCGTTTTGAGTCGGTTCTATTTTTTGTTAAAATTTTTTTTTCAATTTTACTTTCACCACATACATGTCGTTCACATCGATAGGTAATCAATAACCAAATATCATATTTTCTAAACTATGACAAGAAAAATTGTCGCAAGCCATCGTTCCATCATCATCAAACATTTTTGGGTATCAGGTGCCAAGAGAGTCGTTAAGTTATAAAATTCATGTTAGCGAATAACGATATCAACAACTTTATCTTATTTTCTTCCGTGTTTCACCCGGTAAGCCTTTTTTCACCTTAGATGTAAAAAAGAGGGTTTTTTTTGTTTTTTTTTTTATCGACTACAAGTTGGCCCTTGACTGCTATCACACCTGATTTTAAGTGATGATGCAGTCTAAGATGGAAGCGGGCTAACTTGTTAGGAGTGGGACGAAAATCCACACCCCTTTCGGTTTCTACACGACTTCGTACCGGAACGCTAAATCGCTTGGCGGTACGTCTTTGTCGGTAGGGTGGTAACTAGTCACGGCGAAACCCTCCCACCAGCCAGACCAAGACAAATTAAGAAAAATCTCAATCTGCCCCGCTGGGGATCGAACCCAGAACCTCCGGCTTATAAATCCACCGCGCATACCACTGCGCCACGGAGGTCGTCAATGTTTATTTTCTAAGTTGGTCAAGGACTGGCTGGTGGGAAGCATCGGTCGTAGCTACCACCCTTCCGACAAAGACGTACCGGCAAGCGATTTAGCGTTCCAGTATATCTCGTGTAGAAACCGAAGGGGTGTGGATTTCATTCTACTCCTAACAAGTAAGCTCGCTTACATCTTAGATTGCATCATCATTTGCCATCAGGTGTGATTGCAGTCAAGGGCAATAATTTTAATCTATAAAAAAAACAAAACATTTAAAAAGAAATAAGAACAAAGACTTTTATATCACTCGTAGGTACATGATATACCCGATATTACAAGAAACCATTTAAGAGATAAGATTTCGTATTTCAAGTTATTCGATAGGTGAGCTTTGTAAGTCAAGTTTGGCACGCCGTCTGAAAAGTTTTACATGAGTAGGTATGTAGAAGGTAGGTCGGTAAATTGATGAAACCCGAGATAAAATATAACAGTAATCTAGTAAAATCTGAAGATTATAAAATATGAAATTCATATTGCTTGTGTTACTTTAAAATTTAACACTTAACAGTATACTGTTAAAAGTGTACGTACTATATATATATAGTACTTCAGTACTTCAAGTATTCATATCATTGTAAATTATGATAAAAATCTGTCGGTATGTTTGCCTTTCAGTAAACTGAAATACTACTAAACAGATTATTCAACAATAGATAGAGTAACTCATGAAAAAGGTTCTAATATAGGTAATATAAATATAGTACAGGTACCTTTGTCAAATTTTGACGGAAATTGGCTGAAATAATATGACGTTAATTTGTTGGAAGTATCGGGAAAGCTCAACCTGCCTCGGGAAGCTTTAATCAAAAATGCTGCTTCATCCCTTAGAGATATAAAATAACAATGGTTAGTAGGTTTGTCCGTTTTCAATATGACTACAGGAAGTTTGCGATAGCAAATTTGTACCTTTTAAGGATAGTTTACTATACCCATTCAATCTTCTAAAAAGTAGTCGCCTCTAATTTTTTTTTGGTGTAGTTGGAAGTTTGAAATGCTTACAGTACATATCAGTATTGATTATCAGTATAATCAATACTGATATACTGTCTGTCTGTCCGCTAGGATTATTATAAAATCATAAATAAAAATTCAGTGTTTAATTCACTAAACTACTTAAAGGACATTAAGTTCATTAACTAAAACTCAAACCACTTGACCTATTTGAAAATATTGCGTTATTTAAAAATAATTGTTTCTGACAAAAGCTTAAATATTTAATATAAGTATAAGTAACACAAATACTGCTAAAATCATAATTAAATTAAAATTCTTTATTTAGCTTAAAAGCATACGAAATAATAACATATTAAACCTGCAATTGCGCCAAAATCATGAGATTTTGAGTTAAAGGTGCTGGATCCCAGAAGAAAGGTTACAATGTTAAGCTGAGAAAGCAATTTAGAACTATATTTTACTCTTAACTTTACTAAACCTATGCTGTAAATCACTTCACGCTTTTACGCAAAAAATGCTGAATAAATTTTGATGAAACTTTACAATAATTTAGAAATTCTCACGGAAACGAGAACTACGCGGGTGAAACCGCAGGCATCCTCTAGTATGAAATAATGCATAGTGTAACTGTTGTGTGGGTGTTTATGAGTGTGTGACAGAGTGTTTGTGTGTGTGAGTGTATAAATGTGGTACCATTCAGTCGTTTCAGTCGATCTTCAGTTTTCCCTCACTCCAAAGTATGTGTGTGTTTATGTTTTAATCCTCACACTCCATCTATTCTTAGTCAAATAATGAAATTCCATCTCCTTGCTAGTAAGATCATACAAGTTCTTGCTGAGGAATGAATTATTCAACAGTTACACAGTCAGGCATATCAAGTTCATTTTTATTAAAATAAGCTTTTCATTTTCGTTGATATTGAATTCAATACAAACTATACAAATAAAATAATAATTCAATTTATATTTCATTTACTTCTACATAATTGAATAAACGCTTATAATAATACAGAACGTTCTTACAACATCATTTATGACGAAACTGAGTAGGCAGTAGGCACACTAATTTGGGTAATGTAAATGTTTCAGCTGCTGGCAGTTCTGAAATTGTAATAATACGAGTAATTATTATGGTCTTATCATTCATGTATAACTCCATTTTTTACGTAGAACTTGTATTTTTCTGAAACCCACTACGTATGCTCGAGATAATAGAGCTACGCCAACTTTCTTTAACCACGACAAAAATCTCATCAAAATGTTGCTAAACAAATGTAAGACAAGTTTAAAGACAATACAAATAATTTAGGTAATTTTGGTTTTGTGCCTTTGGAACCGGTGGTAGAGTCACTACGCACTTATTAGTCTATAAAGAGTTTAATTTTAGTAAATGTAAATATCATAGTAGTAGTTTACTACTAGACGTCATCATCATCGTTATTTTTTTTAATGCAAAGTTTTGTTTGCTTTGCGACTTCAACAAAACAGCTGCGATGCCTAGGAAAAGTTACCACCATTTTACGTTGTTCTCAACAAAGACTGAAGATGGAACAAGCGAGTAATGTCTAGAAAAGCTACTCTGCGTACCAGATGTTCCCAATAACAAAATATATAGAACTTTCTATTGACTTAAAGAATCAATTTCGCGTTTGGGCCTGCCCTTTCATTTTCCAGAGGGAAATGTTGACGCAATATAGTAAATTGATTGTTTTATTGCCAATCCCTCTTTTATCGACAACTTACTTTGTTACAATTAGGAAAACGTTGCCGAGTGAGAGACGTTTAGTTGTTACAATTTGTATTTTAGTTCGGAAACTCTTTCACTTTGTGTTTGTTACTTTTTGTTACTTGCTTTGTTACAAAGCTAACACAGGCTCGTAGGCAATTAATTGTACATATTTACAGTAATGACTAAGTGATGAACCGATTTACGCAAAAGGAGGCTCTCAATTCGACGGTATTCTTTTTGACTATTGTCTATAGGGGTCTGCATCGCCTTCAAACCGAATAGTAAATAAATATGTAAATCGAGTATATAACGCTAAAAGAATAGAAGTAAAAACGGTAGACAGATATTGTAATTGATATTTGCTAGAGACGCTACACAGACCTGCCATACGCCTATATGGTTTCATATCAACTACTGGGTTCGGGTACTGAGTCAGGTTATAAAATATTGAGATTTCCTCATTCCATTAATTTTTCAGTAAAACTTTTTAGACTGGAGATTGCTGGTATTACACCCTGAGCTTGTAAAGCCATCGGCCATGGATAATATCACTTCAATGATCGTCCAAGATTTAAAAACGAAACCTAAGCCCACATTTAGGCAGCATGCTGGGTCTAAGCTATAATTTCCCTCTTCTATAAGGAGGAAGATCTAGATCTCTAGTTGACCGTTAAAATAAATAAATTTTTTTTTTTTAATTAGATTTAACTCACTACAAAACTAGATAGTTTGTCATGATGATTCATGTGTTGTTCACACTTATTAAATTATTCTAGATTTCCATTTCACCACGATTACAAACAATGGCGCCAGGTCATGGAAAATAAAATGAAAACACGTTAGCCGACTTCGGTAAACTTTAGCATATTTTCCAACTAAAAATCACTATGCAGCTTTTTAAAATAACACTGTGAATAGTCTAACATTTTTGAAATATTCAACTTACACAGAAAGATATATTTTTTCTTTTATTGGCTTTAATAATCACAAGCACTCTGAATCGAAGTTATTCAAAGCACGAATAAAAACCTAACGTACCGTGATTCAAAGGCGGACTTTTGTAGTAATCGTGATTAAAATTCGATACTTAGCGTATAAATAAAAAGCTGAAAATGGCTGCTGCTCTCCAGTGTGTCGTACAAAATTTTTAATTAATGCCAAAACATGAAAAATTAAGTAAAGGAAAATTTCGTTGCTTTTTAAAATGGAAAATGTAACTTACGGACAATAATCTTTCATCATAACTTCGTAAGAAAACATTTAAAGTCACATGCTGAACGCTGAGGCCGATCGTGCAACTGTATTGCTTGTTTCACGCCCTCGTTAGCATGGTGCAACGTGACAATGAGTCATGCTTTTTTGCGTTCATCGGGCGTTGACTGATTTATAAGACGTTATCACATCAAAAGAAGTTTGCTTAGGTTTTAGAGTTTTAAAAGATCTCAAAGGCACTAGCAGAGGAAATGATTTTTTGAGAGATTTGAAGAGAAAGTTAAATAAGGTTCAACCAGTCGTGACGTTGTTATCACACCAAGCAGTTTATTTGAACACTGCGCGAACTGTAACTTTTTGCGATGTCTTCTGAACTGTTTTTTTTTCGAATTTTAATAAATTGTGTTTGGGAACAATTAGTTAAATCGGTTCCAAACGAGCAAATGCTGCAAGTTGAGAACTGTGCAGTTAGCGCGAGTAACATTGTTATCGCGCCGAGCAGTTTAGCTGAGCACTCCGCCGTCGAGTAGCTACGTGACTCGAAGCGGGCCAACTGCGACATCTTGCGATGTTCTTCGGAACTAACTACATTTTTTCTGATTCGAGAATAACACTTGACTGGGTATTTTTAATTATTTGTGTGTCTATAACAACCTGTGTTTAATGAGTCGAATTGAAAGTAATTATCTGTCAAAAATATTGCAATTATACTATTTTAATAATTAATACCTAACAGTCGCTACTATATTTATAAATTGTTTTTGTTTTATACTTGTTACGATATAGAGCTGGTCTTCAGATAATTTTCAGAGTCATTATACTCAAGTCACTACATGGTCTTGATAGTATTTATATTATAATATCGCTTCATCGTTATTATCAGCATATTATAACGGCCTTCCTCCTTACTCGTACACAGATATAGAAAATATTTTGTATTTCACTTGTTTCATAATGCAATAATTTCACGCACACCGGCCAACATCATGGCCAAGTGCGCAAAAAGCCCTAAACGAACTCGAGAACCACACCGTCGAGTAGCTACGTGACTCGAAGCGCGCCAACTGTGACTTCTTGCGATGTCTTTGGAACTGTTTTTATACGAATTTTAAATAAAATGTGTATGAGAATAGTTAGGTAAATCGGATTAAACGCAAACAGTTGAATATTGTAAGTGTTAAACAGAGGGGCAGTTCTTGAGAACTCTACAGTTAGCGCGAGTAACGTTGTTATCGCGCCGAGCAGTTTAGCTGAGCACTTCGCTGTCGAGTATCTACGTGACTCGAAGCGCGCCAACTGTGACTTCTCGCGATGTCTTTGGAACTGTTTTTATACGAATTTTGAATAAAATGTGTTTGAAAATAGTTAGCTTAATTGAATTAAATGGTAACAGTTGAATATTGTAAGTATTTAACAGAGCTTGAGAACTCTACAGTAAGCGCGAGTAACGTTGTTATCGCGCCGAGCAGTTTAGCTGAGCTCTTCGCCGTCGAGCTACGTGACTCGAAGCGCGCCAACTGTGACTTCTTGCGATGTTCTTTGGAACTAATTAGCTTTTTTCTGATTCGAGAACTGACTGAATTTATTTATAGTTATTTGTTTTTTATAACAATCTGTGCTCAATGCGTCGAATTGATAGTAATTTTATGTCAACAATATTGAAATAATACTTGTTTAACAACCATTGTAACGTGATATCTACCAGACGCTATTATATGTTTTTAAATTGTTTTTATTTTGTAATTGTTACGATATAGAGCTGTCATAACGCAATAATCTCACGCACAACAGCCAACATCATGGCGAAGTGCGGAAAAAACCCGAAACGAAGAAGGTTCTTCTGCAATAATCTTAGAGTTATGACTTACGATACTTGTATCAAAACAAGTCAAGATTAAAAGGCGTGTTGCGTGTTGCGTCATTTCCAACATATAAAATTATTCTAGCTACACATCTTTGTACTCTCCTCCTTATCCTTACAGAAATTGATAACATTATAATTTGACATGACATATATCTCAACACGTACCGGGTCAAGCGTCTGCTGTATGTTCCCTTACTTAACAAGTCCTGGCTACGTACATCAAATTTGTATTCTCCTCCTTATCCTTACAAAAACTGATTGCACTATAATTTGATATGACGCACACACATTTTGCGACCTCAGTGGCGCAGTGGCAGGTGGATTTATAAGACGGAGGTCCTGGGTTCGATTCCCGGCGGGGCAGATTGAGATTTTTCTTAATTTGTCTTGGTCTGGCTGGTGGGAGGCTTTCGCCGTGGCTAGTTACCACCCTACCGACAAAGACGTACCGCCAAGCGATTTAGCGTTCCGGTACGATGTCGTGTAGAAACCGAAAGGGGTGTGGAGTTTCGTCCCACTCCTAACAAGTTAGCCCGCTTTCATCTTAAACTGCATCATCACTTAAAATCACGTGTGATAGCAGTCAAGGGCCAACTTGTAGTCGATAAAAAAAAAACACATTGTGCCGGGTCAAGCGTCTGTTTTTGTTTGTTTCGCTTACTTACTAAATAAGTCCTCTAGCGCTATTCTAAAACCATATTTTAGTAACTCGACTATGTGAGCTACAAATTCAACTCTACCTCTCACTGCCGTAGAGTATAGTTATACAGTAAATAAAGCGAATAATAAATAAATATTATAGGACAGTACACACATAGCGATATAGCCCTAAAGTAGGCATATGTAGCTTGTATTATTGGTACTATGATAATTGATGAATATTTTATTTTTTATATAGATTATGCATAAATACTTACAATATATAGATAAACACCCAGATACTAGAAAACATCCTTGCTTATCACACAAACAATTTCCATTTATGAGAATCGAACCCACAGCTTAGGACGCAGAAGCAGACTCACTATCCACTGCGCCACTCGGTCGTCAATAATAGAGACGAAAGAAAAACGCGCTCGAGTTACCAAAATAACGTACCAGAAAAAGACGGCTGGCTAGAAGTTATTGTATTCTCCACTTGAAATTGATAACATAATAATTTTATATGGCTCGTAACTCAACACGCATCGTGCCAGGTCAAGAGGCGTGTTATCTGTAAGTTTCAGCCCTTATGTACTAGTCCAGGCTAGGCTTAGGACGAGTTGTTGCGTGTTACAAATAATTGGCAGAGATACGCTCGCCGGTAGCCGGCCACTAGCTGCAGGGCAAGTTGTTAAATACGACATTATTGAGATTGCCCGGGGCATGCCAATAATTGGTCTATAAGACTGAGATGGCCAACCATTTTCATTTTGTGAAAGCACATCTTATAAAGTGTGATTGTTAGATATATAAACTTAGCTATGCGCGATTGAGGACATGTATTATAGCCGTTATCATTACCAAAAAAACATAAACTACATCCTAATCCTAACCAATATTTTATAGGAAAAAGTAACTCTGACTGTCTGTCTCGTTTTCACGCTAAAACTACTAAACCGATTTAAAAAATATTGGGTTAAGTTTAAAGCCTGAGAAAGGACAAGGTCTATTTTTTTTTAATCCGCTAGTTTTTTATAATTCAACTCACTACTACTAAGCTACTCAAAATCTCCACAATCTAAACACCATATTTACCTTCTACACTTACCTTTAGATTATAATGAAAAAATTGTCCTAGCTAGATTGTATCTATGATTTATATTACAAACTCTTTACGGAATATTTAACACAATTTGTTGTTTTCGGTGACCTGATTTGGCTACGATATTAAAGTCAAAGCATAAAACCATTTGTTACAAAACAGAATCATTTAAACACACCTAAATGAACATTGGATGACTTGGACGTATTGTTATTGAATGACTTGTGATAATGTACTTACATTTGTTACCATAGTGTTCCTGCATGGTAATTTAACTTACACTACAAGCAATATTTCATGTCGCTTACTTGGCATTTGTTAAAGTTTGTGTAGGGTCTTGTGTTTTTTTAAACTATTCTATAACTTTGTATTTTTAATAGGATATTATTAAATATATAAAGTGTATGTACGTTTGTTATCTCATTGCACGCTTATATAATCACTGGACAGTGTACTATGTATCTTATGTGTGTAGAAATGATTTATCTATTTAACAAACTAAAATGGACAACTCAGACTTACAATAATTATTATTAAATTTTGCAAAGAATTTTCAAAATAAAATAGGTACCTATTTCACTATCAAATCATTTTTAAACAACGATTAGATAAAAGCTTAAGTAAATTTTTCACAACACAATTTACTTTTGCATGAGTCATATTACTCGGACATTCATCAATATCAGCCCAATTCATGGCCTTACTAAAGTTTACACCACCTCCAAGTTCCACCTTAAATAGAGGAGCATATAATTGAATTTAAAGCCTTCCAAGCTGCTGTGATGCTAAGAACTCAGAACCTTATAGGCTAACAACTGGATCAACTTGGCATTTGGCAGTACGCCCGATTAACAACTCTCCCGCAACATACAGACCCTCACATGCAGAGCGTCGCGTCGCAAACTTCCTTCAATTAACTCGACGCCACTCGCGCCTCCTACACGAGTAATTAATACGCCTCCAACTGCCCTCGTTAACAAAGGAATATTAGAACTACGAGTTACAGAGCGAGAGCCTGTGATGGACAGACCTTCGACTTTTTGTAAAAGTCGAAAGTTTATCAGCGCATGCACATAGATAAACTTTTATTTAGTCTTTAACTGCAATCGCAGCTGATTGTAAGTGCTCTAGATGGATGTGGGCTAAGTTGAAAGGGACTAAGGAAAAAAAGGTAAAGCGCTTTAAGTGCCCGGTTTGGCAGAGAGAAGCGGGGTCGAATCTCATCGGTTCCGCAATTATTGATATGTTGTTTATTTTCTAATATTTAAAAAAATATTTGATATCGCGACACACATCGCTATGTGGCAATAAAGAAGGCGTAGCTAGTTACTAAAATAGGTGATGAATATTCAGTCATCAGCTACGCTTACTTTTTAATATTTTAGTAACTAGTAACACAAAAATACTTATGATTAAGTAAATAAACACTCAGATACTGAAACATTCCTGCTCATAGTAGACAATTTTCATCTATAAAAAATGAACCCACAGCCTTCGATGCAGAAAGCAGTGTCATAAGCCATTGCCCACTCGGCTATAAAATTTTAAATTTTAGTCAAAATTAAAAAAAGCAAGTTAGGAAATGATTTCAAAATGGCGGATATTACAGGATTTAAACAAAAAATGTTTGTAACAATCGTTAGCGCAAAAAACCGTACATCACAGCCGCGTCGGTTCGTTAGGTAGGCTTTTTGTAGCTAATAACAAGCAGCCTAACTGGTAATAACTTATGTGACGAACCCCAATAAATTCGTTAATAATTTACGTTGCCATCGGATTAAAATATAGTTTACAATTGGTGGAAAAATATCGTTACAGTCGAGCAATAAATACTCTCTTCATCATCATTATCAACCTATTACCCAATAGGGAGACGGGATATGGTGCTTAGACCCACCATGCTGCTCGAATGCGAGTTAGCGAGGAAATATTCTCTTTAATGTTATTTTAATTCACTTAAAACTGTAATGTCTCGGTATACAAGAGAGATGTTCTTACTCCAGTTCAGTTCAATTTTATATACTTTTGCTGAGGTCTGGTATGCTGGTAGGCTTCAGCCATGATTAGTTAGTACTGTAACGGCAAAGAAGTGTCAATGAACGATTAAGTTATGCGATAAGACGCCTCGTAGAAATAATTTATTGGCAGATCGGAAACTATGCCGCACTTGAGATGAGGAAGGATTTTGAAAAATATGTAAAAATTTTCCTAAAATGTCCTTGAAACCCAAACCCTCTATACTAGCAAAGCTACAACTCTCACCGATTTGCTACAAAGCCCCGTTTCGTCCGTAATTGAAGTAAACAATTCAATAATTGGACAATATTGGCTTTGTTTAAAACTATGTATTTCCAAAGGTAATTTCACAAATGAATTGTTCGGGTGAATCCGTTCGGATAAAAAGGTTTTCAGCCATTTATTTTCCCAATCATCCTGTGTAAATAATATATGATCTTTCATTACATACATAATTAAATCAACGATTTCCTACTGAATTTAATCCCTTGGCTTTTGAAGTGTTAACTTCTCATGGAAGGGTAAACCGCTTTGTTACTTAACGTTTTATGGCGTCAGACAGACAGGTGACTGGCAGCGGTAGGCAGGCTAAGTCTTTAAGTTATCACTTCTCACTAGAAGTGATAGCTTAAAGATTAAAGAAGAACCACTGTTCTTCTGCGACCCAAGTTGCGCGCATATTACTTTGTTTAAATTTTTCGTTCTATCTATCAATGGTTAGCCTATTTTACTTTAGGTGATGAGGCTTCGAGTACTGAGTTGGTCTATCAAATATTGAACTTTTCTTATAAATTCTGTTCTGCTTAGGATCCCAACGTCCATCGGCTTTTAGAACAGTGTTCCCTGCCTAACGCTACCCCACTATGTCGGTGAATTTAGTTCTCGCAGAGATACTCCGAACATAGCTCGCTCCATCGTGGATTTTAGCCTTTTATGAGGCCGATCGTTAGCGATTATATTTCCGAGACGAATATAGAGGTTGATGTATCCATCGTAATGAACAGAATATTATAAAACCTCATTTCCAATTCTCTTAACGTGAAAGTTTCCACTTAGCGAGTGTGAGCGGTTCGCGGTTACGTCGTAGCATGTTGTAGGCGGTGGGTTACCGTGTAGGCGGCGGTGATACGTGGGTGTTTAGTGCAGACTGAAGTTCCATTAGTATTCGTGATATTTTCTTTGTAAATGAATCGGCTAGTATTCATTACGAGCACTATTAGCTAAGAATTAATGTTCCTAATTATTTTATATGTTACAAGAGGACGCCCGCGGTTTTATTAGTGTATTTCCCGTTTCCGTAAGAATTTCGGGATAAAAAGTAGCTAGTATGTTTTATTTTAATATATAAGCTGTATTATAAAGTTTCATCAAAATACATTTAGTAGTTTTTGCGTGAAAGAGTAACAAACAATCTATACATTCAAACTTTCGGGTTTATTAATTAGTAAGGATATACCTATATATATAATATGTATAATAGTATGGTATAAATATACCTACTTTGTATGACATTAAATTTTCACATAAAATATGCTGTGAATTTTGCAACAAACAACAACAATTTTTGAGTAAGTTAGCTAATTTACAAGATATTAAAATAAAAAGAAAAGCAGCAAATAAGTAACTCGCTATTAACTGCTCCTAACAAAATGCGTGGGTAGTATTGTTTTTCAGGTCATTGACGTCGGTTTTTCTATAAGTGTTAACAATAGTTAATGTGAACCAGCTTACAAAATTGCAAAGTTGGTCTGAAAATTATTACACAAATACGTCCGCCTTTACAAATGTCCTCGAAAGCAATTATTTTCAATGTCAGTTGCAACGAATTTCCATTTTAAAAAGTAGCGCGACAGTCCTTGGCCTTAACTTAGCCTTGCATTGAAATACTGCTTGACTGGTGCTTAATTGAATCGTCTGCTCTATTTTAAATTGAATTTCACTTCAGCGGCAATCTATACACTGTTCGTAGACCTTTCAGTGATTATTTGGAGATGGGAATGTGTTGGATTTGTACCAATTTTGGACTCTAAAATAATTTGAGGTACAAGGGTGATCGCATTAATATTATAAAAGATAATGTTTGTGTAGGCGTGTATGTATGTGTGATACTCCTTTTCGCTGCAATTTTTCATCCAATGTAGGTGAAATTTGGCATGGAGACAGATTTTACCCTGACATATAATATAGGCTATATATACTTTGTATCCCAATATTCTCATGAGAAGGCAATTAAGTCTTTAAAACAGCGGGCAAAGCTGATAAAGGAAAGGAGAAACAATTACCTATTCTAACTTTTACTCTTATTTTAATTACCTCTAGTCTGCCGTGTGTATGGTTGTAATTATAATTTTCCCGGGAAATTTTATAGTTGAATTTTCTTAACTGTCAAAACTTCAAAACTTATTCTAAAGATGTGTTTATTATCAATTTTGAATAAGTTCATCTATTTATTTTGTTTATATTTGTACAGAAAACAAACAGTAAATACCTATTAAATTAAAAATTTAAAAAACCCCCGACCCAAATAAAGTTTAAACTTTGGTCATTCTTCAGCAAAAATATAAATCGGTTTATCCGTTTTATTCCAACATTCCAGGGTTTCATATGCCATATCCCATTTCCAGCATTAGGTCCTCGTCAATTAGAAACATGAAAAGAACCAGTCAAGACAAATTCAACGAGCCCAATCTCGATGGGTTTACTTAAAAGGTAGACCAGGGTTACGTCTTCTATCTTCGAGCCTTATCATCAGACCAGCTCAGTGGTTCCAGAAGACATTAGTGTTTCAAATATCAGATCACACACATGCTTTCAAGCAAACTGAGCGTGTAACATTTCTATTACACCTAACAAATGACCTGATGACCTTGAAGACCTGAACCGATTTCCACCAAACATGGCTAAGAACACTCTCGACTGATATACCTTTCAAACAAAAAAACCGCATTAAAATCGGATCATCCGTTTGGGAGTTAGATTGCCACAGATAGACACATACACATACATTTACACAGATACGCAAAAAACTTACAACACCCCGTCGTTTCTGCGTCGGGGGTTAAAAATATACAAATGGAAAAAGAATTTTTTTGAAAGAGCAAATTTCAAGGTGCGAAGACTAAGTAAGGTTTCGAAACTAGTCGGGCATACTCCGACCATAGGTAACCTGAGTTTTAGCCGTTCTCTATTTAAATAATATTGACAATATTCGCGATAATTTAAATTCTAATAATGTTTAATCTATGCATACGAACATTTTTATATAATAAAACACATTTTCATCTAAGAAACCGTAATGCCGCCGAGACGACGGTTTAATCAAAAGACAAGTTGCACATTAAGTACCGCAGTCGGCGTCAAATTACTATCCTTACTGTTTACAAGTCGCCCCGAGGGAAATCTCGCACTATGTGTAGCTACTACGTACACATAAGTTACACTTCATTTAACATTTGTGCGTGATACGAATGGACTTTTAAATTTTCTATTTATAAGAGGTGTAAGGAATAATTGATTTATTTTATTTATGTTATGTTAATTATGCTTATGTAAAAATGGAGGAGGCCTTCACTCATAAAGGGGTCCATAATAATTTATGAAAAAAAAAAAAAAACACTTGTAAAAATGGAAATAAACGAGGCTATAATAATAATAATAATAATTATGCTTATGTAGCTTCGTAACCCAAGTTCGATCCCTGGGTTAAAATTGAGTTTATTTTTCTTCTTAGGAATTTTCAGAAAATTTTGAAATGTAGGTAATTTTTGATAGGTTACCTGTAAAAAAATTTGCGTATTATATATCTGTTTGATGATAATAAAGACATTTTAAATAAAATTATGTAAGAATCGAAAAAAAATGGTTGCCAGTGTAAATAATTAACAACAATAGAACCTGACAACCCTAACGTTGCGGTCGAGTCGCTGACTGAGCTCGTTACCATTATTTTTGCGATTCTTTACATAATTTCCTTTAAAATGACATCACCTTATAATAAATTAATAAAAAAAACACTTAATTGCAATTTATATTAGCAAATTACAGGTAATTGCGGCTAATTTTCGAAAAGCAACTATATAGATAGGTTCCATTCATACCCTCAAAATTAATTTTAAACCATTTTTTCAAAAAAATAAACAGATACTGCAGAATCGAGCAGTTGGATCTTCGACCATAACAAGGCAAATTAAATGAATAAAATCTTGTAAAAACAACACCACCAGTTAGAAAATCGACAAGAAACGATATAGGCAGAAGAGGGTCTAATCGTCGCCTGTTAAGGGTGCCGGGCGACCTAAAGGTCAGGACAACATTATTCTTGTCAGATTTACGGCGCCGGCCAATTTGTTTTGACTTTTGAGATATTCCCCCCATTTACAATTACCAACACAATAAATTAGCGTCTTTAAGTTATGGGTATTCTTGCTAAGAATTGTGTGTTGTTAAAATTTGTTTCAGCGATTCAGAAAGCAAGTGAAGTTTATACAATCTGCTGAATATCAGCGCTGTATGTATCCTCTTTAGAAGACGTAAGTAGCAATAAGCTGATAACATAAGATGGATAGTTTGTAGGTTCACATTCAGAGTGCATACACACATAACAGAGTATTTTTCTAGCGCATTTAACGACAAATAATGTTTGTCGTAGTTCTTTGTTATCAATCTAATTATGGGTTCCGTTTTTCTTTTTAAGGATAATCCTAAAAATAGGCTGATAATTTAAAATAGAACGTATTTAAGTCTAGTAAATATATTTAATTTTCTCGCAATTCAATCATTAAGTATATTAATGACTGTTATGACACGGATGTCATAGCAATTTTCAAAAAATGCATTTGTTATAACCTAATACAAAAACTTTCTTTTCTCAAACAATAAAAACGACATCTTTATATCGCAAAAGTTTCCCAAGATTTCCACCCGAATGCGATACAGATAGCGCCAGTAAATGAAAACTCAGTTTTGTTAAAGCGAAACAAACTTCAAATCCCCGGGGCTCTACGTAATGTGATGAATGCGGCACCACTTTACCCAATTTCGCACTCGCTCCGTTCTAAATTACACATTGTGTACCGTATATAGGTATGTATGGGATTGTCACATAACTTGGTACGGCTGTACATAATATATAATGTCATCTTCATCAGGTGAGATCGCATCTGATATTTGCTGCAACAACGGTTTACTAACTAAAGGTTTAGTGACTATCCTATTTATCCAGTGGTTAGCTCTCGTTCCGTTCTAAATTACACATTGAGTACCGTATATACGTATGGGGTTGTCACATAAATTGGTACGGTTATACATAATATATAATGTCATCTTCATCAGGTGAGATCGCATCTGGTATTTGCTGCAACAACGGTTTACTAACCAAAGGTTTAGTGACTGTCCTATTTGTCCAGTGGTTAGCTCTCGCTCCGTTCTAAATTACACATTGTGTACCGTATATAGGTACGTATGGGGTTGTCACATAAATTGGTACGGTTATATATAGTATATAATGTCATCTTCATCAGGTGCGAACGCATCTGGTATTTGCTACAACAACAGTTTATTAATTGACTGTTCTATTTGTCCAGTCATTAACTCTCGCTCTGTTCTAAATTACACATTGTGTACCGTATATAGGTATGTATAGGGTTGTCACATAAATTGGTACGGTTATACATAGTATATAATGTCATCTTCATCAGGTGCGAACGCATCTGGTATTTGCTACAAGAACAGTTTATTAATTGACTGTTCTATTTGTCCAGTCATTAGCTCTCGCTCTGTTCTAAATTACACATTGTGTACCGTATATAGGTACGTATGGGCTTGTCACATAAATTGGTACGGCTGTACATAATATATAATGTCATCTTCATTGGGTGAAAACGTATCAGGTATTTGCTGCAACAACGGTTTATTAACTAAAGGTTCAGTGACTGTCCTATTTGTCCAATGATTAGCTCTCGCTCTGTTTTAAATTACATGTTGTGTACCGTATATAGGTACATATGGGATTGTTACATAAATTGGTATGGCTGTACATAATATATAATATCATCTTCATAAGGTGAGATCGCATCTGGTATTTGCTGCTACAAAGGTTTATTAAGTAATGGTTTAATGACTATCCTAATTGTCCACCGTTCTAAATTACACATTGGCATATTGCTGCTTATATTGTCACTAACACTGTGACGGTTTATTAACTTAAGGTTTAGTGACTGTCCTATTTGTTCAGTGGTTAGCTCTCGCTCTGTTCTAAATTACACATAGTGTACTGAAATTTTATGTGAAAGTATCGTCATTTTTAATTCCACGCGAACGGAGTCGCGGGCAAAAGACAGTAATATATAATGTTATCTTCATCAGGTCTGCACGGGCTGGTATTTGCTGCAAAAATGGTTTATTAACTAATAGGATATTGAACTGTGTCTTCATTACATATCATACACACACATTTAACTCTTCGTATAACATTATTTCATTGTACTAGGGTTTTAGAGCGGCAAGAAATTAATTATGCGATCTAACATTGTATCACGAAGGGTCGAATCTCTCTAGAGCGACGAAACGTCCAATAACTAGGGCCTGATGTAAAGCTTTGTCATTGAAATGACCCCATGCCTGTGACGAAGTAGGGCGCGTATTAAATTACACACTGCCATTCTGTTGCCCGCCAGCCGCTCGGAGGTGTCGTCAAACTGTTTCAACACTAAATTGAACTTGCTATATTACCTGCCTCCAAATATATGGGTTAGATAACCGACGGCATTGAGAGAGAAAATGGCCTTCATTAAAGACGCCTTTTGGGTAGAGATAGACCTTTTCTAATATATAAGAATATTCGTTAACGCAGAAATAGGAATCTATAGTGTCTATAATAGAACGACCTACAACTGATCGTTATTAATAATATAATACATATATATCTAAAATATTTTTTTACTAAATTTTGTTACTTGGGCCCTTATTATTTTAGTTTGTTTTATTGAGAAGGAATACTATAAGAAACTTATGATAACTCTCCTTAACTATACAATCATAAGCACAAAGAATGATGAAGATGGCAATAATGCCGGCTACATATCCGCGTTGGATAGCCTGTTTGGATGCATCCCAGCAGTACCCCCAATTTTAGTTCTATAGAACTGTTGACACACCATATTAGTGCTTAGTGTCCCATTAGTTTTATATAGAACTAATGGGACAAAATTAAAGAAATGTCGATATCAACATCTTGTTTGTACGTTACATATAAAATATCTATAGTTTTTATAAGTATAATATGGAATCTCTTTTGATTGCAATAATAAATGTCCACTTAAATTTGAGAGTATCTATAAACATACTATATCGAATACAGCTTTGCTTAAATTGCACAAAACGTCTTTAAAATGGTATTGAGGTTTTTAATATAATTTTTTTCTAAACTGAATAGTTTGCGCGAAAGATACTTCCAAAGTGGTAAAATGTGTGTCCCCCTGTAACTTCTAAAATAAGATAATATTTTTTTGAGACACAAATACTACTTGGTTTTAATAACTTAGCTTTTGTCGCAAGGAACATTATTTTGTCAAAAACAAAATGAAATATCAATCAAAATTATATAAAGTTTATAACTAATATGGAATAAGTAAAGTCAAGAGCAGACTTACTGTAGTATAGTACTACAGTACTACACAGAACTATTGGGATATAATTTGACAGCACGGAAAATATGCCAACAGTTCTATAGAACTACGGTATGGGTTCTACTGGGATGCACCCGCCTGTTTGACCCTTTACGTAAAAATGACCCAGCCCTTCTGTCACTAGTCACGTCAAATAGACTCCAGTAAATATTTCGAAAAAAATATTACTTGCAGAATTTTTTATTGGTGTTATTCTAGACAAATGCTATTTTATAAGCGTATATGCATTTAATTATAAACATATAGTTAAATTCAATCAGGATGAAGTCAAATCTGGTGTCTAGTAGAGAAACGGTAGAATAATAAATCGTTGAAATCTCAGAAGTTGGGTCAGACTAAAGTAACCAATTCGCACGGTCGCGACAAAAACTGCACTACGTACCTACGATGGCAATTTTCACCTGGCAATCGCATTCGTGTTTCAACAAACTTGTAGTGTAGAACTTCAATTTGAAGGCAATTGACGATGACGAGTGCCTTGCGCAATTAATCTCGTTTGAATTTGAAGAGCGGCGCATTCGAGTTGTGAATTTAAATTGAACAGTTCAATACAAAATGCGCGTCGATCGGAAATGAACAATATTCCAAATATTCAGTTAGGCCCTCGATAACTGACGATGTTTTTTTAATGGGCCATCAATTTAAAAACGTTATGTGTTTATTTTAACAATTTGTTTGAGTACGAAATCTATACATGTTATACAATTATTATAGCAATTTTTGTACAGAAATAAATTGCAATAAAAAAGTACACTTTACTGTACATCATATTAACAAATAAAACTAAAATAACAGAAAGAAAAAAAAGGCAGTGTATTTATTTAATCCTCTATTTGCCTCTATCTTCATACATCTGTTATGTATGAACACATAAGTGAAATATCACTCAACATTGACTAATTGTAAGATTTTTAATACATTCTAAACTCAAATGACGTAAAATTTAGCATAGTTGTTATGTTGTAAAATCTGCATTTCCCAATGTAGATGCTTTCAAAGGGTGGAATTTTTGCCTAATCCTACGGGAACAGGTTCTTCGCGCATGTGTTAACAAACTGCCAGAAGGGAATAAAACTTAGAACACCAAAGGACAAACTTAATAACAATTTATTTACAAAGACATCAAATATGATCAAAATGAAGCGTTCTTACAGTAATTACTTAATTAAACATTACGCGCACAGATTCTTACAATAGTTAAGCAGCATGACTGCACAAGACTCGGACCCTAACGTGAATGACCACAATATTCCATAGGAGCATATTTTATAGCCTACCGCCTGCCAATTTTGTTCGACGAGTACCGCCCCTAGTCTATTATCTATAGTTTAAACGCGGTACCACAATACAGCAAATAATGCCACTATATTGTCTATAGTCTTTTCAAACAGAGTAAACAATGTTGCCAATACATGAAACGGTTTCACACGGCTACGATGCAACAGACAGACAAACAGATTCACTGACATAGACGTTACACTTACAACACGACATTTTAACTATTTATAACACACCTTTATACATCGAGGGAATAATGATAGATATTATACTGGTTAATTTATATAGAGCACCCGTAGACAATGTAAACCAGTAAAAGTAATTGAACATTAATATACAATGTATTACAATGTTGACGTTCAGATATTATACATTCAGTTGTTCACCACTTCATTATGAGAACTTTATGCAACGCCCTCATTCCGAGCTCATACAGTGCCACAATTTTCATTTAAAATGTACTCGTACGTGGAAACAAAACTGTGGAACGACGTAAAAGGTTTTCCTGACGTCATCTATCTCAACTTATGATGGCACGTGTACGAGTATAATTACGACATTTTTTATTTACCTTCACAAAAACCACACAGCGAATTGAAAACAATTGGAATTTGTACTTTTAGCAGTGAGATATTTTTTCCCTCACTGCGAAAAGAATCCACAATTCGATGATTATTCTGCCTAGCCAGATTAAACCTATCGAGAATAATTTGAATTAGGATATTTACGAACATGCTACGAAAGGAAATACTAATAAAACTAGAGCTCTCGCTTATTTATTCAACAATATAACATATATTTTGTGAATTTTGTATTGACGTGATGATTTAAATGAAGTTACATTTTCAACGATCTCCGTGGCGCAGTGGTATGCGCGGTGGATTTATAAAACTGAGAGCCTGGGTTCAATTCCCGGCAGGACCGTTTTAGATTTTCTAAATTGGTCCGGGTCTTGCTGGTGGGAGGCTTCAGCCCTGTACTTATCGTACCCCTAACAGGTTAGCTCATTTTCATCGCAGATTGCATCATCACTTACCATGTGGTGTGATTGCAGTCAAGGACTAACTTGTAGTGAATAAAATAAACGCTTTTAATAGACTATCCTAATTAGTTTAATGTTGAGATTATTTTTACAGCATGCGATACCTACACATTTTTTCCAAATCAAACATGTTTGGAAGTTCCTACAAAAGACTCATGCCAGTAGTGGTCGTCCATCAGCTGATGTGATAATATTAAATGAAGTTACAGTTACTGGAACATTATTGTAGGTATACAGAATTCGTCACGTCTGTTTTCACAATGGAAACGTGTCTGAACAACATACAATTCCATCGAGCCATGCGACTGTTTACACGGCCTGATTGCATCAATTAATTTTTCCAGAAAATCACTGACTTTTGTTTACAAAAAGATCAGCGTAAAAACTGGCTGATTGGAATGTTTAATCGAATAAACACACAGATCCCAAGTTGTCGCGCTGTTAAATTTTAAACTGCATGAAGTTATAACTTCATAAAGTTCAACATTTAACCCGATAAGTGCATGAGGCTATGATGGCCAGACCTTCGTTCATTTATAACTATGCTTCTACTGTGGATAAGTACTGTAGGCTATTAAGTTTGGATTACGGTGGCTTTAGGAGACAATTTATGAAGATACAAGTGATTTATGTTAAATTCGTTCAAGTTTAAAGTAAATTCCATCGCCTCAATTTTTTGTACCGACGAAAAAAAACGGAGGAGGTTCTCAATTCGACACGTATATATATTTTTTTATGTATGACCACGTATAACTTTTTACTGAGTTGTCCGATTTTGATAATTCTTTTTTTATTAGAAAGGGCATATTTCCAAGGTGGTCCCATTGTCATCATGTTAGGATCTGATGATGATATCCTGGGGACATTAAAGGAACTCTTAAAATTTTGGAGGCACGCTTACAGCGATTTCGGTTTGTGTCACGGTATCGGTAGTTTTTTGGCTACTAGTGCCGTATAATATACTATGTCAGTAGGTATAGTACGAGTAAAATAAGTGGTGATAAATCACTAAAAAGTAAGAAATAAATATTTTTAAATAAAAAAATAACTGTATAATTTAGTTGCTTTAATTTACTTAAGCATATCTAGGAGTCGGTGCCAGCCAAGGTTTCTACTTTAAGGACGTTACCTGGAACCCACAAACTGCTACTACTACGTAAAATAAAGGTTCCTTAAACTTGTCTGGCACCGACTTCATAGATATGCTTAAGTAAATTAAAGCAATTAAATGACACAGTTATTTTTTACTTTTTAGTGCGTTTTGAGTCGGTTCTATTTTTATTTAAAAATTTTTATTTCGCTCATCGATTGCAAATTTTATTACAGACTGAGTGAAGTAAAATTGAAAGGCTCTTAGAAGAGTAGCCAATGTCATCATGTCAGTGCTCAAGGTTCGCGTGAGCTGACTGATGTGTAGCATTCATATTCTCAGTCACTCGTGCTCCGCGGTATTTGTGTTTTTGAATCGTTTATTAGTATCCTGGATTTATAAAACCACACAACGTGCATTTTCTTGAGGAATGTAATAATAATAGCAGTGATTTGTGACAATCTTTCGTCAGACATTGTCAGCGCATGCTTCTATATGTAAAATCTTCTTTTATGTATAAAGTATATTGCATCGTTCTCCTTTGCGTCTGTATATTCTTTTCCTGCTGTCAATTTAATTTAAAAGAATTCTGCACTCATCACTAAACAATATCTTACTCTATTGGTCTACGTTCCAAAGTCGATGTTCGGCTAAATATGCCGGTATGTATATTCTTCTACCTATAAAGTCCTTAACAATTTTTCAGCTTTTATAAAATAACAAAAGTCTAGTCATCGCAGGTTCTCGTTTTGAATGTGATATGAACTCTTTTACATTTAGCTACAACTACTTAACTTTCGAGCTACGGAAGCATTAACCTTCCATAGAACAAAGCCGCGAAGTCGTGTTCTCCTGACCGGATTTCAACCGCGACGGGGAAGTCAATTTCACTGGGTTATAGAATGAGATGAAAGGCATGATGCAGTGGATATGTGTTTACTCACTTGACTCACTTTATACCGACTTTAAAGAGGAGGTAACCAATTTCATCTGTATGTTCGCCCGCGATTATATCAGGGGTTAAAGTATGAAATTGCCGATTTGTACTGAAAAATATATATTTTTTTTAATTTAACATATTCATTTAATCAAAATAATTACCATTATTATCTATACATTGCTGACATCTAATAGGAAGCTCATTTATGCCTTTGCGATAGAACTCTGGTGATCTAGATTCGACACACTGTGTGAAAGCATTTTGCACTGCCTCCTGAGAGGAAATATTTTTATCACGTAGAAAATTGTCCAAATCACAAAAAAAATGGTAGTCCGTTGGAGCAAGATCTGGCGAATATGGAGGGTTTCTAATTGCAGTTCCTGTAGAGTTAACACGGTTTTTCGTGCTGTGTGAGGTCTCGCGTTATTATGGAGCAATAATGGTAAGATCGATTCATAAGTCAGGGCTGTTTCACTGCTAGTTTCGCTATCATTTTTCGAAGTTCGGCGCAGTAGACATCTGCCGTTATTGCTTGACCTGATCGGAGAAAGCTATAGTGAATACCACGCTCAGACCACCAAACAGTTACCATTACCTTTTTATTGGTAAGCTTTGCTTTACGAGACGTTGTGTTGACTTGGACACTGTTTCGGCGTTTGACCTGGGGTCAGCCATTGCATTTTCTGCTTACGACTATCGTAAAGAATCCATTTTTCATCACATGTCACAATTCGATCCAATATTCCTTCATTACTGTATCAATTCAACAAGGCAACGCAAGTTTCAACACGCGTTTCTTTCTGCAGATCAGTCAAATCGTGAGGCACCCATTTTTCATATTTTTTTATTTTATTGATTTGACGCAAATGAGTCAATATTGTTGGTAAAGTAACGTTAAACCATGCCGCTAATTCCTGGGTAGTTTGCCTCGGATCAGCTTTCACCATCTCTTTTAAATCATTGTTATTCACCTGTGTGGGCGGTCTTCCACGTGGTTCGTTCTTCAAATCGAAGTTTCCATCTCGAAAGCGTTTAAACCAAAATCGCACAGTGCGTTCATTAGCAGTCCCCTCTCCAAACGCAACATTAATATTGCGAGCTGTTTCTGCCGCGTTAGTTCCGCGTCGGAACTCGTATTCAAAAATCACACGAATTTTCGAAGTATCCGTCTTTATTGTCTAAGCTGTATAAAAAAACAACTGAAAGATGATAATCGAATGTTACACATATTTTAAAAGAAGAACTACACAGGTACCGTATGAAAAAAATTTCACTTTAAAATCTTAAACCATGAAGGTTCTATGTCAATTCGAAGTACCTATAACAATAAAACGGCAATTTCATTCTTTAACCCCTATTATTACGTTTGGCTGAATCGATTTAAATATAGTTTTCAGAAAAGTATTTATAGCATTTAAGAAACATCGGAATGACTTCAAAACAGGAGGAACTTCTCACTTTGACCTTTGACTTTGTATTTATGTACATACAATACATACATAGCGTACATAATTTACTATAAAGAGGGTCTATGTTTTTCGTTTTTTGGTGCAATACATCTTTTAAAACGTTTTAATTATATAAATCTTTTTGAAATAATTGTTTTATAAAAATTAATTCACCAAAATATTTAGTTTGACTTGATCTGTAAAGGCTTGTTAACAATGTGGATATGATAATTGTTCGTGAGAAACATTTTCACCTCAGCTGTATGAAGATGTGAAGGTGGGCCCATTTGCTTTCGCGGCTTCACTTACCCGCTGTTAGCTGCCTAATGGACGTTGAAGAGGCGTTGTAACTTATTCATTAAGTTTCCTCTAACACTACTCGTATATGTTAAAGTTACGAATTAATTACGTCATTAACTACTCATTAGGATGTTTCGCGCAGGTGAGGTATTACGTATGCTTACATAATGATTAATTTATTTTTTATATATACTCTTGTACATACTCCCCACTTTTACATGATATTCTCTTTTACATGATATTTGACTGCCTCGTTGGTCTAGTGGTTAGCCTATCCGGCTTCGATCACGAGGTTCTGGGTTCAAATACTGGGTCGGGTCACGGAATAATTCTGAGTTTTTCATACTTCTATGAAATTCTCATTGAATTCCAAGCCTGGAGTTAGGAAGTTGGTGGTGATACACCCCCGTACCTCGGAGAGCACGTTAAGCCGTCGGTCCCGGTCACTGTCATCAACATCTGATAGTGATCGTTAATAAATGAAACATTATCACCCTAATCCCGCAGCATAGTGGGTGTACGTCCCATATCCCCTCTCCTCTAAGGAGGGAGGCCTGGCCCTGTAGTGGGCCGCTCATAGGCTGATAATGATGATGATGATGACATGATATTCGTACGTGGATTTACCCACCGTCACAGAAGCCACAGGTGTGACTCACTGAGACCAAAACATCTGTTACGAACGTCCCTCTGAGCCAAAGTCCGTGACTCACAGGAGTCGCCCTTAGAGGGTCGTCACGCACACTTTCTAGTTTTTGCCGATACTTATGCGTCCGCGCATAGCCTCTGGTAACGATGGTCTCATTATGGAGCTTACATCCTGTTGCTATTCTAGCTGTACATCACAAAAGAAATACATAATAAACATAATAAAGAAGAAGATAACAAAATTTCACTTCTTTTGCTTCGTAGTGATTTCTTCCTGCCAATTTGAAGCCCATTACGGGCCAGACCTACCTCCTCATAGGGAAGTTAGATTAATGCGGGTTGGTGGGATTAGCGTGATAATGTTTAATTCATTAACAATCGCCATCAGATGTTAATGATAGTGATAGGTTGAGAGCTTAACGTCCTCTCTAGGCACGGGGGGTGTAACACCACCAACCATAGAATTTACTGAGCATTTCTTAGAATAAATAAAAACTCAGAATTATTCCACGACACGGCAGTATTCGATCCCAGGACCTCGCGATCGAAGCCATATTGGTGAACCACTAGACCAACGGGGTAGTAATCATACTCACCACATTTCTCCAATGTTGACAATAAATGAGTTTCCAGAAATATATGAGACCAAGTAATGCCTTTACTAAAAATGCGAGCAAAATTTCATCATTAAAATACTCTACTTGCGAAAGAGATACAAACGTATGCAAAATTTCAACTCAATATTCGGTTTGCAAAATTCTCCGTTTATTAGGAACCTTCCTAACCCGTAACATCAGCGTACTCATACTACAAAGGCTTCATGTTGTCTGCTATAGTACTAGTAGGAACTAAATAATTGAAGCCTTCCGGGCGCGTTCCAGTTTTCGAAGGCAATTTAAAAACAAAGGCAATTTAAAGATAAAGCGTCCACGGCAGTGCTCTTGCGGTTCATGCATATTCTCTGTTGCGACTTTTGGCTTACTGCTGCAATAGATTTACTACTGAGTGCCATAGAAATTTAAATATATGTGCTAAGTTTTTGTAACCGAAACCGACCTTACTAATGGAGGAACATGTTAGCGCCAAACAAGTTAACAAGAAAGCGGGTTAACTTATTAGGGGTAGGATAATATTATGTAAAGATGTGTAAAGCAAAAAAGAGAGAGTTAAATATACTTTAAACTAAGAAGTAAAATAAAATTTAATAAATAGTAAATATCTACCAGTTACATATAAAGTCATTGTCAAGAACAACTTTTTGCAGGATGTGTGTAAAATTGTTTACAGCCATAAGGCCGCCTATTCATGCACATATTTAATTTAATATTATCCCTTGTGTGCATAAATTTTTATTATTTTCATCTAGGATTATTATAAATCACGAATAAGACAAGGCACTGAATCGCTTAGACTTGAAAAAAAAATCAATCACCAGTACCAGGTACGCTTATCACGTGACACTTACAACAATATTTTTGAACACCAATAGTAAACTATTCACTGAAAACGCTTGTTTTTAACACTTCATTTATATTTATTCTACTTTAAAGTTATTTTAAACTGGCAACTTTACAACTTGCTCCCACGTAAAATGAAAATAAATGGACGAAATTTAAGCCAACAGCGCTTCGTCGTTTCTAGAATTTCTTATTGGTGCGACAATTTTCAGACGGTAAAAGCTTTTTATGTGTTTGACGTTTGTTTGAGTCTAAATGTAAAAAGAACGATAAGATGTGTCGTGTTCATGATAAGAAACTTTTGTCTTTGTGAATTATTTACAAATATTTCTTTATTTGTTCATAAATAATAAAATAAATGAATAAGAGAAAGCTTTCTTTATTCGTTAAAAAAAAAATGAAAAACAGTTTATAATTAAAGGCAAACCTTTTTAACAAATAAAGTGATTCCAATTGTTATTTATATTATTGGAGCAGTCCTCCAATGCGACAATTTTTTTACAGTTACTTGCATACTTAGGCACTTTAACATTGAGTTTCTTTTTTTTACTTTTTTTGGGTCATTGTTTTTAGGTTAATGTTTTTTGGGTCGGAGGTTTTTAAATTTTTGTTTAATTTCTTATTTATCAATATTTCTTCGTTATCAGCCTTTTTAATTTATTAGCTTTAATAAGATTCATCATCAACATTATCAGCCTATTAACAGCCCACTACAGGGCCAGGCCTCCCTCCTTATACGAGAGGGGATATGAAGCGACACCCACCACGCTGCTCCAATGCGGGTTGGCGGGCTTAGGGTGATAATGTTTCATTTATTAACAATCATTCAGATGTTGATAATAGTGACTGGGACCGACGGCTTAACGTGCTTTCCGAGGCACGCCGGTGTAACACCACCAACTTACGGGCTTGGAATGAACTGAACATATCATAGAAAAATGAAAAAGCTCAGAATTATTCCGTGACCTGACCCAGAGATCGAACCCAGGACCTCGTGATCGAAGCCACATAGGCTAACCACTAGACCGAGGGGGAATTTGATAAGATTAGCTTCCTCAATATTGTATAAAAAGATAAGGAGCATAGACCAAAAACGCTGCTCGAATGCAGGTTGACGAGCTTGGACAGGTAATGATTAAATCTTGTGATGATTACTATCAAATGTTATTTACAATGTACCAAAATCGACGGCTTAAAGTGAGAGTCACTGTGGTGTAACACTCCGGGCTAAAATAATTTCATACGACAAGTGGTAGCTTAGTTTTTACCAGGACTCGATACGAGGACTTCGTGATCCTATGACATGTTGACAAACCACTGGATCACCGAGACCAAATTTAAAATCTATAAATTTTCCAATCGTATCGTATTCCATTCGAGGTTAATACAATTGTATGTCGTATGCCTTTGTTTAAAATTGAATAGAACAAAATTTTAAATCCAATATTTTGATGCAAGCGTTCGGTACTATTTTGTTCATCCTATTAAATTGTCCAATTAGGAAATATTTGTTTTCATTCTTTTGTGTCAGTAAAATAAATGTTGGCAATCAGTTTGTGTCAACGTGTGACATCTGGCAATATGATTGTATCATTAAATTTCATGTTGGATGAAGTTAATTAACTTTACTTGTTTCATAACATAACTTTCGTAACTAGTCGATCCATTTTAGGGTATTATTATGTGAAAGATATGTTAGGTTATGTGTACAAGCTCTACATTTTTTAGACTGTTCAGCCGTGAGCTTCTGGGCGTGTAGATTAGGTGCTTGGTTTATGAAGAACAAGAACTGGACACTGGTTTTATAAATTATATATTACAATGAAACTAGTGACTAATAATATTATGTACAAGTAGTAAGTATTGTGTGAAGAATTGCGTGACGATTGCCGCTCCTGCGCCGCCGCCCGCTCAGTCCTTCCGCCGCCCCCACGCGTCTCCTCCCGTGCGTAAGAGATGTGATGTAGGTACGAACATAGAGAGATAGCCTATTCTTCAAGAAAACATCCCCATCATCGTCATTCCTGGACACTTTTTTTTCGTAAAGAGAAAATTTCTCAAGGACACCTTTCCTGGCTTGTGCCGGACTCCTACCGGTTAAAAACTTCACTTACCTTGAAACTTTGGTGTACCTGCCCTTTAAAAAAAATCTTTGAAGGCCAGGTACACCAACCGATTTTATCGACTACAAGTTGGCCCTTGACTGCTGTCACACCTGATGCTAAGTGATGATGCAGTCTAAGATGGAAGCAGGCTAACTTGTTAGGAGTGGAACGAAAATCTACACCCTTTCGTTTTCTACACGACATCGTACCGGAACGCTAAATCGCTTGGCGATACATCTTTGTCGGTAGAGTGGTAATTAGCCACGACGAAAGCCTCCCACCAGCCAGACCAAGGTAAATTAAGAAAAATCTCAATCTGCCCCGCCGGGAATCGAACCCAGGACCTCCGTCTTATAAATCCACCGCGCATACCATTGCGCCACGGAGGCCGTCAAAATGCTTTAATATGAGACTGACAGACAATTATGCTATAATTACTTCTCAACGTATATTTGTACCTTTGTTATTATGCAAGAATTAATTCTAAACTTATATTTGTGTGCCACTGTACCTTCCTCAAGAATAGTTATATACGTATGAAAGATTCGTTAATATTCACTAGACCGTATATTTACGGGCACAAGTTCGATTTAATATGGCACTAACCTGTCTCGACATTTTGGAACGCTGACGGGTAACAAAAACGAGGAGATAGAGTGAAAGTGATATAGGCTTAAATTCCAGTAAATGTCAAAGTAGTTCTTGAGATCTTCTTATGTACAAATTCACTAGACAGTCTATTTTTGGACGTAAGACCAATTTAGTCTAGTATTAACCTGACACCTTGGAAATGTAGACGGATAATGGATAACATTATATAATTTTATACGCATCGCATCTTGTTCGGCTGAATGAATGCGTAATTATACCTCAATTATGATAGAATGGCTAAACATATATAATATACTAGCAGTCGCCCGCGACTTCGTCCGCATGAAAACCTCTTAGGTACCTTTCTAATTTTAAAGGCAGACTTTCATACAAAGTGTGCTCATCCCTCGCTCCCCCTCTCAATTTAATTTTTTTATAGTTTCAGTAGTGAAGCAATATCCTCCGTCCCGTCCCGTGTACTAAAGATCTACATTTTTGTTAAACTTTGTACGACATTTCAGTATATTAACATTAACAATATTTTTGGCAAGCTGATGGGTAGAAATTGATATTAAATAGTATATTTCACTTTTGCGTCTAGCCTTCAGAATAAACAAAAATAATTTTACATTCCGACACGGATCTAGAGATTAGCCCGTTTAAACAAACGAACAAACTCTTTCTTGTACTAAATATATAGATATTTGAACCAAGATCGAATTATAAATCCATCACCGTATTAACGTTTCGATCATGAAAGCATATCAGTACGTATACTCGTAATATAACACGAAGGAGGTTAGAAGAACTAAATTTAGACGCCATTGCGGCATTTTCGCGCTTTTTAGAAATTTTGTAATATCTCAGGAAATATATAAGTAATTAACTGAGCAGAGAATAATGAGTAGGTGTCAAACAATGTATCACGCACCGGCGCCATCTACTTAAAATATTAGTTTGTAGTACATGCTATGTATCAGAGATGGCGCTGTATGTGAAAAAAGATTTTCCCGCTTTTCTGTTGAAATTTTTCCTGATTTTTCTTTGCTATAAACGTCACTGAGCCCGAGACCTTTCCAACGAATGCAAAACCGTGCAAGTCAGGAAAACCCGACTTATTTTTATATAATAGATTTAAAAAAAGCAAATGATATCTTGATACTAGTATCAGGTATAACTTACACAAAACGTGTTTTAAGACCTTTATTTTTAGACGCAAATTCAATTTAACCTGACACCTTGGAATTACTGATAGGTGGCAGATGACGCGTCCCATTTTGTCGGATTTACATGGATTGTATCAATGAATAGAAATGTAGGTATAATGTCTATAATGAATAGGAACGGTTTAGTCTGGAATTTCATTCAGGCATTTTAGATTACTGCCTCTTTGGTCTAGTGGTTAGCCTATCTGTCTTCGATCACGAGGTCCTGGGTTCGAATTCTGGGTCTGGTCACGGAAAAATTCTGAGTTTTTCATTCTTCTATGAAATTCTCAGTACATTCCTCAAAGCTCGGAGTCGGGAAGATGGTGGTGTTACACCCCCGTGCCTCGGAGAGCACGTTAAGCCGTCGATCCCGGTCACTGTCAACAACATCTGATAGTGATAATTAATAAATGAAACATTATCACCCTAAGCCCGCCAACCCGCATCGGAGCAGCGTGGTGGGTCTACACTCCATATTCTCTCTCCTATAAGGAGGGAGGCCTGCCACTGTAGTGGGCCGTTAATAGGCTGATAATGATGATGATGATGATTTCAGTTTATTAATCCGATATTCCAACAGAAACAAGGTTTATGCGAATGAAAATTGTAGGGAGTAGGTAGAACTTACAAAGACCCTGTCTATTTTTAGACTCAAGTCCAATTTAACCTAATATTAGCCTCACACCTTTGGAAATTTTGACGGGTGACAGACGCTAGAAAGGCTAAATGGATAGAGATGGAACTTAAAAAGCAGATGAAACCGTGACGGGGGCTGGTAGAAGTAACATAAGAAAAACAGTTTGATAAGACATGTTTATTTTTGGGCGCAAGTTCAGTTTAGCCTGACACCTTGGAATGTTGACAGGTGACAGATGGCAAAACAAAATTGTATATGCGTCTCATTTTGTTTGACTGTATGAACGTATGTTTTTTGCTTATCACTACAGAAAGGCTAAATGGATATAGACAAAACTTTAAAGAAGGTGAAACCAGGACGGGGGCTGGTAGAAGTTACATAAAACAGTTTCTTAAGACTTGTCTATTTTTGGGCGCAAGTTCAATTTAGCCTGACATTAACCTGACACCTTAGAAATGTTGACAGGTGACAGATGGCAGCACATAATTTTATACGCGTCCCATTTTCTTTGACTGTATGAACGGATGTTTTACTCGATTACTACAGAAAGACAAACCTTTAAAACAGTTGAAACTAAGGTGGAGGGTAGGTAATAATTACATAAAACAGTTTCTTAAGACTTGTCTATTTTTGGGCGCAAGTTCAATTTAGCCTAACATTAACCTGACACCTTAGAAATGTTGACGGGTGACAGATGGCAGCACGTAATTTTATACGCGTCCCATTTTGTTACTGGGATGGAGTAATTTCAATGACAAAGCAGTATCGAGCCCTCATTACGCGGGAAAGTGGGCGATTCCAACAGATTTGATTACACCCACTTACTAAACGAGTGGGTGTATATTGAACCCTGAATGTTTATGAGTCTTGCTCATATTTACGAGTATTTGTGGAAGCTTGTTCAATATTGAACATGCCTAAATATTTGCTGATAGGTTTAATTTATTTAGGACAAGGGTGTTTTTAAAGTTTAATATTAATGTTAATGTTTAGCTGTGCATATTTTTTTTTACGTGTCCGTCTGTGGCATCGTAGCTTTAAAACCAATGGACCAACAATGTTTTTTAAAGCTGCAGTGATTTAGAATATTTTGGTCTTTAAACCATGAAGACCCGATAAGCCAATCTAAAGATGAAAATAAATTCTAACATAAGTCGTTATTGTAACATTATTAAGTGTCATTTTTTTTATTTTTAACTTATATATTTATATAAAAAGCTCGTCACGGTGTTTAGTGGTAGTACTCCTCCCAAACGCTTCGGTTTTAAAGGTGTTGCTTATTATTCTTCATTGATTAATCGCGATTTTAGTGTTATTGTTTGAATGGAAATTTTATGACAGAACATTTTCCGGGTTCGCGACTAATTTGTAGAAATATCAAATCGTAACACACGTGGTAATTCCTACCGTACATTCATTTTGTATCCCCCACAGCAAGTAAAATGATGTAAATGTGGGCTCATTGAATAATTTATTTTGATAAGCATTTAAGTTTAGTTGTATAAATAATGACGTAAACGTACATAAATTAAATGCTCAACACAGAGTATCTGCCCTAACATGGATATTTCAGCCTAACAAGATTGCGTCTTCATTTGCGCCCGCAATCCGGCTGCATGTACGGAATACTGAATAACACTCACATTAATTTTCATATACGGTTTGATTCGAACGGGGTCATGATTAAGGATTTCGGCATACACAAATTTAGGCGGCGAAATAAACGATTTTCGATAGATAAGTATGGATAAGAGTACCCAAAGTCGGTCAAGGTAATAATTTCATTATTTTTTAATAATAATCATTCACGGCCATCATAATATAATACATAATTATTTCTGTACATTCATTTTGTATCGACAGCAAACAATGTTGTAAAACCATTAACCTATCTGTGGTTATCTAACAAGATTTATTATTTGCGCCCGCAATCCGGTTTGTATGTACTAATGTATATAAACTCACATTAATATTCATCAGTTTGATTCGAACGGGGTCATGATTAAGGATTTCGGCATATACAAATTTAGGCAGCGAAATACACGATTTCCGAAGCTAAGTATTAGGGAAAGTCGGTATATAATGCGATGTTTGTTAATAATAATCATTCACGGCCTTTACAAAAAAAATACCAAAATCTGTAAGTGACAGCCAGAGTAAAAAAAGTAATTACATAATTATTTATTACTATGACAACAATGTTGCGAAACCTTTAACTTATACGCAAGTTCCATATGATTATTTATCTAAGATTAAACTGTTTTATTGAAGTAGAACGTAAGGAAAATAACCATCTAAAAGAAGTATGTAAAACATTCCGACACGGACATAATTAGAGTCGCTAATTACCTAAATACTAATCAAGTAGGTAATATTTTGTCCCACTTAGTACAGGGCCTTTACTACCACTTTTAAGACTAATTTGTTAAAGAATAAAGTGAATATTTCATTTAATTTCATTATTCAATTGTACATACATACTCATACAATAAACCTAAATTAAGTATATTGAAGGAAATTGGTGATATTTCTTTATTACTGTCTATTGTCTCAATTTATTTTCGTATTTTGTTTCGCATAGCCGGTAACCGTTTATGCGAAACAAAATATACAGTCATGCATATACTCATAGCATAACCACATTGTACCACCTGTATATACATCTGCGAACACATCCGTACCTTGTCGGTTTTAACTTTTTCGTGTACCTCGGCGAACACGTGAAGCTTTTGACCCTTGTTATTTTCACTGAACACTCAGAGTTTCAGAGTTCAACGGTCACTATTTTAAGTCAATTAATTTATATTTTTTTTGTACTAAATCAAAATGTACTACTTATACTAAATCAAAATGTACTATTTAAATCATATACTATTTATTTTATACTTGGTTTTCTGAAAAACAATTCCTCAACAGAGCATTAGATTTTGATAATAAAACATTAACCAGTGATATTTATTTTTCCAAAACGAAAAATAAGGGCTAGGTTAAGGGAAGGACATTAACAATCCAACAAGCGGGTAGCTTAGGCTCTAGATTTTCCACATCCGTGCTTATTGCTCAAAGTTTTATAACTTAACCCAGGCTTTAAACCTCGACCTCGTATACCACATATCTTAACCACTGGGCCAACAAGGCGTTTTAATATTTCAAATAAAGGGTTTTCTATCAAAAGTTTGTAACGAAATTTTTTCAAGTCAAAGCGACATGAAAATATTTCATAAAGCGCCAGGTTTATATAACATTAAAATTACGCAAACTTTGTCGTTATTATCGTACAGTCCACAATTACGAAAGCTTTGCGTGGGTAGAAGCGTGGTCGTGATGACGTAGATACGTCGTAGGCGCGTAGGCGGACCCCGTACTACGCTACTATACCCATTCATGTATCTCTGTCCCCTTCGCTTATCTATCTCTTTCTCTACTCTCTCTCTGGCGGGAGATTACACCGTGATTTACGACTTGCGACTGACAACCGCGAATTTGTTTGACGTTGAAATTATGAATTTGTAACGCATTGTTTCTTTTCTAAATATTATAAGGTCGAATTCCACTTCAATTTATATACTTTGTCAATATGTTAGTAGTGGTAGAGCTTTCTATGATAGAACCGGGAGAAGTCCTGCCTCCATATTTTCCATGGCGCGAAGCACAGTGTATAGACATGTTGTAAGCTGTACCTAGTCGACAAGTAGGATTTTCAGAAAAATGACTAACACAAAACCTACGGCCTCAGGTTGGTAGCAACAGAGCAGCGCATTACGGAACATGTTGCTTGCATATTCCTCGACGGCCGATTGGCACAGTGGATAGTGACCCTGCTTCTGCGTCCCAGGCTGTGGGTTCGATTCCCACATCTGGAAAAATGTGCATTGATTGTGCACATGTGATTTATTTCAGTGTGATTATCATAAATATTTATGTATAATAATAGGGGTTAAAGAATGAAATTGCCGTTTTATTGTAATAGGTACTTTGAATTGACATAGAACCTTCATGGTTTAAGATTTTAAAGTGAAACTTTTTTTATACGGTACCTGTGTAGTTCTTCTTTAAAAAAAATGTGCAACATTCGATTATCAACTTTCAGTTGTTTTTTTTATTCAGCTTAGACAATAAAGATGGATACTTCGTGTGATTTTTGAATACGAGTTCCGACGCGTAACTAACGCGGCAGGAACAGCTCGCAATATTAATGTTACGTTTGGAGAGGGGACTGCTACGCACTGTGCAATTTTGGTTTAAACGCTTTCGTGATGGAAACTTCGATTTGAAGAACCAACCACGTGGAAGACCGCCCACACTGGTGAATAAGAATGATTTGAAAGAGATGGTGGAAGCCGATCCGAAGCAAACTACCCAGGAATTAGCGGCATGGTGTAACGTTACTTTACCAACAATATTGACTCATTTGCGTCAAATCAATAAAATAAAAAAATATGAAAAATGGGTGCCTCATGATTCGACTGATCTGCAAAAAGAAACGCGTGTTGAAACTTGCGTTGCCTTGCTGAATCGATACAGAAATCAAGGAATATTGGATCGAATTGTGACGTGTGATGAAAAATGGATTCTTTACGATAAGCGTAAGCGGAAAATGCAATGGCTGATTGCGGTCAAACGCCGCAAAAATGTCCTTAAGCAAAGCTTTCCAATAAAAAGGTAATGGTAACTGTTTGGTGGTCTTAGCGTGGTGTTATTCACTATAGCTTTCTCCGATCTGGTCAAACAATAACGGCAGATGTCTACTGCGCCGAACTCCGAAAAATGATAAAGAAACAAGCAGTGAAACAGCCCCGACATATGAATCGATCTTCACCATTATTGCTCCATAATAACGCGAGACCTCATACAGCACGAGAAACCGTTTTAACTCTACAGCACTTAACTGCAATTAGAAACCATTCGTTACCCTCCATATTCGCCAGACCGTGCTCCAACGGACTACCATTTTTTTCGTGATTTGGACAATTTCCTACGTGATAAAAAAGTTTTTTTCTCAGGAGGCATTGCAAAATGCTTTCACGCAGTTTGTCGAATCTAGATCACCAGAGTTCTATCTCAAAGGCATAAATGAGCTTCCTATTAGATGGCAGCAATGTGTAGATTATAATAGTAATTATTTTGATTTAATCAAAATATGTTAAATTTAAAAAAAACGAATTTTTATTTTTCAGTACAAATCGGCAATTTCTTACTTTAACCCCTGATATATAGGTATAAAAATATTCATCAGTTATCAGAGTAATCATATCACAAGCTACCTTCACTTTGGGTCTATATAGCGATATGTGTATTGTCCTATAATTTTTTTATTTATTAGGTATGAACCCAGAGTGTCATGACCCTGAAGACGTTAAGGCATAACCACTAGACCAGCGTGGCGCTTTTATAATGTTCTCGACCTTAACAAGAATTACCTTAAAACTCGTGACTTACGGACTGACGTAATGACGAGCATTACATAATTATCATAATATAATTATAATGTACCAACAAAGAAATAATTTGCTTACCTTGTAGGAGTCTGATCAATATAATTAAAAATCTTATAACATGATACTCCTATTTCGTGGTAAAGTTAATAAGGTGAATTAGGAAATTTTCCTTTTATAATCCAAGTATAAAGTGCCTACCGTAACATAAAAACGCCATTTTGAAAACTGTGTGCGGTGTAGACACTCGTAGAACAAAATGTTGAAGATTTCCATCTTAGTGTTAGCTGTGTTTATCGTGGATACTTTCGGTCAAATAACGATCGATCCATTCTTACGTCCTCCTAAAAACGATGGTGATGCTGACATATCAAACTCTTTCTCCATCGATGGAAAGAAAGATCCGTCACAGAACAAGTTTCTCCCGCCTTTTGTGGATGATTTTATGAACCACGGAAGAGAAGACATGAGTGTTGATTTAAGTGGAAACTCAAAGGAAAATACAGCAGGAGTTAAAACAAGAGTAGTTCGACAACTTGGTTTCATGGGAGGACGCGGACGCGGATTTGGAGGCGGGCGTCGAGGTGGATTTGGAGGCGGGCGCGGACGCGGTTTTGGAGGCGGGCGCGGACGCGGACGCGGTGGTTTTAATGGCGGTTACCCTATGAATTGGTAATTCGTCTTGTTGTAGAATTTGAAATATTTTTTATGCAAAAAGTAACTTGAGTATTAATAAATAAGATGTTTCAACCTAGAAATTATTTTATTTAGCGTAATTTATGTTTAAAAATAAATGGGATCTGCGATAATATAGATTGATTTTCAATTTCAATCATTATAGATAAATCGAGTAATATATATGATATATGTATTAAAATCCATTGCTGGATATCTTTTATATACTCTGATATCTAACTAATAACATTAAAAACAATAAAATTAAAACGCTATAACAAACCGATATTGATTTATTATTGTACATAAATAAATTTTTAATTTAGCTATTTCAGAAACAAAACTAACAAATATATTATTTATTAAATTAAAGCTTCTATACTGTAAATATTACTTACTTAATTAGTTCATTTGTTAATTCAAAGTTAACACAATAAAGTTTGCGAATGCAGAGTTATTTTCATTTTCACGGGCGATATTTTCGAGGCCACGGAATAAAACTGAACATTATCCAATTAATTTTCACATTTCGTGCCGTGTAAACAGATGAAAGTAATTAGCTTTTTTTAATTCCGACGGTTTATATCTCTGACTTTTTTTGTAATTTTGCATAGAAGCAGGTGTTACTTATTAGTTAAATTAATAATTTATTTGTTTTGCTATACTTATTCCGTAAAAAGTCGACAAAGTCACTCATATCTGACGAATACTCTCTAGATAGGTTTTAACCGGAGCATCCTCAGGAGATGTTTACTCTACAATGTGCAATTGTTCTGAATATTTTAATTTTTTTTATCCATTACAAGTTGGCCCTTGACTGCTATCACACCTGGTGTTAAGTGTTGATGCAATCTAAGATGGAAGCGGGCTAACTTGTTAGGAGTAGGATGAAAATCCACACCCCTTTCGGTTTCTACACAACATCGTACCGGAACGCTAAGTCGTCGTTGTCGGTAAAGTGGTAACTAGCCACGGCGAAAGCCTCCCACCAGCCAGACCAAAACAAATTAACAAAAATCTCAATCTGCCCCGCCGGGAATCGAACCCTGGACCTCCGTCTTATGAATCCACCGCGCATACCACTGCGCCACGGAGGTCGTCAGAAGTGAACGCTTTACTACAATGTCATCTAATATTAAGTGACGTCATATAAATATGACATTGTAGTAACATAAGCAGTTATTATCAAATCAAATTAAATTAATTTATTTCACATAGGCACATACAAGCTGTTATACAAGCATTTTTGAAAAGTCAAATCTGTCAGTGTAGTGGCTCTACCACCGGATCGGAAGGCAGATTCTGTTTAAAATAGTTGACAAGAAACAACAGTTGCTCTTTTAAAAATGATTGTTATAATTTGTATTTTATAATTTACAATTTATATCCTATTTTGTGTGATGTATATTTAAATTAGATAGAAGCATAGCCGATTGCGTCCAAGAATCTTTGTCATTCAGAAAGTTTTTAATTCTATAATATCTTTTGTTGTCGTCTGTGAATCTTTTATGGAAATTTATTTATTTATTATTTTATTTATTTTTATGGAAATTGTGCGTTATCTGTGGGCGCACAGTTGGCTACATTGAACTGATGTGGTGCCACTACGCGATTGGTTGGCAGATCTGCAGAAAATGCCGCATTGCACAATTATCTCCCACTTAACCGACTTAATAAAAGAGTTTGTAAAAAGTACATTTAAAACAGTCAACAGTGAGAGAGCAAGTGATCATAATCTACAAAAACAAAGTTAAGAAGTGAAGTGATTATAAGTATTGGAATTGGTATCGTATAATTGTATAATGTCTAAATATGTTGTCATGTTTGTGTAATAAATTAAGCAGATTTAATGAACAGGACGGGTGTAAATAAATGATATATATGTACTATGTGCTTTCATTAATAAACGTTATATGTTTTAGCTGGCTTTTAATACTTTGTTTTAAGAAAATCTTTATTGGCTAATTTTATTATTTCCGACGGGACCCAGAGTCCAGAGAAACGCGTGGAGGCAAGCATCGGGAAGTCATTAGCTATCGACAAAAAAAATCCTTCAAATTTATCTGAAGTATAGACATAACTCAACATGGCTCTATTCTATTGTCATCTAAACCTAGTCTATGACCAGGCGATCAATTTTCCAAGTTCCACATCTGTTTTGAAGCCGATGTACAAGGGTTGTAGATGTAACAGAAATTAAAATTATCAAATGACATTCTGTATAGTTGGACTGTGAGATAACCAGCGAGATGTTCGTATTATGCATTATTTTCAAGATTCGACGTACTGATATAATCACGTTCTAAAAGGCAGTATATTTTATATTTAATCGCTACAACATGTTTATATAAACATAATTTCTATTTCCCTGTCGTTTGACGCGCTATTCCTATTAAATGTCGCTTTAATAACTCACAGAGGGTGCAAGCACTCTTATGTTAATTAAAGACAAGTTTGCTCTAAGCCCGCCCGCCGTGCGTGGGACTTATAGCTACCGGCAATCACGACTGCAAAGTGCAAATTATGTTCTGCACGCAACATAATATGTGTCGTAATGACTTACTTAGCAGTTTGTTTATTCCTATTTTTTAGCCCAGAGCTTTTTGTAGCCCGCCAACCCGCTTTGGAATAGCTTGGTGGCCTAAGCTCCATATCGCTTCTCTCACAAGAATGTAGCTCTGTCTCTACAGTGGTCCGTTAATGAGCTGATAATATTGACAGCTTTTAGTGGCTGAGCTCGTCCTGATTCTACCTACCCTTCTACATTAACTGTGTTCAATATTTAAGGGTGGGGCCGATGTAATTACAGGAATATTACTTAATAACTACGCCTCAGATTGACAGACACATAGTGGTTAAAAGAACGTCGCAAAATTTTTACCCGACTGCGTCAGAAGGAGGGTTATGTTTTTCGAGCGTATGTATGTATGTCCATTTCTTCGGCACGCGCTACAGCCTAAACGGCTGAACGGATTTTGACATGTGAGGTGTCGTTGAATTTGCCAAAATTGTAGTAGTGACATAGGCTATATAAATTTTCAAAATGGCGGCTGTAAATGGGGGAAAAAAAGGGGGATGTGTGTATTTCTTTCTCTTATCTTAGCAATATGGGTACCAATTTAAAGGTCGTAAAAAGATCATTTCAAAAATATAAATATCATATCATGTTCATATTACTTTTTTTAACATAAAATGGCAAAAAGTGTACTAAGTGTACCGTCTCATTTCTATGCCACAAATTAAAACTAAAAAGTCTCAAATAAAATCATTATTATAAAAACAAAAAACCCGACTGCTTAGTCTTAAAAACTGAACCATACGTATCACCATAACGTATTTAAAATTTTATATAGATATAGTGATCCTTGTTTTTCACTTTTCAGTTCTTAAGACTAAGCAGTCGGGTTTTTTGTTTTTATAATAATGATTTTATTACTAAATGGAAATCTTGAAACAAGCTGACTTTATTATGAAATAGGCGCTTCGATTTATAGCTAAAGATTCAAGTTTGACTGTGATACCAGCAATGTAAATAAAATATGACCGGAGATGATATTCATAGGTACACACAAAATTCCCACAGCGATTTTAATAACGTATTCACGATAAAATAAATAAAAGTTACAGTTATAAATATGAGTTAAACCACGGGCAAAAACATGCAGTAACATAAAATTATAAATATGGTAATGACGTAAATCAACGGTAAATACTTACTAATTAATCAACACTGACAGAGCAAATATAATATCGGTACCTAACATATATTTAATGTATGGAAATTAATGATAAATTATTGTAAATATGAAATATCAGCAAAAAACAACCGATCGCTGTATTTTCATGTAGAACTAATGTAACAGCCTCGTGGGTGCAATGATAAGCCTATATGGCTTAAGATCAAGAAGTATTGGATTCGTGTCCTAGGTTAAAGTACGAAATAACGAACTTTGCTTTCTTCCTAGAAATCTTCAGGAGCATATCGAAGAGAGAGATCAGAGAACACATTAAACGTTTTATCCTAGCCATTAAGAATATCATCTGACAGTGGTCTTGATAGGTCGCACTGTCTACTACCTACATGACAATGAATTAATGACAATTAATTATTATAGGACAATTGCACACATCGCTATATTGCCCCCTAAGTAAGAATAAGTAAGCTTAGGTAGCTTGTGTTATGGGTAGTATGATAACTGATGAATATTTTTATATATTATACATAAATACTTATAATATATAGATAAACACCCAGACACTGGAAAACATCACACAAACATTTTCCAGTTGTGGGAATCGAACCCACGACCTAGGACGCAGAAGCAGGGTCACTAGTTCACTACCCACTGCGCCACTCGACTATGGTGGTACAAAGTTAAAGTCCATTAACCTCACCGCGACAATCCATTTAACATTGTCGTAACAAGGATTCGAATCTGCTACTTAGACCATAACGTAGAATTTTAACCACTTGACCATAATTGGATGTTGAGGCACTAAAATTCATATAGCACTTATGCTTGAATCCTCAAACGCAAATAAAATTTAATTATGTCTCAAGTAGACTTTCTTTAACAGTTAACACTAGAAATTTCACAAAATAAGTGGTCTCAAGAATTAATTAAATTTGATTTGCGTTTGAGTATTCGGGTTCAAATTCCAAATATTACGAAGAACTTGATTGAACCCTTACTGTCTGCTCGGGCTCATAAAGTCTTGAGGTTGATTTTAGTCACAGAAACTAAACTTAGGTTTCGTGATCATTACAACTGTTGTGATAGGCTTAACTATATGTACAGATGAAAAAATATTTAAGAGTTAAAACATATAAAAAATAAATATACGGTCGAATTAAGAAACTCCTTTTTTGAAGTCGTTCAAAAATAAGTATAGATTTTGATATCTAATTTTTATGAGATTAGATTTCGTTTCTTTTGATTCCTTTGAATTTGACAAAGTAGTTGAAAAATTTAGTGATTTCCTGTAGGTATTTGTGAAGTTAGTAGTTTCCTCGAAGCAAACAATTTTGCGACACGGAACGCCGGAGCCTCGTGCAATTTAACTTTTTACTGTGAAACAACTTTGTCTCTGTGAGCTTATTCGATTAAACGTTCCGAACAGGTAATTTTTAAGCTTCTTATTTCACAAGTTGCTGTTATGTAGGTACTTAATACAGTTTTATCTTTACAATATTTTTAAGTTAGTAGTTACTAGAGAGTTCTATTATTTTTCACAATAATTATTTTTTATTATCTTTGTGGGTTGTGACTGAACGCGTTTTTGGCCTCCATGGCGCAGTGGTATGCGCGGTTGATTTATAAGTCGGAGGTCCGGGGTTCGCTTCCCGGTAGGACCGATTTAGATTTTCTAAATTTGGCCGTGGTTAGTTGCCACCCTAACAACATAGACGTACATCCTTCATTACAAGTTAGCCCGCTTCCATCTTAGATTGCATCATCACTTATCATCAGATGTAATTGCAGTCATGGGCCAACTTGTTAATTTTTAAATAATTAAAAAAAATAAACTCGTTCTAGGATACTCAACCACAATGCTTATTTCTACTGTGTACATGCTCTCCTTAATAAAGAGGAGTAAAATTCATGTTCTCAACTCCAGCCTGCTACTGCAAAATTGGAAGAAAGAAAAACACAATTAAGTTCATTACCAGTTAGTTACGACTTTATCGAAAAAGACGTTCCGCCAAGCGATTTCGCTTTAGATGCCGTGTAGAAACCAATAGGGGTGTGCATTCCACCCTACTCCTAACAAGTTAGCCCATTCCCATTTTAGATTGCTTTGTCATCACTTACCGTCAGGGGTGATTGCAGTCAAGGACTAACTTATGAAAAGTTAAAAAAAACCGACTCAAGACACGAACTCAGCACTTCACGATCCGAAGCCACAATACTACGATTTATCGAGGCATGTAAATAGCTTTTGTTTGTAAAAACAATTTTAAGTATTATACAAAAATTTCTAGAAATAATAGAAAAATTACATCACCAAACAAGTACCGTAATACTACGTACTAGCAGTTGCTACTTCATAACTAGTTACGTAGAAAGGCATTTCTCTATTAAAAATGTACCCCATTGTTTGCCAAGAGCCCGGATAAGCAAAAGCAGCCCGGAGCACCAATCGATGTAGGGAACCGGTTTTAAAATGTTTTCCTTAGTGCATCGATAGTTGTTCCAGCTTCAAGACAATTACGTCGGAACCGCAAACTAAGCTTAAAATAGGGACCGTCGCTCGCAAAAGTGATTATAGTACAAGCACATTACTGTACAAGGTGGAAAATAAACTGGTCTAGTATAAATTTTAACAAAACCGTTAGTACATTTAAGTATAAGTAAGTGTAAGTATGTAATTTCTAAGAAAACAATAAGCCAGAAAAAAATAAAACTTAATTAGTCAACTCTCAGTGTATTTAAAGGGCTTTATTTATCAATTTGGAGCCTGGCTGAAATTTCGCTTGCCATTCCAAAAAGCATGCCCTATAGTACAACAATAATGCAACGAGTGTTGGATGTCTAGGACGTCTCGAATTTATCTATTGTACTATTAAAGGCATTAACCCCCCTCTACAATCGTTTAATACGTAACTGTAGTAATTTGCCACGCACACGCGCATAATACTTCAACTCACGGAACATTTTTCGTAAAATCTCTATAAAATAATATCTAAAAAATATAAAATAATAGTTTTATCTTCTTGAAATTGTAAAATATGTATGTTTTTAATTTACTGAATTAAGTATAGTTAGGTAACGACTATTTATTGAATGAGAATGACTGTATGTGAAAACTGTTCAGCGTATTTTTATATGATTATTGTTGTATTAGTATTTTCCAACATATAATTGTTATAATTATGTAAAAAATAAATAATATATATTTTTAATAATTTTGTAACAATGATGTTCGTAGAATCATATTCAAATGCCTAAAATTGTGGTGTTAATTTATTTAAAGATAACAGTTTTAACGTTATTTTTGTTCATTTTATGTCTCTGTAGAGGTATCAACATCTCTACTATATATATTAACACATTTGCATTCGACTGTACCCGATACGTTCTATAAGTAGTAGATGTAAGCATCCTATTTGCAATGAAAAGCTCGATAAAATTGAAAGATATAACACGACGTTATATTCTGTTGTAAAACCGCTGCCCTGTTAATGTTATTGCTCTACCCTTTATAGGAAAGTGATAAATGGAATCTATTGAGATCTATACACTAATACAATAAAATTGTACTTACAAGTAACTACTATGACTTGCGTTTTTACGACCTTATATTTTTGACGACCTCAGTGGCACATTGGTAAGGTGAACGTCCCAATAGTCGTCAGTTTCTGAACTTCGCTACCTTTGCAGGCTTGCCAGATTACTACTAGTCATAGTAGAGAAAAACTAATTACGTGAGAAGAGAGCAAATTTAATTAATTTTTTAGAAATATAATTTTGGTATTAATTAGTTAATATAATGTAACAAAATATTTAAAAAATATTCAAAATGAGCGATTTGTACCAGTATCCGCCAGGTTTGTCCTAATTATCGTCAAAATGTCCCAGAACTCGTCAATTTTGAAAAAGAATTTGAACTTTATTGACTTAGACATAAAGTTCATTTTATTAATTATTTTTTTTAGTTCAATACATATGATATGATTGTTTTGATACTCCAGCTTTGAAAATCTGTAGTCATAATGGGGAAATAGTATGCAGTCGATCTGGTGGTACTTGTTAATGGTAAATTTCCGAGCACCGTGTCTTGCCAATCGATCGAACTATAACCAAATCCTACAGAGATTTTGCAATGTGACGTACTAGTTATGGGAAGAGACAAAATCAAACATAATATGATTGACTGTGAGTTGTTATGTGTCATCGAGTTCGATGCTAATTTGTTTGTGAAGCATTTGTTATAGGCAACATTATTTGGTCTCGTTCCCATCCGTTCAGAACGCACAATAAGAAACTGCCCTCCGAAATAAAGTTATTAAACTAAAATCAGCGACCGACTCGAACCTAAACGTGAACATGTGTGACCAAGCGTGGAACACGGCATGTAACAAAAAGATCCAAATGCAGGACACTTGAACAACACTTTTAACTCTGCCTCCAAATCCTACAAAAGTACTATTGCCAGGTGCAAGTTCATCAACGAATTGGTCAGAGGTTGCTTAAAATGCCACCTGGATCTCGTGCTTTTTGGTCTCTTTCCAAAGCCATTCAAGGCAACTTCTGCCTATCTTCTTTTCCATCACTCTGCAAATTAGACGATACACTGGCCTATTCTGCTAAAGAGAAAGCAGAAATTCTTGGTACTCTCTTTGACAATAATTCTACGCTTGATGATCGGGGAAATACACCGCCTACCATCCCTCGGTGTAATAGCTCTTTGCGTGACATACTTTTCACCCAGCGTGAAGTGCACAAAGCGCTTTTGTCCCTAGACATCATCAAGGCAAGTGGGCCGGATGGTATCCCAGCGGTTGTGTTGAGAACTTGTGCACCCGAGCAGACTCCAGTCCTGACACGTCTGTTTCAACTATCCTACTTCTCCAGTACTGTTTCGACTACTTAGAAGACTGCCTTGGTACACCCAGTACCCAAAAAAGGCGATAAGTCAATTTCACCCAACTATAGGACTACTTCTATAAACTCCCTGCACTCCAAAGTGATGGAACAAATTATCAACTTCTTGGGTACCTAGAAGAACGTCAACTCCTCAGCGATTCTCAATATGGCTTTCGCCATGGCCGATCATCTGGCGACCTCCTAGTTTACCTCACTCACCGTTGGGCACAAGCTTTAGAGAGTAAAGGAGAAGCTCGCGCGGCGAGCTTAGATATTGCGAAGAAGTTTGATCGAGTATGGCATAAGGCACTTCTGCCCAAACTAACTTCTTATGGACCCCCGGAGAAGCTATGCGATTGGATCGCCAACTTTCTAAATGAAAGGAGCATTAAATTCGTAGTCGACGGTTTGTGCTCCCTTCCCAAATCAATTAACACTGGTGTTCCACAAGGTTTAGTGCTGTCGCCCACGTTATTCATACTGCACATAAATGACATGATTTCCAGCAACAACATGCGTTGCTATACGAATGATAGCACGGGCGACGCCCTTTACAATGATCGCGTACTGCTTTCTCTTAAACAGCTGGAGGAGTGTAGATCCAGACTTGTGTCTGAAATTGAGACTTCCCTGAATCATCGTTACTTTCAGCCTCAACATAGGCTCTTGCCGTATTAAGCCCAAGTACGTCCGCACATGGAGTACTGCTCACATCTATGGGCTGGAGCACCTTAATACCAACTTCTTCCACTTGATCGCATTCAAAGGCGGGCAGTTCGCTTTGTTGACAATTCCAAACTCACCAGCAAGTTGATGGAGACCTTAGAACACCGTAGGGACGTTAGCTCTCTATGTGTGTTCTATCGTCTTTATTATGACGAGTGCTCTGAGGAGCTGTTCGAAATTATACTACCATCTGTCTTCTCTCAGCGGAACGTGCGGCGTAGAAACCAGTTTCACTTACACCATCTGGATGGCTGGCTATCTACATTTACCTCTAGATTTTCTAAATCATTTCTGCCGCGCATATGCAGACTCTGGAACCAACTTACTGCTGCGGAATTTTCTGACAATTATATCATAGGGGTATTTAAGGGGCAATCCAATCAATCAATTCCTCAAAGGCTGGCAACGCATTACTAGTACCTCTAGTGTTGCAAATGTACATAGGCGGTGGTAATCACTCATCAGGTGACCCGCAGGTCAGCTGGTTTGCCCGCTTTAATAGCGATGAAAAAATACACATCTGACGATATGTTTAAACAAAGCTGCATAACGAGCTAGTAAAGCTGATATTTATATATAACACGTTAACGTACAATCATATTTAACTTCAATTTTGACTTATGTTAAAAATGAAGGCATTGTAACTATCAAGCGGATATATTATCATCTTAACATTTAAAGCTAAGTTAAAGACTTAACACTACCAGGTCGTGCCTAATGCAACTTTCACCCTTATCCCCACGCAATAAAGCTGAAACTAGAAACGGTGTCAGATTTACGTTCATTTGCTGTGTATGTCCCAGTGGTCGTCAAAATTTTGACGAGTTCTGGTTCAAGTTGGGAATTCAAAGTACGAGTAGATGTCACACGCCCAAAATAAAAATAAAAAGAAATATAACATGGTATTTTTAATTATTTCGGTAGAAAATTAAATTGACTCTTCTATAAAAGAATTGGATATATCAAAAGTTCACAACAAATGTTACAAAAGTTACATCGTATACAAGCATGGCGAGCTGCGATTCAGTGCCTAAACTTGTAAAAAAATACAAATATTCAAAAACGCAAACTTTCGTTTATTGTTTCTCAAACACCAATAAAGTGCTGATTAAAATTTTGCATACAAATTATAGTGTATAATACCACAAATATATTAGCATAAATAAATTTTACTTAGTTATTATAAGAAATAAATAACAGGCCTTTTTCCAAATTATGACGGCTATTGGGACACTGTCGACTTTACCAGCGTTTACCTTATGCACGGGGGATTTAAAAGACGGAGGACTCGGGCTTGATTCACGGCTGGTCCGATTGACATTTACTTAATTGGTCCAGGTCTAGCTGAAGGTAGACTTCGGCCGTGGCTACTGGCAAAAACGAACCGTCAAGCGATTTTGCGTTTCGGTACGACATGGTGTAGAAACCGACAGATGTGTGGATTTCATCCTACTCCTAACAAGTTAGCCCGCTTTAATCTTAGAATACATCATCAGTTTCCACCAGGTGAGATTGCAGTCAAGGGCTAACTTGTACTAAATTAATAAAAACTACTTACACTACCTCTTCACGAGATCTCCAAACAATACACTCGATTGAATTGTGGTAGTGTTGTAGATGCTCACTAAGAATGGATTTCTCAATACTCTTACAAGAACGAGAGCTACGCGGGTAACGGTTGGCCACTGCTAGGGATATTATGTATGCTTCAGTAAAATAAAAAAGCAGGTATTACGGAGCCTAGCATAATATTTAAGCTAAGTAATTATTTTTGAGCTACACTTGACAGATATAGAATAGAATAGAATAGAATTTATTTGTCACACAACACAACACAATACAATTAACAAACTACAAAATATTACAACAGTTCTTGAAAAAACTAATATATGTTGCGTCGTGGACAAACAAGGTTTCCGCCTCAGCATGAAGCCACAGCTAGCTGTGACGCTGGTTTTCAGGCGGAGCCTTGTACATTCGCGGACGTGTTTATGCTACCTATTACTACTAACTTATAAACTATAAAATAACTACACAATACTTAACAACTATAATTGGTTAATACAATTAAAAAAGGAATAAAAAGAGATACCTACAAACAAAATATTAAACAAAGTATAATAAAATAAAATTAGAATCAGTGTTTAAGTCAGTAAATATTAGCATAAAATAAATTAAGGCCACAACACGATAAATTAATCTAAAACTAAAGCTTAAAATTAGTCTTATAAAATGCGCTGCTCACTACAGTGTCAAAAATATTGAAGTCAATTTGCCAATAAAGTAATTGAAATAAATTATTATTAGTAATTGTCAGTTAATTTTATATACTTATTGTTAAATATAAACGGCTGAACTTACGTCACTGTCGTCGCAGTATAGCCGACTATACTGTAGTCGGCGTCCTTAGTCCCTTAGTTAGTTAGTTTTCTACACGCCGCGATACATGAACGAGAGAGCTCATGACTAAGGATCCCGTATGGGTTCGAAACTAGTCGGGCATACTCCGACAACAGTGACGTGAGTTCCAGCCGTTTATGTTTTAATAATATGGGAATCATTCGCGATAGTTTGAATTCTTATTAAATAAAATACTTTTATCCAGCCGTCTTCACGAATGGGTTTATAAACGCAAAATACTAACAAAGCACTATCATTTATGTAAAACTAAAGTAAATATTGACGTTTTGACGACCTCCGTGGCGCAGTGATACGCGCGGCGGATTTATAAGACGGAGGTCCTGGGTTCGATTCCCGGCGGGGCAGATTAAGATTTTTCTTAATTTGTCTTGGTCTGGCTGGTGGGAGGCTTTCGCCGTGGCTAGTTACCACCCTACAGACAAAGACGTACCGCCAAGCGATTTAGCGTTCCGGTACGATGTCGTGTAGAGACCGAAAGGGGTGTGGATTTACGTCCCACTCCTAACAAGTTAGCCCGCTTCCATCTTAGACTGCATCATCACTTTACATCAGGTGTGATAGCAGTCAAGGGCCAACTTGTAGTTGATAAAAAAAAATTATTAATTTCATTAATATTTTAACAACTAAGTGGTAGCTTTTGTTTTATCTTTACTTTAATAAAGGTAAAGCAGTTTTCGCGTGAAAAACTAACATTCATACATCCACCTGTCTTCACATAACAGTTGCGTTTTAGAATTAAGCAGACTATTACTGAAATATTTAAGTAGTTTATTTCAATTATAGTAGGTACCTATATAAAATTACGTCAGGTATAAATAACATTTACGATAAATATAAAACAAAGGCGTGTTGTTGCTGTAACAAAGACTTTGTTTGTTTCTTTGTACACACGCGGATCGTATGAACTATGAACTTATTCATAAGTGTTGCTACACGTAGGCTCCTTTGTCGACACGCAACTAATTATTGAGTCACGCAAACGTCCGTCGCCACGCACTGACATAAGACGGCTAAAAAAATATGATTACGAATTACTGGCCGACCCACACTTTGTCTTACTTTCTGTAGGTCAATTCTTGAAAAAAACTTTTGACGCCGATGTACGAGAGTTGCAAAGCGTATATAACAGAAATCGGTACGGAAATTTTGCTATATAGGAGTGGGTGGGATGATCTACGAGAGATATAAGCGAACGATTCGTACGATGTATTTTTCAAAAATCGACTCCTTTCTATATAAATTGCATGCCATTTAAAAAAAAAAAGTAATATTGGTAACATAAATATTATGTTCGGCTCCACTGATACACAAAAAATAGGTTATTTGGACTAGCAATATAACAAAACTTAACCTTATTTTATTTATCAATAAAAAACTGTAAGCTCAGCATTAAAAAACAATTGAATAAAACGTAGAAAACGTTTTATTAATTCGTTTTTTGGTTTCATTATCATGTAATGTTTTTAATAAACTTAACTTTTTATCCATAACTAGTTATTTAACTTTCAAAAGCTTGACGTACTCTTTGCGTTAATTAGAGATTTTTAATTTTATGTGGGCACTAAATAAATAATACTTAAATAGATGTATTTCTAAAGTTAAGCGTCAATCGCAGGCAAGCAAATAATTAGATCCTCACCAGTTTGATTATTACTACCCAAACCTAAATCAGTAAATTGGTCGAGAAAAAGAATATTAGTCATTTTTAATAATATATCAAATATTATTAGGATTCTTATAAAGCTTTACTGAAAACTTATGACAAAAGACACGTTTGCAACAACGACCAGGCAGCAGAGACAAGTCTAATTAGTTACCCATTATGCAGTTTAATTAAAGTCGACCGTTTTCCGAAACAAGTTTCCCACAGAAAATGCAAGAGGTTTTTAAAAAATTATACTTCAAAAGTTACGACGTTTATTAATGGGGGAGGAAGGTTTTATGCCACGAAAAATTACAAAATGTTAATTATGTAAGCTATTTACATAATATGCAAATATGTACAAAGCCAGGCGTTGGTTAATTACCCTCCATCTCGTTCTGAAGTTAGCAGTAATGTTCCTGCATATACGTTTTATATCCTCACAAAAATAGCAAAGGAAAACTTTACTGAAATTCCTTCCTATTTCATAACCTTGTGCAATTTTTCTAGTCCATATTTTCTGTGTAGCAAGAAAGTGAATGCTCACCTAATTAGTTTTTTTAATGGCTCTCATGAGATTCTTTCTACTGGACTGGTAGTAGATTAACTTTTTGTAGTAGTACAGTTCTTTGTGACAAAACTTATCCGGAGAAGTACTCCCGTATTAGTTATTTTTTGCCCGGTGCAAGTTAATGGGCAAACCGACGACCTTCGTGGCACAGTGGTATGCGCAGTGGATTTATAAGACGGAGGTCCTGGGTTCGATTCCCGGCGGGGCATATTGAGATTTTTCTTAATTTGTCTTGGTCTGGCTGGTGGGAGGCTTTCGCCGTGGCTAGTTACCACCCTACCGACAAAGACGTACCGCCAAGCGATTCAGCGTTCCGGTACGACGTCGTGTAGAAACCGACAGGGGTGTGGATTTTCGTCCCACTCCTAACAAGTTAGCCCGCTTTCATCTTAGACTGCATCATCACTTAACATCAGGTGTGATAGCACTCAAGGGCCAACTTGTAGTCAATAAAAAAAATGGTATTATCATAGATACTATCCACTGCAGAGTCATCCACCAGAAAGTGCATTGTAGGGCGGCCCTCCACTTGATAGACTGATGACATCAAACGTATCGCAAAGAGCCACTGGCCACAGAATCGTTGTGTTTGGAATTCCCTAATTCGGCCGGCCATTAGCTGTTACTGATAATGATGATGATAACAGGACCAACCCTCCATCCTTATAGATACAATTATTTAACAAAAAATTGAAACCGACTCAAAACGCACTAAAAAGTAAAAAATAACTGTGTCATTTAGTTGCTTTAATTTACTTAAGGATATCTAGGAGTCGGTGCCAGCCAAGGTTTCTACTTTAAGGACGTTACCTAGAACCCACAAACTGCTTTACTACGTAAAATAAATGTTTCTTAAACTTGGCTGGCACCGACTTCTAGATATGCTTAAGTAAATTAAAGCAACTAAATGACACAGTTATTTTTTAACTTTTTAGTGCGTTTTAAGTCGGTTCTATTTTTTGTTAAACAATTTTATATCTTACTTTTTAGTGATTTATCGCCACGTAACGTACTCGTACTATACTGTCATAGTATATAATACGGCACTAGTAGCCAAAAAGCTACCGATACCAAGACAAAGACCGAAATCGCTGTAAGCGTGTCTCCAAAATTTGAAGAGTTCCTTCAATTTCCCCAGAACATGAATGAACATGATGACAATGGGACCACCTTGGAAGTATGCCCTTTCTAATAAAAAAGGAATTATCAAAATCGGACTACTCCACCGTTTTTTTTCGTCGTTTAAAAAGGGGATAGGAAGATTAGACACACCACTGTTCTGTTAAGAGTAACGGTTCACCTAATATCCATCACATCTGGTTTTATGGGCAATTGTCCACTATTATACAAAAAATATAAATGCCTGCATGTCAATTCTTTAACCAAACAGTGTGGGTATCTTTATATTTATCTATCTATAGAACAATGTTAAACATGTTGAATTTCATTTTGGTTTCCACAATAATTTCAATAAATCAACTGAGCCTATTGCAAATAAAATATGGCAATAATAACCGTTTACCATATCAATGTAGAAAATTAGACAGCAACTGTTAATACAGATAAAATATGGTTAGCTAATATTATTGTGAATATTTGGTTTCTATCCAGCCAGTGCGGGCAGGCGAATGTGGCATGAATTCTAAATTTATTAGTGCATTTGAAATTCAAAACAAGTAGATATATATGGGGAGAATAAATAATTTCTTTATGCACGCCAGACGCTTTCAGAAACACGTTAAATTGCTTATACCACTTGCGCCACGCGTCCGCCCGACTCACCGGGCCACCTTCCAACACCAGTTCCGCTGGAGGTCTCGCGTGTTCCATTTGTATATGAGTATACAAACACGCTAATAGTTAAAATACACCAAAACACCACTATATTCACAACTTTAACTCGGTTTTATTCGACACCGCTGTCACCATGTAGTGAAACGACCATTACGTGTTCTCAACTAACTTTATTTACGTTATTAATCGCCTACCTACATAACACAATAATAAATGTACCTTAATATACAACATCTTTCCCCTAAAAAGAAGTAATGAATAAGTAGTATAACTATTGAATAAACTTAGACTAAACTTAATCTAACACAATATAAACCAGTTATAGCCGTAGTAACCATAAGCATAGTAACACTATTTTTTCTTAAAAAATAATACCAGCTGTTTACGAGCCTTATAAGCAGCTGCTCGAGTACGTTCCGCTCACTCGGGCGAGCTATTACAATTAGTGTCTTGGTCTACCCGAGGGTCATCGCTGCTGTACCTTTCAGCATCAGCAAATGAACTTAAAACACTATCATCACTATCCTCCTTTTCATCCAAAGGAAGAGGTGAACGGCTGGCTGCAGAACTAATTTCAGCGCGAATAAGATGACGCCGATTACGTCTGTATTTTCGACCCGATTCGTCAACAACAAAATAAGACCTTGGCTGTGGTGCCGCCGCCTGTACCGTCACACGGCGCCGAGTGTTGCCGTCTTCCACCAGCACCCGCTCACCCGCTCTCAACTCGGGTAGGGCACGCGATCGCTTATCGTAATACTCCTTAGCGCGTTCGCGATTACGATTTATGTTGACAAAATCGTCATCGCTATTCCTATCTGGTATTAACTTTTTTGTATTTATGGGGAGTTTAGTGTTCAATCGTCTTCCCATTAATAACTGCGCCGGTGAATTAATCCCATCACGCGGTGTCGCCCTAAAGTTAAGCAACCCTAGATAAAAATCAGATCCTGTCATTATCGATTTTTTTATAATATTTTTTACCGTCTGTACGGCCCTTTCGCTAAGTCCGTTGGACTGTGCGTAGTTGGGAGACGAGGTTGTATGTTTGAAACACCAGTCTAAGCTAAAATTTCGAAACTCTTTGGACACATACGCAGGCCCATTATCCGTCACCAGCTCCTCAATAATGCCGTGCCTTGCGAACTGATCTTTCATGGCTAATATTACCGCTCGCGAACCTGGGTTGGATATAGGACTTACTTCAATAAAATTGGAAAAGTAGTCAACGAGTATTAGAAAATATTTTTTACGAAACACGAATATATCCGAGCCAACCTTTCTCCACGGTAAACTAGGAACATGATGAGGAATCATAGGTTCTCTCTGCGGACGAGCGGCGTGCTGTGCGCACGCGGCGCACGCGCGCACCGTCCGCTCCACGTCGCGCGACATGCCGCTCCAAAACATGCCGTCACGTGCGCGTCGCTTGCAGCGGTCGATTCCGAGGTGACCCTCGTGTACGCACGCTAGCATTTCGCTTCTCAGCTCACGAGGTATAAAGACCAAGTTATCTTTAAACAGAACACCTCCTATATATTCGAATGAAGTTCTATACGACCAGTGCCCGCGAACTAAACTATCTACGTCGTGTCTATATCGCGGCCACCCGCACAAAATATAATTAATTAAGATTTTACACTCGGGGTCTTTACACGTCTCTTCCCTAACTCGTTGTATTTTAGTGTCACTAAACCGTGCATTGTTTATAACAAAACACGCTTGAGCATCAATTTCATCCGACAACTTGTCGTGCATAGGCTCCGAGAGGGCTGCTCTGGACAGCGTATCGGCCAGGTACATGTATTTACCGGGCTTGTAAACAACAATAAACTCGTAACACTGGATGCGCAACATCATACGTTGTAAGCGCGCCGGAACCGCATCTAAAGATTTTTTAAAAAGAGACTCAAGTGGCTTATGGTCTGTTTCAATCGTAACGTCTGACCTCCCATACACGTACTGATGAAATCTTTCCAGTGCGAACACTATCGCTAGCATTTCTTTTTCAATTTGTGCGTATCGAGTTTGAGTGTCCGTAAGCGTAACCGACGCGAACTCCACCGGGCGGCCGGCCTGCAGCAAGGCGGCGCCGAGCGCACTCGCGCTTGCGTCTACCGTTAACAGCACAGGCTCTGCGCCCGAGTACAGCGCCAGCACGGGCGCGCGGCACAGTGCCTGCTTCAGCGCCGACACCGCCGCCGAGTGGTTACCCTCCCAACACCACTCGATACCTTTTTTTAATAGACTTCGAAGTGGATTCGCGATGTCAGCATAGTTTGGAATGAACTTGGACAAATAATTTGTCATGCCTAAAAATCGCTCCAGTGAGCCCCTGTCGTTTGGAGTGGGCATGTCTCTGATCGCACGTATTTTATTTATATCAATTTGCATACCCCTCTCACTAAACGTGTGTCCTAAATACGTAACTTGACGCACCTAAAACTCGCATTTATCTCGATTAAATCTAATACCTACTTCGCGAGCCCTATCTAATAACGATCTCAGTCTGGCGTCGTGTTCGTCCAATGTACTACCGTAAACAATTATGTCATCTACGAACGATTCCACTCCGTCTAAATCCTCTAGAATTTGGCGAATCTTCGCATGAAACACTTCACTGGCACAGCTCACCCCGTACGGGAGCCGCAGAAACTGATAACGTCCGAATGGGGTACCAAAAGTGCATAAGTCCGCGCTCTGGTCGTCTAGCTCGATCATCCAAAATCCCGAGCGCGCGTCTAGCTTACTGAAATACCTTGCCCCGTGCAGCGTGCTGGCTATCTCGGTGAGCGTGGGCAGCGGGTAGTGCGCGCGGCGGATGGCGCGGTTGAGCGGGCGCGGGTCGAGGCACACGCGCACGCTGCCGTCTTTCTTCGCGGGAAGTACTATCGCGTTCACCCACGGTGTTGGATGAGACACTTTTCTTATTATATTCATTCGTTCCATGTTATCGAGTTCACTTTTTAATTTATCTCTTACACCCATAGGTATTTTACGAACCGGACATACTGACGGGTTTACTTCATTATCTATGACGATTCTATATTTTCCTGGCAGTTTACCTACGCCTCGAAACAAATCACTATACTGATCTATGTTAATAGTGAAAATTCGCTTTATAACTCCTATATTTTCACATGTATCTTTCCCGAGAACACTTTGACAGTCGTCCTTAGATATAATAAATTTAATGATATATTTATTTTGTTTATATGACCATAACATATCCCGAGAACCTAATATAGGTAAATAATTGCCACAAAATGATTGAGCACGTTGATTACAGTGTTTTAAATCACTGAAAGAGTATCCTAATCTCTGAAATGTTTTAAACGATAATACATTTAAATCTGACCCTGAATCTAGTTTAAATTTTTCTGACATTCCGTTTTTACACAATATCAATGTTTCAAACCACTTACTGTCTTTACCTATTTTGTCATCGTTCAATATGGACACATGGAACAAATCATCATTAATTACTTCCTCATTCACTTCAAACACTTTTTTATTAGATTTTACGCAACATTTTTTAAAATGTCCCCGTCTAAAACACAAAAAACAGGTCACGGATCTAGCTGGACACCGATCATAGTCACTATGGTCGTTACCGCACGACACGCACTTTACATCACTATTCGCACTCAACCGAGAATCGAACCGACGACCCGGCGTCTCACTGCTGCGCATGCGGCGCGCGGCGCTCGGAGCGGCAGGCCGGCCGCTCGCGCCGCCTGCCTCGCCCCGCGCGCGCGCCCGCGCCCCGAACACTGCATCCACCGCCGCGCCGGCCGTCGATTCCGAAGTTTTAGCGACTTCAATTTGCTTGCCCTCCGTCAGCGATATTTCACATTGATGCTCAAGCGTGTTTTGTTATAAACAATGCACGGTTCAGTGACACTAAAATACAACGAGTTAGGGAAGCGACGGGTAAAGACCCCGAGTGTAAAATCTTAATTAATTATATTTTGTGCGGGTGGCCGCGATATAGAAACGACGTAGATAGTTTAGTTCGCGGGCACTGGTCGTATAGAACTTCATTCGAATATATAGGAGGTGTTCTGTTTAAAGATAACTTGGTCTTTATACCTCGTGAGCTGAGAAGCGAAATGCTGGCGTGTGTACACGAGGGTCACCTCGGAATTGACCGCTGCAAGCGACGCGCACGTGACGTCATGTTTTGGAGCGGCATGTCGCGCGACGTGGAGCGGACGGTGCGCGCGTGCGCCGCGTGCGCAGAGCACGCCGCTCGTCCGCAGAGAGAACCTATGATTCCTCATCATGTTCCTAGTCTACCGTGGAGAAAGGTTGGCTCGGATATATTCGTGTTTCGTAAAAAATATTTTCTAATACTCGTTGACTACTTTTCCAATTTTATTGAAGTAAGTCCTATATCCAACCCAGGTTCGCGAGCGGTAATATTAGCCATGAAAGATCAGTTCGCGAGGCACGGCATAGTTGAGGAGCTGGTGACGGATAATGGGCCTGCGTATGTGTCCAAAGAGTTTCGAAATTTTAGCTTAGACTGGTGTTTCAAACATACAACCTCGTCTCCCAACTACGCACAGTCCAACGGACTTAGCGAAAGGGCCGTACAGACGGTAAAAAATATTATAAAAAAATCAATAATGACAGGATCTGATTTTTATCTAGGGTTGCTTAACTTTAGGGCGACACCGCGTGATGGGATTAATTCACCGGCGCAGTTATTAATGGGAAGACGATTGAACACTAAACTCCCCATAAATACAAAAAAGTTAATACCAGATAGGAATAGCGATGACGATTTTGTCAACATAAATCGTAATCGCGAACGCGCTAAGGAATATTACGATAAGCGATCGCGTGCCCTACCCGAGTTGAGAGCGGGTGAGCGGGTGCTGGTGGAAGACGGCAACACTCGGCGCCGTGTGACGGTACAGGCGGCGGCACCACAGCCAAGGTCTTATTTTGTTGTTGACGAATCAGGTCGAAAATACAGACGTAATCGGCGTCATCTTATTCGTGCTGAAATTAGTTCTGCAGCCAGCCGTTCACCTCTTCCTTTGGATGAAAAGGAGGATAGTGATGATAGTGCTTTAAATTCATTTACTGATGCTGAAAGGTACAGCAGTGATGACCCTCGGGTAGACCAAGACACTAATTGTAATAGCTCGCCCGAGGGAGCGGAATGTACTCGAGCAGCTGCTTATAAAGCTCGTAAACAGCTGGCATTATTTTTTAAGAAAAAATAGTGTTATTATGCTACGGCTATAGCAGGTTTATATTGTGTTAGATTAAGTTTAGTCTAAGTTTAGTTACTACTTATTCATTACTTCTTTTGATGGGAAAGATGTTGTATATTAAGGTACTTTTATTATTATGTTATGTAGGTAGGCGCAAGATAAAGGAAATAAAGACAGTTGAGAACACGTAATGGTCGTTTCACTACATAAGTAAAAATAGGACTAAATAAAACTAGGAATAATCTGCAGTGATTGAAAATTGACGAAAACATACACCCTCTTCTCTTAGTTACTACAATAGTTTTCTTATTAAATATATTATTTTGAATGTTTCAACTATATTTAAAAGGGGGAACCTAAATGCAGGAGAAACTACTAAGCTACTTTTCCATTCCTTTTAATTATAACAATTATTTAATAAAATATGTATCACATCTATCGTTATTAATCTTCTACGTAATTTTTTTATCGAATTATTTAATAGATCCACAGTACATTTGGATAATCGATTTTATTGAAGAAGTTTAATAGTTTTCAAATGCGGGACAGGTCGAGACGAAAACTAAAAAATTAATAAGTTAAAATAAAACTAAAAAGTGATGTTTTTGAAGTATAAAAAATAGAATGGAAAGTCAGTGTTAGCCAAAGGGTGAGCCTTATACTATATAATAATATAAGTAATAATATAGCATGATATTCATATGAATTGAATAATTTAATTTAAATAGTAGATATCTGTATGAATATTACTAAAAGTTTAAGTTTTTTGTTAATAATCTATTGAATTGTCTTTATTGGACTAGAGATTGGTAAACTTTTGTCTATACATGTGGTATATATATAATAATAATAAAACGCGGCGCTACTGTCGCAGTGTATTTACAGTGTCTCCACGAAAAAAAACTTAAAAAATATATATTCTTAGAATTCTCAAGATATTATTAACGCAAAACATTAAGTGAATGGTTCTTGAACTGTGACAGTGTTTGTATCAAAAACAGTGATGTAATATTTGAATAAATCGTTGTAAAAATATAAATTCGAACTTTGTGACAACCTAACGGACTAAGTGAGTGAAGAATCATTACAATAAATACTAATAAAACAGAGAAAGTACTCTAGAAACTATAATATATGTGAGTGAAACAGATATACTTACTATATTTGAATATAAAACAAAGATACTAAATAAAACAGTCGTTAGCGCAATTTGAAATTATTAGTGAATAGTTGCATAACAGATGTGTCAGTCAAGTTCAAGTTCAGTGACCTTTGCTTAGCCTACATAATTATAGCAGAGACAACTATTGTCATATTACCAGTAGCGCCATCTCTTTGACATTTGATGCACCATCAGGAAAGGTCAATATGATAATCATAGTGTAAACGACTTAGAGATCACTCTAACTGACCAAGTTATTTGCACCAATACCTCTAGAGGACGCAATGGGAGTTACACATAATATTAAGTACTGAAACACCTGACGGATTACTCTCAGAATTTACACCAAGGTTGCTAATGGCTTGCTGGTGTAGCGGCAATACAACTTGCATCGTAATTTGTATCCCAAAGATCAAAACCTACTAGGGCGCTCACATTTTTTAAATTTATTTGTGATTAAAATATAATAAAGTAATATCAAATTATTATATATTACAATGGAAGCGCAAAATAATATTACTTATAGGAAGATAAAATACGCGCAACGCCGTAATCAATCTTTAGAAAATGTTATGGACGATTCAATAGAACATGACTACTTACACAATTCTACATTTAAAGATGGAAGCACACACATAAGCACTTATACAAGTTTACCGGATCTTGCATTGACAAATACATCACAAATAATGGAATTGAAAAATGAAGTTGCTGTTCTATCGTCTCAACTAGAAATTGCTCACGAAGAAGTAACAAAATTAAATGAAGAAAACTCAATACTTAAAAAGATAATAGAGGATAATGAAAAACAAATTAAAGTCTACAAAAAAATTTTGGAAGAAGGTACGGCCAGCAAAACACCTAAATCAAATAAAAAAAAGAAGCCATTATCAAAATTAACAAGATCTCCAACTATGGACTCATTGACTACACTTCACGATGACCAGAATAAGGAAACATTAGAAGTAATTACACATAAGCCACTGCAAAAACGAAAAACAGTTACTATTAAGGCCATACAAGATAATATTTCCAAAACAAAATGCGAGCACATCACTTCATTAAAGAATAAAATTATCTTTTTGGGTGATCAACAATGTTCCGGCTTCGCATCAAGAATGATAGAGCTTAGAGCAAAATATAAAAATCCCATTAATTACCACGTAATGGGAATGACATATCCGAATGCACCTACGAGTTATATTACTTCAACGTGTCAGATTAACAACGACGAGCTTAGTGAACATGACTGGATAGTTTTACGTTTGGGAGCTAATGATAATAACCCGATAAAGCTGGGAGCAGAATTGTCAGCTTTTTTGAAGCGCTTTAATAAACCTAAAATAATTATTCCTAGTATAATGTACAGCCCCTATTTAAATGAGCATAAGTTAAATAACTATATACAAACAATACTGAGATGCTTTGACAATTGTGAATACTTGGATATATTATCGGATAATAATGATGACATACGTAGTTGTGACCGGATAAATCAATTTATAGATACGATTGACTACCATAAATATTACGTACAAGGTAAACTTAAAAATTCTGTACACAAAATCAACATGAACGGCACATCGTGCCTGAAACCAGGTACCATTCCATACTATTTTAATAAAATGAGCAAGAAACATGAATTACAAAACAATAATTCAATTAATTTCAATAAATCTGACGAAGACAAACGCAAGATAACATATTATTTCCCAATATTAAAAGAAAACAAAAATCATTTCAATAATAAAAACTCTTCAAATAACTGCAAAAATAATTCACTTTCAAATAAAATTCCTAATGATAAACAAGATTTTTTTCGTATATAATTATTTAAATATTTTCCATCAAAATATAAACGGCCTCATAAATAAAGCTGATCTAATGATAACACATTTAGATGAACTTCACAATCATTGCGAATTGATTGATGTTTTATGTTTTACAGAACACAACATGACTATGTCGGACTCTAAACTACTTCACATCCCTAATTTTATCTTATGTGCTAGTTATTGTAGAAATAATAGAAATGGCGGATCATGCATATTAGTTAGATGTGGTCATAAATTTAAATCACTAGACACTTTTAAAAGCTTAAGTATATCGAATGTAATAGAAATATCCGCAATCGAGTTATTAGAGCACAATTTATATATAATATGTGTATATCGTGTGCCTAATAATAGATTGAGCAAACTGGATATTTTCTTTAACACTTTATCCGATATTCTGGAATCTATTTGCATAAAAAATAAAAAAATCGTTATTTGTGGCGATTACAATATTGACATGCTTAAACAAAGCAATACGTCGAATCATTTCAGACAGTTAATGACTTCATATAATTTAAAATTTTCAGTCAATGAACCAACTAGAATTAGCAGTGGAACCTGTATTGATAATATTATACATAACATACCAAGGGCCAAGACTACAGTAACCGAACTGGCATTGTCCGACCACTCGGCTCAAATTTTTAAATGCCCTGTTAAAAAAAGTTGTCGCATTCAACATTGGTTTATAGAAAAAAGGGACTATTGTAAGGAAAACATGAAAAAATTCAATAACTGTATTGAAAGTTTAACATTTTCTGAAGTATTGACTTATAACTCAGCTAATGAAGCATTTAATGCATTTTATGACTTATTTATATTATTCTATGACCTGTGTTTCCCTGTAATAAAAGTTAAAATAAATAGTCATAGGAGACCAAAATGGATATCGAAAGGTATAGAACAAGGGTGTAAACGCAAAAGACAACTACTTTGGAAGTACAGAGCTAATAAAAATAAGCAAAATAAAATAATCTTCAAAAACTATTCAAAAAGATTAAAAAGGATCATTTACTTGACTCAGAAATCACAAAATGCATATGCTATCTCCAACTCTGAAAACAAATCGAAGGTGATGTGGAACATAATAAGAAGGCAACAAAACAATTACCCAAAAGAAAATATACAACAAATAAAATGCGCTAATAAGATATTAAAAAACCCGATTGATATTGCAGAAACCTTTAATAATTATTTCGTCACCCAAAATACACATTGTAATATTAATCTTAATTATGCTAAAAATATAAATACAAATGTGTCAAATTCGTTATTTATGTTTCCAATAACATCTCAAGATGTTATGTCAATCATAAAGAATTTGAAAAGTACAAATAGTACTGGCTATGATAACGTTAGCACTAAGGTTATTAAATATGTTTCACCTATTATCTCACCGGTCATGTGTTATTTAGTTAATATGTGTATAGAACAAGGAATATTTCCCGATAAATTGAAAATATCAATTATAAAACCTATGTTTAAGAAGCAGGACAAAGATGACGTGTCGTGCTATCGACCTGTAGCCTTAGTTCCAATATTTTCTAAAGTATTTGAAAAAATTATGTATAATAAACTATATACATTTTTTGAGAAAAATAACATATTTAGCCCTAACCAAATGGGTTTTCGAAAAACAAAAACAATAAACACGGCCGTATATAACTTTGTACATAATGTAATGACAAATATAGACAACAAACTTATTGTATCAGCATTGTTCATGGATCTAAGTAAAGCCTTTGACAATGTAGATCACAATTTATTACTGATAAAATTAGATAAATATGGAGTTAGAGGTAACGTTTTAAATTTAATGAAGTCGTACCTCGTAAATAGGAAACAAATAACACAAATTGATAGGATTGACATTAGATCACGAAGAGAGATTAAATATTGTTCTAAAGATCAAATTGTCACCCGTGGTGTACCACAGGGAAGTGTGTTAGGCCCTTTACTCTTCCTCATATACATAAATGACCTACCAAATTCAACAAACCATCCCATGGTGCTTTTTGCGGATGACTGCACTGTAATTTATATACATAAGGACATTGCAGGTCATGAGAGTGCTATCAATAAGAGTTTGTCAAACATAATGAGTTGGTTGACAGATAACACACTCACATTAAATTTTACTAAGACAAAATTAATTAACTTTCAAAATATAAGACGTAGTACAAATCATGACATAAACATTAAATATATGGACAAAAAGATTGACGAAACTAATGAAACGAAATTTTTAGGTTTAAATATTGACAGACATTTTTCCTGGAAATCCCATGCTGATTATGTATGTTCAAGGCTTAATCAATTGTCGTATATGCTTTACATGCTGTCTAAAACAGTTGACAGGAAAACCTTACTAATAGCGTACCATGCCCAAGTTTCCTCCATCCTTAGGTATGGCATAATTTTTTGGGGTAGCTCTAGTCACATTAACAATGTATTTGTCGCTCAAAAGAAGTGCATAAGAGCGATATGCGGGATAAATAAAAGAGAAACCTGTAGGCATCACTTTAAAAATCTGAAAATTTTCACTGTAACTTCTTTATATATCTATGAGCTAGCGTTGTTTTTGCGAAACAACAATCAATTATTTAATAGGCATCTTCGTGAGCGCTGTAAAGACCAGTATAGATTTCCTCCTCATCACACAGCTTACCTTAATAAGAGTATCTGCATCATGATAATCCGTGTATACAATCAGTTGCCAAAGCATATCAGACAACTAAATAATTTTGTTACTTTTAAAAATAAGCTCCGTATTTTTCTTCTGGAGAATACGTATTATGACCTGAATGAGTATTTTAATCTGACATTGTGAATTTATTTTGACATTTGATATTTGTATTAGACTTTATTAAATTAACATTTGATTGTAAAATTCATCTAATTTTAATAATAATTTAATTTTGCATGCCAATTGGGCGTGATACAATTGTTGCCTTTCAAGAATATAATGAATACCATAAAGTACAGAATTGTATCAGCAAATAAACGATTTGATTTGATTTGATTTGAATATGTTTGATTATATTGATGCTGTCTGTAAAGCTCAATAATCAATCTTGTCTTTTCATCATTATATTCATCACATCTGCCGACGGATGTCCACTGCTAGGCGAAGGCCTTTCAGAACGGCTTCCAGCGACATGTTTAATGTCGTCAATTCAGCTAGTGGAGGGTTGACCAACACTGCGCATTCCGATGCGGGGTCGCCTATCTAGCAAGTTGGGCCCCCAACATCCATCAACTCTTCGAACCACATGTCCGACCATTGCCTTACGTAGAAATACTCTGAGCATTGTTCTCTCCATCGGCTCTCAGAATTTTTACATTTTATAATACTTTTATTGCCCTTGACAGCATAATTTACGTCTAGGTCAATTATGACGTCAAGGTTAAAAACTATGAGGATCTTGCTCTATGACTATATATTTATCGTCATAGCCTAAGATCCCACAAGTATAATATCGTACTGAGCCTTAGGTTTGACCCTGAGATCAGGTATATACTAGACCGGACCGGCGGACAGAATAATCAGGATTCTTCATCCAAACTAAACCTTCATGAAAAATTTCAAATGAATAGATCTATAAATAGAAAATAGTTTTAAAACGTTCTAAAGTTTATATACAGATATAAAACATCACGCCTCATTTTCTCAAGGGAGCGACTACATCCTTCAATATGCCATGGTCCTAGCATACTTCCTTAGCTTCTTCCACTCTCATTAATCCATTCATACTAATTCGTCGGTTTAGGGTACTCTTGACTTGGCCATTCTTTAAAATGTCCTGAATTTGGTTCAGGAAGATTTATCTAGGCCTTCCCCGTCTACCATTTCCATTCACCCTCGCCTCATAAATCTCTTTTATTAATCTTTTTTCATCCATTCTCACTACATGCCTAAGTTATCTATGCATCTTTATTTATTAAGATAAACAAGGTAAATTTAAGAAATATGAAGTTTATAAGTTCTCTATTAATTTAAAAAGTTTTCCTTGAAAATAACGCAGTAAATCACGCAGTGGGATCTCGAGCTATGGACCCGTAAGACGTAATTACGACTAGGTACTCAAAACGTCTGGCAGACTAGTTTTCATCTCAAAAGAGTAGCTGTAATTATCACCTAATAATTACGGCACTTGTGTCTATCCCAAGCTTTTAATTAAAGCTGAGAAAACTAGGGTCGTAAGACAAAATCCACGTGCACGACTAAATTAGTTCTCAAAGGATTGAAATTATAGCTCGCTTCAAGTTTTACAGTCTCAAGTTTACTTTAAGTAGTAGCTTGAACTCTTTTTGAGAACTTATGCGAGAAGGTATTATTTTTGCTTCTAAACAGCAACACTGTATTTCGGTTTCAAAGTAGCAAGTGATATTAAAGTCACATAAGGAGACATAAGGTGTACCTTACAAGTTAAGCTTAACGAGCGTAGAGTAGTTTAACGACCTCCGTGGCACAGTGGTATGCGCGGTGGATTTACGCGGAAGACGGAGGTTCTGGGTTCTATTCCCGGCGGGGCAGATTGAGATTTTTCTTAATTTTTCTTGGTCTGGCTTGTGGGAGGCTTTCGCCGTGGCTAGTTACCACCCTACCGACAAAGACGTATCGCCAAGCGATTTAGCGTTCCGGTACGATGTCGTGTAGAAACCGAAAGGGGTGTGGATTTTCGTCCCACTCCTAACAAGTTAGCCCGCTTCCATCTTAGACTGCATCATTACTTAACATCAGGTGTGATAGCAGTCAAGGGCAAAACTTGTAGTCGATAAAAAAAGAGTACCTTATAGAAAGTGTTCCTAGCGTAACATAGGTAAGTAAGATTTATTTTGAGCGATGAGTTTTCTTTTAAGCTATCGCTTATGCTGGATCTGTTATGTCATAACTATTGGTTAGCCTATTTTAACAACCAACTACTCGGATCACGGACATTATCTGTAACCATGGGTAGGCTATTTTGCGTGAGCGTTTTAGAGTTTAGATCATCCATGCTATTATTTGACTGTGAAAGGTTAGATTATATTCAAGTCTGTAACGCTGCTGCTATCTATAAAAATAACTTGTGCAATGGGATGCATTAAGAACTTATAAAAAAGAAAAGCCTAATATTTCATAGCCCAAACCGGGATTTTAAACCAAGACTAACTGACGGACTTAAAAATGTCATTACTAATATTATATAGTTTGTATGAATGAATGTGTGTAACTCTTTCACGCTATAACCACTGAATGGATTTTGATGAAACATCACAATAATATAGCTCACATATCAGAATACTTTTATCCCGAAATTTCTATGGGAAAGAGAACTACGCGGGTCAAACCGCAGGCGTCCTCTAGTATGTTATATTATGTAATAAATATGTAATAGTTAAAGTGTGGTAACATGAAATCATCATCATAGGGTCAGGCTTCCCTCCTTATAGAAGAGGGGATGTGGAGCGTACACCCACCACGCTGCTCCAATGCGGGTTGGCGGGCTTAGGGTGATAATGTGTCGTCTATTAACGATCGCTATCAGATGTTGATGATAGTGACCGGGACCGACGGCTTAACGTGCTCTCCGAGGCACGGGGGTGTAACACCACCAACTTCCAAACTCCGGGCTTGGAATGTACTGAACATTTCATAGGAGAATGAAAAAGGTCAGAGTTATTCCATGACCCGACTCAGGAATTGAACCCAGGATTTCGTGGCCGAAACCACATGGGCTAACCACTAGACCAACGAGGCAGTCACATACATAGAGTTTACATGCAAAACATGTGACGGAGGATTTTGTACTCGTACTTAGCAGCTAGGCCAGTGCTTAGACAGTAATCCCGGTTGATTTCAATCAACGTGTTAATAACAGAAGGGTCTGTATTCGCATATTCTAACGTTAACCTTGAATGTTTATTCGGTTTGGAGAAGTTACAAATTAAAATTCACGATATGCATTTAATTCGGTCGTAGAGTCCTACAGCCGATGTTAATAAACAATTAATAGATAGATAGATAGATAAATTCTTTATTGCACGTTTAAAAAGATACAGAGATACACAAAAACAAAAGATAAATGTACAAAGGCGGTCTTATCGCTAAAAGCGATCTCCTCCAGACAACCCTCACTGAAGTACTTATGGAAAACGGATAGTGCAATAATAAAATATATTCAATTAAAAAATAAAATATACCTACATATACATTGGGCCTACATAATAAAAATACACAAATAGTTTAAACATACTATATTATATACATACTATATTATATAAATATACATATACAGCTACTTGTATAGTAAAAACTAAAGTATATTAGTTAAGTAGTAGTTTTTCAACCGATCTTTAAAGATGTTTAATAATTCATGCCTTGCGGTTTATTCGCATTTGTGCATTTTCGATATTTTTGCAAATCTTGTTATCTGTCTGTCCGCATTATTTATATGTTCCTTAACAACTCCCAAACGGCTCGGCTGATCCCCGATAAGATGACATATCCTTATAGGCAGAGATGTACAAAATGGTTCCATAAAAGCATTTAAATACAAAATACTTTTTAGATTTACTATTTCAAATGCAAAATACCAAATACTTTTGCGTTTTGTATTTCAAATGCAAAATACCTATATTTTCAAAATGCTTTTTCAAAATAAAATACCTTTTGATCAAATCAAAATAGGATATTTTTATTTATTTTTAATAGTCAATTTTATAAGATTAACCTAAGTTACTTATAATATTAGTAAATAAATGTCGGAAGACTCGTCTAAATAGGTCCAGCTGTTTCAGAGATTAGCCGGAAGAAACAGATTGAAAAAAAATTGATTATTGGTGTAGTATAATTCAGTAGTTCTATAAAGATAATTTGATTTGAATATTTAAATTAAGAACATTTAAAAGGAATTTTATATACAAATTTTCAACCCCTATATAACCCTATAGGTATGAAATTTTGAAAAATCCTTTAATAATATATTTATTCAGTAGTTCGTATACAAATTTTCATTAACATAACTTCAAAAATTAAAGACTTTCCATGAACACTTTCAACTCCTACTTTAATTTTCGCGACAAAAAGTATCCTATGCAATACTTCAAAATATGAACTACAAAAGAGCCAAGTTTCATTTTAATACATTCAATGTTTTAGCGTGAATAGCGGCCGACAAAATTTATTTACATTTTTTTTGACATTGACACATGGCTAGCAGACGTCACTATCGGTCAAATTCGGCAATACAAGCGTCATTTGTTCATTTCATTTCGTTTGACTGGTAATGTTGCCTAAACTTAATCACAAAGTATTTTGCATTTTGAAATGAATTTTAAAAATGTAAAATACATCTCGAAAGGTATTTCAAATAAAATACAAAATGTTTTTGTTAAAAAGCATTTAAATGCAAAATACAAAATAGGTATTTTGCATTTTGTATTTGCATTTTAAATAGAAGTATTTCAAATAAATCACATCTCTGCTTATAGGAAAAAGTCTGGGAGTGAAAAAGTTAGATACTTCCGGTTGACCTAGGTTGTTATATAGGTGTTATATACATAACATATTTTTCATGACAACTCTACTAGATACCCTTAAGTACCTATCTTTATTATCTTTAACAATATTTTCTTATTATTAAAATTAAAATTACAAATTAGGCACTTGAATGAAAACTAATGCTATCGGGAAGGTCATTGATGTATATTAAGAATAGTAATGGCCCGAGAACACTACCTTGTGGAACTCCAAATGAATTTACTTCTATCTTAGATCTAAAATTTAATTTAATGATGAAGTAAAAATTATAATTCAGTTTTTTAACAACGCAAAATATTTGAGGATGCATCTAGACAGAAGGCTGACTTGGCAAAAACACATTTGGACAAAGAGGAAGCAATTAGATTGCAAACTCCTATCTTACAACTGGCTCCTAGGATGACACTCAAAACTTCATGACAATAACAAAATGCTTATACACAAAGCACTGTTGAAGCTAAATTGGACTTATGGCATACAGCTATGGGGAACAAACAGCAACTCTAACATCGAAAGCCTGGAAAGATTCCAAAGCAAAGCTCTGAGGACAATGTTCGGTATTCCTAAATGTGTTAGTAATAAATACATGTACCTCGATCTTGGCACATAAACAGTTCGTGACGAAATAACCCAGTGCAGCCATAGGTACCAGGAAAAACGGTGGACAGTAATATGCTCGACTTCAGAGACACCGCATTGCTGATCTGAAACATAGATTTTTGTAACTAGCCAAAAGCCTGCTGCTAGGAAATCTACAGCAAAGATGTGGCTTATTGTTCCCGTACAGATTGCAATGATACAGTAAACAAACGAGAAAAAAAAGTGTTTTGAAAGGCTTGGGGTAGTTAGTATTATACCTGCAGTGTCGATACGTTGAATCGACTCACACGGCCGGAGTGTCACTGGCAAACTTCCTTTAATTAACTCCACGCCACTTGCGTCTTCGGTGTGTAATTAAGGTTCCTCCCAGCCTAGATAAGTTGACAGATACAACTACCGACTAAACTAGTTTAGATCTCAGAGGGTTGATTAGGGAGTGTCCACACTGGGCACAAACTCAGCCGCCTTCGTAGAGACAAACACAGTTTGTTAATTGTTTACGGTATGCTCTATTGACAGTGTCGTTTAAGTAGATCTTTGTTTTGCTGTTACATTTTTACGCTTAAATTATGAAGTTAGTTTTTTTTGAGGTTTTTTGGTTCAAATATGGAGAGGACCATGGAGACGGACATGGACTTCTTTTGTCAAAAAAACCAAACTACGAGGAGTTTAAATCGAAGAAAGTTGATAAAGGTTTGTACACACTGGATGCATATTCAGCCGACGATAGTTTTAGTAGACACAAGTAATGACGTATTTATAGTTTATGTTACACTGTTCTGGCGTAGAGACCGTAGAGTAAATAGTTAACACGCTAGTAGCGATGTGTTGTTTGGTTTTTACATTTTTATGCCTAAAGTATAAAGTACCGACTAAAACGCCCTATATCTCAAATGGATAATTTGGGAATGTCCACACTCGCAAACTCTGCCAACAGCTTTCAAGAGACAAACAGTGGCGTGTTGATTATTTACGCTACGCAGTACTGTCAGCGTTGCATTGCAACGTAGCACGTATTGTTTGGTTTTACATTTTTACGCCTAAAGTATGGAGTACCGACTAAACTAGACTATATCTCAGATCGATGATTAGGCAATGTCCACACTCGCAAACTCTGCCAACAGCTTTCAAGAGACAAACAATGGCGTGTTGACTATTTACGCTACGCAGTACTGTCAGCGTTGCATTGCAACGTAGCACGTATTGTTTGGTTTTACATTTTTACGCCTAAAGTATGGAGTACCGACTAAACTAGACTATATCTCAGATCGATGATTAGGCAATGTCCACACTCGCAAACTCTGCCAACAGCTTTCAAGAGACAAACAATGGCGTGTTGACTATTTACGCTACGCAGTACTGTCAGCGTTGCATTGCAACGTAGCACGTATTGTTTGGTTTTACATTTTTACGCCTAAAGTATGGAGTACCGACTAAACTAGACTATATCTCAGATCGATGATTAGGCAATGTCCACACTCGCAAACTCTGCCAACAGCTTTCAAGAGACAAACAATGGCGTGTTGACTATTTACGCTACGCTGTACTGTCAGCGTTGCATTGCAACGTGGCACGTATTGTTTGGTTTTACATTTTTACGCCTAAAGTATGGAGAACCGACTTAACCAGACTATATCTCAGATCAATGATTAGACAATGTCCACACTCGCAAACTCTGCCGGCAGCTTTCAAAAGACAAACAGTGGCGTGTTGCTTGTTTACGCTACGCTGTACTGTCAGCGTTGCATTGCAACGTGGCACGTATTGTTTGGTTTTACATTTTTACGCCTAAAGTATGGAGAACCGACTTAACCAGACTATATCTCAGATCAATGATTAGACAATGTCCACACTCGCAAACTCTGCCGGCAGCTTTCAAAAGACAAACAGTGGCGTGTTGCTTGTTTACGCTACGCAGTACTTACTAGACCAGTGCATTTTATTTTTGAAACAAAAAGAAATCACATCTTTTCAAAGTAAAGTAATTTATTTTTCCTTTAATTTTTATAATATTCTCCTCCTTTTCCAATGGGTTTCATCTAATTTCTAGATTTTGCATTGCAACATAGCGTAAGAAGTTAACACGTGGCTGCGTATTGTTTAGTTTTACATTTTTACTCCTACAGCATGAAGTACCGACTAAACCAGCTTAATATCTCAGATGGATGATTAGGGAATGTCCACAAAGACAAACGTAAACTCTTCCGCCATCTTTAAAAAGATAAAGAGTAGTTTGTTAATTGTGTACGATGCGATGGATTATTTTTAATTTAAGATAAATATTATAGACAGATTTGCGTTAACAGGATCGAAATATCATGTATCGGTACGTTTCGGGATGTTATACCATTTATATATTGTATACTAGCAGTCGCCCGCGACTTCGTCCGCGAGAAAACCTCTTAGGTACCCTTCTAATTTTAAAGACAGACTTTCATACAAAATGTGTAAAGGCACATATAGTGTGCTCACTCCCCGCTTCCCCTCTCAATTTAATTTTTTTATAGTTTCCCGTGAAGCAATATTCTCCGTCCCGTCCCGTGTACTAAAGGTCTACATTTTTGTTAAACATTGTATGACATTTCAGTACATTAACATTAAAAATATATATTTATGGCAAGCCGATGGGTATAAATTGATATTAAATAGTATATTTCACTCTTGAGTCTAGCCTTCAGAATAAACAAAAATAATTTTACAATCCGACACACAGATAGAGATTAGCCCGTATAAACAAACGAACAAACTCTTCCGTGTACTAAATAGATATTTGAACAAAGATCGAATTCTTAATTCATCATCGTATATAATATAATATAGATCTAAACTCCCCTCCCGCACGCGCGCCCCGCCTTGGTGACGCTCAGTTCGCAACGCAGAAATAGTAATATTTTAATTTCGCCATAACTTCAAAACCAAAAGTCCAATTTTAATCTTTTAAATACCAAATATTATCTACATAAACTGTACTTAGTGATGAAATAATTTATTTTGATAAGGATTAATAGCATGAGTAAAATAAATGCGTTTAAATGTAGTCCGAAAAAAAATTCAAGAGTTTTAAATAAAAAAATGGTTGTTGTGCCTCACTCGACATATATAGGTATAGTGTGTCGCCGACTTTTTTGTAGATATTTATAAGATCTCTAATTAATTAGAACATTTTATGGTTCTATCTTTTATAGTTTAGGTAGCGTACGCAAAATAAGTAACCTTTCTGGTTGATTTTTACACCTTGTGTCCGAAAAACCCAAATATTTTACGGAACCCTATTTTTTTCCAAAATAAAATTTAGCCTATGTTACTCGTGGATAATGTAGCTTTCGAATGGTGAAAGAATTTTTAAAAACGGTCTAGTAGTTTTTGAGCCTATTAATTACAAACAAACAAAGTTTTCCTCTTTATAATATTAGTATAGACTAGAGGACGCCCGCGGTTTCACCCACGTTGTACTCGTCCTAGTGCGAATTTCGGGATAACTCGAACTTTTCTCACCTTTTAAACTTTCCCTAAACCTCCATGAACATTTCAAGACCAAGATAAGATAAATCCTTTCAGCCGTTAAGTCGTTCGTCCGAACAGCATTTCATTTATATAGAAGATTATATGATTAACATCATAGTTCTAGCGCAGCCTTAAAAACTATTTCTATCCTTTCATATCTGTTCAGCTATTCTGGCGTAATTAATTGTAATATCTATAGAAACTTTCGCATGAGTACGACCCAAGGCAGACTAGATAATTTATAACTATATTAACCATCTATTAGTAGGTTCCATCAAGTAAAGTGTTGTTTAATTTTTAAGAGCACTTAACGTTTTATGAGCGCTGCCATAGTGCTACGATAAGTGACGATTTGACACTAACACAGGTAGGCACAAGTAGGCACTCGTGTCGAACACCATGACAAGGGTGTAAAAGCGCTCCGCAAGCATTTCAAGCCTTATCCGGTTAACACTCTCGATGTACCATGGCACTCGTGTGTTTACACGCTTAATGGACAACAACGAGCCTTGTAGTTCAGCTTAATAGCCCTTGATCAATTACAATAGGATACTAATTATTTTAAGCACATTTGATTTTTTAACGTAGTTAATTATATATTAAACTAGCTGTGTTCCACGATTTCACTTGCGTAGATTAGGGTCCCGTGCGAATATCGGGATATTCGTTCTTAATTAGTGACTATATTTGTGAAATGAGTACATGTGCTATATTTCAATAAAATTTTTATAAAACGGAGGTCCTGGGTTCGATTTCCGGCGGAGCCGATTGAGCTTTTCTTATTGGTACTGATCTGGCTGGTGGTTCTTCCTACTCCTAACAAGTTAGCCCGCTATCATCTTAGATTGCATCATCAGTTACCATGAGGTGTGATAATAGTCAAGGTCTAACTTGTAATAAATAAATAAAAATCACATGTATGATTTTAGTGATCTCGTGAAGAATCTTTCGCTTGTTGACGACATTAAAGGGCATTCGATGATCAGGATTCTTAACAGCTCCACTACAATGGAGTCGAACTTAGCCTGTTGTACCCATTCCTAGTACTCTAATTACGTTCAAGATAAGGTTACTTGACTTCTATGTTAAAAAAAGAGGTCAACCATCTTTTTTCTCCAAATAAAAGCTTAAAATAAATAGTCATACAGGTCAAGAGAAAAAGAACGAACATCAGTTCGGTTTATCCGTTTAGAGATTAGAATTAGGAATAAGATAAAAAAATAAACCAATTATGTTATTTGTACAAAAAACAATATGTCTGCGCTAAAAATGTGTTTTGTACTTCCTCTTTCAATTTCCCAGTTCTCTGATTCAATTTAAAGTTCACCGTACATGTAGGTACGCAGTGAAAAATTTTCGGAAGTCTCCTAATTGCATGGACGTGGGGCAAATTCAAAATTGAAATTGCGTGTACATTCCCGCGCCCGTTTGCAAATAGCTCTTTATTTTTTAAAGTTTTGAACGCGGACAAAAGGCAGCCTAGTCTTCGAATTATTCTCGTACGTACTTCTTAAACAAGCTGGCTTGCATGCAGAAAATGGAGAATAAAGGAATAAAGGATACCATAATTGTCAAGCTATTTTGACAACTCACAGACCCAGGCCACTCTTTTTATAGAAGAGAGGATATGGCGCTTTAATCCACCACGCTGTTACATAACGCGCTTTATCGGGCTTTAATGATCACTATCCAATGATAATAATACGGTCATCATTAACATCTGATACTGAAGGTTTAACGTGTTCTCGTCGATACAGTGCTGTCTCGCCGTCAACTTCCTAATTCTGAGAATGGACATGCATTCGTGAAAGCCTCGTGCTTCGTATTTATACCGCCAACTAGGACCTAGGGATAGGAACACAGCAATGCTGGCAGCAAAAATAAACATGGCGTCAGTTCTTCTTCGGACGAACTCACTGACTACAAAAATCAAAACAATTTTCAGTAATACCTTTAATTTATTTAAAAAGTTTCAAACTTTGCAGTTCTTATTTCATCTATCTATCATCTTTAACTTAACACTCGACTAAGCTAAAAACCTTTAACAGTTAGCATGTTACTCGTAGAACAAATGACGGATTGGCCTGTAAAGTAAAACGATTTGAACACTCCCTCGCTAATAGAAGTTTTCGCTTTAGTCGATCTCCGAGGCTTTAGCTGTCACGCCACGAAGACGAGGGATCGCCTCGAGAATTTTACCCTAATTTAACCGGACTTTTGTGGCTGTTATCTTACTGAAATATTCGAAAAAGTGAAAGTAACAAGTTTTTCTTACGAATATTGTTTTATTAAAATTTTAACAATTTTTAATTTTGTTTCTGTGTACAGCACCTGCAACCAGTTTAATATTAACGGCCCAAATAGTGGAGCACTTTTCAATGAGGGGTCACCATGCTTGTGACTCTCTAACGTCCATCAAGTCTTTGAATTATTTACCCTGCGTCTTGCCACTTCTGCCACGCTATGTTGCTCACGCCACGTGACCTGTTGAGCTTTATCAGTAACTTTGATTCATCTGTGATGACCTCAATAGTGACTCGATCATTCAGAGTTAATCGTACTCCCTGCTCGTTCCTTTGCTCGCTGAGTGACTTTAATTATGAGGTCCTTAGGTAGGACCTTGATTCTTGCATGTCAAGAGTTTTCACTGTATAGAATAAAGTGAAACACCTGACCACGATCATTAAATAGACTGCAAATAATGATGATGGCTAAAATAAATTATGATCATGAAATTAAAATAAGTTATAATGCCATAGTAAATAATGCGACAAAGAAAAAGAAGAAACCGTTTTAGACATAATACAAGTTATACAATGCGCGATTTCGTTACGTTTTATTTTGCGGTGCTATCAAGATTTTTATTGCAAATAGGATACTTTCTGTTCAATCTAAACAAACATCTGAAGTATTTTCTTGCAGTTTAGCAGTTATATGCATCTTCTTTGCCTCTAGTTACAAATTGGCAGACATTGCTTTTTGCAACATATTTTGCTTAACCCAGATAATACGGGAAGAGAAAAACTTTGAATATATTGGTAATTTTTTATATATGATAATATTAGGGTTCCATTATCAAGAAAAAAATAACAAAAAAATTTTTGACCTTTTGGGAAAGCTGGAAAATGGTGTTCTTTTAAAGGAACGCTAGTAATATCCACTACTGTCACGTGGTATCTGAATTATTATAGGTAAATGGAAGATAAATAAAATTACGTTATTATTTTACAGATTTTATTATTAAAAAAGGAAAGCAATTATTAGTCCCATTGGAAACGTATCCATAGGTACTTTGTACCTTGATCTTGGTATACAAACTGTCCGTGAAAATAGCCCGATGCTGCTATAGGTATCAGGAAAAACTGTCCATACACATAAATGAGCTTGCCCGAGCTCTAACTCTCGAGGAGGGGAAATCAATATGTTCGACTTCAGATACACAGCATTGCTGATCTCAAACATAGTTTTTCATAACAAGCCAAAAGAGGGGCCTGCTGCCAGGAAATCTACAGCAAAGATGAGCTCCTGGTTATGACCATAGTGCTCAGTTATTCAGCTAGAAGAGTGGTTTATTGTTTGTGTATAGATTGCCATGATACAGTATAAAAACGAAAAAATATGGATACTTTTTATTGTATCGTATGGTGCAACAAAAGACATTCCTTTGAGTGAGTGTAAAGTAATTTTACACTATACACAAAATAATTTTACATTCTTGTGACCAATGCAACACCTAGTCGTAGTCTGCTTCTCTTGATATTTTATAATGTGTCCTATATTATCATAACACAATTCTTTATGCAAGTACTTAGAACTATGACCAAATTTATAATTTTGATTCATTTTGATAGTCTCAACTATGCCGGTAGCAACAGAAATCACAAATGAAAATTTTCGAAATACTAAATTCAAACGTTGCACGCTCTGTCTTCTGCATATCTTTATTATGGGGTAAAGGACATTTAGAAAACACAATTTCCCCTCGTAGTACTAGTGGCTTTTATGCCCCGTTGACCCATTACATTTATTAGATTGACTGATTTAAAAAAATATCGAAAAATAAATGAAAAAGTGCTCTATTATCTATAGCGCCGAATGTCAACTGAGGAATCTCTGTTCCTTGACCTTGGTAAGAATCAAACCAAGCTATATAGTCTAAGGGTATTGCACCGACCCAAAATTTGCAGCCCCATCTGATTGATTGCTTGGATGGATGGCCATCATAATAAGGTACCATAGCTTCATCTATACTGTAGTTCTCCTCAAAAGGAGCAATTACAGTTCTCGGATGGCAAAATTGTGATGCTAAAAGGTATGTCTTTTTCATCGTCAATATGTTCCAGTTGTTCGATGATTTCAAACAAACAAATCACGTTGACATGATCTGAAAAGTAAAAGAACAATATGAGCAAATCTGTATTGTTATAGTAGTTCATCTTACTAGCGTTTGATAAAAAGAACACCTAATTCAACGACAAAATTTTAACTTAAAATATTACTATTTCAAATGAAAAATGTACACAAAATGTTGTCAAAGAAGACAATATTACGATGCTAAGCAGTTTTATACTGAATATTACGAAATTGATATAAACTTACCTTTCGTCGTTCATCCTTATTTTTTTTTAGAAATAAAATACAGAAAAACACCACTAAAGATAATTTATTTACACATGCAATGACTTCTAAATCGAAGAATATAGTTTTGTTTCGCGATACGTAACATAAACTTTATTCTGTTTTGCCCTCAATTCGCTAGATATTTTTTTTCCCGAGGTGTTCCTTTAATAGTGAGCTAGTAACAACTGGGTTAAGTAAATATCTGTGATGCCCAGACCTGCGAAATTATACAAAAGCTGAAAATTAGCCATGCCTTGCTCTTGCAACAGACAAATACATACTGTAAGCAATATGGAATTTAGATCGTGGTTGCTGTGGGCAGCAGATTTCAAAGCGCAAGCCCCTCTCGAAAGACAAAGAACAATATAACATACATAATTAAAAACTCGTATGGTATATTGTTATCGTCAACGAAAAAAGAACTTGTAAAAACACTGTTTAACTTTTGGTTGCCATTAATAAAACTTGTTGCGCTGTTGTTTGAGATCTAATTCTCGATGTAGTTTGAAAAACTGCCTTGATAAATACATACCTTTGCGAATGAAGCTTTTCTTAAACATATGAAATTAATTAAAACAAAATTTACGATTACACTATTTAATAAATTAGAATGTAAAACTGTACAAACAAGCATTTTGCTAAGTTTTCTTTAACGTACAAAAATTTATAATCTATAAGATGACTTCTTGATCTTCTATTGACTTCACGATAATTGTAGTATGAGTACATAATAAGTATCTACTGATCTAATAAGTTTCCTGAGCTATCTAAATATTCGATGCTCCGTGGGCTAAGGAGTATCGTTTATTGACTAGCGAATGTCTCCACACTTCTTGGGCTACGGAACACTGTTTCCTGACTATCTAGCGCCTCCACACTTCTTGGGCTACGGAACACTGTTTCCTGACTATCTAGCGCCTCCACACTTCTTGGGCTACGGAATACAGTTTCCTGGCTAGCTAATGTCTCCACACTTCTTGGGCTACGGAATACAGTTTCCTGGCTAGCTAATGTCTCCACACTTCTTGGGCTACGGAATACAGTTTCCTGGCTAGCTAATGTCTCCACACTTCTTGGGCTACGGAATACAGTTTCCTGGCTAGCTAATGTCTCCACACTTCTTGGGCTACGGAAAACTGTTTCCTGACTATCTAGCGCCTCCACACTTCTTGGGCTACGGAATACAGTTTCTTGGCTAGCTAATGTCTCCACACTTCTTGGGCTACGGAAAACTGTTTCCTGACTATCTAGCGCCTCCACACTTCTAGGGCTACGGAATACAGTTTCTTGGCTAGCTAAAGTCTCCACACTTCTTGGACTCCGGAATACAGTTTCCTGGCTAGCTAATGTCTCCACACTTCTTGGACTACGGAACACTGTTTCCTGACTATCTAGCGCCTCCACACTTCTTGGGCTACGGAATACAGTTTCTTGGCTAGCTAAAGTCTCCACACTTCTTGGGCTCCGGAATACAGTTTCCTGGCTAGCTAAAGTCTCCACACTTCTTGGGCTACGGTGTATGGTCTCCTGGCTATCTAGTGTCTCCACGGTCCTGGGGCTACGGAACACTTTTTCTTGACTAGCGAATGTTTCTACGCTTCTCTTATTTCGTGTCTTGACTCCAATGGCTTGCCATGGCTTAGTTCTTGCGTGAGGATTCCAGTTGGGAATTATAACATCACGATGGGTCGGCTTAGACATTCCAGGAAACGAAACATCACGTTTTTTAATTGGTTCACATGAAAATTCTGCGACCAAAACAGCCCCCACAAATAGGAACAAAGTAATTTTCAACATTTTGCAAGTATCGCCAGTGATTTACTGAACAATATGGTTGGCCTTAGGACCTTATATACTTATGATCAAGGAAATTTTGTTGATAAATATCGTCAGAGAAAAGGGTAATTACCTGTGATCCCTTTATCAGCTTTGTTTATAGAGATAGCTCTGTATTAGCTGACTCTATATATGTGGCACTACAGATAACCTTTTGACGTGACCTCTGTTATTATGCATGTGAAAAAAAATTTTCTGTGATTCCCTTATTTTCTACAAATATCTTAATTCAATTGTTATATAAAATACTGCGAATATGAATTATGAAATCCTGGATTTAAGTCAGGTCGGATTCTGAGTGCCGAGTGTGAGTTTGTTACTGAGCGACAGCGTAAAAACGTAACGCAAATTTATATGGAATTTTTGTAGCGCCATCTAGTCATAGTGAGAGTAAACGCTTTTTTTGCTATATAATTTGACGTTACGAGTGACTACGTTTTTACGCAGTCGCTCGGTGAAAAACTCACACTTGCCCCACTGAATGCTGAGAAATTTTTGGGGTAGCATTTCTTGACCTGGAGTTAGGAATTTGCCATGTAACGACAGGCACATTAAGCCGTCGATCCTGTTTATTATCACAACATCTAATAGTAATCGTTAATGAAAAGGAGTCAAAACACTAATACCCTAAGCCCGCCAACTCACATGGGAGAAGCGTGGTGGGTCTACGGTCCGTTAAAATAGGTTTATAATGATGATGATGAATAGTGCGAACTCTACTCTCTCAACAAAATTCATCATAGAAGGATCGCGTCACTTTTGTCAACCACAAATTATGATATTCATCTCTATTTTTCCATCATTAAGGTCGACGATACAGTTCGAAGTCGTCGTTTGGTACCATTTTAAACGACTTCAAAAAAAGAAGTTTCTCAATTCGACCGCATATATGTTGCTTTTTGTACAACACAACTTTGTACCTTTATAATAGGAATATAGATATTAATATGATAAAGGCAAAAATAAAGACACGACGCGTCGATCTGCGTCTATGTGCGTTGAGCCTTAAAATAAACTAACTGTCAGTGACTAGATTGACAAGCTTTAAGCTGTCTAGGAAGCACGAGGCGTAACCCTAACTTCTCATAAGCTTAACACAATCAACCTGGCAGTTAATTAATTACATGAGCTTAGTCATAACATTAAGTAGTATAATTATACTACTAGTTTAGTGGTATAGTTTTCTACTACCCATGTTGCGTCGGAACCTCAAAAGCTATTTTTTTTGTCGACTACGAGTTGGCCCTTGACTGCTATCACACCTGATGTTAAGTGGTGATGCAGTCTAAGATGGAAGCGGGCTAACTTTTTAGGTGTGGGACGAAAATCCACACCTCTTTCGGTTTCTACACGACATCGTACCGGAACGCTAAATTGCTTGGCGATACGTCTTTGTCGGCAGGGTGGTAACTAGCTACGGCGAAGGCCTCCCACCAGCCAGACCAAGACAAATTAAGGAAAATCTCAATCTGCCCCGCCGGGAATCGAACCCGGGACCTCCGTCTTATAAATTCACCACGCATACCACTGCGCCACGGAGGTCGTCAAAAGCTACTATATTTATACCATAATTAATAAGGATTAACCATAGTGAGTATCAACTCTAGCCATAGTCAACAATTCAGAGGTTGAAATCCGGGTTTGACTTATCTAATGCATATTTAGTATATAGGAACTTATTGAAGTTTCAGTTCAATTAAAGATGTAAAATGAACAAAGAAATATATCGTATAGAGTTCTTAATTCAAAAACTTATAATTTAATTGTGAGGGTTTTCCAGAATATTGGAATAGAAAAACGGCTAAACTCACTGACTTTTGCCTGGTGGGAGGCTTCGGTAGTGGCTAGTTACCTCCCTACCGCCACTACATACCCACAAAGACGTACCGCCAAGTGATTTAGCAATCCGGTACGCTGTCGTGTGGAAACCGAAAGGGGTGTAGATTTTATGCTACTTTCAACAAGTTAGCCCGATTCGTTTAGATTGAATAATCACTTGCCGTCAGGTGTGATTGCAGTCAAGGGCTAACGTGTAATAAATTAAAAAAAAACCTACCTACCTACTGTTGGTGTAGTTTCTCCTCATGTATTTATTTTTTATTTAACAACGAGATGTTCCTTGAATGCGAGTCCAGTTGATGTTAAGTGATGATGCAGTCCTTATAAATTGTAGCGCTAGAGAAGTCGTAAAAATGGTTTACGCCGTCTTGCATTGAATCCCTGTATGGATTCGACACTAGTCTACCACTTTCCCACTCAAGAAATAAGTCATTTTTATATTTGAATAAAAACATTATATTACATATTTGAACATTCTTTGTAGGTATACATTGACATATTAATACTATGGACTTCGGGTCTAATGCAAAATTTACGTCAAAAGTGTCCCAAGATATTTTATACACACTAGGATGTATTTATGTTTTTATACACAAAATAACATTGTAATGTATGTCTTATCGTATTGTTATACAGTCTAATTTGCAACGGTCTAATTGCATGCAATAGGTAATCAGCTTCGATTGACGGTTGCCATGGCAGCCTTTTTTTTGACATGACAGCTTCTCGTGAAAATAGGACAACATAAATGGTGTGGAGTCGGTAGCTTTCAAATTTTTTTGGCATCTTATATTTAAATATTATATTTACAACAAATTTTAATTTATATTTACATATCCCTGACCTCTATATGCTGGGATAAATCTTGTACCAAATAATAATTGTTGTAATTATCTTGAATAAAATAATAATTAGTTATAATAATATTTAATTACAAATCAAATCCACAAATGTACAAAATGATATGCCACTCGATATAGTTCTTTACTTTGAAATTTCAAGTTCTCGATATTTTCCTCTTTTTATTTAAACTGAAAATATATTTTTTTACTTCAATGACGTTAGATCACTTTTTTAAATAACTGTTCCTAATTTCATGTAGATAATTCTTATAGTTATCAAATTAATATACCATTATGGTCAAAGATATTTGATTAATATTCATGACATAAAAAATAAAAGTTGACATAATAAATAAAAATTTTTGAATTGAAAATAATCTAATTATTTTAATTCAAAAATTAAGTAAGTAAATAATTCAAATGTTAAACAACAAAATAACTCTATGCAGTCGTTGTTCTAAAACATTCTATTGCTCACGGCAGATCCGAACTAAATGTGGTTAATTAGATAAATATATTGCACTCCTTCTATCCTATACGCGGGTAGCGTATGGGAAAAGGACAGATAGATACTTGTGTTCATTTTGGTTGGTTATGCAATTCGTTTCTATAGTTTATTAAAATTTTAATAAAATAGCCTGTTTCAAAGCAAAATAATACTTTAAAATCATCAGTAAATATTTACTTACTGAAAATATGGTACACCGTCTTCTTTTCTCACCTTACTCGGGTAGTTCTTACAAGTTTTTCATAACACATTACGGCATTATTGACGTGTATTCTGTCAGTCAGCTAATATGAGACTGAATTGCGATTGGAAGTCATTTCGCGTTTTGGCTTACTTTTGGTTCGGACACTTTTTATCGCTGACCCGAAGTCCATAGTATTAATATGTCAATGTAGGTATATTATTAAGTTATTATATTAAATACTAGCGGACGCCCGCAACTCTGTCCGTGAGAAATTCTGTTTTGTAATAGGTAAAACTAAAGAGCCTATGTCTTTCCTCAGGCTCTAAATTGTTACTATACCAAATTATATTTAAACCAGTTAAGTAGTTTAGGCGTGATTGAGTAACAAACAGACAGGGTTGCATTTATAATATTAATATAGAATAACTGCCTCGTTGGTCTAGTGGTTAGCCTATGTGGCTTCGATCACGAGGTCCTGGGTTCGATTCCCGGGTCGGGTCATGGAATAATTCTGAGCTTTTTCATTCTTCTATGAAATGTTCAGTACATTCCAAGCCCGGAGTCTGGAAGGTGGTGGTGTTACATTCCGTGCCTTGGAGAGCCGTTAAGCCGTCGGTCCCGGTCACTATCATCAACACCTGATAGTGATCGTTAATAAACATTATCACCCTAAGCCCGCCAACCCGCATTGGAGCAGCGTGGTGGGTCTACGCTCCATATCCCTGGAGGCCTGGCCCTGTAATGGGCCGTTAATAGGCTGATAATGATGACGATGATAGAATGAGTATAGATTTCATACTATAAGTAAATGTATCATTTTAATTAGTCAAGCGATAATTTACTCATCTGCTTTTCATTTTCTATTGTACAAAACAAAAGACAACTCAAATTTATGGATCTTTGATAAGCGGGTAGTTATAAATAAATCAAAGAAAATCATAAAGGTTATAAAATATCTTTATTCGAATAAAAAATAATAAACATTAAAATACTAGCATAAAGATTAATAATTCGCGTATATGGGATAAGGTCTCGGTGCAGGGAAGGGATCGAAGGGGCTCGGTCTAGGTCTGGGGAAGGGATCGAACGGGCCCGGTCCAGGTCTGGGGAAAAAGGGTGGATCGCGGGGAACAAACGGATCAGCGCTTCGTTTCGATCGTTCACTCTCTTCAACACTACGAGCGTATCTCCTGTCTGGATTGAACTTCACGTCGTCGATGATTTGAGGTAGAACTCCATTGTCGGCGCTTGAAGGTGCTCTTGGGATGTCACCTTGGTACAGCCATAACGGTTCTTGAGGAGGTGCGTTTCGAACTGTCCGAATTGTCTGTTCTGGTCTTTGAGGCGGAGGTCTGTACGTTGGAAAGATGATATGTGGTCTCTGCCCGATGCAGTCAGCGACCAACACCGCCAGAACCAAAATAGATATTAACTTGAACATGTTTGTTCTCTGAGCGTGTTTTGAAAAGTGATATGTGTAAGTAGAGTAATGTGTGCTTTTATACACGCATTATATAGACGCATCTTTGTACAAGCTAAAAGGGTTTTCACAACGATTGATAAGAAACGCGGCAGGTTATTAAATTATAAGAATGCAGATCGACTTAAGCACTCATTATGATTATTTCCATTCCGTTAATCAAGGGAAATTTTATAGCCTACTTAATTTTAAACCTAATCCTATAATAATACTTCTGTACTAAAATTAATCTGTGGTTTTTTTATTGTAAAAATAAGTAGGTAGGTAAAATTGTTTTGGTTTTATGAGTAGGTTACAAATACGCAGATTATCCTATATAATATCATCCCATCCTATATGCAAACGCGAATACACTGCCGGTAGTGGGATTTTTATATTGTTATTTTAATTTAATGTAAAACTTGCATTGAAGCTGCATGGTGGGTCGACGCTCCATTTCTCTATAAGGAAGGAGGCCCAGCCCTGTAGTGTGCCGTTAATAGGCAGATAATGACGATGATGATACATCAATAAATACTACTTAGCGCAATATATCATGGGTTGCAAATAACCCATAAGTACATTGACTGGAAATTACTATTGAAAATATTATACTAATTATCACATGGTATCGACTTAGCGTTTGGCCGTGAATGTCAAACAGCCCTATAGCTTTGATAAACGGGGGACTTCACATTAGGCGTGTGTGCAGGGAAATACCTACTTGTGATGTTATGCCTACACGTACCGCTAATTGACCTTGTTAATCGAAGTTCACATAACAGCATCGATATCTAAACGGCTGGAGTGTAGCAGTGTGTCTTCTCAAAAGAAAGCGGCCTTTTTATATACAATATTTATCATTAAATATTTACTTGTAGGCCTTTTTATATACAATATTTATTATTCAATATTTACTCTTAGCATTTAGATGTATCAAGGAACTACTATTGAATTTATTACCTACACTGGGTGGCCTGAGTGTTCTTATCAACGATGTCAATTATTGTTGTTAACGTTGAACTTGGTCCATTTTTTCTCTAATTTATCATAATTGTGTAGGGACATTACATATTTATAGAACATCCTATTTATCTATTTCACCGAATCTTTATTGTGTCTGGCGGCAAGTTACAATTATCTACTCTGAATCCACTGAACGAATTTGAGTATAATTTTTGTTCTCCATAAAATCTCTGAAATTTTGACGATATCCGTGGCGCAGCGGTATGCGCGGTGGATTTATAACGGTATACGGAGGTCCTGGGTTCGATTCCCGGCGGGGCAGATTGAGATTTTTCTTAATTTGTCTTGGTCTGGCTGGTGGGAGGCTTTTACCGTGGCTAGTTACCACCCTACCGACAAAGACGTACCGCCAAGCGATTTAGCGTTCCGGTACGATGTCGTGTAGAAACCAAAGGGGTGTGGATTTCATCCTACTCCTAACAAGTCAGCCCGCTTCCATCTTAGATTGCATCATCACTTAACATCAGGTGTGATAGCAGTCAAGGACCAAAGTGTACCTACTTAGTCGATAAAATGTCTTAATATCTTAATCTTACCTAAGTTAAGTATTCTGTTTTGTCAAATTATCACATGAAACAAAAATAGAATTCATCATGTGATGAAACTTAGCTTAGTTACACATAGCTTGAAGCTGTTTCGCAGGACCGGAAGAATTGTCTCCACCTGACTGCCAAACTCCATTTTGAAGAAGGCATCTGATCATATTAATGAAACTTATTCACTTTGTGGTATATATTTTACACAGTGGAGACTCGGCCTAAATTCCGAAAAAAGTCAAACGTCAATAACAAATAACTTTTTTATTCATCGGCATGTTAACGCTTGACTTCTGATCTTACATGACGATAAATGATGTTGCATTGTCAGTCGAAGATGGTATCTGGCTCACTCTAAAGTAGTATGGCTTATTTATTCTTCATACCTTTGACTAATTTTTTATAGGGCATCGGCGTGGACCATAAATACTTCACAAAAGCTCTAGGTGTCTCTAACTAGAGCTTTGACAGCGGTGAAAGTGTTGTCAAATCTGAACACTAAATTTCTTTGTGATAACCTTAGTCGGATAGGTGGTAACTAGCCGTGCTTACCATCAGACCAGACCTGAGTCAATTTAAAGCCCATAAAAACTGCAATGAACTTATCGTATCCAAACCTTTCTGCAAGCCAAGGCATTACTATTGGATTGCGGATTGTTGAGGAAAAAATTCTAACTAATAGTAATTTTAAATAAGAATTCCCGGTCAAAATATGTAGGTAAGACTATTAAACCCGTTTAAAGAAGTAGGTAGATTTAAACTTTGAGATGTTTGCCAAACAATAACACAGTAATTAACATCATAACATGTGCAATCAAAACAAGAAGATCACGACAAAAATTTAGGTAAGTAAATAAATGTTCTTTCCTTTTTACATGAGCAATTATCACTACAAAGTTCTTGAGAGGGATAACCCCGTGTTTATTTTCCTCAATGGCTTAAAAGCATAAAAACAGCCAGTGATTATATGTCGCATCATTTACCACAAATTATCTCGACGAAGACACAGTTGAGTGAAAATGTTTAAAATATTATTAGGGCTTGTGTTAGCGACTCTAGTTGCTGACACTTTCGGTGGACGAGTCATAATCGTAAGACGGCTGCCGCCGCGACGAGTTATAATCATTCGAAAAGGACGTGACTTAAGCAATCAACCACTATGGTTGAACCAAGGTGATATTCCAAAGGCACCAGCAAGCAGTGACCATCCTGTACTGCCAAATATAATCGACGATATAAAACTAGACCCAAACAGAAGATACGCTCGTTATGTCAACGATGAACCCTTATGGTTGAACCAAGGTGATATCCCAAGGGCTCCCGCGAGTGGTGACCATCCCGTCCTGCCAAATATAATCGACGATGTCAAACTGGACCCAAACAGAAGATACGCTCGTGACGTCAACGATGAACCTCTGTGGTTGAACCAAGGTGATATCCCAAAGGCACCAGCAAGCAGTGACCACCCTGTACTACCAAATATAATAGACGATGTTAAACTGGACCCAAACAGAAGATACGCCCGTGATGTCAACGACGAACCCCTCTGGTTGAACCAAGGTGATATCCCAAGGGCTCCCGCGAGTGGTGACCATCCCGTCCTGCCAAATATAATCGACGATGTCAAACTGGACCCAAACAGAAGATACGCTCGTGACGTCAACGATGAACCTCTGTGGTTGAACCAAGGTGATATCCCAAAGGCACCAGCAAGCAGTGACCACCCTGTACTACCAAATATAATAGACGATGTTAAACTGGACCCAAACAGAAGATACGCTCGTGACGTCAACGATGAACCTCTGTGGTTGAACCAAGGTGATATCCCAAAGGCACCAGCAAGCAGTGACCACCCTGTACTGCCAAATATAATAGACGATGTAAAACTGGACCCAAACAGAAGATACGCCCGTGATGTCAACGACGAACCCCTGTGGTTGAACCAAGGTGATATCCCAAAAGCACCAGCAAGCAGTGACCACCCTGTACTGCCAAATATCATCGACGATGTAAAACTGGACACAAACAGAAGATACGCAAGAAGTGTGGATTCTCCTAGCGCCAAACGGTCAGGGGGAAGTGGTTCAAGGTCTAGCGGTAATCACGATACTGGGCGAACTCATCCCGGATATAATCGCCGAAATGCTAGAGGTGTCAAATTTAATGATTGGCATTATCCCCGACCAACTGTCGGACCCGTACGACCTTTTCCTTACACTTTGCCGCCTTTTAAAGTATAATATTGTGTTGTTAAATCTGATTGCATACTTACTGTTGAAAAGCTTGAACATGATGTTATATTTGTATGTGTTTAGTTTTTAAAGATATATTTTACTATTTTAATGTGCTGTGATTATAACTAACTTTACTGATTTATACTGTTTTGTAATAAATCAAAAATAATAATTTTAAATCATTTACACCTATCGTATTATTTTCTTCCTACCTCACCAACAGATGATAATCTAATATAATAATTTAGGCTTTATGGGTTTAGGATGACAAGACGTTTGAATATGTTAAAGATTGCTGTTAGATGGTATTGACTATGCCCGTACTCGGAAATTAAGCGTGCACTCCGAGACACGAGGGAGTAACACCACCAACTTTCCAAAAACCGAAGCTGACAATTTTTAGTTAGATTTTTTTTGAAAGAATAGCCTGATCCCGGACTCGAACATAAGAACTTGTGTTTCGAAGTCACATAGACAAACCCCTGCGCCCACAACGTAGTTTTTTACGTGTTATTCATTCAAAAAATTATACAATTATACAACATATTAGGTAATAAAGCTGAAGATCAGCTTTATTTCCTGAAACTTAACATAAGTAATTATTGGTAAAAATAGGAGTCAACGGGATTCGAACCCGCGTCGATTTAGCAGTCCGGACCAGACAGCCGCAGTTTTCGATATTATGTTTATTTTCAAATAGAAATTATCCCAAAGTGTGGGTAACACAATTTACGGATACAGACAAACTAAAAGAAGCGAAATTAGCTATATTACTTCCTTGTTGAAAGCGGAACCCTAAACCCATAGTCGTTAGCACGCAGTCTGATTTCTTATGAAAACCGGCTTGTTTCATTATAATCCCACTGCTGTTCCACAGGGAGTATGGTAAAGTTTAAAGGTTGTTAAACAACATAAAGAAGTAAAGTTTATTATGCTCCCACTGGACCTAACAAGTGAAATTGGGATAAATGGATTAAGCTACATGTTTTAATGATTTATTTGCAGGCCGTCTAACAGGTTACTTGGGACTACCGCTCTTAGGCCAAGTAAGACCACTTTGTAAATAACAAGACAGTGAGAAATTGTTTACAATGCGCTAAATGCCCGCCCGGCCAAATATTCAATTAAATATTTGGACCAAATAGGGACTCAATATTTTTTATTATTTTATTATAATCTGAATTTAAATAATTAAACATTTTATGTTTATAGCTATCCCAGAAAATTAAAATAATTTTTAAGCCCCTATGAGTAATCTATATCTATAGGTACGTATACGCATATAAAAATACTCATCATATAAAAACGTAAACCTTTATAAAACCGAATTCCAAAGGAACTCATTGGAACTTGAATTACCGATTAAGGTAGTGATTGGCTTTACAAAGATTCAATTCAATTCAATAAGTTAGAAAATCTTTTGGTAATTTTCGTCACCTGTAAAACCTTATCAAGAGTTGGTCTTCTAAAGACATTGCACCTCCCTCCTTTAATGTATTTTGTGAGTACCTAATTAAATCCGAATGAATCTTAAATAACATAAGAAACTGACAAAAATAGACACACTTTCGCTTTCATTAATATTACTTTGCTTTATGAGATACCTATTTGTTTCTTGTATATTGTTTGAAATTTTTATATAGTTGTTCGGACTTGGTGCGCCCAGACGGATTTTAGGGAATCCCTCGATTCCCCAGTTGAGAGTCTGCCTCGGTGAACGCCGCTCGCTGGGAAGGATGATGCTCTCGGGACCCAGTCACCAGGCGACGCGATGGAACATCGCTGGGTTTTAGTGGGTATTTCAGCTGCTTCTCAGCCGGGGAGTCCCACATACTCCTCAGGAAACAATGTAGCTAAGGCCGCGTATGCGTAAACGCATTTCCCAGCGTAAAAAAAGGATGCGCCGCTAGAGAATAATACACCGCCGCCCAATTCTGACAAAATCGAAAATATCGATATTTCATTTTTTACTCTTGCGGCACATCCTAGTCGGCCTCAATAGCGCAGTGGTATGCACAGTGAATTTATCTATATCCTGGGTGCGATACCCGGCTGGGCCGATTAAGATTTTTCAAATTGGTCCATGTCTGGCTGGTGGGAGGCTTCGGCTGTCCCTGTGTCCTATGACTGCACAGTGTATCACAATCTGCTCCTGGAACGAAAAGAGCGAGGCTGATCTCTTAAGTCGGTCCCTGGTGGAAGGTGTGTCTGTCTGTCTTCCGTGAAGGTTACCTTGACCCAGCCACCAGGTGACTTTATAGTAACGGTAGGGTTAAAAATGAGCACCCGAATTATGTAAAAGCAGACTTTTCAGAAGAAATATCGTCTACAAGACCCAAACCAAATTTAATTTATTTCAGTAGGCTTAGTTTACAAGCAATTTTGAAACGTCAAATTCATCTGTTTGTTGTGACTGCAACAAGCTTGGAAGGCAGTCTTCGTGCCTGTAGCTAGTTTGACATATTAGAGCAAAATACAGAAAGTCGGACACCGAAAAGTAGATTAATAAATATTAATAAACTGCTTGTAATAATGTATTGTACAGAGATGCGATTTATTTGAAATACTTCTATTTCAAATGCAAAAACAAAATGCAAAATACCTATTTTGTATTTTGCATTTAAATGCCTTTTAGTAAAAAACATTTTGTATTTTGTTTGAAATTCTTTTCGAGATGTATTTTGCATTTTTAATTTATTTCAAAATGCAAAATACTTTGTGATTAAGTTTAGCCAACATTACCAGTCAAACAAAATGAAATGGACGAATGACGCTCGTATTGACGAATTCCATTGATAGAGGGGCCTACTAGCCATGAGTGCCCATTTTTTCTTCTTGAATATTATTATTATTAATAACATAGCACAATTTATTGATACTGATAAATATGATACTAATAAATATGATCAAAACGTCATGCATAAGGTACCATTTGCTAGCATAATTATTTATTTTATTATAAATTAAACTAAATAAATATTTTTATTTAGTTTAGGTATTTATGCGATTTGGTCAAAAATTATTTTATTTTAAAAAAGTATTTTGAAAATACCTATTTTGCATTTAGCATTTGAAATACAAAACGCAAAACTATTTGGTATTTTGCATTTGAAATAGTAAATCTGAAAAGTATTTTGCATTTTGTATTTAAATGCTTTTTTGGAACCATTTTGTACATCTCTGGTCTTGTATAAAAGCTTAATGTATATAAAATAAAATAAAATAAATAAAAAAGGACGTTGTAGATATACGTATTAGGTATATCCCCTCTCCTATAAGGAGGGAGGCTTGGCCCTGTAGTGGGTTGTTAATAGGCAGATAATGAATATGATGATGTCGATTATGTCGTGTAGAAACCGAAGGGGTGTGGATATATATCATCCTTCAACTAACAAGATAGACCGCTTCTATCTTAGATTGCATCATCACTTACAATCAGGTGTGATAGCAGTCAAGGGTTAACTTGTAGCTTGTAGATCATCATCATCATTATTATCAGTCAAGGAGCGTAGACCCACAACGCTGTCCCTATGCGGGTTGGCGGGCTTAGGGTGATAATGTTTCATTTATTAACGATCACTATCAGATGTTGATGATAGTGACTGGGACCGACGGCTTAACGTGCTCTCTGAGGCACGGGGGTGTAACACAACCAACTTCCAAACTCTGGGCTTGGAATGTACTGAACATTTCATAGAAGAATGAAAAAGCTTTGAATTATTCCATGAGTCGACCCAGGAATCGAACCCAGGACCTCGTGATCGAAGTTACATAGGCTAACCACTAGACCAACGAGGCAGTCGATAAAAACAATATTTACAATGTCATATTAGGTATATTCACAAAATACCTATTAGGTAGGTATATACCTACTTTTTTACAACGTTCCGTCTGAACTGGATTATTAAGATGTTTTTCTAGGCTGTCAGTAAAATAAACATAAACCAATCTAATTAATTCTATCTCATTTCTTTATTCAGTTAAGTACCTAAATAGTTAGGTGTCGGTACTTGCCATTTACTCAATACTTTTCCTGCGTCTTACGGGTAAGACCCGTGCACACAAAGAAGTGATACATTACGTGGAACAAACCAGGCTCAGTAAACATAACATCAATGAACAAAAACATTTGCATAACGACTATGCAATATAATCTTCCACACTTACTCAGTTTTTTATTGTTTACGTTCTAAGATAACCAAAGTAAAGTCCCCTTTCATGACACACCTACCTACTTAGTAATTATTACCTACTTAGTTAGTTTCCTTATGATCCAAATCTGATATAAAAACTCCGTCCCAATATCGGCAAGCATCAAATCAAGTTGGACTCTGAAGTCTGAAGAGTACCTAACAAGCATCAAAATGCATAAATTAATATCAGTTTTATTCTTAGTTGTCTGCATGGAATTTGCCTGTGGCCAGCGAATCATTCGACCCACATGGAGACCTCCTCCACGAAGACCGATCCTTCGAAGAGTGCGAGATGTGAGTAACCAAGAACCATTGTGGCTTAATGGAGACAGCAATATTCCTCGAGCGCCATCTACGGCTGATCATCCAGTCTTGCCAACTTACATCGACGATGTAAAACTGGATCCCAACAGAAGATACGCTCGCGATGTAAATGATCAACCTCTGTGGTTGAACCAAGGTGACAACATTCCGAAGGCACCCACAACCGCTGACCACCCGGTCCTGCCAAGTATCATCGATGATATAAAATTAGACCCGAACCAAAAGTATGCTCGCAGCGTGGACTCTCCGAGTGCAAAGCGGTCAGGCGGAGGTCACTCAAGGTCCAGTGGTAATCATGACACTGGTCGGACTCATCCAGGATATAATCGACGAAATGCCTGAACTATTCTGCCCGGGAATTACGGTTCGGGTACCTACAGTTTATTAGAGATACAGATACGTTACAATAATTGTAATTATTGAAATATGTATTAGCCTTAACCATATCATGTGATCTTTATAGTATTTAAATAAATCAACATTATTAAAAAAAAGAATTTTTTTAATTATGTGAGTAGATGAATTTGCAAATGGGTTCGTACAACAAAAAGGACAACTTTTGTATCCTAATTTACAGATTTACAGGATTAAGTTAAGAATTCCTGTACGACGAATACGATTTGTGGCATATTTTTGGTTTTGGATTGAAAAACTACTAGTGAAGTGTCTGCCAAGAGTCCTCCCATTTAGAAATAAATCGATTTTCTCTATGGCTTTTCTCAATCTGTCAAATGTCAACTGTCACTTGTCAGTGAGACAGTACCAGTGAAAAAATATTTTTTCAATTTTCATTATTAATGCAAAAAAAAATATTTCAGAGTTTGTAAAGGAATAAAATAATTATTAGAGTATTTTTAATTCGGAAGTTATACAGGTCCTCATTTTTCCAAAAGGACATTTCCGAACTCTCCTGTTTTCAAAAATGATTTTTAAGCTTTCGGAGTCGGCACTTGAGTCGCCCAAAGCATGCCTTTTTATGAATTAAAATTTTGTTTAATTGCAATATCTACGCAAAATAATTAGCAGAATACTTTTTACAACCAAAGTTTTAGGTTGCTAAAGTGGTTTTGCATTTCTAAACAATATCGAACAAAAATTCTCATGATGGGCGACGTTCAACAGAATATGGGTAAGTTCTTAGGACTATATCCATTTATATTGACACAGTATATTAATTTAGATGTAATTATTATATTACTACCTTTCATTTATGGAGAAACACAATTACATTGATTTTTTCTTTGAAATCTAATGCAATTAAAATGTTAAATTAATTAATAGACCAAAGAGATAGACTATTTTTTTAGATTTGGCGACAGTGCCAGGAAAAGTTATGTTGAAATGCTCTCGAAACAGAGTAAATAATTGTGTCTTCATATTATTATTTAAAATTTTGATTAAAATAATAATTAATAATTTTGAACAGCTATCAGATTAGGTTACTGTAAATTTTATATCTCAAACAAAATTAGTAGCAGTAGTAAAATGATCATCTCAGACTATTTACTGGATAGCTGAATAAAATTTTCATAAAAAAAATCACTTTGCAAAAAGACAAGCAATACTACATGGCTACCCTAAGGACATATAACATTTTTCAAATCATACCTATTTCAGATGACTTAGAGATGCTTACAGCGCTCTACGACTTTGAGGCAACATTAGCTAAAACCTTGAGTTTTTCGGAAGGCGAATTCTTCTTCCTGCAGCAGACAAACACAAAGCAAAGAAACTGGTGGCATGTTGTTAATAGAAAAGGTCACGTAGGATTTGTGCCGTCGAATTACGTAGCTACAGTCAAGGTGATACTAATAGACCAATTAACAGACTTATACAGCAGTATAGTAATCATCCAGTTTAGTAGTGAACAAATACATAGCTATTATTATTAACTAATTACACTGAAAATTATTGATATAAAATATAATCAATATAATATATAAATTTCAACGGCCATTAAGTTTTGTGTGCATATCGGTTTGGTATGCGAATTAGATAACATCAATTTTTCATCCCCTAAATGTTAAGAGTCCACCCCTAAATTTTTTTTATTTCATAGACAAATTTTTTGTTTTAATTTTTTTTATGATACAGCATACATAAATGCATACAACCTAAAATTTTCACCACCTATGATGAAGACCTATTTTTTAAAAACATGTTTGCTAGAAATAATATACTTGGCAAAACTTTGCCGGGTCAGCTATAGCTATATGTGAAGGAAAGTTGTCATATGATTATCTTTATACTTAATTATGATTTAATGTGGATAATCCGCATTAGAAATACACTCAAATCTTGTGGAAAATCTGAGATTCCTAAGATATTAGCCTTTTTTATGTCATTGAGACCTTTCTGGAATATGGATTAGAAATACAATTATTTTGAAAAATTTCACAATTAGATTTGATTGTAATAGTAAATTATAAAGTATTTCTTACTGTATTTTTATTGTTGAAATTGGACATATTGGTTGATAGGTACAGACAGTAGAACAAATCCACAACTGTATGTTCTGTTAACTGTGCTAATCCAATATGAAATCATTCCTCATTTGGGTTCTAGGTTGAGCCAGACTTCTTCTTAGCATTTGTCAGTGACTGTATCAAGAGCTTAAATGAGTGTAACGCAATGACAACTCAAAAACAGGAGTTGTTAGTGAAATTAAATGAGAAGAAAAAGCAACTGCAGTCACTAGTGAAGCCTCCTAAGAAACAGCAAGCTCCACAGCCGCCGGTGCATTTAGATGAGAACACACCTCCTAATGGAGTGTCGCCTTGCTTTGATTTACGGCCTGTGGTGTCTCAGCAACATATTTCTGAAGAGCAGCAGTCATGCTCGTCTCCATCTAAGTCTTTGAACAGTGCAGTTACTAAGGGTAAGTTATTTTTATTAATTATTCTATATATGGTGAAGTACAGCCATTTGGTGTGTTCTACCACATTAACAATTAGGCTATGTTACTAATACATATTACTATTCTCTTGATAATCTTTCTCTCCATAATGTGCAGTATTCCTAAGATGAGACAGGCTTTTGTACAATGTGTGTAAAATTAAAGAAGCAATTATTTTGATGAAAATATATTTATGAATAAATTATCATCTGCCTGTGAGTGTTTTTAATTACCACTTACCCCTTGCACACATTTATTATGTCAACTATAATACTTGGGACTACATGAACCTGGGAGAATGTATAGTTGAGCCATCGAAACAACAAAGAAATCATTCTTGAAAATCTGAAAACATTTTTGCTTACAAGAAATAAGAACAGAGATAAAAAAATACTAATTCTTTTGCAAATCTGTCCTTTGTATATTATTCCCTTGATAAAATGAACAAACCATAGTCAAAAGTTAATTATTATTATAGACAATGGATAGTTATCTTTATTATATTTGTTACAGATAGTGACGAAGACAAGAAGACTCCCAGTGCTAAAACAACTTCAAATCAGTTATCATCGGATACTGACAATCAAGATGACAACAGTCAAGACAGCAGTGAGAGTATCAAGCCCAACGCCATCTATGAGATTGTGCAGGCTGTCCGCAAGGAGACGCAACTGAGCCATGATATGTCCAAAGTTGCTGTTGAAACTGTTTTGATTTCTTTAAGAGTGAGTCCATTCACCTCTCCCTAAGGTATTGCAAGAAGAAATTATAAAATGAATGACTTTAATGAATCCATAGCAGCTATTGGCTATGCTTCTTCTGTACCCAAGACAGGATAACAAATCTTAATTGTAAATTATAAATTGCGAAACTCAAAAATTCATTTTTAGAGTTTACAAGTGCTTTTGAAATATCAAGATAGATATTTTGAAGAGACTACCACCGGCTGCTGCCTTCCATGCCATTAGTAGTGTCATTACTTACTGACAAACATTATTACTTACTTTTGAAAAGGGAATTTACTTAAAATAATCTAAATAGATAAAGCTGCATTTTCAATGAAAGCTGCCAGATGGCTTAAATATTTCCGATTTTTGTCAACAACGATTGTAGTATCTCACTCAATTTACATTAAATCTTAACAAATTTTTAGTCAGAAATCACTTTACTTATTGGTGACAGTCTCTAATTGCATGACAGTCCATTCAGTAATCTTTGAGCTTACCGCGAACTGACTGACAGGGCGGAGACCTTGTTTTATAGTATTATTGTCCATGTCTGATTACTTCACAGGAATTCCTCCCTGGTGGTGCAGCTCGGTCTATAATCGATGCTCTTCTCCGCGAAGCCAACAGCAACATAACTTGCCCCAAGAACGCCATAGACGCCGCCCCAGACGCGCTGCGAATGATGACCGCTCTCAATGTGCTGTCCAAAGCGGCCAACGACGCGCAGCAAAGAGGCTGGGCGTTGCACGACGACGCGCACGACATACAGACGCAGTTGTTGGAACTCATCTCTGTTATGGTATGAGTTCTCGAAATTATACTTGTGTTATTTTAAATGAAAGAAACATTGTTCATGTTTTGACATGTATACTACCAAATAATAGACCAGTCAATTTAGAAAAAACATTACCCTCCTTCTGACGCATTTGGTTAAATAGTGATGAAATCAAAATTCCTTGAGTACACCATTTGAAAGAAAGCTTCAAAAGTCTCCATCAATCCTACGAGAGCTGTGAAAAATTAAGGTAAAAGGTCAAAACTTGAGGTATTTTGGATTTATCCTGAAAAAGTTTTAATAAAAAAATTGCTTTATACAAATTTTTAAATCGAAAAATGGTCAAGAAAATTGGTTCTTATGATTTTTTCTCCCCACCCAAGTTTTCAAGCACAGGCAATAAAACTTGGGTGGCAATAAAACTTGGCTTTTTACCCCCCAAATTTTTAAGTCACGAAGTTTTCATTTTACTTACTCTTCAGACGTAGGATATCCTAAGTACTAAGCTACAACATTTGATTAAGTTATAATTGTTAACTTAAGATAGTGTTGTTGATGAGTTTAATATTATCATATATTTCTTTGCAGTCGAATGCTGATGTGAACATATCCCAGCATGTTCTGAGCAGTCACCGCTATGTGTACGTTACTACTCTCGTGCAGTATTATCAAATGGAGACCCGCTGGCCGCTTAGACAACTCTTACTACAGGTATGTATTAAATATCTACAGACATTATTTGAGCTTTGTCAAACTCAGAAAGGAATGACATGTTTAGTGATAATTACGAATTATAGAATCCTTTTTGCATCTCATCTCAAGTAATATTTCTAAGGAGAAAAAAGATTTCAGATTTAAAATAGAAAACTTCGGAAGTTCGATATAAATACTTGGGAAACAAACATCCCTAAAGACCATGTATTCAAAGTGAATAAATATTTCGACCATACTAATGAACTAACCAAAAATGGCTATATACCAGCGAAGTCTCTCTATAACTTGCTGAAATACTCGTACCTTGGCCTTACTAGAAGTGCAGTAAGCTCTGTATTAGAACGAGTATCCAAAGCTGCTCTAGTAGGGTCCTTCCGAATTTGGCTAGGCAGGCCTCTGTTCAAGTTAAAATAATAAAAGAATAATAGAACAGCGTCAACATGTTGACGCGCGTCACTAAGAGATCTCTTTTAAACCTACACCCATGTCACAAGTCTCGGGTTCTGTTCGGAGTTTTTCTCTCAGCGATGGACCCGTCACCCGCACGGTGAATCTATGGAATGCTAAGATATTCGTCTCTAATTTATTTATCTGCGAAAACCGATGATAAAGTGACCCAAATTGAATTAAGTGTGAAGTTCAATAGCCAAGTGTTGCATTCTGCTTCGAGGTTTTTTCCAATCTCGGTAACTCTGTCGCTTGGTTTAGTCACAGCAAATAGCAAAATAAATTATTAACTAAAATATAAATATATATTTGTAGGCGTTTGGAGTGATGTGCGGCTTAGAGCGGACAGCGCTTGCGACGTTGGCGCTCTCTGCTCTGCCGGCCGAGATAGCGCGCGACATGCGAGACAACCCGCACGCCGTCAGCCGCCTGTCGCACTCCGCTCTACTGTTGTCTATGGTGCTGTCTATGGGAGACAAACTGCCCATTACACATTTTGGTGAGTATAAACCCATCGGCGAGCTAGTCAACGCTGAGAGTTATTGGAAGTTGTTGCAATACGTGACTGAATATACTCAACGAAGGCAGAAACGCGCGGGCAGTACGCATCGTACGTTCTGACGCTAGCCAGTTCGCGTACTGGGTGACGTTGTCTTTTTAAATTTCAAGATATTTGTAGCGAAGTATCCTTGGCCTTCAGTTTATGTAAAGAATGAAAGTTTATTAAGGATTAAAACATTATAATACCAAAAACAAAGTAAATTGAATGTGTTAAAGAAGTGTAATATGATCCCAAAATGAGTCCTCGCTCAGCATTATGCTGTGTTCATTAGGGTTGATTGACGTGCTTAGGTAGATACGCGATGGCCCTTTAATATAAATAGAGAAATAAAATTATTATTATAAAAACAAAAAACTCGACTGCTTAGAAGTTATGAACTGAAAAGAGAAAAACAAGGATCACAATATCTGTATAAAATTCTAAATACTTTATGGTGCTGCAAACAGGGACAAAATACTTTAACCTGCGGGGAAAGAAAGATCTACCAAAACTACGTTTGTCCCCGCCTGCAGCACCATAAAATATTTATCATATGATAAGAGAAAAAAATACACACATCCCCCTTTTTCGCCCCCTTTAAAGGCGCCATTTTGAAATTTTATATAGCCTATGTCACTACCACAATTTTGACAAATTCAACGACACCTCACATGACAAAATCCGTTCAGCCGTTTAGGCTGTAGCGCGTGCCGAAGAAATGGACATACATACATACATACGCTCGAAAAACATAACCCTCCTTCTGACGCACGCTGGTAAAAAATAATGACCATCTTCCTGTTTGTCTTTGAATTATAACTATCTTCTATTACATAGTTTCAATAATTTGACTTGCATTTCAGAACAATTGGGCGTGGAGTTTGCCCAATTCCTGCTGGAACTGATTGAGAATCCTCCAGAGACGGACATGGATGAACAGATACCGGACTTGTTTCTCACGCTCCTGCTGGCGTACAACTTGCAGTTCGAGAACCCTTTCGAGAACCTTCTACTCAATGCTCTCGAGACTATCGATAACGCCAAAACATTTTGTGAGAAGGTTCTTCTGCTGCTCAATCGTGAAGGTAAAATATTGTGATTTGGAAAATAAATATAAATTCTAACTTCACTATAATACATAGTGAAGTTAGAATTTACTGGTTAGTCATAAGATTTTGTCCATTGAATAGAGTAACTTTTCGTAAAAAAACAGCATCTGTACTTGCCAGCCATATATGTTAATCTATACTAATATTAAAAAAGATGTAAAGTTTGTAAGTTTATAAATAAAGTTCTGTCGGGGCTAATCTTCGGAACTACTGATCCGATTTTAAAAATTCTTTCACCAGTAAAATGCTACGTTATCGGTGAGAGTCATAGGCTATATTTTATATTTGTATTGTATATATTACCCGAGTTACCACAGTTTTTGTCGCGCGAGTCGGATCGTGAAATTTATTAAATCGGCATTATTTCGCGTACGCTGCCTTAGCTATTGGATGTAGTTGAAAACATTGTATGAAAACTTTATGCACTTTAAAAAGTTAAAAAAAAAGTCCACGATAGTATATATCATCTTTTATATTTTGGTAGATATATAACTTTTTGTTTTAAAAAAAATCATTTAATTCATATGCTTAAGTTTACGTCATTATTTATACTACTAAACTTAAATCCTTATCAAGATAAATTAATTAATAATCACAAGGATATTATAAAGATAAGATTTGCCTTTTAGAGTATATTGATTAGTTATATAGTTTCGGAGATATTACAAAATTTCTATAAACCGCGACTCTGTAATATATCATTTTATGTCATTATTTATACAACTAAACTTAAATCCTTATCAAAATAAATTATTTTATAATTACAAGGATATTATAGAGATAAGATTTGCCTTTTACAGTATGTTAATTAGTTATATAGTTTTGGAGATATTACAAAATTTTTATAAAGCGCGACTCTGTATTATATCATTTTATGTCATTATTTATACAACTAAACTTAAATCCTTATCAAAATAAATTATTTTATAATTACAAGGATATTATAGAGATAAGATTTGCCTTTTACAGTATGTTAATTAGTTATATAGTTTCGGAGATATTACAAAATTTCTAAAAAACAACATTTTAAATTAAGTTGACCTCCTTCGTGTTATGTTATACATACTGAATAGGGGTCAACATTTTGGTACTGATATTCTTTGAGAATTCGATCTTTGATCTTTCCTTTCAATTTATTTGGCATGGCAGACCATATATATATAATATACCAAAAAGTTTGTTCGTTTATTTAAACGGGCTAATCTCTAGATTTGCGTGTCGGATTGTAAATTATTTTGTTTATTATGAAAGTTGGACTCAAAAGTGAAATAGACTATGTAATACAAGCTATACACATCAGCTTGCCATAAATATATATTGTTAATGTTAAAGTACTGCAATATCGTACAATGTTTTTACGAAAATATAGATCTTTAGTATACGGGACGGGACGGAGGATATTGTTTGACGGGAAACTATAAAAAAATTTAATTGAGAGGGGTAGTGGAGAAAGAGCACACTTTATACGAAAGTCTGTCTTTAAAATTAAAAGGGTACCTAAGAGGTTTTTACACGGACGAAGTCGCGGGCGATTGCTAGTGTATTTATATATCAATAAAAGATGATCCCTAAAAGAAGAAATTTTTAGCCATGAATTGCAATTATCTAATACGGGAACACATTATGCCTCATCCAGAGGCTTACCTTTTTTAATGGATTATTAAGTACTGGACTTAATTTCAGCTTATTTCAAGTTGAAGTCTTAACTATTTTTTTATTAAGAAAGAATACAATAAGGAATTTATCCTAATAACTATACAAATCATGCCCACGTGGAATGGTGGCAAGAATACTGGCTGCATTTCCGCGTTGAATCCTAAGCGCCAAACACGAGCCAGTCCTTCGGTCAACAGCTAACTATAATATTGAATGAGAAGGCTAATATAGGCTTCTCTCTCTTGCAGAAGATCCAGTGCACATTTTCGACCACGAGCCGGCGCCGCCTCACTCGGTGCTCAAGCTGGTGATAGATCTGTTCAGTCGCAAGAAGACCGCCGAGCACTTTTACACCAACGACCTCAAAGTGGCCATCGGTATCATTGTGAGGCAGCTCGCCGACCTTTGTCCTGGCGATATCGTGAGTATTGGACGTTGATATTATGTCAGAATGATTGTTAACAAATGTAGGTATCTATTGCGCCGCCTCACTCGGTGCTCAAGCTGGTGATAGATCTGTTCAGTCGCAAGAAGACCGCCGAGCACTTTTACACCAACGACCTCAAAGTGGCCATCGGTATCATTGTGAGGCAGCTCGCGGACCTTTGTCCTGGCGATATCGTGAGTATTGGACGTTGATATTATGTCAGAATGATTGTTAAGAAATGTAGGTATCTATGGCGCCGCCTCACTCGGTGCTGAAGCTGGTGATAGATCTGTTCAGCCGCAAGAAGACCGCCGAGCACTTCTACACCAACGACCTCAAAGTGGCCATCGGTATCATTGTGAGGCAGCTCGCCGACCTTTGTCCTGGCGATATCGTGAGTATTGGACGTTGATATTATGTCAGAATGATTGTTAACAAATGTAGGTATCTATTGCGCCGCCTCACTCGGTGCTCAAGCTGGTGATAGATCTGTTCAGTCGCAAGAAGACCGCCGAGCACTTTTACACCAACGACCTCAAAGTGGCCATCGGTATCATTGTGAGGCAGCTCGCCGACCTTTGTCCTGGCGATATCGTGAGTATTGGACGTTGATATTATGTCAGAATGATTGTTAACAAATGTAGGTATCTATTGCGCCGCCTCACTCGGTGCTGAAGCTGGTGATAGATCTGTTCAGCCGCAAGAAGACCGCCGAGCACTTCTACACCAACGACCTCAAAGTGGCCATCGGTATCATTGTGAGGCAGCTCGCGGACCTTTGTCCTGGCGATATCGTGAGTATTGGACGTTGATATTATGTCAGAATGATTGTTAACAAATGTAGGTATCTATTGCGCCGCCTCACTCGGTGCTCAAGCTGGTGATAGATCTGTTCAGTCGCAAGAAGACCGCCGAGCACTTTTACACCAACGACCTCAAAGTGGCCATCGGTATCATTGTGAGGCAGCTCGCCGACCTTTGTCCTGGCGATATCGTGAGTATTGGACGTTGATATTATGTCAGAATGATTGTTAACAAATGTAGGTATCTATTGCGCCGCCTCACTCGGTGCTCAAGCTGGTGATAGATCTGTTCAGTCGCAAGAAGACCGCCGAGCACTTTTACACCAACGACCTCAAAGTGGCCATCGGTATCATTGTGAGGCAGCTCGCCGACCTTTGTCCTGGCGATATCGTGAGTATTGGACGTTGATATTATGTCAGAATGATTGTTAACAAATGTAGGTATCTATGGCGCCGCCTCACTCGGTGCTGAAGCTGGTGATAGATCTGTTCAGCCGCAAGAAGACCGCCGAGCACTTCTACACCAACGACCTCAAAGTGGCCATCGGTATCATTGTGAGGCAGCTCGCGGACCTTTGTCCTGGCGATATCGTGAGTATTGGACGTTGATATTACGCCAGAATAATTGTTAATAAATGCGTATATATTTACAATTAGCCATATTTGAACGAATAAAAAATTTTTTAACTTTGATTAGAGATATTAGGTAATAGCTTTGGCCCGTGGTTTCACCCGTGCAGTATTCGTGCAAATATCGGGATAAACACTTGTGTTATAATCCAGGGTGTCCACTCCAAATTCCAACCAAATCAGATTAATAGTTCCGGCGTGAAGGAGCTTCATGAAATAACAACAAACACACACATTTACGCTTTACAATATTATAGTCCGAATTATATAAATTGGCAATGAAAGGCGTTGCACCCTCGAAAGATGCGAGCAGTGAGGTTCACAAACTACTATCTATCCCTTTCTTACATTTGCAATCCAATGAATAAGTAAAAATAGATATGTATTTATATTGCTTATCATTTAAAAAAAATACCAAGCAAAGCTAGATCAACCAGGTTAAACTACTAGTTAAACCCAAATAAAAACAAAACTAATTAAACTGAAATAAATAAACTATATAGAATATACTTTACCATTGATACCATTGCATGTAACTCCACAGCGCCGTCAACAGTACCTCAAGATACTGCAAGGCATAGTCCGCAACACGGACTACGGCGCGCACCTGTACCGCCGCGACGACCTGCTGCGCTGCTTCGCGCGCATCTTCTGCGAGGAGGGCGACCTCAGCCGCGACGACCAGGCGCTCGTGCGAGCCATCTCCAACGAGTTCCCGCAGTATTTCAAGGCTTAAGGTTTGAGTTTAAGAACTTTCCATAATCATTCCGAAGATTCGGGAGCTGTCCATAGAGATTCAAGTAATTTGATTAAACAGGCTGCTACAGTTTTATCAAATTGGCATGTATCTGTGTGAAAATTTGATCAAATATAATTTAAAAAAAAAAAGTTGAGAGGTGTCAAGGGACACCCGGATGGAACGAAGTTCCTTTCGATTAATTAGTGAAGGAATTGTAATAAAAATTTATTTTTTTAAGTAATAATAATATTTGTTATTGTACACCGAAACACCAGAGGGCGCCACGAGAGCGCGAGACAGCATACAGCGCGGGCGCCCCCCGCCACTCACGCGCACACACATCAAAGGCGGCGGCAAGATCCTTTAATCAAAAAGTGTCGTGACAACTTTTCGTACGAATTTTTCCGTCTAGCCCCCTTTCACAACGCGCGATAAGGACTTCGTTCCAAATGGCATGAAATATGAATTTTGGTATCTCAACTTGATCAAACGTTTGGTCGAACACGATCAAATAATTTGGGCGTGTGTATTGCAAACGATCGGTCTGCTGCAGTAGCGACCTCTTGTGATGTGAGACAGCAACTTTTGCTCGCATCAATAGTCGCTTCTCATGTGTTATGGAGGGTAGAGGAAAGGAGAGTCATCTTATATGGGAGAAAAGTTGAAAAAGTGTCCAGTTGTATGCGTTAAATAACAGTTCAAAAATCCTCCACAATGGCGCTGGTAGATGCACAGGGTGTGGTATGAATGTAGCAATCGTAGATGAATTGAAGTATGCCGAGTTAAAAAATTTAATGTCATTATCGACTAAAGTAGTTAATTATTGAGAACTTCAACAACTTACGTTGTACAGAATTATAACCAAACGTGCGTTTAGAGTGATTTTAGTTCGTAAACAGTAAATAGTACGGTTATTGATATATAAACATTTAATTTTATGAATAAAAAAATTTTAACAAAAAATAAAAACGCCTTCAAAACGCACTAAAAAGTAAAAAATAACTACGTCATTTACTTACTTTAATTTACTTAACCACATCTATGAAGTCGGTGCCATCCAAGTTTAGGTAAAGACTTTAAAGGAGAAAGCTCGGGTGGCACCGACTTCATAGATGTAATTAAGTAAATTAAAGTAAGTAAATGACGTAGTTATTTTTTACTTTTTAGTGCGTTTTGAAGGCGTTTTTATTTTTTGTTAAAATTTTTTTATTTCATACTTTTTAGTGCTTTATCAACAACGAACATACTAATAAACCTACTCGCACTAAACCATAAGTACCAATATTCACTAGCTACTTATAACATTCCGACGTCCCTGCAAAAGTGCATATAAAGTTTGAAGAGTTTCCTAGAGTTTTCGTAGATCTCATCATTGGATCATGACATAGTAAACATTAAACTAACTGGAAACGATAACCTTTCAAACTTCTCATTAAGACATAAATTAATCGAGCCCAATCACAAAGTAGCTACTGTAAACCGTTAAAGAACTCCCGCAACTGTCCTTCTTCTTCATCGCCAGACCCTCAATGACAGTCACAGCCCATCTAAATATAAAGTTCTCATTGAGACAAATTAATCGAGCCCAAACACAAGGTAGCTACTGTAAAACGTTACGGAGCTCCCTTAACTGTACGTAGTCTTCATCTCCAGACCCTCAATGACAGTCACAGCTCATCTAAATGTAAAGTTCTCATTGAGACAAATTAATCGAGCCCGAACACAAGGTAGCTACTGTAAAACGTTACGGAGCTCCCTTAACTGTACGTCGTCTTCATCTCCAGACCCTCAATGACAGTCACAGCCCATTTAAAAGTAAAGTTCTCATTGAGACAAATTAATCGAGCCCAAACACAAGGTAGCTACTGTAAAACGTTACGGAGCTCCCTTAACTGTACGTCGTCTTCATCTCCAGACCCTCAATGACAGTAACAGCCCATCTAAATGTAAAGTTCTCATTGAGACAAATTAATCGAGCCCAAACACAAGGTAGCTACTGTAAAACGTTACGGAGCTCCCTTAATTGTACTTCGTCTTCATCACCAGACCCTCAATGACAGTCACAGCCCATCTAAATGTAAAGTTCTCATTGAGACAAATTAATCGAGCCCAAACACAAGGCAGCTACTGTAAAACGTTACGGAGTTCTCTTATATATAGATCGGCTCCATCATCAGATCGACTCCAGACCTTCATCAAATTGTAGTGCTTTTAAATACTTACCGGAAAAATTAACAAACGTACTTGTTGTCCCTACAATTTTTGAAAGTTCCCCTCGTTTTCTCCAGGATCCCATCATCAGATCCTGGTTTCCTTTAATTTTTTTATTTCATACTTTTTAGTGCTTTATCAACAACGAACATACTAATAAACCTACTCGCACTAAACCATAAGTACCAATATTCACTAGCTACTTATAACATTCCGACGTCCCTGCAAAAGTGCATATAAAGTTTGAAGAGTTTCCTAGAGTTTTCGTAGATCTCATCATTGGATCATGACATAGTAAACATTAAACTAACTGGAAACTATAACCTTTCAAACTTCTCATTGAGACATAAATTAATCGAGCCCAATCACAAAGTAGCTACTGTAAACCGTTAAAGAACTCCCGCAACTGTCCTTCTTCTTCATCGCCAGACACTCAATGACAGTCACAGCCCATTTAAAAGTAAAGTTCTCATTGAGACAAATTAATCGAGCCCAAACACAAGGTAGCTACTGTAAAACGTTACGGAGCTCCCTTAACTGTACGTCGTCTTCATCTCCAGACCCTCAATGACAGTAACAGCCCATCTAAATGTAAAGTTCTCATTGAGACAAATTAATCGAGCCCAAACACAAGGTAGCTACTGTAAAACGTTACGGAGCTCCCTTAATTGTACTTCGTCTTCATCACCAGACCCTCAATGACAGTCACAACCCATCTAAATGTAAAGTTCTCATTGAGACAAATTAATCGAGCCCAAACACAAGGCAGCTACTGTAAAACGTTACGGAGTTCTCTTATATATAGATCGGCTCCATCATCAGATCGACTCCAGACCTTCATCAAATTGTAGTGCTTTTAAATACTTACCGGAAAAATTAACAAACGTACTTGTTGTCCCTACAATTTTTGAAAGTTCCCCTCGTTTTCTCCAGGATCCCATCATCAGATCCTGGTTTCCTTTAATTTTTTTATTTCATACTTTTTAGTGCTTTATCAACAACGAACATACTAATAAACCTACTCGCACTAAACCATAAGTACCAATATTCACTAGCTACTTATAACATTCCGACGTCCCTGCAAAAGTGCATATAAAGTTTGAAGAGTTTCCTAGAGTTTTCGTAGATCTCATCATTGGATCATGACATAGTAAACATTAAACTAACTGGAAACTATAACCTTTCAAACTTCTCATTGAGACATAAATTAATCGAGCCCAATCACAAAGTAGCTACTGTAAACCGTTAAAGAACTCCCGCAACTGTCCTTCTTCTTCATCGCCAGACCCTCAATGACAGTCACAGCCCATCTAAATATAAAGTTCTCATTGAGACAAATTAATCGAGCCCAAACACAAGGTAGCTACTGTAAACCGTTAAAAAACTCCCGCAACTGTCCTTCTTCTTCATCGCCAGACCCTCAATGACAGTCACAGCCCATCTAAATATAAAGTTCTCATTGAGACAAATTAATCGAGCCCAAACACAAGGTAGCTACTGTAAAACGTTACGGAGCTCCCTTAACTGTACGTCGTCTTCATCTCCAGACCCTCAATGACTGTCACAGCTCATCTAAATGTAAAGTTCTCATTGAGACAAATTAATCGAGCCCAAACACAAGGTAGCTACTGTAAAACGTTACGGAGCTCCCTTAACTGTACGTCGTCTTCATCTCCAGACCCTCAATGACAGTCACAGCCCATTTAAAAGTAAAGTTCTCATTGAGACAAATTAATCGAGCCCAATCACAAAGTAGCTACTGTAAACCGTTAAAGAACTCCCGCAACTGTCCTTCTTCTTCATCGCCAGACCCTCAATGACAGTCACAGCCCATCTAAATATAAAGTTCTCATTGAGACAAATTAATCGAGCCCAAACACAAGGTAGCTACTGTAAACCGTTAAAAAACTCCCGCAACTGTCCTTCTTCTTCATCACCAGACCCTCAATGACAGTCACAGCCCATCTAAATGTAAAGTTCTCATTGAGACAAATTAATCGAGCCCAAACACAAGGCAGCTACTGTAAAACGTTACGGAGTTCTCTTATATATAGATCGGCTCCATCATCAGATCGACTCCAGACCTTCATCAAATTGTAGTGCTTTTAAATACTTACCGGAAAAATTAACAAACGTACTTGTTGTCCCTACAATTTTTGAAAGTTCCCCTCGTTTTCTCCAGGATCCCATCATCAGATCCTGGTTTCCTTGTCATGGTACCACCACCGGACTATCTACTTTCCAGCAAAAAAAGAATAATTAAAATCGGTTCATATACGACGAAGTTATGCGCGAACACACATAAAAAAAAAAATATATATATATACGGTCGAATTGAGAAACTCCTTTTTTTTGAAGTCGTTTAAAAAGTGAGTGAATAACAGAACAGTTATGGGTAAAATTTGTGTTGTGAAAAGTTGTCCAAGTGGACGTAAATCTCAAAACAAAAAAAATATACTCTAACAATATTTGGCGCTTCTTTTGAGAGTTACTTTGATGCAACTGTGGCGCCATCCTAATTTAATACATTTTGACGGACACTTTTTCATATACACAGATGATCCTCCTTTCCTCTACCCTCCATATCATGTGTCGCTAATTTGATAAAACTGTTTTGAGTAATCTGTTTGATTATATTACTTGAACGTCTGTGGCCTGTATAAGTTGCCAACGCATCAATCGCGATCTAAACAACGGCATTTCCTACTTGCGTCCCATTAACAGTCTGCAGCGAGACGCGATGTTAGGGGCACTTGTGTCGTGTGGCATCGCGTTTGTCGCTTACGCACTCTCCCTAACTGTGAGATTCGAGTTTTTCAGTATTATGTTTGTAAATGCAGCCATCAGTCTTTTAGCTTGACACTAAATGTCTCTTCAAATGTGTTTTAAAGAGAGCAAAGCCTGTTTATTTTTTTGAGGTCCTGCTTTGTGGAATTGGATGTAAAAAATATAATTTTAATTCTTTTTTGTATATTAGAATATTATGTATATTGTCCGCAGTCTGTGTCCAGAGTATAGTATAAGAAGTTGCTCAAAAATATTCGTTTGACTCACCTTGGCGGCTTCGTAGTTTGTGACTTTTGTTATTATAGTGATAATATTATCTCTAACCATTCGACAAACGAATAAAAAAATATTAAATATTTAAAAAAAAAATCTATGCACAAAGATAAATATTAATAACTGTTTTGTCTCAAATAGAAAGTCTATGTCGATTTTATGAATAAGTATTCGTTTACTTACACGTTAATATGATATTAAAATTAAATCTAGTCGATTATATCTAGTAATCGTTTAAATATTTTTGGAAATATTACTCGGAACGCCTTAATATAACATTTTAAGGTGAATTTCAAAGAGATTTTCTGGATGGGAATGTGAAATTCGTAATTGGCTGTGTCTAGTCTCTATATCCCGTTTGCCTCGTTGTTATACTTAACTTGTAAAGTGTAATTGTGCTGTGTGTACATTTGTGTCGTTTCCTAAATAGTTTATTAGAAAATATCTGTAAAATAAACAATAGTCTGAGAGAGAGCAGTAGATTTTGTTGGGGTGTTTGAGAAATGCTATAATCAAACTATATATCAAACATGATATTATGTAAAATAACTTCTATCTTTTTATATTTTCTGAAGCAGTCTAGGTCTGGCTGGTAGGATAGTTACCACCCTACCAACAAAGACTTACCAAAGCGATTTAGCGTTCCGGTACGATGTCATGTAGAAACCGAAAGGGGTGAGGATTTCCATCCTACTCCTAACAAGTTAGCTCGCTTCTATCTTAGACTGCATTATCACTTACCATCTGGTGTGATTGCAGTCAAGGGCTAACTTGGAATGAAAAAAAAAATGTAATATACATTATTATGAATATAGTTAATTTTTAATTTCCACACTAACACTGTAACTATAAAAATATGTACCAAATATTTTTTAACTCTAAATATCGTAATTAAAATTTGGTTTATAGTCTATTATATTTATAAACGCAAACTGCCTTTCATTATTTCATCGAAATCAAACACCCCACAAAATTGTTCTCATCTTCTTGTACTATAAAGCAATTTATAACTAATAAAACAGTGTCTAATATCTATAAATAAATATTTACAATTAAATACAACTTTACTATGACATTGTCTCTCATAAACTAAAATGAAGATCTCATTTAATGATCTTTTATCATTCATTACAAAATTAAAATCAAATTGGCTATTCTTATTAATGTTATGAATATTACAATTTTAAATAGTTAACATTATTATAATTATATCTTCTAAAGAATAATGAATATTCCAGTAAGTGGGAGAATAAAAATGTAAAATTAATATAAAGTAGGTACGGGTAATAAGGCCTAGTACTACTAATTTTGAGTGCTACTAGTATTTGAAAAAATTTACTCAAAATAAAATTTCATCAAAATTAACCAACTTTTTGTGTATAAACTAACACCATTACTATAAAGTTTTTATTGATTTAGCGTTATGACTAAAAACCTGGGCCTTATCACCCAAATTTATCCTACCAATTTTAGTATTAAATAAAAATAAAAATTCATTTCTTTAAAGTAAAATATAATCAACACAATTTGAATGGGTGGTATTCTGAAAATATTTATTATACTATAATTATTACAGTAACAATGTTGCTTATTACCATTGATTAAATGTATTTTTATTACGCCTTGGATTTATATTATTACTTGGATTAGACTACGTTGATATTATGTTTAATAATAAAATGTATGTTGCTAGAAGATCGGCAGCTTTTAACTAAGGATTTTTTGTTTTGTTTAATTAAGGATTTACGCACTGAAGTTAAAAATGTCTAACATTTATGTTATTTTAACCATATTAATAAATGAACTTTTGATAAACAGCTTGTTAGGGTCAGCGTTAACAGGTGAAATTGGATGAAGATTTTTTTTAATGTATATTTTGATAACAGTAACAGAAATGTAGAGGTGTTTGGGCGATTACTTGTGGAATGATGGAACTGCTCTCTGAGGTCATTCCTGTTTGAGTCTCTGCGATAATTTTATAGCATTGGTTCTGAAAGTGTTCTAGATACACCCCTAAAGGTCCGCGGAAGACGTGACAGGGTTCTATGTTGGCGACACGAAAAATAGAGGTCGCAATTCGTAAACGGGGTTCTAAGAAAATTTAACCGGTTTTTTTTTATTGATTAAAAGTTGGCCCTTGACTGCTATCACACCTGATGTTAAGTGATAATGCGATCTAGGATGGAAGCGAGCTAACTTGTTAGGACTTTCTTCTTTCCTCACCCCTTTCGGTTTCTACACGACATCGTACCGGAACGCTAAATTGCTTAGCGGTACGTCTTTGTCGGTCTTATAGTGACGAACTAAAATGCTAAACTTACCTGGATAATGGAGAATACTTTTATTTATGGTCGAAGGCGCTTAAGTGAAGAGCAGTTTAAAAGTTCAAAAGGCTCTTTAGTTTTCATCAATATTATTCTATTCCAGAATGTTGCATTTGAATAAAAATTGAATTAACATCGTCGTCTGTCAGCGCTGACCCTTATTTATTTTTATTTCAGTGTCAAAGAGCTTAAAATACTTGAATAATATATTTATATATATATTTTTGTTTTACTTACAATATCCGTACTTAGTAGCGTTAGTAAATATTTTGACACTATTCTGTTCTGTGCCATTTTCGCGCCAAAGATTTAGGTTATACGCAGGCACTAAATAGCTTATGTATTCGTCAATTATACGTATCATATTAACCGATAGCCACAAAGTATATTTATGTACAACCGGAAAATGTATTTTGTCTTACATAGATTATAATGTAATTAGTGTCTGAACACACTATGCGGAAAATACGCGACCGAAATTCCGTCGCTGATTTTACGTTCCGACGCATTCGGCTGACATGACACACGATAAGAGCCGAAATTACGCGCCAGTTGCGTAACTTTGTGTGGGTATACAATGTCTCGAGCGTTGTCGTGGCGTCGTACTGTGTTATCTACACAGTGATCTTGTTAAGGTTCGGTCGCGCATGTGTTTTCATATATAGCTTAAAAAACTAAAGATAAATCTAAAACTACATTAAAATAAAGCTAAATTAAATGATTAATACATATTTTACATCTCAGCTAAAAAGGTTACTGCCTCAGCATGTTGCTACAATGTTCGCCACTGCAGCGCTGGTTTTCAGGCATAACCTTAGGTGGCGTCACATGACACGATAGGGACAGTTTGAAATAAGAAATTACAAAGTACTTAAGCAAAAAAGGGAAAAGAAAAAAGAAAGCATAACTGATTACATAGACTACAAAACATAAAACATATAATAAACATAAATAACTACATCATTTGGTTCTTTAACTTTATTATTATTATTGAGCAATTAGAGATATCAAGCTCTTATTTCTTTTTTTATTTTGTTTTCGGCCTTTATTGAAAAATTTTTTGTTGTTCCAAGAAGTGGTTTTTTATGTTTTTCTTGAATGAAAAAACAGATGATGTGTTGCTATACATTGCCGCCGAATCACTGCCAGACTTACGTCCGATCGAAGTTCGGCTGTAGGCTATAACACGATTTAATTTCGGTTCAGTGTGTCATCAGTAGTAAATAATACATTGCAGGCGTAGTCACGCCGAACTTAGGTCGCGTATTTTCGGTATAGTGTGTTTAGACACGAGTTTTGTAGGCCTAAATAGAAAGTCAGATTATATTTTGTTGATCTCCTAATATTATTATTATGTATTTACATTTAAATAGATTTACGAATAACAGTATAGTTTGTTATATAAATATTTTTGCATTTTATATGTAATATTTTGCGTGACCCACCGATATACTACATGTGTTACTTGTTTGCTTAGATATAGAATGTCACAATTTTGCAATGAAACCTCATAGATTTTTCTATATCTTACAATATTTATGATATTTGTGTGTGCGTGTTTGTAAGTAATACGTGTAATTGTGTATCTACCCTCTGTAATAATTTGCCCCAAGTCCTCAATGAGTAATTGTAGTATACAATATTTATTATAAAGTTGTTCGTCATTCCTTAAATTTTATTCTAGCGTTACTCTAGATTATCGACCAATAAGTCAGGGTTAACAATTAAATTTAAAATTTCAGTAGTAGATTATATAATTATTCATATACACGGCCAGTGGCGGCTGTGTGAAAATGTTTTATTTTATAAAAATATATAAACATTTAACAAGGACAACCTTATAAATTACTAGTGTTATTTACATCAAATGAATTGTTTTATTTAAATTATTTTAAGATTTGTACCTACGCGTACGCGCCACTGGTTTCGCTATTTAATTTTCAATTGAAATACATATTCGTTCTCTTTCTATTAATTGTACTCGATGTTTAACCTAAAGTTTATTTCTTTTGTTCGTCGAGTATTTCGAGTATATAACATGACTTCTAGCATTTAACATTTATGAATATTATGTAATTTATACAAAGTTTGTTTGCATCACATTGAAAAATAGGTATTATCGAAATCATGAATCTTTGAAACTCAGAGTTTAAATCTATTTGTGGCAAAGTACTTATATGTGTATTAACCCTAAGCATATAAATACAGGATATTCAGTCTATAGTTCGTTCGCGTTAAGAATGCAGTGAGTCATCATTATTCGTCGGCGAAACAATACCCCCTAACCCAGTGATTCTCAACCACTGTTCCGCGGCACTTTTGCGTGCCGCCAAATTTCAAAAGTGTGCCGCCAAATTTTGCAAATATATAATAATGTTAATATTATTAAATTATATCATTTAAAAAGAAAAATATTTTTAACATGAATATATATTTAAATCCACAAAAAAATAAATTATTTAATTATTTACTTTCAAAATTTGTGATTCACTTTGCGTCGCTAATGTGTTCCTGAAAAATGCGACTCGGAAAAATGCGGGGTCTTGGCGTATTTAAAATTTTTGTCATAAACTATTTATGCAGTGTGTTGTAGTAAGTAAATAATTTTTATCTTTTTCTTTGTGTGCCGCCAAATTTTGAAATCATTAAATGTGTGCCGCAACAAAAAAAAAGGTTGAGAATCACTGCCCTAACCATTCAAATCGCGCGTCGCATTCGAAGCTATGCCTTCAACTGGTCACTGTGAACTTGAATTTGTAATTCGAAAAGATTTGATTGGTTAGAAGTCTGGGCTCGGCCGGAGCTCACTGCATTCTTAACACGAACGAACTGTACGCTTATGGTGACTTCCGAATGCGTTCTAATAATCTCGAGACGCATAGATTTTTGTATTATCTGCATCATCATAATGCATCGATGTTATAGACGCAGGTTGAATTTTATGTTATGCAATGATAGCGATAGGTGTTAAGTAAACTTGTCACATTTTCTGTGTTGTGTCGCTTTGAACTCGCTCAGAATTTTGCCAAATATGTCAGTGTGATTATGATAATATAAAAATGTGATTCAATGTCTAAATTATTACTTTGTTTAAATGTATCGAGTATGTATAATTTAATGTGACGACTACTACTACTCAATTTAAATATATATGCGGAATGTCGATCAAAATATATGATTGCATATAATTGCATGTTATTGATTGTTTCAAGGATGAGTACTAAATGTAACTTGTTGTTCAAATACAGGTGAATTAATATATTCATTATCACAGTCAACTAGGTTCATTGCCTCGTTGGTCTTGTGGTAAGCTTATTTGGTTTCGATCACGAGATCTTGGATTGGGTCGCCTGAATAATTCTAAGTTTTTCATTGTATAATATTTTCATTTCAATCCAAGCCCAGAGTCGGGATGTTAGTGGTAAGTCTTCGGTCCCACTTAGTAACATCAACATCTAATATAACTAGCTTCGTACTACTCTTTCTAACTCGTGTTGCTTGCTGAGAGCTTGCAATACAAAAATGTGTCTCCCAAGACACAATAATCGTCTTTTAAAACAATCAAAACGGGGTTGAGATATAGTGGCGTGAACGTTGATTAGTGCTGCCAGCACAACAAATATCAGCTACGACGCAGCACTGCCAACACTGCGGTTGTAAACAGCTGTCAGCAACACGGTGTTGCCAATACATCTAATAGTGATTTTTAATGAATAAAACTATCACCCTAAGCCCGCCAACTCGCATTCGAGCAGCGTATTGTATCTACCCTCTATATTCCCACTCGTACTAGAAGAGAGGCCTGGCTCTGTAATGAGCCTTAGGCTGATAACGATGATCATCACCATCATCATCAGCCATCATGCATCCACTGTTGGACATAAGCCTCCTTCAAGCAGCGCCAACCCAGTCTATTACAGGCTTTCTACATCCAGTCGGTGCCAGCCACCCTCCAGATATCTTCGTCCATCTAGTTGGGGGACGCCCTACACTCCGCTTGCCGAGACGCGGTCTCCACTCCAGGACCTTTCGACTCCAATGGCCATTGGCAGACATGACCAGCCCACTGCCACTGCAATGTACTAGCCCTGAGCTGAGAGCTATGTCGGTTACATTAGTTCTTTGTCGAATCACTTCGTTCCGGATTTTATCCCTTAAAGAAATTCCAAGCATAGCTCTCTCCATAGCTCGCTGAGAAACTTGAAGTTTGTGGACTAGTCTCGCTGTCAGTGTCCACGTCTCAGCACCGTGGTCAACCGTTACCTTATCGGCCTATTGCAGGGAATATTTCTTATGGCTGCCTGCTGTATGTAGTTATGTGTAGTCGTCTTACCCTAGTCATCGTATTTGGAGACCAATGATAGATACCCTGTACCCGACTTCATTAAGGAAATTACGAATAGCTCATGGCACATTTAGTAACACATCCAGTTCTTTAACCTTTTAAAATATAAATTGAGCGTTAAATGTTTCCATCTTGTTAGATTAATTCGTCAGTTTTGGAAAATGTATGTGAATATAATCATTGATTGATTGAAATTCAACGACTAATTAATTTTAGTTACTTTTTATACCGAAACCTGTTTATCGTATATGTATTTAACATGAAATTAAAATAGAATTGTCCTTTTATTTTACGAGTATGTAAATTGCAAACTTGAACTATTATTGAGAATAAATAAGTGTCAGTCTCAATTTTGTTTTTGATTTAACCCTAATATTTCGAATTTTAAACCTGGCCTTGTTCAGATTTTGTAGATATTTGCCCAATGTAAAATATGAGTTTTTAACTACTTAATTCTAAATAATACTACGATTTATATAATATAATTTGGTATTTGACACTAATCAAAATATTAGAGCGTAAATTTATTTTTTAAAACTTGATTCCATAACAAATAAAATATGATAAAACTAATTAGATTGATCTAATAAATAAAAAGTTAGAAGAATTTGAACATTTCTGATTAGACGGAGACAGCCATACTGTGATGGACGTCACATCACAGTATCGCCATAGTGGCTTAGAACAAAATATTCGTTTTGCGAGAAAAGGACAGAAGATCCCTACTCCAAACATTTAAGTGCCTGTAACTTTGCAGATCTTTATCGGATTTTCGTTATTTTTGCAGTGTACGTTATTATTTTTATCCTAGTTTATAATAAAGTAATAAACTAAATTGAGTCAAATACCTAATTGTAAAAGACTTTATTTTTAATACTTTATTCACAAACTATTAAGTATTAAAAAATAGCTAATATCTTAAACCTTGCTCTCCCCTACAAAAATGTATTCATTGTTTATATTGAAATAAATTGGAGTAAATTGAAAATGCGCACAATTTAATCTTACTGTTAGTGCTACAAATAATTTGTGCATAGTGTGGATACAAAACAAATCGAAAACTTCACATTCGTAAGGGCACCTTAAACCTTGCTCTCCCCTACAAAAATGTATTCATTTTTTATGATTGAGAATTGGAACTAAATTAGAAAAAAAAAACTGCGCACATAATTTAAATCGTATACTGTATAGTGCTACAAATATATCTGGCCCGGTGGCAGTGTCGCTGGGGTCGCTGTTTCTGTCAACAGATGACAAAAACCAAGAGTGACAACTGCCGAGTTAGTTCTTGTTTTGGCCGCCGGATCAAATAAGTTTGTAACACTACACATTACACACTATAAGTATTAAATTCAAAATTTAAAAACCCCCGACTAGAATCAAATTTACCATATTTTTTGTGGCGGCAGTCTTGGATTTTAAAATTTTTATAGTGTGGTATTCTACTATTCGGACCCTTTCACGACTTAACAATATATTTAGTTACATTAAAACAAGATACACATTTTGCAACAAAGTTATCGATTATGATGATGATTATGATTATGATGATTAGATTTAAAAAAGAATTAATTAAAAAAAGAAATTACAAGAAAAACCGCATAAATCTGTTAAAACAGAGGAATTATTATAGTTCAAGATGCTATCTAGCTTTAAAGTTTGAACTTTGGTCATTCTTCAGCAAAAATATAAATCGGTTTATCCGTTTTATTCCGGCATTCCAGGGTTTCATATGCCACATCCCATTTCCAGCATCAGGTTCTCGTCAATTAGAAATATGAAAAGAACCAGTCAAGACAAATTCAACGAGCCCAAACTCGATGGGTTTACGGTTTACTTAAAAGGTAGACCAGGGTTACGTCACCTTCGAGCCTTATCATCAGACCAGCTCAGTGGTACCAGTAGACATTAGTGTTTCAAATGTCAGATCACACATATGCTTTCAAGCAAACTGAGAGTGTAACATTTCTTTTACACCTAACAAACGACCTGATGACCTTGTAGACCTGAACCGATTTCCACCAACTATCTAAGAGCACTCTAGACTGATATAACTTTCAAACAAAAAAAGACCGCATTAAAATCCGATCATCCGTTTGGGAGTTACGATGCCACAGACAGACATATATCTACATATTTACACAGACACGTCAAACTTATAACACTCCTTCGTTTTTGCGTCAGGGGTTAAAAATGAAAATGTGTTGGAAATGTCAATTCAATTCAATCTTCTTTACGGTTATTGTTAATGTAAAAACGCTGTTATTTTTTTAATTACGATCAAAGCACGTTCGCGTCACCTTCCTTCTTACATCCTTTCTTACAATCCTTATATGTTTCATTAGTATTTTTTCGCCCACGGCCCAAGCTTCCCACTAACCAGACCCAGACCAATTCAGAAAATTTCAATCAAAATGCAAAATACTTTCCAGATTTATTTTTGAATGCAAACCCAAAACTTTTGCATTTTATAAATCCAAACCGCACATAGTATTTCAGAAGCTTTTTCAAAATAAAATACCGTTTGACCGAATCGTGTGATATTTTTAATTATTTGACAGCTTTTATTAACATCGGAATAAAATTATAAGTTACTAAAACTAAGTAAATAAGTACAAAGTGTCTAAATAGGCCACTATTTCAGAAATTAGCCGAAACATACTTATTGACAACAAATTGATATTTGATTTGAATTTTATGAACATTTAAAAGGAATTTTACATACAAACTTTCAACCCCTATATAACCCTATAGGGATGAAATTTTAAAAATCCTGAATAACATTTTACCTGTTCGAATACCAATTATCATTAACTTCAAAAATTAAAGCTATTTTGCGCAGAATCTTTCAACCCCTTTTCTTTAATCTTCGCGACAAAACTATCCAATGAATACGTCAAAATAGAACTACAAACGTGTTTAATTTTAATACATTATGTTTTACGTGAAACCGGCCGGCAAAAATCCACTATCTGCCAAATTCGGCAATACAAGCGTCATATGTTCAAATCATCGTTAGACTGGTAATTGCTAAACTAATCAGAAAGTATTTTGCATTTTGAAATAATTTTAAAAATGCAAAATATATTGAAAAGGTATTTCAAATAGAATACAAAATGTTTTTGTTAAAAAGTATTTAAATGCAAAATACAAAATAGGTATTTTGCATTTTGTATTTGCATTTTAAATAGAAGTATTTCAAATAAATCACATCTCTGTGTACCACCACCTTAAAGGTTAAATTGTAAATAAATTGATATAAGTACCTAATGACAAGCGATTTAGTGGTCCGGTATGGAACCGCTTAGAAATCATTTAAACCAGTCAGGGTTAAAGTTTAAATAAATAACTAAATCTTTTTAAATTAAACACATTTTGCCTTGATATGTGTATTAAAAATTATTGATAATTTTAAGGTTTCTCGACTTCAAGTTGCTCTGAGAAAAAGTGATTTAAGAAAAGAAATATGTCTTTTTGAGCATTGAAAAATAATATCTACTTTATGCATTACTTTACCTAACTTATCGTTTCAAGGCTGTAGGTGGATACATATAAATGAAACAACTTATTTTATACATGTATTTTAATGTACCATTATGAATGCGTATAAATATTTAAAAATGTAAAACAGTGATAAAATTCACAGTAACCAATACGCAACTGTAATCAACACAACTAATTATACCAAATAATATATTCAAAAGTCATATAGTTTTAGTGGAATATAGAAAAATTACACTTTTAAAATTGTCTAAGAATTATTCTGTTAATATAAATTTGCAAAAAATGCAAGATTTAAAATAGGTATTCACAGTTTTTAGATAGGTCCTAATTTTAATTAGCATGCAGGTACTATTTTATGATCTAACGTTGGTTAGAAACTGTGTTTTTATATCGCGGAATTAAGGTAGGGTTCTATTATATAAAACTTGGCCCCAATGTTTTCAAAAGGGATCCAAAAAATCGGGAATATTTAAAATTTGTAAATATGCGCTTTGCATAATGTAAAAATTATCGCAATTACTTTAACGACAACCTACTTACAATTAAGCCGGGAACACTTTCGCACCACCCTACGCGACGACATACGTGTTTAACCAAATAATTGAAATTGGTTTCTCCAAACTTGATTTTTAATCGATAAGGTTATGAGCTTCGACATTAAAAACCTTTGACATGAAGCATCGCGTAGAGTGGGCCTTGTGTTGCATATTTGCCCGTGCCGTTACAGTCTTCGGATTGTATAATATTTTCGTAAAAAAACGATACTATTAAAAGCGTCAACTTCTCATTGGAATGTTATTTTTTACAAAAATGGAATACAAATAACTTTTACCTAATTAATAGAAACCTTAATCAAATTGTACATAACGAAACAATATGAAAGTACACCACGTATAAACACATTGAGCGTTATCCTACATAATTACTGATAAACATGCTACATGGATGTAATACGCAGTAAATTGATTATAACAAGTTTTACCACAAGACTTTACATCGAATTTGGCAACTTGAATGAACACTTCGCTTATATGTAATAGTACATACGTACACCGATCACTAAATATATGATAATATTATATTATTAACAAATTATTTCGTTTCTCATTTGGAGATTAATATCACTGTTCTATTTCTCCTATAAAACCGTCTGCAGTAAAAACTCTTATCGAAATCTATAAAAATGTTAAGGATGAAAACACTTTGCTACTATAGGATGTCTTAAATTTGCAACATCAGGACAAAAGAGGTCTTGATTCAATTTACACATTTTATTTGAATTATTATCTATATTCGTTTTTTTCTACGTTATAGAAAAAGGTTCTTCTGATAAATGTGACATTATATATTAAAATACGTGTAAAACACGAAAGTTTAGCTTATGGTAAACATTATTATTTGATTAGGCAAAAATCCGTTTTAATAATTTTAAACGTTTTTTGACGCTACTTTTGTTCTGATGGCAGCACTTGTTACTATTAATAAATATTTAAGGATAGACATTCACTACAAATCAATCACATTCTACAACTATCGAACACTCGCACATTACATTAATTAAATTTATATACAGATTACGACTAAAATGTTACCTTAATTGCCTTATAGCCTACTAAAATGTTGATAACGTTGTACCTAACATTTGGTATATGGCCACTGATTTATTTTAATAAAGGTAGATGCTATTAAATAGAAGATAAACGAATTGAACTGTTTCCATCAAGGTATTCCTGTTTAAGAAAAAATATGTAAATAAAGTTATAATCAGAAATAATTGATATTTCTTTTCGAATATTAATAAATAGGTATTACTAATACATATAGTATGTATATCTTTTGGATACCACTGAGTAGAAAGTATGGTAATATTTAGATAAATAAATACCTCATTGGTTAAAAAGAAAGTAATTTTCCTATAACTAGTCCAAACTCTAATAATTACAACTAAATTACTACATTAGTTGTTTATATTCAACTGGAATAAAATAATGCTCAAAAACATGCCCAATTTCAGTCGTCGTAACTTTAAAGACGGAATAAACTTGTTTACTTTTTTATAAAAATTTTAAATTTTTAAAATAGAACAACGCACAACCGCATATACAATAATAACACCCCTGAGCTAAACAAACACACGAGTGTAAGATTTCAAGTAAACGTAACTTATTCGACATACTATATAGATCGCCGGCAAGTTATAGTAACGCTTCAAACTAATAAAAATTACTTTAACTTCATTCCTTTCAATAACTAAAAGGTTACTCAATTAAATTTCGTTTACTTGATCGGAAACACTCTGAAAAAATTTGAACCTGAAATCAACAAATTGAGCTAAGGTTCGTAATGTTGTATACATCTCCCAAACCCTAAATAAATTTAGCTTCTATGAGAAGTAAATCGGATTACACTGAACTATAATTTAAAAATGTTTCAACTTTATGCTTAGGTAGAGTTTACTTGAAATTGAAGATTAAGCATAAAGAAGAATTTACAATAATTGGTGTTTTACATTCGAGTTGAAAGCATAGCCTCTATTCAGTATAACGATAAAATAGAGTAAGGCCTGTGTGCACCAAGATTTCGGTTATATCATAACCAACGGTTAACATAAGCTAAACGTAAAATTTTCTGTTCACGACAACCCGTACGCCGGTTAAACCGGGCGGTTATCTAAACCGAGCTTACGTCTTTAACCGGCGTACGGATTGTCGTGAACAGTAAATTTTATGTTTAGCTTATATTAACCGTTGGTTATGATAACCGAAATCTTGGTGTACACAGGCCTAAGATGTTAGCTAAACGTCATTGAAAATAAACCCATCTTTTACGATACGATGAGTTGCGGTCAATTATTACTATAAAACGAAAACAACATTATTACATTTTCAAGAATAAAAGAAATAGTGTACTGTTTTTATTTGAATTAAAATATTTTTAATTCGCATACAGTCGCTTTTTAACTATCTTTGAGTTAGGTCACTTTTATTCCGAATTCGATACATTTTTTATATCAATATTATTAGTATTAATTTATTGCAATTTAACGGATAGGTTAACACCATGTTTGTGTTATTTAGCTGTTAAATAATATAGTTAACATAATGGTCCGCGCCAATACTTTTTTATCGACTACAAGTTGGCCATTGACTGCTATCACGCATGATGTTAAGTGATAATGCAATATAAGATGGAAGCGGGCTGACTTGTTAGGAGTAGGATGAAAATCCACATTCCTTTTGTGCTTTTGTTGGTACGCTAAATCGCCTAGAGGTACGCCTCTGTTGGTAGAGTAGGAACTACATCATGTGCCCTATATTGATTATTGTATTAAAATAATATTATAAAATATTAATTATTGTATTTAAATCCTCTTAAATTAACATAAAATAGTCGATTTTTATTGTTTCAAAATAAGGAGATTTCGACGGATATCATTGTCTCATACACCGGACTTGAATGGTGGCGCGGACTATACAATCATAACCGATCACGATGTTTTCTTTCCACGTTACTAACTGATTTTACTGCTCTAGGTTCTAGCCTTTTTGAGTTTGACCATACCTGATCTTATAAACATAGATAAGCTACTGAATAGAGACTACGCTTCGCAAGTCGAAGTTACCGCTAGTGTTGGGGTGCTGGGTCGTCGGCGCTTAGCTGGGGTTCTGCGCGACCTTGCGCAGCCGGTAGCCGCCGGTGCCGCGCACGGTGTACAGCACCACGATGGCCACCGCCACCACCGACATCCCGATGGCGTTCATCACAATCGCCTCGGTCGACATCGAAGCGTATGTCTCGCTCCTGCGCACCGCATGCCCCCGGGTTAGTTAGCATCATAAAAAGGATCATCAAATTAATGTTATTGAGGATTTTACCCACGGACTTATATTTAGCTAGACACCGCACGCCATCCATCCAAAATGCTTATGTAGTACATATTATATGTTCGTTTTAAAATCGATGTTTATTATGCTTTTTTAATATCGCGCAATGATTTAAATGATTTTTACTATTTTTAGATATCATAATAAAAAGAAATTAGTATTGTTCATCTTTAATCTAAATCGGCTGGATTTCATACTATTTACCAAAAAGTAGCGTCTATTAAATTTAAGCCCGTGATTATTCCCCCTTTTTGGAACGTAGGGTACTTCTATACAATAAATAGATAATAATTTAACGCAAGAACCTAACTAGGTATGGTAAAAACCTGTTAAATGCACCATAGACTCCATAAAATGATGAGAAAGCAGCTTCGGTTTTACTAATTACGGCTATTACTAGTAGTTATTACTAGTTTAATAGTTTATTACAATCTCTTTTTTAGGGGCACACCTACCATAAACTCCCAGATAGAACCCAGTACTAGGTACCTAGATGGAATTGTGTATTATGTACTGGGTGCTCGGTAGTTTGAAATATTGCTGTACCTACGCCTAGCACAAGCTTTTTATAGTTGTTGGAACATGCTTTACATTGTTGAAAGCAAAAGAAATTATTAAAGACGTTTAAAGAAATGGCTAAATATAAAAACAAAATTGTCTAAAACATATGCATACGAATGTTAGTAATTTTAGTAAAAATCATGCAACAATTAGTCACATTTATTAAAAAGCAAACCACACCAAAATTGTAAAGAAAATGAAAATACAGAACACATTACAATATTTTATTGCAACGAAATAATATTATCACGTAAATATAAAGTAAAATAAACAACTTAAAATACAAAACTAAGTAGATTCTTAAAATAAATTTTATTCCTAAAATTAAAATGAATTTATTTCTATAATATTGTTGATCTGATACAGATCGAATCTACTAAAAGGTATACAATTATAATAATACAATTCGAGATATAAAAGCCTCCATATTTGTACATATAGGTACTTTATATTTTACTGTACAAAATATTATTTTATATTTTTATATGTAGGTATATAAAAAACAAACTAGAAAATCTACTTTAATACTTTTTAACAGCCGGTAGAAAGTAGATAGGTAATTTCTGAACGTTAAAGCCACTTCACATTTGCGTTAAAACCTACCAATCGGGAAGAGATTACTGTAAATATTTATTTTTAACATATTTGAGTAATTGCTCTTTCTCAACCCGCCCTTGGAATTTCAGCTGACTTTCACTAAGCTTTTGCAAGATTTGTCCCGAAATTTGTCATGAAAATCGTTTTTTTATTAGAATATCATAAACGGGTAATTGTTAGATGTTTATTATGTTATCTTTATATCTTTATTATTTTTCATTTTCTTTTAGATTCATAAAAAATTAAAAGTAGCACAACTAAATATTGCTTAGATACGTTAAAAATCTACTCTTGGAAAACTCTTATGTGAAGGGCTCTTGCGATTTTCTGTGCCAGAACTGCCAGGTATAGATTTTTAACAAATAGTTTTATAAAATTTAATTATTAACACAAATGTAGATACGTATTATTTACTTGGAATTATATTTCCTGGCACACACAGCTGCAAGTAACTTCTAAGTATTTTATGATTCGGACCGCACGTAAATAATTACGGTGTAATATCTACAATTGGAAATTCAAAATAAGTCCGGCAGTGATTGGGGCTGCTTTTTCATGAGAGATGTGCGAAGATGATACTAGTTTTCTATGTAGGTTGATCTTGACGATCTAAATCAGAAATCATTCGCATAACCTCAACGCAAAGGCCGCCGTAAGGTATAGATCTACAGATCTACAGAGGCCCTCATATCGCGCGCGTCGGCTCTGAATTTGTTCCTCGACAGTATGTACATGACCACAGCCGTTATGGCAATGATGGCGACTCCGATGGCGTTGATGATGACCCCCTCGTCCGGCAGCCCGCTGTACCGTTCCGCGCTGTGGATATGCACACATACAAGCACTGGCACAACACATGCTAACTACAGACTAAACAATCTGCATACAAGTAGTTGGACATACAATAAGCGCGCAAGATCACACTAGAAACAAACTCTATATCGAAAGTGTAAATAAAAATTCATTTCATTAGATATGATATTTATGAACACGCCTGCATAAAACGTTCTGCAAGTCATATCCAAATTCGAACACAGGTAGATAGATAATGGAACTATATATTTTAAAAAACGTGAAGTATATGTAGAGCGAGCCAAAAAATTAAATAAACTACATTCCGTCGAAAAATTTAACGTTCCTTGGACAATCGAAAAACATATTACATACGTGCGGATTCCGGTTCCATCAGTTTAAGAAAACCTCTAAGTGGATCCCGAAGATTACATTTATGTATCTATTTTCATATATATGAAACAATGAACAATTAATTATGATTATTTGTCTCTCTATTTCCAATACGAATTTACATAATGGTAAAGAATTTTTTTATCACTTTTTTATTTTATGTCACTTATAACGTTTCTAATGTGATCTTATTAAATATTTTGGGACAAAACATATGGATATAACCAAGTACGCAAGGAAGCTCATGCAATGATGCAGTCTAGATGCAACATACACGAACCAATAAGTATTGCTAATTATTTAAAATACAAGCCTAATAAAATAATTTTTGAACGAAATTATAAACCATTTAAACTTTTTGAAAAAATTATGTACCTTAACTCAGCCACAGTAGCATTTCTAAAGGGAAATGTATATTTATTATGTGTTTTCAAATTTGTAATTCTAACTTTATAACTAACATTATATTCCTAACTATTAATTACGATCTATGATCTATTGTAGTGCAGAACTAAAGGAAATATCAAAGTCAATCACAAATTTTCAAACATATCTAACTATAATAATTGATATGTCGGGAACTAAATGGTAACTAGATATTATCTAAGATCTAATTTTTTTATAACAAATGGACATACTACATACAAATTATGAAATACATTCGTTCAATCTTAGATTAATTTGACGTAACTGTATGGAAAGTACAGACTGACACAGTTAATAGTTAACCGTTTCTCGAACTGTGTTCAGCAGTTTTTATGTAGATTTGCCAACTCTAGTAGAGCTATAGCATAGCATGGTTTTGGAATATATGCGTATTTTTAATAACACGTTGTCCATATTCCATCTGAAAGTTTTGTTACCATACTTATATTTTTTAATAGACAGATATACGTACCCAAGGGTGAAGAGAGCCTTTTCAGTCAATCCAGTGAGGCAAGCACACACTCCGAGAACAAAAGTGAGGACGCCAAACGCAGCGTGAATGGGCACCAACGAGGCACGAAAGTTGGCCGTGCCTTTATTACAAATCAACAGTAGAAGGAAGCTGAAGAAACCGACGGCATACTGAAAAATATGAAAGAAAACTTTAAAATACGAGTATCCACCGCTCTACAAAAGCGTGTGAGTTTAAACGATTTCGCGAATTTGAAATTGGTCTCTAAGTAAGAAACTTGGGGTATTAAAAGTTTCATTTCGTAAGAAATTCATGTAAGATTCAAGAATAAAATGCGAGAGTCGAACAAAGCCATTTGAAATTTTAACGAGCTTGAATAACGTTCTTACTTTATTCATATGACTTGTAAGTTTTTTGTGTACAACTAAATTATGTAGCTTCCGGGGATTGAACCTTTCTATTATGCAATACGAGATTCTCGGGCTTCGACCGATAGTTGGTTTACCTTTTGAATAGGTGAAAACGTAATGATATATTACGATTTTGGAAGATTGTACCTTAATACCTACCTTCTATTTTATTTATAAATCGACGTATATTTTCGCTCAAATTCAAAACAATTTACAATCATAAAAAAGAACAAACAGTAATTATTATATTCAAGACCAATTTTATCCGAATTTTCTGGATTTAAAAGAGTTCCTACTGTATTTCTTGATTCTGATAAAAATTGATTTTTATGTCTTTTAATGATATTCAGCTTTGTTTTACAGCAGAATGTACATAAATATAAGTGAAATACTGACTGATCTATGACTTACGCAAGATCTCTAAATTCGAACACTTTACCTAAAAAATCACATTTTGTGATAAAATGAGTAGGTAAATCACTCACTAAGAACGGAATTCTCAGGAACAGCATCTACGCGAATGTAACTGGTAGTATAATATATTTACCTGAAGTCCAAACAGTCCCATAGCCACAAATCCAATCCAGCTGTGGAGAGAGTAGAAATTGTTGATGCCCTTCTTGTTATGGAAGTCCAGAACGGCGAGGAAGCCGATGACGATGCACGGGAACGCTAGCGCGTGGAAGATCGCGTGCAGAAGCTTGACGTATATACGTCTGAAGCACCGGCAGATGCGATATAGCAGCACCGCTGGAAATAATAAAAGCAAAACGGTTAGATCCGCAGTTTTCTGAATCGGGAGCTCGACACGTACGTGAAATGCAGAAAGTAGATTTGTGTCAGCGATCAAAATTTCAGAGCATTTACATACAGAGTCTGGACTTTAAGAGCACCTAGGCACACACTCGCAGCATTTCGGGGTAGCTTCAAATACGCTGCTACCAAGTGCTGGAATAATTTACCCCCACCCGTGCGATACAAGTAAATCCAAGGCCTGGTTTAAAATTTCGGTAAAAAATCCTACTCTCACAACAACAGTGCTTTTAAACCGCGAAATTTCTTAAATTATATAGTTTATGTATATTCTATTATAATATCTTTGTCCACCCTTCGCATTTACCTATTTTATATCTTTTATCTATACTTCTATATTCATATTTTTGTTATTTAATCTTATCTCAAATAATTTCTTTCACTTTATTATTCCGTCCGCGTCACCACTTGGCCCCACGGAAGACCAGCGCTGCGCCGGTGGATTTACCACGGACGTAGCATACGCTGAGTGGCATCCATTTTGATACTGCACACTTTCTTCTTTTGTTCTTGTGTTTGTGTTTTCTTATCTGTGTGTGTATCAAATAAATTTATTTTCTTTCTTTCTTTCTAGTCTAAGGAGCGACTTACTTTTTTAGCGAGACATAGTTAGGTATTGCAGGCATTTCAGTCTATGATTAAAAGCGAAGTTATATTGACTTTTGTATGATTTCAGAGCATCCCCTATTTCCTTGCGTATGCCTGTCTTTTCGCGGAGGAGCTTTGCTTCATCCGCTGATGCTATCGGACCGGTTCCAGCTCAAGTGCTTTGAAAACTGTCCAATGTAGCGCAGTTAGAGTGCCAGTTTATTCAAGTTTAGTGTTTACTTGACTAAGAAAATCAATCCCGCACATAATCTATAGTGTACAAAGCAAGTATTTATTGTCACACATTTTTCAAAAATCATTTACAAGTTGTTCCGGACCGAATCACACCTTGCTCATATCTCCGTGACTGCTTAACAAAGCGAAAAAGCACTTGTTTACTACGAGTAGGGTAATTTTTGTCACCATGCAATACATGTGTGATAAATATGACTTTATTTACTTTTATTTTTGTTGACTACTAAACTTTAATTGTACAGAATAATACAGAAGTCAATGAATCTGCAGGAAATAATTTATTACCAAACTTTTTTGGTTCTATTGGGACTGATAGATATGCACAGATTTATGGGTAGTCCATATAATTATATTTACATAATTATGAACGCTTCGAGGAAATCACAATATATGCAATAACACTAAATTCCTTCAAAGTCAAGGGTATTCTTTATGCAAATTTGCCTGTTCACACTGTATAGAAATTCATCATCATTAATATTTCGGCCATTGTTGAAGTAATTTATCATTCCCATCGCCCAATAGATTACCATAAACCTAAAACAACATTCATGTATCTTTCTCTATGAAGGATCCTAACAATAAAGTGACCAGTTAGTAAGCATTTGATTTTTACTGAAAGTTTTTTAAATGCCCCATTATCCAAATGGACAGCCTATATGGCTTCGGATTACCAGGTCCTGGGTTCGAGTCCTGATTCGGGCTATAGAATAATATTAAGCTTTCTGTCTTATTGACACTTTCAGCTGTGGCTAATACGTTAAGCTGTCGGTCGATCATTTACTTTAAGATCTGATAGTGATCGTTCCAGAATCAAACATAATTATCGTATTGGTGCAAAGCATTGTGTCTAAGCTTCACATCTCCACTCCAATAATAACGCCTGAACCTCTACCCTTAATAAGCTAATCATTATGAGGATGGCTGATAAGGTTAAAAAATTATAACTACTCACAGAAACCACTAAAAGTGATAAACCCAGCAATCATGAGCGTGGGATGTAGATTAAACTGCTTCTCAGGGATGTCGTCGGCCCAGCCATATCCTTCTCTGTAGAAGAACGTCCAGAAGATGGTGAGCGCTGAGACGCCGATGAGCAGGATGGTGGCGAGGGTGATGATCAGCGCATACTCGCACCATTCGCATGCCCCCCGCTCATGTTCCTCCGAGTCGTACGAACGGCTACGTTGTCTGTAACAGAAGAAATTATAGGTAAGTTGCTGTGAAAATCGTAGTATTTCAAACAAGAACCTATTTTGACAGCCACCGTGGCGCACAATGAATTTATAAGGTGGAGGTCCGATTAAATCCAAAAGAGATGTTGTGGATTTTATCCCACTCTTAAAAAGTTATCTCGCTTCCATCTTAAAGTGCATCATTATCAGGTGGTAGGTTTTAGTCAAATTTCATAAATACGCAATTGCCTTTTATTATTACGTGCAAGTAAATGATGTAATTTTCTTCATAACTTCACTATCACACACAGTGTAGTCGATAGTTTACCAAATTGCATCGAAGGCGGATTGATGGTTACAACATTAATCTCTCGAAGTTTGGACGTCAATTTATTACCTACGAGCTAGTTTGCGATGTATCTACTTAAATGGAACTTCTAAAGACACAAAGTTCTACTATTACTACTACTACTATTAAAGTAAATGGTGGTTAGCAGTATATTGAAAGTAAATTAGATACAGAGTAAAACAAAAGTGATTAAATTTATAATTAAGTACCTAATAGACACATTAATATAGTTAAAACTAACGATGTTAAACATCTACATAAAGAAAAAAATTCAGGATTTACGCAATCAAATTCAGGATTTGCACACCATGTATGTGGTAGGATGTGATTGGACATTTTGTAATTTGACTTTAAGATCGACATTGTAACCACATTCTTGCAAATAAAAGATTTATTTATTATTTATTTATTTAATCGACTAATTGCCGTGAACAGTGATCGCTAAGTGAATTTATTTATACGATAGTATATAAAACGTAGTAGGTTTTACAGAAATCGTTAAACTCAAAAATTTGTGCTGAACCTTTATAAAGTTTTAGGATTAGGATACGGCTTTAGAGCTTATCATCATACGTTTACGACCTTCCTATAACTTTTAATCTGTCATTGAATCGCTAACCAAAATTCTGTGTATTTTGGTTGATTAACGAAATCAATTTATTCGATACTATTGGGTTAGTAAATTATTTATAAAATTAAAATTAATCTTTCTATAGGTTTAATTAATAGTAAATATAACTAGCGGCATGTAAGTCTAGCGCTGAACGAAACGTAGAAGGGATGACTGCGCATCGGTACCGTCGCGGACACAATACAATATATACTATAATTACCTAATTAATAGCCAAATCATGTTATGATAATATGTGTGTGTGCGTGCGTGCATGCGTGTGTGTGTAGTTACGTGCGTGTTTGTGCTTATATATGTTAATGTTTATAGTTCTAATTTCCAAAGAATCTTAAGACATAATTATATAGTATAGATATTTACCATAAATGAATAAATAAACGAGTAAAAAAATAAAACATTATTATATTGTCAATTTTTATTTTAGATATAAGCAGTCTTATCGCAAAACGGTATTTCTCTAGGTATATAAATTCAAAAAAACTAAAAAAACACAAAATATATAATTATATTTAACAAACCAACTGAAAATTAACAATAATAACAGTGCAACTCAGAGCAATACTCTCTCACTAACTTCTGCGCAATAACGGTCATCTCTTCACTATCATGAAGGCATCCCTGTTAGTTTAAACGAAGTAGATTTTATTGCAGCTACAACGTGGATTAGTATTGCGGAGCTCCGCCGAGCTTTAATTTAATGCAGAGCTTTTATTTACAGCGACGTACTTACTCGCTGCAATATAAATATGAAAGAAAAGCATTTGTTCGTTTTTAACAAACAAGCTGTAAGGGTTTTGAATAATTAAAAAACAAAATTCAATCGACCAACGTCAGTAATAAAATATAGAATTAACAGTCCTTATGTTTTTAGCTAGCAAACCTTTTGTGAGATCTTAAATTTGATCACTTAAGGCACTAGATCATAATGATGAAATATATCCTTCTCTATTTTATTTTTCGGAAAATTTTAAAACTGTGCTGGAAACGTCACGCATATTCGAAATAGATTGTAGATAAGTACCTACCATGACCAGTTAAATGAAAAGAGTTAAAAAAAATTAAAGCTCTACAAGGACTTTTATGATAAAAATCCTTTACATCGACGCCCGTAATAATCGCCGATATCTTACGATTGCCTATCTACATATTTTACAGTTTGGAACATATTCAATTACATCAGCTTTCAAAACGAAAAGAACTGCATTATAAACAGTCAATTTGTTTAAAAACTAGAACGCTACATGCTGACATACGGACAGACACGTTAAACTTACATCGCCTCTCTTTTTCACGTCAGGGTTTAACGAACACTATTTGTAATGCTGTAATATTAGAAGAAATGTGGACGGACATGATCGTGGTCACAAGTACTCTTGTGGAACTTTGGTATCTGTGTGTTGCGGTTTCCTTTCGAGCTCGGCGCTTCAGTTGTCTTCCATTCAAACAGGTTCTGACTTGTTCGAGCTAATGAACAAACACTATGCAGCTTCAAGCAAGTGTACTGATTTTGCTTTGACTCGTTTGATTTGGCTACAATCTAGATTGTTTCCTCCTAGGAATTTGAATTCTTGACACGAAATTGTGATACGACGCTATGTAAAATTGTAAGTGCTTTAGATAATTTTTTTATAACTTACCTATCTAAAGTTCTACTTAAATTGTGTTATCTAAAGTTGGTTTTAAATATCTTGCCAATTATTTATTTGTATTTTTCTTTATCAGATTAAAAATGTAAAATTGATCAGGTTTTAAAACTTTTTAATTTTTTGTATGATTATAAAAAAGTAGACTGTTTTTCTTACAGATCAATAAAAAAATATTAGTGGGTCCCATTGCTCTAGATGCCTACTAATAATTTGGACCACCTGATGGTATATGGAAAATAAACTTCAGACCAGAACTTAATAATACTAATTGGCGGCGGAAGTAAGCATGACAGTAGTAGGTAATTCCCCGGGCAAGCTCTATCAAGAAAAGACTACTGCGAAAGATTCAATTTTAGCCGGAACGTATTAAAAATACTAAAATAATTGAAAAATCTCTACTTACGTTTTTCTTTCGCCAAAGCATTTAAAGAATAAAACGAACCAATGACTGCAATAACCGTGTAGATATCCTATGTAGGTACCTAATACCGCTTGTAAGGGCCGCAGAGGTGTCAAGTATCGAGACATGAAAGCACCGGATGCCGGGGACAGGGGAGATGTCACAAGGATAAATCGTTATACAGCTCTATAACATTTTATACAACTCATTAGAACCTCTTTGAGTAGGCCGCTGCGATTTATTTATTAGTTTTATGTGTCGGCTTTAACCATGTGTTATTCGTTTAGTTACTGAAGGATGAATTACAATTATTATTTTATTTTTATTAGAATGATGTTATTATTTATATTATAAAAAAGGTGAATAGTGTCCTTACGGCTATAATAAACTGCCTCGATAGTTCAGTGCCCATGTTGCTCGAACTAAGAGGTTTTGGGTTCTACTCTCTGTAGGTCACTTTATAAACTTTTTTGACTTCCGAGAAGTTCACAGTCCGGAGTTGGAAACTTAGAGATGTTACATCCCGTGGCTTGGAGCACATGAAGCCATCGGTCCCGATCATTTTTATTATATTATCACTATAATAAATTAATAAACATAACTTTATTATTTTTTTTTAATTGCAGTTAACATTATCAGATTCACCTTAAACCCGCCAAAGAGCGTTGGAGAATATGGTAGTCTAAGCCGACCTTACCCTGTTCTCTATAGAGGCAGGCCTAGGCCTGCAATGGGCTCTTGGATCTGACCACAAAGAAAATACAATTCGCCCTTGATGAATTTCACTATTCAAGGTTGCACAGATCCAGTTAGTAAGTAAGTTATGTAAGAAAAAGCCTAACTGTGTATAAATAAAATAGTGTTTAATAATTCGGCATAACCGCTGTAACTAATAGAATTCGTGACCCCTGTGTTCGTGAACAATTTAATTAAGCTCACGATTAATAAAGGACATTGACCTAATTTGGTGCACTTCTGTTAACAGAGCCTATGTGTGTAATTTTATGTTCCCAAATTAGCATGTTTTATGGAAAGTATATTTTGTTGACCAATTAACTTGATTATAGTTTTTTTGCTATCAGAATTCACAGGCGCAGCGTTATACGGGCTGGATTTATATGACGACGGTTTTGAGTTCGATTTCCAGCTGGGCCGATTGAGATTTTCCAAATTAGTCCCAGTCTGGCTAAAAAGAGGCTTACGCTATGGCTGGTAACCACTCTACCGGCAAAGACGTACCGCTAAGCGACTTAGCGAAAGCGAAAGAGTTGTGGATTTCATCCTAAGTACAATTAAGTCCTCACGAGTCACGAGATTTACCATAAGTTGTGATCGCAATTGTTTAACTTGTTGTTAATAAAAAAGTAATGTAAGTACGTTTATATAACATTCAAATCCATTTACTCTTCTAGCAACAATCATCTAAACTTTCTATATTATCAACATTAATTAATGATAGGTTGCACCTACATAAGTAATTGTTTGCGAAAACAAATAAATATAGCTAATTGAGAGTTGCATAAAGTTGGTCGTAAATCCACATACATCTTTGTTCTTAACGATCTCTGTCTGAAATTCTCACTACCTATTTGGTACTTTCTCTCGTCCACTCACAAAATAACGACATTCAACTAGGTAATTCACACATTATTTTCATTTATCGTTTATGTGATGACTTTTATGTTAGTTTATTTGCATTTTTGAAAACAATGGAACTAGACTAACTAGCTTGTATCGTATAGGGTAGGTACTGCTGAGAATAAAAACTCTCCTTCACTACATTTTCTAAGAAAAAGTCCCCTGCCGTATCATCTGTGTGATATAATCAAAGACTTCTAAACGAAACGAAGCTATTAGGATTTTTAGCATTAGATAACGATCCATGAGGAAGGGTCACCATTTTACTTTTTGCTTTTTTGATGCTATTGAAACTATTTTGCATGCGAGTGAAATTGCGGGCGGCGCTAGATTTAAATATGCACAAATTAATCAAAATAACGGACATTGCAATTATACAAAAAAAATCTTGTTGGCTTTTTTAAGTAATAGGTAATAAATAAAATTTCTAAAAAGGATTCACGATTTTCAAAAATGTAGCAATATTGCAAAATATTCGCAGAATATTTGAAAAGTAGGCCTGTGTGCACCAAGATTTCGGTTATCATAACCAATGGTTAATAAGGTAAACGTAATTTACATCACCCGTACGCCGGTTAAGGATAAGTTTAATTATCTTATTGTTTTTAGTAATTTGGTTAATGAGTTGGTTATTGAGTAAAAAGTAAATTGTCGTGAATTATGTGGTTTGGGATCTTAGTTCATTGTTAATAGAAGTTAGCTTAGATCATTCATTCTGTAACAATGTTTTTATTAGTTGACATATGACGTTCGAATTCCTCTCTATGTCTCTCCGTCTAACGCGATACTATAGAGAAAGAGAGATAAAATATAATTACGATTATCTCTCGAGACGAATTCGATTGTTACATGTTAACTAACAAAAACATAGTTATAGAATAGAATTGCAGAAGATTGGGAGAACTCAAATCTAACATTAGTACAATCAAGGTTCACTTTCTACTCAGTTCTCAAAGTTTGTTACTATCCACGCAAATTATAGAACAAGGTGTTGAAAATGTTCCTCTGTAAAGTCCTAACTAAGTTTGCTGTTTAAATATGCAGTTGCCACTGAAAGTCAGTAGTATAATCTAAGTTTTCCGCATCTGCCACATCTTGCTGAGAAAGTTAACGCCCATCTTTTAACTATTTTACAGAAAGAATACATTATTCACAGTGAACTTTCAACTCAAAATTTTTAACAAAAAATAGAACCGACTTAAAACGCACTAAAAAGTAAATAAATTTTTTTAAATAAAAATAGAACCGACTTAAAACGCACTAAAAAGTAAAAAACAACTCTGTCATTTAGTTGCTTTAATTTACTTAAGCATATCTATGAAGTCGGTGCCAGCAGGTGCAGGTTTTTATTTTAAAAAAATTTTTATTTCTTGCATTTTAGTGATTTATCGCCACATATCGTACTCGTACTATACTGTCATATTATATACGGTATAGTATTATACGGCACTAGTAGCCAAAAAGCTACCGATACCGAGAAAAAAACTGAAATCGCTGTAAGCGTGACTCCAAAGTTTGAAGAGTTCCTTCAATTTCCCCAGGATATCATCATCAGATCCTAACATGATGACAATGGGACCTTGGAAGTATGCTCTTTCTAATAAAAAAAGAATTATCAAAATCGGACAACTCTGTAAAAAGTTATGCGTTGTCACACATACAAAAAATAAATATTTATTTCGTCTGTTAAAAACCCACAATTACAAGAATCTTTAAAGTCAATTAAACTAAGGCCGATGAAAGTTAGTTCTAGGATCTTTAAGCGGCTTTTGGTTGTTGTACAGAAAAGGAACAATAATTTGATACATAATAATGATGATTGGATAGTGAATACACTATACTCGTCAATCATTTACGATACTTAGATGAAATCAAGCGAAATATTGCAACGGAAACGGTCAGCTTTCAAATAATCTTGAGATTTTCTCGTAACAAAAAAAGCGACGAAACGAGTTGTATCATCTAGCTGTTCTACTTAAACGGTTGCATTGAAGAGAAGAGAAATGTGGCGTAGGGTCTTGAGAGGGCGTCGTGAGGGGGGGACCGGTCAACGAACTCTACGGCCATGGTACTCCTGGCCTACATGACACTATACTTACTGTCAATATATTCAATGCGTTTAGATCAAAATGAAGAATGAAACTACCAAGTAAGTACGTAATAATCACACAACATTTTAGACTGAACTTATCTTAGTAAGAACATTATTATACGTCATTAGAATAGTTGATTATGAAGCACGGTCTTTGGTATTAACACATTTGTTACTGTTGCCAAATAAAGGAACCTAAAACGAACGTCCGAACGAATAAAACGGATATTAAGAATACAATAACGGTGATAATCTAGCAAGCTACTCTTAAAAATGTATCTAGATAACAAAAGAGTGGTGGTGAGAGTGGGGTGGTAACTGAAAATAGCCTTAACCAACGTAGCTACAGACAAATTGTATGTATGTCATCTTGCGAATTAAAAATCATTTTATTTGCAAACAATTTTAAAAGGACTGTCACAAAAGTCAGCGTGGAAATTAAAGCGGTCAGTATTCCAAAGTTTTAAGCCAAATGCTTTCACAAAATGCTCAAACAATATCTTCCAAAGGCGCTTGTAAGATTGCGTAACAATCTTAGCAAGAATCGTTGAATTAACCACATTCATTGGAAAACTTCTTAGAAACTTTGCCTCTCCGTCTAGAGTACCACCATCGTAATGACCACTCAAAATGAATAAGAGCTTTTGGAGCGTCTGGGAACATCAATTAACGACTCAGTGTAGTTTAAAATACGGTATGGTTTCGTTTGTCAGTTTAACGTAGAATGTTTCTATAAAGAAATGTAATTGGAGACGAGATACTCGAATGTCGGTAGCATTAATTGGTAATTCTTAAGACAATGTATATGATAATAGTTGATGCATTAGTAGCTAGTCCTGTCAGGTGATCTACAAAACCATCTAATTAAACTTCTTATTAATTAAACTAATAAATGAAATAAAATTAAAATGACATCTGCGTATTTTCTTAATTTACAATCTTTGCTTAATTTGTCTCAGTAGAGCTCTACTTCACATATAAACACAACTATTTTAATGTCGGCCAAATTGGAGATAATCTGTCTACAGTATTGCTTGTTGATTACGCACGTAAGTTTCGACAGGAACATTCACTGTTACAAATTTTAGAGATGTACTTCACTGTACTCTATGTGTGGTATGAAACTTGTTTGAATTTGTTATTCATGTTTTATTTGTTAACCTGATTTCTTTATCTTTAGAGTTTAGACAAAGGTTTCTCTGTCCGATAGTTTTATTAAATTTTACATAAATTCCAAGTAGCAATTGCCTCATTGACAACCATCGTCGTGACTCGTGATTGACAATTAGAGTCACCCAATTTCGTATAATATCTTACGGAAAAAAAGAGTATAGGGAAATAATAATAATAAGGAAAAAATAGCGATACAAATAGGAACACAGGTCTAATGGTACAGGTAAGATACAAGGAAACCCATTTTGCGAAAGGTGCTGGTTCGTAACGATTAGTGTAGTCCGTTTATATGGAAACGAAGTGTCGCTCGCCATAGAGATAATATATAAAAATCATAAAACCATTATGTCGATTCTTGAAAAAAAAATGCATGCAATGCAATGCAATCAATTCGACTGTCAATGCAATACGACAGAAGTCGTTGGTGAATTTCGATTTCTGTTACATACGCTTTGCAAAAGTTGTACATCGGCTTTAATACAGGCGTGTCATTTGGAAAACTACTCTACAGTAGTGTTGCTGCGACAAGTCGTCTGCAGTTGTCGACTGTGATCGGCTACGAATTCCCACCCTAAGTCACAAGTATATTTATTTTGGCGTCTCCGTAATGTCAGTGAAAAAGAGCTTTTTCTCAGATTTTTTGTCACAAGCAGCTTACATTACAAACATTCAATTCACTATATTAACTTACCAACTATAAGCGCCTTTTTATGTCTTTCATGACGTAAGTTTGAAGAAAGCGAAAATAAAAATGCAGAGAACAAAAGTTTTTCTTATCTCGGCTTTTTTCCGCAGCAGGTCTCTTTTTTCAGTGAATATCATGAGAAATAAAAAAAAGTGTAGGTAGGATTTGTAATCGAAGATTCCGTGTAAATATATAAAGAGAGAAAGTCAAGATTACTTTAAGAAAAATAAATCTGAAACAGTTTCGCCATTGTGCAATATTTCAACGGTCTTAAGTTAAAAGTGTTTTTAGGTTTTAATATTCATTCATGTTATTACAAACACTTAATGGTAAAAAAATCAAGTAAATTTTGAATAACTAGACAGTTGACTTATATTATCTCAAAAATAACTAAAAAAAACTTTAACTGATCCAAACGAAAAGGCCCCAAAAATGTTACATTTTTATATCCTTTTATGGAACCCTAAAGAGCGAAGAGAAAGAAAATTTTCATCTTAATTGAATACATTTTAGCTCCCTTGGTAACCATAAGATAAGAAGTTTGTAAGAAGTCTCTAATAAAAATAAAGTTAACGCCTTGTATACCCCCAGATCTTTTATTGCACTTACAACGCCGAAATTAAATGTGTACCGATCGTAAAGAATCGATTGCTGATTTAGTACACTAATTAGGGGACAAAGTTTCGTACCATGTTAACGATTCCTATAACGATAATAATGGGACACGATTACATTACATCACAAGAACAACCTCAGTTAGGTAACCTTAAAGGTTGTACCAACATTGTCCTTTACAATGTATGACTGATATTACTTATCGTCGTGTTTCTTTTGTTTAAAGAGAATAATATAGTGATTTAGTGCACAATGAACAAGTAGATATTGATGCCAAATATTTAAACATTATCAATGGCACGTGTTTAAACAAAACTGTAAAGTCGACACTTTTGAAACGTTAAGTTTGGTTATTTGTAGCGACTCTACCACCAATTCGGTAGGCAGGTTCTGCTGAGAAAAGACGATAAAAAACTGCTAAATATACATATAGTATAGCAGATTTTATTGGCAATGCATATCATGCCAAACTTTATTCAGCCAAAAGTAGTGCCAATTCATTCATAAGCGCATTGACTAAATCGAGGATATTAGCATTCTACTATCATTATTGGTTAATTTCTCAACAAACCAAGTTACTTCAAAGTAATCAAACTTTCAGTTCCTAAAAATATAAAGATAATGAAATGCTTTTTAACCGACGAAAAAAAACGGAGGAGGTTCTCAATTCGACACGTATATTTTTTTTAATTTATGACCACGCATAACTTTTTACAGAGTTTGATAATTCTTTTTTATTAGAAAGGGCATACTTCCAAGGTGGTCCCATGGAACTCTTCAAATTTTGGTGGCACGCTTACAGCGATTTCGGTATTTGTCTCGGTATCGGTAGCTTATTGGGTACCGTATAATACTACTATACTAGTGCCGTATAATATACTATGACAGTTTTATAATTTAAAAATTTTAACAAAAAATAGAACCGACTCAAAACGCACTAAACAGTAAAAAATTACCGAGCTTTAATTTACTTAAGCATATCTAGGAGTCAGTGCCAGCCAAGGTTTCTACTTTAAGGACGTTACCTATAACCCAAAAACTGCTTTACTACAAATAAATGTTCCTTAAACTTGCTGACACCGACTTCATAGATATGCTTCAATAAATTAAAGCAACTAAAAAACACAGTTATTTTTTACTTTTTAGTGCGTTTTAAGTCGGTTCTATTTTTTGTTAAAATTTTTAAATTATAAAATGGTGATCTTAGAGAAATGCAACTGGTCTGCTTCTTTTCAGGAGATCTCTAGGATCACGAAAAGTGATTATAACTTCTCAAAGAAGCTAGTTAAGAAAGACTAATTGAAATTAAATATATATTAGCTTTCGTTCTAAGCTTACCGGTCTAGAGAAACGAGAGTATAATTAAGTATGCAATATTGCTTTATCACTTCCTGTATTATTGCACTATCCATTTTCCTTGACATAATTAACGATTTAGTATTTAAATTTGAGTTGCATGGAATTGAAAGAATTCATACGCGTAGTACCGATCCATAATAGTATGCTAATAATATCCATTTACGTAGGAAACTATTAATTAAGAACCTTTTATAGTAATTTACTGCAGCTAGCCTATGCTTCACAAGCTAAAATATTTTTAATCTCATTCATTTAGTCACGATTGTACATATGGACTGTGGTGTATTCAGCCCTTTTTAATGTTTAACCCCAGGCTACAAGCCCCTTTTTTCGTATAAAAGAGAGGGTTTTAGAGCTTAGAGCCACCACGATGCTTCAATGCGAGTTGGCGGGCATAGGGTAATTAAATGTGATTACATAAAGATAGCCTTATGATAATGAACGGAAGCAACAGCTTAACGCGTTTTTCTAAGCATTAGGGGTAGAAGTGCTAGTTACAAATTATTGGAAAAAGAAAAGTCCCAACTTGATTTAATTTGATTTTAGGATATCATGATCTTTTTACTCTTACAGGTAACCACTACCAACGAAATAAATGTAGTGCAATAATAAACTCCAAAAAAATACTTTTCACGTCAAGTTGGTACATAAAAGCTATCTGGGCGAGAAGTCGGTACGGTCTTTTTGAAACGAGAACTGACCCAGTATTCAAACCCAAGACCTCATGATGCGTAACCTAACAGTATACCACTGGACCAACGACGCAAATCTAATAATATAATTGACTTGAAATAAACACGTTTCACGTCGAGTCAGTACCAATTGATACATGAAAGCTGTCTGGGCGAGACGTCGGCACGCTCCTTTTGAAGCGCGAAAGTGTAACAAGCCCCGCGAATGCCAATGACAGCTATTTACTCGTACTGAGAAATGTTTAGCAAACATTTCCCATAAATGTTCTAATCGTCGTACGGTCGTGAAGTGTAAGTGGCATTTCAGAACCCAAACAAAAATGTTTGCACAACTCTATCCTTACTTTTTTCTATACCAACCCGTTTTTGCTGTAAGATGTTACGTTTGTTTTGGTTAAATTTCAGGAACTTGAAGAAGTCACAAAAGTGTTACTGTTTTTTCCTGTTCTTTTGTAAATTAACAATAATTTCTCTACCGTTTATTTGCTACTTCAAATATAAATCATGTTTCCGTATTAAGAAGGAAATTCACGTATCTATCTAATACAAATATGGAAGTATACGGCTTATGATGTAATAAACCTGAAGACAAAAGTCGATAACCGAAGTAGTGATGACCTATGTATCTAAAACTAAATCTGTACCTATGGACCTCATAACAACGCTTAAAGTCACTCAGCGAATACTAAGGCGAGCTATGTTCAGAGACCCGCAACAAAACAAAATTTAGTTAAAGCTTATGTAGTGTGGTTGTGGAAGGGGCACAAACTCAGAATAAAGTCGAAATGTTAAACCGGAAACCGACATTTTAGTCGATCACGAAGAAATGTTTACTTGTTTACGAAAAACCTATGTCCAACAATAGTCCATGGATTAATAATGATGCTGATGATGACAATGATGTTTAACCGAAGGTATAAGTTAAAATGTAACTAATATAATGTCAATTGACATTTATTCTCTCATGTTTAAAGTTTTTTTTTTTTTGTAACTCTAGAACCTCAAGACTTTGATATATTGGCGTGGCGCAGTGGGCATTATGCGCGGTAAAATTTATAAGAAGGATGTCCATTGAGATTTTCTAAGTTAACCCAGGTCTGGCTGGTGAGAGGCCAGTGGAAGTCGGCTCGCTTTGATCTTAGATTGCGTCATCACTTACCACCAAGTGTGATTACAGTCAAGTTGTGGTACATAAAAAATGTACTAACTTCAACATATTGTTATAACACCATCAAATCTATACATTCCATAATAATCATAAAGATCATTATGCGAAACATAAAAATATTCCAAACCATAGACTACAGTACAAAAGCCCCGTCCGTTTTAATGAGGAAGCGCTCTACAAAAACCACACTACAATTATTGTTACGTAACGTCACCGTTTTGAATATAATCTGTACCCGCTTGCACAGACGCTGTAATGCACTAGGTAGTTCGTTATGTTGGGTAATAGTTCATTATGAATACGTTAACATTCTAACTTTGAGTTAAACTGTGCGTTTAATACGCACAAGATTAGCATCTAGATCTCATCACAGCAAAACTAACAATATCTTCTATTTAATATGTGTTCAACACAATCTAAAACATAATTACAAGGAAACCGTATATTACTTTTAGTTACATAGTTAAAGCAATTTATAAATATATTTATTACAAATTTTCTGTATTACATTTATCGTCAAGCAAAATTATTTAAGTGATTTTGTTGGCGATACTTACATACGTAAACATGTTTCGGCCTTTTAAACCAGAACATAGTTAATAATAAAATCCCCGATAATAAAGTACATTTTCTAGGCGAAATTTCAGACCACCTTTGATTTTATAGAGACGAATATTTCAACATTCCATGAATTCAGTCTGCGAGTGTCGTGTCCATAGACATTTTGCAAAATCTACGCAATTCGTATAATAAACGTAACCTCATTATGATCTGGGAAACAGAATCACAAGGAAAGCTAGTCTGTAAGTATATTTGCAGCAAATATTCCACATTCAGCATTCGCTTTCAATTTTTTCCCTATTCAACAAGCCCAGACCGTAGTTTCGCTGACGACCAAAGTGAAAACGAGAGGACTGCTGCCCCTATAATAAGCTCCATTGATCTTTGACCCTTTCAATTGGATTTAACAAGTCGTTGCTGATTGCAAAAACGATAACGGAGGATAGAAGCAAACGTAATAGATTGTACTGTTACTGTGTTATCATTTGACAGGCTATAGATAACAGTAACATCTATCTTAACAGTTCTAGTGCAGTAAAAAATAAAATGTTTTGGTCACAAAGATATTTCGATGTAACAAAGAAAAAATAACTTAAAAACCAATGTACAACTGGCGGTCCTATCACTAATACGTTTACTAAAGTAATTAGGGTAAACAAAGAGGCAGAGAATAAATATGTCAATCGAGGATGAATTGCCATGTTTCCAAAATCAAGTCAAGAAGATGATATTCCAGAGGGGGGGCTAAAGTCATCAAGTCAGTTCAAAGTTATTAATATTGAACAATTTACACACAATTTTTAAGGGATGATGATCCTCGTAGAAATAATAACTACTAATCTAAAATCTTTATTATTGCTCAGTAACAATATGCTATCTAGGTATATTCAAATACGTAAATTAGAACTAAATGGCACCTAATCAAATGTGAACATTTCTTGGAGCCTATCGACTTCGATTAAAAAAATACAATGGACGGAACGGAAAACGATGTTATTCACGCCCGTTGAAAAAAACCAGCGAATGCTTAACAAAATATAACAATTGCCGTGGGAGCCACTCAGCTATTAGCTATCAATTGTGTAAAGGTTACGGGGTCAGTGTTAGGATGGGTGGATTAACAGAATATTCAGGGTCACATTCTTTGTATAGCTATCAAAACATTTCTGTACAAAAATGTGTATTCAAATAAACATGTACATATCCAATTAGTGTCATATTATACTCAAATGAGAACCACTGACCTGTTTCAGTGAACATTTTTATCTTGGATTTGGCATAATGATCCAACTATTATGCGATCCTTTCGTCTATATGTATAAATAATTTCGTCTATATGTGCAAAGCGTTAGCTCACAAGGTAGATAATATGTCAAGTTCTTGTCAGAAGCAACTATGCGATGCTGTAAGGTGGCAGTTATAAAATATACTGTCAAGCACACGGATGCTTACTTTCTTAGACAAGTTGTCTCTAAAGAAACCTGCTGAATACAGGTATTTTGTCATTTTATATAAAGTTTTACAAATCAGGAAGGCCACGAACCTACCTAACAATTATAATAGAAGATAAATATAACAAAAGTAAAATATTTTGTTGTAAGGTACATTTACCTTACCGTAGTAAAATAATGTTGGTATTTTCAACCACGAAAATTATTCAAATTAATTAGTGACTACCTATCAAAAATTAATATATTCCAACAGAACACAGTAGATAAAACATCCACTAATTAAAACAGAATTTTAATTCCAATTACCATTTATCAGTATTGACAGATTCAATTTGGATCGTAATTAATAAAAAGTTTGCAGTCGTATCCATTTAACGAGGGAAACAACTAAATGATTTACCCGTTCGAGGTCAGATTTACAACAAAACAACAGATATTTGTGCAATATTACGAGTAGATCAGTAGTACGAGATCAATATCTCAGTTATTGTTATTGAAGGACAATAACCAATAAAACATTTGAAAGTGTTGTTTGAGCACGATTTTAGTGATATCAATGGACAAATTTAAACAAAAAATACTTTCGCAGTCATAGACAATATCGTTCTTAAATTACTGTTGTAAAAGTTGTGTGAGATAGAACGCTATTTGTATAAAAAGTCCACTTTTGTCATTGATATTTTTATTATTTTTTAAATTAATTGAGTACTCAACTGAAGAGACGCTAAAATATATATAAAACTATTATTAGCCCCAGAGTTAGATCAAAATATGAAATCACTAGATTTCACTTCTAAATTACGTAAATATTTATAATATCAGAAAATAATTTCCCACAACTTTTAATTTACAACAGAATTGCAGTACAGTTTAAAAATATTATGCGGATAATGCCTATAGTATATGGTACTACACTAAAACAAAACATCTACTAATGTACATTAGTATAACATTACAGAAGGGAAATATACTGGTAACTTTAATAATGTAGGAAATATACTAGTACCAGTATATGCATCTAAAACACGTGAGTATATGTCGGTTAATATGTTGAACACCATAACCCCAATACCTTCGAACAAGTGCAAAATAATGTGTTCCCAATAAATGGTAAAAAGTGGCCCATTGGTCTCGAAGTTTATGTACAGCATAGCAATATAGATCTTATGTAAATGACCATAAAGCGTAGTCATTTGTTTGAGTAAACGTGGTAGATGCGTGATAACGGTACTAAGCTACGTTTGTGAATGGCTGAATGGATTTCACTGGTTTGCGGTCAAAATGCTTATAGACTATAGATATATTGAACTACTATTCTTAGGTAATAAAAAGTAAATTGATTTTGAGTGTTCTGTTAAATTAGCTATACTTATTCTAGACAAGACGTCTTCTAAGGCCAGAAGGGTAATCAGTCCTTAGTAAGGACTATTCCAACTGATTTCCGTGGTAAGAGTCATAGATTCAATGTTGTCCCGGCGGTATCTCCTCAAGTAGCCTTAATAAACCTAACAATATCAGCTATGATGGGGTTTGTTGGGACAGCTTTGCTTACTCTTGCATTATCTAGAGACTCGGCTATAGCTGGTAGACCACCATACTCTGAACATGATGGATCTTCATTAATATGTCCAAGCAGAGGTGCGGGTTTCATGTCCTATAATTACTATCAAAAGTAACAGGACGTGTTGAAATTTTCGCGTGTTTACGTGCACGAATACAGAGATCATTCAGTTATGAAGACGATGATATTCCTTACACACTAAAATCGAATTACGCTTTTATCTCGAAAAGCTGTATAAAACTTCAAAAGGCAAAAAAAGGTTTGTTGACAAGAAACACGGAAGGGTACCGGAAAACGTCAAAGCTTCTGAGAAACCGCAGCTTAGTGAAGCGAAGTATATCTGTTACATGTGAACCGTGCTTGAATTTATGTCAAACGTTCATTTCTCTACGTGATAAATAAGTGATCACATAACTATTAATACATGATATTACAAAATCAAATGTATATTTATCATAAAATATAAAACATTCTCATGTTAAAGTAACACCAGACCAAGTACATACATAAAAAAAATTAAACTATAAAAAGTTATCAGATATCCTGGAGTTCCTAACTCTATGAAATATGTACTATGCTAATTTGATTTGCATGATTCCTAGTTTTAAATTATCCACCAAATCTACCGGTAGTTAGTTAGCCCACCAATAAAAATAAAGCTAGGCGAAATACAGAAAAAGGGGAAACATGGAATCAAATGTTTGTTTACATGATATGAATGCTAAAATTAAAACAACATTCATAAAAACATTCCATACAAATAACAGGAAAGGGTTGTGTAACTATTACGTACAAAGGCGCATGTAATAAAGTTACAGGTACGTGTACGGTACAAGAATCTTCACGAGAATTTTGAAAACATACAGAATGAAGTATGTCGGATTGAATAAAATTCACCCTTTTATAACCTAAAATATTTCAATGTATGTTATATTGAAATATAATATTATTACTTGAATATAAATATTATTTTTTAACATACAGTTTCTTTGCTCCCCATGCATTATAAAAATATTCCAAGATCATAGCTCTTGTACATCCACAGTACATAACCACAATCATCTAGTTTAGTAACCATAACGTAACTGGGATCAAGTTCTTAACAAGCTCTTCGGCAAAGAAGGAAGTTAAATAAAGGATTCCGTCAGTCTCTAAATAAACAATACAGAAGAAATCAGACACTATGAAACGCAATTATCAAGGTCAGTGACTATAGCTGGACTCAATATCATAAACTATTAGGTAAGGAAGAATGTTAAATAGGGCTTCTATCAGTTTCCTATAAGCATTTTAAGGGTCTTCTTTGCATCACCGGCGTACAACGTTACCTACGTGGTTATCAACTTGAATTTTTTTACTGACGCAGGATTTATTGTATAAAAAGATAAACTCTAAACAATTCCGACACTTCGTCATTACGCATTGTTCTAGCTTTTTCGTTACACCCTCAATATAAAAGACATCGTTTCCACAATAAACATTCATCAAACATTCCGGCCAAGTTTCAGAGACGGGAAGAGGAATTGGAGCATAAAGGACCCCGCGTTTAAGGGAAGGTAGAAAACAAAGTTTTTATGAAATAAAATACGGAAAGGGTGCAGATAAATAAGGGAACATAGGGACTAGAGAAATAAGGAAATAGTACTTTAGACAAAAAGAAGTAAGTAGATATTTTGTTATGTTAAAATTTGAAACATTTTGTAGATATGATTTATTAGGTATTGTTTTGTAGGATAAAAAGGCTTGATTATGATTGTAGTAAATGCCTGATGGTCAAAGGTAATGAGGTCAAGCTGGAATATTCACTCTTGCCTTAAAAGTGTTCAAATTATAGGTAGCAGGAGACAATATAGACGCACTCGTTGATACGAAACATTTTGTGCTTTACTAGATATACATCGCATTGTAATATATAGTATATTAACAAAATGAACAACTCAATAGGATTAGGGAATCAAAAACTTTAGGAAGATGCCGACATAATTTATAATAAGGTTTCGGAGCTTCCGAAGAGTTAGACGTAAAAAGTTCCAAAACAACCTAACGGGACTGATTAAGAAGTAGCTGACTTACTAGCAAACAGCCGTTTTAGTAACAGTATTCCTTATTAGAAACCGTTTAAGGTTTAATTTTAATTCTTGGATTAGTATTACAAATAAAGCCAATGAGTTGTGAATGTGATACGCATTCTTAAATTAAGTTGTACACGTGTTATGATGATCGTGCTTGTTATTTCAAGTACATAGTAGTCAGATTCTCACTTACAACAAGTTATGTCTTAGTAACTTGCTACGCATGTATATGCGTATGCGTATGCACATAGACACGAGTAGTTATAAACCAAAAAATGCGCACATGCATACAGTGATGGCTTTAAAATGCAACAAGATAAAGAAATTGTTAAAATACTAAAGATATACTCAAAATCGCGACTCTTTACATTACGTTTTCAATGTCATTTTCGTTCAATGCTTACTTCCTAATCGTTACAAAGAATTTCAGGAAAAGGATGAACAAAACGATGAAGTCGACAAAAATACTGTAACCTTGAAAAATCTACTAAGTTGCATGCAATCTCGTCGAATCCTGCTTAATCAATCACAACTGTCTTTAGTGTGGAGATTTTTTAACTAAACAAGATAAGGCAAGGTCGATTTATGTAACCGACGTCGAATATTTAAGATGACGATGATAATGTATCGCGACCTTGGGAGATGACTACAGCCAAATATATCTAACGAATATATTGTAGATGAATTATTTTGACTATTATTTAGATACGATGTTCTGTTGCGACTCTGAAGTGATGTGCCGTTGATAATTACCGAAGCGTGACTAAAGCGTCCTGTGTAACATGGTTGGCTATGAGTGTACTCTTTGCTCAAGTAGGTAGGTGTTGTCTTTCGTAGCAGCAAGTGTGTCAATAGGAATTGGAATCAGCCCTAAGGTACGTCCACGAATGCCTTCATATGGTTTATTCATAACCACGTTTGGAACCGCGTGGCCGCGTGAAGGTATTCGCTTATTCATACCACATACAACACGGTGTATCAAGTAGGTTACCTCAACTACGGCATATGATGAAATAAATATATGAAAATGCACAGGTAAGACATTTTCCACAGACAGTTTCGCTCCGTGATTAATTATCATTAATCTATGTGAAAATGTAAGTATCTAAAAACATGCTTTTGTAAATACTACAAGGCATTGCCAAGACCATCTCCTTTTTTTTAACGCTGGGAAATGCGTTTATGCATCTCCTCCGGAAACAGAACGGTCATAGCTGCGCCATTTCTGGGGGGGTATGTGGGACTCCCCGGCTGTGAAGCAGCCGAAATACCCACTAAAGCCCAGCGATGTTCCTTCACGCCGCCTGGTTACTGGGTCCCGGGAGCATTATGAATCGTTCGCAACCCAGCCAGCAGCATCCGCCGAGACAGACCCTCATCTGGGGAATCAATGAATTCCCAAAGTAACCACCTCCTGACTTCAAAATATCAACTCAGTCAGTCAACCATGTAAGTGTCTTCGAATCCAATGAAATGTCAGTAATTTAGCTTACAATATTTGTCTTACACAGGACAAATTGACAAAAAGGTTAAAGTTATGCAATAAGTTATTTATACTACTTACTAGGTAAAACCTGTTCCTTAGCAAAATAGATAAATTGAGCGTATTTTCAGGGGTTTTAAAAATAGTTGATATTAAAAAACGCATTCATCTCTTCGGTATGAAGCCCGACATAAAATCTGATTAACTTACATCGAATTTATGAGGATATACTCGTATGGTGCGAATTGGGACGTAAATGGCTCAGCTTTTAAAATGTGTTTCATGATTGGGCCCAAATGGAATACAATTATGATTCGCATTCACGCGAGAACTCTTTCTATAAGAGTATTTACATTGAATAATAATATTGAACGTACTCGTAATATTACGTTTATGAATTGCACTCGATGGGAATTTTTGTACTCGCTCGCACCACGCAGTCGCTCAGCGGGCGATGAAGATAGTTACTCAGCTTGAAGTATATCTGCGTGATCAAATCAAAAATAAAGACATCCGCAGAAGAATCAAAGTACGTAACCGACAGAGCTCAAAAACACGCAAACCTTAAGTGGCAATTAGCGGGTCATATAGTTCGAATAGTCTATGGGTTCCAAGATGCTGGAATAGTTACCCCGCTACGTAAAACGCAGTGTTGCTTGGCCCTGGTCCCTAAGCAGACTGATGGCATTAAACGTATCGAAAGGAGGAACTGACCACAGGTGGCACAGGTTCGTTGTGTTTAGAAATCCCTACAGCCCATGTTCAGCAGTGGACGTCTATTGGCTGAAATGATTTAAATTACAAAAGCCAAGTTGTGCTTAATTCTAATGTTCACTATGAGTACATAATCTGGTTGACTGTAATGGGCTAACAAGACTTTCAATGTAGTTGACCGATAAGTAGAACCACTTTCTATTATCACAAGTAGGTATCAATCTCAAACATCCGATGGACCAGTCGCTGTGTCTTACTCATACGTAGTTTGATCTCATAGCTTAGTTAAACTCAATCAATACTAAATTATTTATTATTTCTGCTATTTTTTCCCAAATAACGGATAAATCTAAGCGTCAAGTCATCCAGATCACACTAAGATTTCTCTTCTTAATCCAAAACCGAAGCAATTTCATGAGAAGTTGCGTCTACAATGTTAGCGCTCTGCGCAAGTCTTTTTTCGGGATTTGTACGTTGGAAGTAAAAGAAGAAAGAATTTGATTGTGAAAATTTTGTAAAAATCTCCAAGATTAACTACAATATTTTATATCAGACATTAAAGCAGGAAATCATAATTCGTAACGACATAGTTATTACCAATGACCACTATTGAATAAGGCAGTCGACAATAAACATATTGTATGCCAAAATATAGTATTATTATGAGCTATTTCAAATTAAAGAAGTAAATGCACTCCAAACATTCTCTTACGAGTAATATTGCAGAATATGCTTAATAGTAATACTTGGTTAACTATGACAGTATAATAAAGAGAACTCTAACAAGCTAAAAACTTAGGACATCTCGCTGGGGACTGGTATTTAATGGAGCAGCTCAACTTGTTCACTAATTGCCGCTAACTCTGCAGCTTACTGTGTACGTTAGGGAATAATTAAAACAATAGTAGAACATTTTATGGAAGAGATAAGGGAGTGTAGTGAAGTTAGGATAAAGTAGAATATAGGTTAGCAAGGTTTGTGTGACTCGCATCAAATGTTCATAAAAACTGTAAGTTTTTATTACAAATTTAATATTTTGCAGTATGTATAACATAAAATGTATTAAAATCAAAATAACAACAAAAAGCTTCCATAAAAGATGAATCAATTTTATCACATATATGTATTAGGTGCTTTTCTTTTTAAATGCGACAAATAATATAATCAGGTTATACAAATAATTAAAAATTTTAATTGAATTTAAAACACCATGAAAATAAACATGAATCCGGTAAGTTCTCGTAAATCACAAAATAAACCAAAAAGATTAGAACGTTCAATAGTTTAACATTATAACTTATGCAAATAGAAGCGTACGTTAAAGCTATTTTATTATAGTCGTAAGTAAATTGCAAAATTCAGTTGTAAATCTACGTCTACAATAGTATTTGTATTGCATTTTGTTGGGCACAAATCATCATAAATTGCACATCTTCGAATGACTTTACCTTTCGCGTTGTCCAAGAGTTGGCTAATAGGTTCAATGGGTTAACGTAGTATATTATGCGTTTTATTAGTTAGGATTATTACCGATATATTTCAATATTAGTTCGTCTTAACGAAAACTTTCATTGACAACCGAGATTTTTGTTGAACTAGTTTTAAATTATTTGGGAAATTGAAAGATTGTGTCTGTACTGTAACGTATTCATAATATAATTTCTTAACTTTGCGCAGATTACCAAACTGCAGTATTTCCTTGACTTCTGGGACATCCTATTCAAAGAAAGAAGAAGAAGGTCTATGGATCTTATCTAAATGAAACTTAGTGAAGAAATTAATTCCAATCGTAGCTGTATGAAGCCTTCCAGAAAAAACATGATATTACTTATCATTACAATAAGTCTAATAATTTATAAATAGCAGTGGTAAGAATTTGATTACTCATTACTAAAAATCTTTCTCACGCTAATAAGGTTGCATGCACAATCTGAAAATTAAACAGATGTATTGAGTCTCAAAAGATTTGTCATTTCAAATATATCATTAGAAAACAATAGTTGTGAAACAGACAAGGCAGTAGCAAGGTCGGTAACATAACAGCTAAACTCATAGCTTGCATTCTTCCTGCCTTCACCGGTCTACCTTGAATATGGCGTGAATTGAGCTATTCAAGCCGTTGCAATTCTAGGATTGTTGAAACATGTCTTGACCACTTGCTGATGCCACTGACATCGTCTGTATTAGATTTCCTTAAGACCCTAAATACACTAGGACTGATTTCCTAAATATAAGTAGAAATTATATCATAGTAAGATTTTGCATTAAACGTAAAATTACAACGTGGGAACTTATGCCAAACTATGTGTGCTCACTATTTATGTGTAAATCCGTTTAATAATCTAGAGTTTTAAAGAATAGCCATCTTAACGAGCAAATAAACAAAATGTTAATTTATTTATTGAGCCAATATAAGGTTTAGGTCATTTATGCCAAATTTTACTTCAAATAAATAAAATGAGTTAAGTAAATAAAGTAGTTATGATGACAACAATTTAACTACATTATTAAACAAAATGAACGTCCTATCTGGAAATCGTTTAGTTGTCCTGTCTGTGGACACTTTATTCTAACAATTAAAGCAAAGGCATAGATCAAGAACCTTCCTTGAAATGGTTACTTTACATTGTAATAGCAATCTTGTTTTCTTTGGTAATTAACAATTTAAAGGGCCCGCTCTCTGATATACAAAACGTTATTACAGCAGACATTAAATCAACAGTGCACTCGAAATTACTTATTCGAAGTCTCCCGTAATTTATTCCGAATTTAAAGCAAACTAAATCGATTTCATTTGTAGATCTTTCAACAATAGCATTAATTGCAGTTATTGAATCGACTATAAGTGATTTGCTGTAAACATTTTCATCAGACGCTTTAAGATTTAAATAAAACCAAATAAGATTGTAGGTCGAATTGTAAAAAAGTTACCGAGCGATCGTCATCATCTTTTCCGTCTAATCAAAATAGTTTCTCGCAAAAAAAGTGTCTAGCTTAAGTAAAAAAAACTTTGTCGTAAAAATAATTGTTTAATTGCGTTCATCGTATTTTGAATTAAACAAAAAAAAATCATTTATTTTTGTACGATGTTTAGAAAATAATCGTTACTTAAAGACTTTCTTTGGTAATCATTTCGGTTTGGTGATTTTTTTGATTATTCTTTAGAAAATATTTTAATATTTAAAAACCATACCGATTTTTCAGGTCCTCCATCAGAAACGCCAAATATTTCCCGAAGATCGGCAAATGAATTTCCGTCACTCTGTGTTTCATAAGTACAATTGTGTATTGTATTTTCATTTACAAATACTGAGCTAAGTACAGCAGATTGTTGTGCATTTCACGGTATTGAATAAATTACACAAATGACTGTGCCAAACACTTGTATTCATAAATTACTGACTACGAAACTGAGTGTCACATTACTTTATTGTTAAAAATGTGTTTTTGCCAACGCGGAATTTTTACTTTTGCTAAGCATATGTAGAAATTATTATTGGATATATTCTTACCTGTTTCTTTTTATGTCTATTACCTATATAAAATGTGAAAATAAAAAAACAACAAGGCATATGTTTCTCACCTACTGAATATGACTTGTAGTTTTTTGATTTGTAACCTCGCATTTCTTTTGTTTCTTAACTGATTTGTAAAATTTTTCCTATGTTTGTTTAGTATGTACTTAAATCCTATTTTTATTGCTTTATAAAATGTTGCACTTACATGAAAATACCTAGCATGACTATTGACTATCAATAAGTTTTGTCTACCAAATTAGTAGACAAAACTCATAGAGTTTATGACAAACTATCACTTACTGGCATCACTTCTTCATGCCCATATGTGTTTCTGGAGTTTGCTGTCATCATAATTCCTGCAATGTTACTCATGTTGTACCATGAATCATCAAATTTCATAAGCAGATGTTTACAATATAGATTAAATTTATTTAGAACAATGAGAGTAAGTACCTCCCTATGTAATGTTTTTTGAAAAATTGTTATGAAACGAGTACATGTTAATGGTATATCAGTCATAGATTTTATTACGAATATATATATATGCCACCAAAAAATAAATTTTCAGATCCAGTCTTACTGATGTCTTATGTGGATAAGAAATCAGTCGTTGAATCATTTAACTTATTTCATTATTTCATTCTAACATGAAGAAATTGAAAAACTATACGAAAACGAAAGAAGAGTGAATTAAAGGTATTGTTATTCGATATAGCTCTTATTTATTATTACTGTATTCCCCATATAATAAATTTAATCACCGGTCAGTGAACTTCAGTAGTTACCCAAAATTGACCGTAAGGCTTTTAACACCCAATTTGACACGTCCATGGCAAGCCTAAAACGGTTTCATATCACGATACAATGCCGTTTCAAGTATGTCTGCAACCTTTTAAAAAAGTGACACCTGGACAGTTTACTGTTTGAGGGTTGTTTGTTTGAAAATATAGAGCGGACGGGACGGGACGGCTACGCGAGGTTGGCAAGAATTGGCATATAAAATACTTTCCGCGTGAAGTTCTTTAAGACGTTTTCTATATTAACTGACATATTACTATGGCTTTCATCGCGCTAGCGTAGCATCGCCATTTCGCTCCGCCCGCTATGTGGCAACACCATAGTAGGTACCATCGTAGTTAAGCGCTCACTTGTGAAATATGAAAATGATCAACGAATACAAGTTGTAGGCATGTAGGTACGCCGTATCGCATCATCATTATTCTGATCTTCGATACTTAACAATGCTTGTACGGTTCTTAAATACATCAGTTTAGTATGCAAATGTGGATTGCTTATTCCACGCACGCTGTATAAATTAATTTATACATTATCATTTAAAACAAGACACTATTAAATCTTTAACTATATGGTTCGTAAATCGGTTTAGACTAATATTAAGTCCTTCGGCAATAGATAAATAATAATATGTATTAATTGCTTTGTCTCCTAGAAGTTCCTGGGTCATTTCATCATCATCATTATCAGCCTATTAACGGCCTACTTCAGGTCCAGGCCTATCTCCTTGTAGGAGAGGGGATATAGAGTGTGAGCCCACCACGCTGCTCCAATTCGGGTTAGCGGCTTCAGGGTGATAATGTTTAACTCATTAACGATCACTATGAGATGTTGTCGCAATCTAGATGCCAAACTAAAATGTTTTACCTGAAAATCGACAAATAAAATGTCGCCACCAAAAAGTTCTATCGCCAAGTTAAGAAAATGTATTACAGAAGGCTTTAATCATCATAAATCTCAATAAAAACAAATTCCCACCATTCATTTATACCACATATTCTGTAACATGTCACATGCTGGCAGAATATCATATTTGTTGCTATAAATACACACAGAGCACTTCATAACATCCTTTTACTCAACGGTTGATATAAATTAACTATTTATAAGTTAATCCTTGATTGCTTTGCTACCCTGCCACCAAACCATACCGCCACAATTAAGATACTAAACTAAAATTTGAGCTAAGAATCAACCCAAAAAGCTTGTCAATCGAACTAAAGAATGTACTTAGTAGTTTTAATTAAATACACAACCAGCAAGAAGATGAACGCCTCTGTAGCAGAAAACCTAAATAAAAATCAAATTTTTATCATTCATTCAGAATATTTCTATATTGTAGTACCTAGTACATTTACTAGCAATATACTATAGTTGTAGCTATAGGTATATCGTTCATACAGAGCACATAATAACATCCTTTTACTCGACGGTTGGCTCAATTCTCAACCACTCAGCCTCCATTCCGCATTCTCAGCGAGTGGTTTGCTAATGTCCACTATATATCTAACTTTGTGTATACCTCCTACAGGTTTACGATCGCTAAGCGCAACTCACTGTACAGCTGAATATATTGCGTAATATTCAACTAAAGCCTTAGCTTCGGTTTAATAAAATAAAATGGCAGATAAAAATTGTACAAGCCGACCTTATCGCTATTACTGCGATCTCTAGACAACCGGCTTGAGAAGGGCTTACTGGGCTTACTGGGCTTACTGGGCTTACTGTGCCAATAAAATGGACGGTGGAGTATTTACGAACAATCCCATGTAATAAAACATAACAAATAAATATTACGGAAATAGTTCTGTAAAAAGTCTTTCAAAAATATAATTAAGTAGAGTGGTTTTAAATACGTTTGTGACATGACTCAAAACAATTTCGCACTTATATTACTTTTCGTAGTACGAATATATGATGACAAATGGGTAGACGAGCAGGAAGAGATACAACGCGTGCCTGAGATTAGACTTAAGTAATTAAATGAAAAATAAATGCTAGAACATATTTTTATAGTAACAATTGACGGGCAAAGCATTAACATATGCTAATAATATAGCATATGAAAATCCATCGCATAAAATGAGGAACTCTTAAATATGCAAGGAACACGTCCTATAAAGAGCTGCCCTGAGGTTGAACCTGAGGTTTAGATAATAAAAAAGCGCGATGATGATTTACTTCTAACAGCATTGCTCTGTTATAGCCTATAAGCATAAGCAAACTATGCAAATTTCGCAGAATATACAAAGAACACCACCTATAAGAACTGCCCTATGTCTATCAACCTGAGGAGATAAATAGGCCGATGATGACCTATTTCCAACGTCATTGCTATATTCCCATGTCACGGGTTTAGTTACCTAGTACGTACAGTTCTATCAAGGAACCATATTTGTCACTGTTAGGTGATGATTGGGTGAACTAGATCGGGCGTCGCGCTCTTCAATTAAGGTCACTTTATGTAAATACTATGTTTTCATATGATGTATTCATAATTTTGGCACGACATATTTAACTCGTTAATAATTTCATATCGTTAAACTGTCATTACCTTGGCGGCATTACTTTAATTATGCCATTAAACTTCTAAAAAAATGCTTGAACAGTTTATAAGTTTGTTATTATTTTTTATATTTTCATCAAATATCAGATAAAAAGTGTTTTCCAAAAAAGTACATGAACTCTAGTAAAGTTTCCAATATCTAGGAAAAAAGTACTCATAATTATACCATTTTTTATTAAATTAAAATTTATAATTATCTGTTTTTAGATAGGTTGCTTATTTTTTATATTATGTACCTAGTAATAATCGATGGACCAAGTAGCTTGTCTATCTGACTGTAAGTGGTAGACCATTGGCACTTTGTAGGCCATGCAAGAAACACGTTCCGCAAGATTCCCCTCTGTCCATCAACTTAAAGCATAAATGTTGTTCTTATGCGCCTGATTACACTATCCATGCTCTGCAGACCAAAATACAACAATGCAGTTTGTAGACAGAAAAAATCGATGAGCTTTGTCACAAAAAGCTCTTCTAACTTTAATGTACTTATTTAGTTTTCGTCGAAATTACGTAAAAATTTCAACGATAAAATTTTATCAAATGCTGTTGGATTTCACGAGTTCGGAAACAACACAATGCTGTTTTGGAAGCAGTGGAAGTTTTCCTGCAAACATCGTTACGTGTTTCTAAACATGGAACAGTGAAGTGCCTTCAACAGTACAATGTATCAACAACGATATCTGTCTTCGATATACTCTGTTCCCGATATAAACTCCGAGTTTGTTAACGTAGTTCGACAGGATAATCGTTTTTGTATATAGACGGGCCACAGATTGGGGTTGATGTTTTAATATGTGAAAATCTCTTTTATTTACTTATAAAAAAGTAAATAGGTAGTAGTTTAATATTTAATAAAGTATTAAAGGAATTCAGGAAATTTACTTTTCATTTGTCTACCTTTATTAGTAGGTGTTGAAACTGTATTTGATAGTAGGTAGGTATCTGATCACATTTTGCAATAAGTTAATCAGTTTTAACTTTTTAATCCCATTTTGATAAATTTCATCCAGATGCAACACTTTCAAAGAAAATAACAATATTATTTTTGGTATTATTACATTATTATTGGGGAACAATAATCTGAATGTTCAAATTCCTTACATAAGTTCTACTACTGTAAGACTCACTAAAAGAGTATGAAACATCTATATAGCTCTCTCAAGTTTATACGTTTAAATAATAAAGTAATATGGTTTAATATAACATAAATTATATCAAATGTCTATCAAGAGTTTTGGTTTTCAAATTTAAAAACCATTAACTAAAACATCGTGCAAAATTAAACTTTCGTGTAGATATGATCAATGACAAAACGCTGTAAAAAGAATTACGTCATTATATACGCATTCATATCTGTTCACAAAAATAAACAATGCAGAAGCCTCTTCCGAGGAGATTATCATTCACCGCATCGCTGCCTGTGCTCCAAGGAATGCTATTGTTTCGAACGTGATCTTTTCCAATATGAATGTTACTTTCTTCCTATTGTAACAATACCAATAAACTTTCGGTGTATCCTGCGCTAATGCTTACATTTTATTCTATCAAGGTTTAACCACATTGTATGTCCTGATGATGTTGACGATATTTTTGACTTATTTACATCTATATGTGAAAAATAATTTATCATCACTATTATTAATTTGATGGCAGAGTGGCACCATGGGACGCTGCTTCTGCGTCCCAGGCTGTGGGTACGAATCTCACATCAAGAAAAATTCAAAATCATTTGATGAGCGTGGATGTTTTCCAGTGTCTGAATGTATATCTATATATTATATGTATTTATGTATAATACATATCAAAATATTCATCGGTTATCATAGTACCCATAACACTAGCTACCAACGCTTACTCGAACCTATATAGATCTTGTCCTATAAATTTTTTTTATTACTATCAGTCCGTGGATAGATTACCCCATGCTAATTCAATGAGGTTTGAAAGATTTATTAATATTTGGTATAATTAATTTTTCGCAGCTTCGTCTAATCGATGACGTGTATACAATTTTTCATTTAAAAGCTATATTTAGAGAAGCAGCAACTATCTGCCGCATACGAGATCAATTTCATATTGATAACAAGTCGAAAACAAAATATTATCCAAAGATTGATATTTTATATATAGTATATTAGATATTACATAATGTTTTACAATTAGATCTAAATTAAGATAATAAAAAACCTAATTTATTCTAGCCTTGTATTGACCTTTTAGATTTAACATGACTCATCTCATTCAGAATTTATTTTTAACCAAACTCAATCAAAATCTCCAAAATTGATCGAATATGCGCATCTTTGATCAGCGGAAGTATCAACATTTTAGACTATTGTATGGCTTAATGCAATTGTACTACTATGCTAATAATTGAAAGAGAATCTCGAATTTTCATTCTGTTAGACGATAAACACCTTTGAGAATTACTTGTACAACTTAACGATAAGGCAGCCTATGCGGTATTGATAAGTAAAAACAAATACGTACGGCCTGTGTTTCAGTTGATATCTCTGACGCATCGTGGCTTAGACAGCTGATTTACCAATCACTGTACTAGGGAGTAATCACCGACGTTTCACATGGGCCATGAAGTCATCCGATGCGGGTACTGTAGAACGACTGTAGTAAGACACGACTGTAGTGCGACACGACTGCAGTTTAGTACAAGTCCAATGTGTTGACAATTGTGGATGTTATAATGCACAATCCGCGCGGAAATTATCAGGTTACTATGTTATTAAGCATTACCGCAAAACGTGTATCGGGCGGACGGCGGGGATCGCGACTGCGCCCGCGCACCTCGTTGACTCGACCCGACATTAGCGAGCCGTATCAAACACCACAGTGCAATCAATTTATGCAAATTACCGACGGGATGGGACTGGACACGAATAAATTGGCTATCAAGACCGGCAATGGTCGTATAATGCTTACAAGAGCCATGGGGATATGAAATATAATCCTTTGAAGCGCACACGCGTAGCAATAAATACTTTTATACATAAATGTGTATGTTAATGATGTGATTTTTCTTTTATATTATTGTAATGGCTATCTTGTTTTTGATCGTTTTGAAATAGAAGTTGTTTACAAAGAATGTCTTTTAATAATACCGTCATATTATAATTCTTCTACAGCTCTTGCGTTTGTGCAAATTAAATCTGATAGAAATAGTGGAAATCCCTACTACACATCTAAATAAATTCTTAGCCCATCATTTATTAATTAAAAATACGATAATTTATAATCTAGGTATATAAGACTTCTTTAACATAGAGCCCTTTTGTAAGTATATTTCAAGTTTTTTATTTAAGGAAATTACGATTAACGTTAAAAAAATGCAAACGTGAGAATCCTTAATACCTAATTGTACAATTTATATGGTGGAACTAAATTTGAAAGCTAGTGCCTCAACGTCGGATACAAACTCCATTCTGTACTTACTTCTATCTTTTTAATTGTGTCTAATAAAATTACTTTCATTTGAATCACAGTGCAGTAGTCTCTTTTTGTGGGACAAAGATTCAGTAAGAATCGTTATTTGGGAGTTTCTACTGTACTGTATAATTACTTCTAAACTTTGCATCAACACCAAAAAAAAGGTTTGTTAAAATGGTCAGAGATTTTCATTCAGACGAAGTAACGATCGTCTGCTAGTTGTTAAAACTAAGCATTTTTTATACATCCGATATTGTTAGCATTTATGTTGACTTTATCAAATTTGCAGTTTATGGAAGTTAAAATTGCTTTGCAGGCTACCAATTAACTCGAAATGTGGCAGTTTTCAAACATTGCGTAGCTCTATTCAAGTAGCGCCCTGATATAAGTGATTTCGTACGTCAAAAGTGGAACACTGTCACAACTAGTTGTCAGTCTTTTTGGTCGGTTACGCGCCGTTGGGCCTGTTAAGAGTCATCGCTTTGCTCAGTTGACCAGTTTGGGTAACACACGAACTATTACAAACATTTGGGGCGATTGTGTCTTTATTCTTATTCTGCATCGTGACTTAATTACCAACAAACCGATTGCTGTTACGTGTTTGTTGATTATGTACCCGTGTTTCGAACTACTTTGATGTTTTGTTTATTTGACCAAACGAGTTAGTTGAACTATTGGGTAGTTCTAGGTGTCACTGGACATAATATATCACAAATTATGATTGTGCTTATTTCTTGTACTTCATTTTGATTTTCTAGCCTCGATCAAGGAATATTTACTACTGCACTCAGATTTCTTGAAAGTTATGTGTTAATAGTATTTGTGATGGCTTTAAGCTTTAAACGTCCTCTGCTATAAGGAAGGTCTGGAATGGGCCTTCATGATAGACAAGAATGATGATGATGATGATGATGATGATCATGATATTTTTGCCTTACGAACCAGTACTATAGATGCTATCAAGCAGAAAATTTTGACCTTTTAAAAGTGGTTTTACTAAGCTTACTTTAGCTTTCCATTATATATCCTTCCAAATGATAGGTATTATGAAGTTTCTCCAAAGGCATAACCAGAATTATTAGTATACTATTATTATCTAAGAATCTAGCTCTATAGTTATTATTATTCCTAGATATATTATTAAGAAACCTAACGCTCATATGAAATGTCAAGGTCCCTATTTTAAAGAGGACTCAACTCAATTGCCGTTGTGAACAAATAGACTAATAAATCGTTTGCAATTACTTTGATTGCGAATTGCTATAAAGTAATTTATATTTTGAAGACGCACATTTACCAGTCGTGTTGTTTGTGACGGATATATCATTCATATTGAAGTCGAGAATTTGCCAAAGAACGCGTGACTTCATCAATGCTTATTCGTTTCGTCAACTTTAGAATCGCTAAATGTAAACAAACAGAAATAATTTAAATGTTATGTCATTCCATTACGATATCGATTTGTAATATAATAGATTTGCTTATATGCGGACCGTAAAACAATAGAATAAACGAAAACAAAGGACCGCTATATTATAGCGAACGAGTTTTACCATCCTCCTTATCTCTCATAAGCAAAAATGTTGTCAGTTTTGAAAAATGAAATAACTAATTTTTTTGTCGTTTCGAAGGTTATAATATTTTTAATATCCTTTAGTTTTACACAAAAACAAAAGAAAGATAATATAACTCCTAGGTTTCTTAGGTTTTTCTACCTTTTAACGGCGAAGTATTGAATTTGAAAAAAAAGGATTTATTTGTTTAACGTGAAACAGCGCTTAAGTTTTGCGCTGTTTCATTCATTTATTGTGAGTTAACACATTCATAATAATTTTTAGTCGCCAATTTACATCGCGTGGATAACTTTATCTTCAGAAATCACTTTATTTCTTTCAGTATAATTCTCGCAATCGACCAAGGTTAGTTAAGGGTGGATTGAGTGAATCCAATCTTCTTCAAGACTTCACGAATATCGATTAGTCTTGAGTGCTTTACTGTACGTACTATTTCTTGCAACTATCCAATCGTCGAGATGCAATTTTATCTTATGTCAAGTGAAGTTGAAATCGCTCTGATAACACTTTTTTGCCGCTAAGGGAGATTTAAATTTACCTACCTACTATTACTTAATACTGGTTTATCACGCTTCGTGTGGCGTCATGGAAAAGTGTTGCCATTATATAAGACTGGTTGTTTAGGGCTAACTATAAACATAGTATAACTAATTCGATCTTAATCTATACCTACTTTTAAATTACAAATACGAAAGTGTGTCTTTCTGTTATTGTCTGTGTATACGTATGTTTAATAACAAATACTAGCTCTAAACCATGGCTAACACTTTATCAATGAATATAATATTTCCTTTCTAAACTTTGTACCTATTTGACATTGGATACTACTAACCACAGCTACAAGCTTACCAATATAATTATTTTCATGATACTAATTAACAAGTTTTTGGTAGATATAAATTTGAAGATCCCGTCATTTTTGTCTGAATCGTTGTTATGTTTGTCCTCAATTGTATCATATATTATAGGTATATATATCTTTCAGGTAGGTATATCTATTTTATTTAATTAAAATTGCATTTCAATTGGAACTTACCAAAGAGACTTTGAAGCTCAAAAGAACGAGTTTCCTGTTATCGGTAATAGAAACCGGTACAAATAGACTGTATAATTGACACCGGCATTGGTAATGCAGTTGTAATATTAGCTCGTGCAAGGCGAACTACACATACGACACTTTGACATTGCGGCCTTCTGAATAACTACATACACATTTTAGAAAGAAAGAAAGAAAAATTGTTTATTTCAGAGAAATTGTATCACACAAAACAAGAATATTGGCAATTTTGTGACACTTGATGCCTCCTGGGTTAGTCACAAAATATTGTAAGAGCACACAGCGCTGATTTTCAGCTGGTACCTTGTTTAGGGTGACGCCACGGAAGCACACAGTCACATTCCGATATAATTAGAAAAAAAAAAAAACACACACAGTATTAACTAAGGTCAAAATACAAATATAGATAACCACGAGTAAAGTTGTAAATAAAAAAAAAATTTATATAAAAGTAATAAAATAAAAGTTAATTAAACATTTAAATGAGACAAGCAAAAATCTAGCAATATATCGATATATATACATATGTATTTTAATTGTAATTAATAAACAGATAATAAACTGGCCCACTATAAAAATGAAAACTCCGCCACATCCTGGAATTCCACCTGCTGCATTAATAAATATTTTTTAAGCATCTTTTTAAAACTAAATTTGCTTTTAACGTTCCTTATAGGTGGAGGAATGTTATTCCAGCATTTTGTGGGGGAAGCAAGTTACGACAACTTCGAAGTTCCCTTTCCCCGTCATCAAACCAGTTTAACTTATTAATTAAGTACAAAGGCTTGCCTTGACTGATAACACCATAGAGAAGACCTGCAAGATGCAACTTCCTCCTAGACCTCATTTTTAACAAACGGTGATTATTTAGAATAGGAGTAACACGAGTTCTAGGAGGAATCTCAAAACAAAACCTTGCACAAGCATTCTGCACTCTCTGTATAAGGCGCTTTGTTCGGCACAACAGTCGAGGCCCGAACACAACATCCGCGTAGTTTAGTTTAGACAGTACTAAAGCCTCTACCAGGTGTGAACGCACTTCAACTGATAAATATTGACGAACTTTGTAGAGTATCTTTAGTCTGTAAAAACAATTTCGAACCACTTCGGATACATGGTCCTCGAACCTCAAACCTGCGTCCATGATTAATCCCAAATTCCGTGCTTTGTCAACTCTCTGTATGTTGTTACCCCCAATACTGACATTAACACCTGAACCAACTTCGCGCAACTGCTTAGCAGAACCCATTACCATAAACTTAGACTTGGATGGATTCAGAACAAGACAGTTACGTTCAGACCATGCAACTATGCGGCTTAAGTCTTCATTAACACAACTAACAGCCTCGTGGATGTTTTCAGCCTTAAAGTTGTAATATAATTGCAAGTCATCCGCATATGCATGATATTTGCAGTGCAAAATTTGACTAGCAACATCCGCTGAATATAAAATAAATAAAAGCGGACCCAATACTGAACCTTGGGGAACGCCACGGTTAACCGACTTAGACGCTGAGCGATATATGCCACCATCCTCATGATCAATTTGAACATATTGTGTTCTTTGACTGAGATAACTCTCGAACCACTTAACAGTATCAATATTAAAACCATAGTATGTCAACTTGGACAGTAAAAGCGTTGTATTGATACTGTCAAATGGCCGAGAGAAACAAGCAGCACCAAGAGAGTGCACATGCCTAAATCTTGCGCCCTGAGAATATTGTCTGTAACGTCTAAAAGCGCTGTTACAGTCCCTCGACCAGGCCTAAAGCCTGACTGATAGTCAGGCAAAATTAATTGCTTTTCAATATACTTCGAAACCTGTGAGTACACTACTTTTTCTAACACTTTCGATAAGCAAGGCAAAATACTTATAGGCCGTAGATCCTTTAACGTGAGAGGGTTAGAAATTTTGGCGAGAGGGCGAATTAGAGCCACTTTCCAGTCATACGGGAAAACAGATGAAGTAATTGATAAGTTAACAATGGAGCGAATGCAATCTAAACTTTGCGGTAACGTCATAAAAATCATATCTAAAGTAATTTTGTCTGTTCCTTCAGCATTTGAATGTAACCGTGTCAGAATATTATATATTTCGGTATCAGACACTATGTTAAGACCAAAGGTGTCCTCAAACAACTGAATTTATTGCATCTGCATCATTGAAATGCGGCGGTAATTGGTCATTCTTTTTAGGCAAAACTGTGCTTTTTAAATTTTTCCACAAATTTTATTGAAAATGTTACATGCTACATAACCAATAACCACCACAATATCGGCAAAGTTCGCGATTTGAATTCTAAGATTTTACATGAGGAGTTATTTCAATCTTTAACAGTTCAATACAGTAAATGGTAAAGTTGGAATCCAGATAGATGTGCGGAATTTGATTGGGTTAATGCTGGAGACGAAGGAGATTTGGGAGCATATAAAGAGTTACTTAGAAACTATTATTAAAATTAAGGAGAAAGACGAAAGAACGAGACAAGAATAGAATAGACAGAGGCACTGGTGGTAGGTCAAAAATGGCAGGTACACCAGTGCCGCGGAGGTAGGAGGGGTTTTTAGCCGGTAAGAGTCCGGCACTACCCATAGAGGGTGTCCATGAGGATTTTCTCCTCCTAACAAAAAAAAACAGTTCAATACGAGTATCTAGGTAAATACTGCAAGTCCAAACTTTTGCATATTATCAGATAAATGTGAAAATTAGTCATGTATAAAAATATGGCTCGTTCTCAGATACATACATACATAAAATCACGTAGGGGTAGATAGAGACCACATCCCTCCATTTGCCACGGTCCTTGCATACTTCCTCAGCTTCTTCCACTCTCATTAGTCCTTTCATACAAGTTCGTCGGTTTAGGGTACTCTTGATCTGGCCATTATTTAAAATGTCCTGAAATTGGTCCAGGAACATTCGCCTAGGCTTTCCTCTTCCAACATTTCCATTCACCCTCGCCTTCTAAATGTCTTTTGTTAATCTTCTTTCATCCATTCTCTCTACATGTCTAAACCATCTAAGCGTCCCTTTCTCAATTTTAATCACTACATCTTCCTTTACACCACAATTTTCTCTTATCATACTATTTTTAACTGTGTCACAGTTTTAACTTGCACATACTCCTCAATGCTCTCATCTCTACCGCATTTATTTTACTTTTGTGCTTCTTCTGCCATACCCAACTTTCACTACCATACATAAGCGTGGGCACCAACACACCTCTATGCACAGCCAGTCTTGCCTTTTGCCCAGATACATGTATAAAAATATCAACTCCTATCGCTGACATAAAATAGGATTCCGATTTGTGTGAATAGCTTCTTATAAAATGTTCTGCTACTGGAACATCCGATTAAAATCCGACACCGACACCGGACATGGCAGCAAGGAGTAAGTAATAACAATATGTAAGTAATAAACAATTAACTATATATAACAGTTGATTGCTAACTTAACCCGATTTACAGACAGAATTAACGTCCCTGCTTGCAATTTGCGATGACCATTGCATAACAGGGAAGAAAAGCAAACGAAAGAAAGGAAGGCAGAAGTAGTCGTGGCTTTTAAATAGTAAAAATGTTATTCCGTCTTGCCCATAAAAAAGGACAAGTTCAGAAAATTGTTTACAAAATGAAATTGGCTGTTTAGGTTAACCTTATTCTTTTAAATGGCCATTTTTAATTTAACCATATCTAAATTCTTGTTAACTGATTGCTAATGCTGTGATACCTTTTCAATGAAAAGGCAAGTCTACAATTATATATCATTTTCAGATATATAGATATTAATTTTTATGGTTAAATGGTAATAACTTATTTTATATTGCGTGACAAATCACGCAATATAAAAGTCTTTAACGTTAAACATAAACTTATTGTTATATCAACCAGTAAGTAAACGCAAGTGAACATTACGAACAAGAGAAAGGTGGCAATGAAAGTGATCAGTTGCGCTTCTCGAAACCGCACCATCACGGCGTACGTGCAATACCATTCACGGCAGTTGTTACGAAGTTATACACGTTTTGGAGCATGCAGCTTACCTGAACTTAATGATAAGAAAATCTATTTATGCAACACATATAACATAAAAACATTCCACGATGGCACAAGCTAGCTGCTTGGTTAGCTAAGTTAAACGTACTTCAAATTCATTTAAGTACCTACTACAAGTAGGCCTTTAAGTACAAATACTACTTGAGAGTGTATTGGATCTCTAAATTTTTTTATATATATAAATATTATAGGACAATTACACACATCGCTGTATAACCCCAAAGTAAGCGTACTCGTAAGTAGCTTGTGTTATGGGTGCTATGATAACTGATGAATATTTTTATAATTATATATAATTCTGAGTTTTTCATTATTCTATGAAATGTTCAGTACATTCCAAGCCCGGAGTCTGGGAGCTGGCAGTGTTACACCCCCGTGTCTCGGAGAGCACGTTAAGCCGTCGGTCCCGGTCACTATCATCAACATCTAATAGTGATCGTTATCACCCTAAGCCCGCCAACCCGCATTGGAGCAGCGTGGTGGGTCTACGCTCTATATCCCCTCTCTGAATGATGAAGTAGGTACCTTTTATACAATGCTATTTTAGGAGAGCCGGTTAGAAACTCAGCAGTTCCTCTTTTAAACGATTTGCATCCGATTACAAGCCCGTGGGGCAAGTGTGAATTTTTCACCGAGCGACTGCGTAAAAACGTAGTCAAATTATATAGCAAAAAAAGCGTTTACTCTCGCTATAACTAGATGGCGCTACTAAAATTCCATATAAATTTGCGTTACGTCTTTACGCGGTCGCTCGGTAAGAAACTCACACCCGGCACTCTGTACTTGTAATCGGATATAAGACGCAAGTAAATTGATTAAGTTACCATTGACGGACTTTGGACGTTTTGGATTGAACATCGCTTTTATAAAGGGCATCGCACCATATGTGCCAAGTAGGTACATTCATTTAGTTTTAGGAATTTTTTAACAGGTGCTTACTTACTTACTTACTTACTTACGTACTATTAATAAAACATGTGTACAATATATTTCAATGAATAGTTACATACCTACAGACACATAAAGTCTAATTACTCATAAGGTATTGTTTAGTTTATTTTTTTATGAGTTATTTATTTTTTTAATTACCTTTTTTATTTATTTTGTTGTATTAAATGTTCCAACTTACGAGATTAAGAAAAAAAGTCGTATCGAAAAAAAAGTAGATAAGCAACGGTGTCAAAATTGACAGATATTTGGGAATATTACCTACAGTCTAATTAAATTAGACTGTAGGTAATATTCCCAAATATCTATCATATCTCCCGCTCTGTTTATTTTCTAATTTGCTTATCAGCGACCTTGTTTTCTATCTCCTCTCATTACTCATTTGTTAGACTTGTTGACGTCGTGATATCACTTCAATACTTACTACTTTACTTTGCTACTGTAAATTTTAACACTATATAAACATTTGTTAATTAAAACAAATAATTTTGACGGCCTTCAGAATTTATAAGACTCCTATCCTATCATACAGATCCTAGGTTCGATTCCCGGTGGAACCGATAGGTATGGAATTTTCTGAATAGATCCAGGTCTTGTAGATGGAAGGCTTTACCTTAACTGCAAAACAATTAAGCGTTTAAGTACGATGTCGAATAGAAAACGAAAGGGATGCAGATTTACTACTAATTAATCTACTTCCCCGTAAATTATATAATCACTTACCACCAGATGTATTTGTAGTCAAAGGCTAACTTGTAGTGAATAAAAAACAGACAGTTTGAAATATTAGTATGAATTTTAACAACAATTCAAGGATGCAACTAATCAAATATTATTTATAACGGTATATTTGTAGGTAGGTAGGTCCGTTTAACTAAAGTTTCCATTATGAATATCATTATCTTGGAAGTGAAATCTACTCGTACCGTCGTAAACCCCCGGGTTAGGTGGAAAGCTAGTAATAACGTACAAATTACTACATCCTCGCGGTTCGATGAACCCGACAATTGCATACAAACTCGACGCATTTGTCAATGAAACGTGATATCTATTAGTATAAAACACCCTGGCGTTTGTTTTGAGTGACGACCGCACGATGTTCGTTTCTCTAAAGTGAAAACGAAGATATTTGGGAATCGTAATTTATTAATTTTTTCATAGAACTAATTTGTAAGGAACTTTAAGCTACATATAGCAAACAAGGAATTTAACCTTCCGCCATGATAAGATATAAGCACCGATAAAAAGTATGAGTTTTAGAATCTTCTCCCAAATAATTAAGTTATGCTTTTGTAACTATTGGAAATCCTACACAGGGGTTCTAAAAAGTAATAACAATAACTGTATAACTCTATTTTTATTAGTATACGAGTATAACGTACTAAGTACAACTAAAGCTAATGGACGATGCTTGCTGATGGCGTAGGTACCTATTTGTGTTCAAATACTGTAATATTATATAGTTCTGTCAATACTGAATGGATGGATGGATAGCCATCCACCACATCTTATCTTAGACTTGTTCATCATTATCTTAATTATGATAAATTCTATAATAGATATAAAATTTTATATTCCTACCAATATACTAAATTTTAAACCCTTACATAATAATTGTCTTTCCCTCATAATTATGCATAGATATTTGTAAATATCTACTTTATTGATTCATTTCCACAAATAGGTTAATGCTGGATAAATGCTGGTGGTTTTACCATTCACTACACGCCTTATGTTTTTACAAAGTAGCGTATCCGTAAAAAGAAGCCCAAAGGCACAAGTAGATACGCGCCGTTAACTTTTATACTATACTTACCGAGGTGTGAAACACCCTTCGGCGTTCTCGTTTCCTTCCACGTAAATAATATAACATGAGTAGATATTTTCTTAAGTGAAAAGAACACCAATTTACTATCGAAGTACCTATTAAATAGTTATCTAGGCAAGTGGTCTTAAAGCCTGTGATACCCAGACCTTCGCTATTTTATAAAAGGTGAAAGTTTGTCGGTCCTATTTCACTGGTAAGTACGGTAGGCAACTATGGAGTTTAGATCATAGTGGTTTTGAGAAGTAGCGGGGTTAAAAGATCTACACCCCCAATTGTCCAACTGTAAACCACAGCCTTAAAGAGACAAATATGTCTCCGTTTGTGTGCAACCCTTCGCCAGAGTATTTCTCGGTAACGGTATTTTTTAAAGGGTTGGCTAATGAATGAGGAGAGTAAAGACAAAGAGAAGAAAACGAAAAAAATAAGCTTTATCATTTGACAACTGACCTATGAAAGCTAAAATCAGTATAATTTCAATTAATTTCAATTTCAAATTCCATAGTTAACTACTGTGATAGCATGGGCTGATTAAAGTTGAGATGTTTAAGTTAAGTTTGATATTATTATGGAAGGTCTATTAGTCAACGCAGGCTCTCGCTATAAAGAAACACACACATAAACTTCAAACCAGGCATGACATGGAGTCAATATTGCACACAATGACGAAAAAAATGCGTGATAAAAAATTGTCACAGCGGATTCCATTTGTCAATTATAAATGAATACCTATATCTATTGGTTACCCACGTCAACACGATTTTCCGGCCGTCCGAACCTTCCGACCGACGCGTCCATTTGCGATTGACATTTTGTAGAACACTTGTTAGTACAATGGCTCTCCAATATTTATTACTCGAGACGACCTATCTATATAAAAATGTAGGTAAATACTTTTACAGTTAAATCGCTACCAGGTAAAACAAACGTTGAATATGGTACAAATTACAAATACGGAGGCTTGGTGCCACATCAAGGTAGCTACTTTAACCTTACTGCATTTGTCCAGAGCCAGCTCGTTCATAGGACGAACGTCGCAGTCTCTCCTGGTTTCAAACAGTCCTGGATTATTCAATTGGCAATATAGGCTGTGACCTAGGAGCGGCAGATTTCGGAGGATGCTAACTTGATATCAGAGAAAAATATTATTGTTATTATTTGAAATTTCACAGAGGCGGCAGAAGTAACGTGGCCTACACTCAAAGAATATAAATTCGGTAATGGGGCACCATGGCAATGTGTCAGGGATTTGGTCCGACGCCTACTTAAATAGATTACCTAATAAAATAAAGATTCTAAGTGATGCTGACCTAGAGGATACCTAGGCGTCCATTAAGGCATATACATTCAGTTTTGTTTTTAAATAAAAGAATTAAATTATTGTTTGTTGTCGAATGATAATTGTGCTTAAGGACGCTAGGTTTAGGTGGAAAAGAAAGTATCCAAAAAGATTATACAAAAAATCTATATAATATTTATCTATAACATCTATAAATAATTGTTGTGTTTACTTAATTAATTTTGTTTTCGCTTAGCAAGTCCAGATGTTTTGAAAATACATTTTGTGCAACAGAAAGGAAAGGCAGCCGGTCTATGTTGATTTTATCGTCAACATGAAGGGTTCCCCGTTTAAAAGGCGACTGACCTTTACTTGCGTTAATTTGTAAGTAATATTGTAACTAAAATATTAAAGGATAATAATATCATTTTATAAAAATACATGCCCCTGAAATAGTCAATTGTTATTTATAACTAATATTATACACGCAAAACTTTTGTTTGTTATTACGTCCCACTACAAATGCAGAATAAAATGATGATAAGTGCTACAAAATTAAATAAATCCCGTGGTATAGTAAGATATATGGGGAGGTGACCCACTAGATGAAAGACTAAAAAAAGAATGCCTAAGTAGACTTCCATGGCTAATGTGATGATTACGAGTAAAAAATTATGTACAACATATGTAACGACACCTTAATAGGTATAATAATTGTCCAAAATGACTAAAATTATATGGAAGAGCTCATTAACATGTTCCTATCGAACGTTCACGTTGTCCATTTCCATGTAGATTAGGTCTAATTAGTTTATCAAGTGCATATTTAGGCAGACACCTCATTATGTAATCATTCCCAGTTTTTGTTGTCATTCCTTTGCCACTACTTGAATTATTTTCTTCCATATATGGAAATGTAAATACATTTAAAGAAACTATGGTTTAAGGCATTTTCTCAGCACTTTAATTCAGTGAATAAATATAGTTTATGAACTCATAGTTTTAAGGTTATGAAAGGAATCACGAGATATCCCAAAATTCAAGGCCTTGTATAACTAATAACTTTTTAATGAAAAAAAAACTATTTCCTTTTTATTTCAGTAAAAGTTTAATTTATCCTCTTTACTAAATGCAACAATTTGTCTATGGCGGGAAGAGCCTCATCTCATAATAAAAATAAATAAAAAAAATAAAAATTTTCTTTATTAGGCTTCGGTTACATGGGTTACACGTGTAAAGAAACGTTAATAACTGTGTTAGTTGATACTGTGTTACAGTTATTAACGCCCTCCTCCACTTACAAAAAGCACATAGAAACTGACAAAGCTAAATAAAAGTTAACACTAAGAAAAATAAAAATAAAAAATAATATAAAGATGCCGTAAGTATATATGTGTTTGTGTGTGTGTATGTGTGTGTGTGTGTGTGTGTGTGTGTGCGTGTGTGTGTGTGTGTGTGTGCATGTGTGTGTTTTTGTATGTGTAAGCAAGCTACCGTTGTATGGTTTGAATTGGTTATTATAGAATTATATTTGTTAAAAAGGTATAATAGAAATTTTAATTATATTTACTAACTACAAATTCTTCCGTTTCATCATACGAAAGTGCCTTAAGCCATTTGGCAGTTAAAGTTTTACAGCATCTAATATTTGCTGGGTATATGTTTAAACGTAGATTTACTTTATTATATAATATTGAGCTAGCATAATTGAAGTGTCGTCTCGCAAAATCAGTTCGGCATGATTTAATCTTACACATTTTGTCTGATCTTCTTTTCTCGCGGACTAACTCTGGATCATAGTATTATGTATTCTGTGATAATACATTATCACAGAATACATAATACTACAAATCGGTATAAATATGCAATTTAGATTGTATTTTAATCGCAATAAAGAGGTAAACTATTGGCTATTTGGTCTCGAGATTCAGATTTTGAATTATCGTGTAGTTTACTACACTGTCTATATTTTTTTTAATTTTGAACAGCCCTCAACCACAGCCTTTTAATAAGTGTCATATTTGAATCTGAAGTACCTACACGATTACTTTTAGACGATTGCCTACAACTGTGTGAGTGGGTGTCGAAGATATACATTTATTTTATTAAGAGGAAGCGCAGATTAGATCAAGGCTGGTGCAACGACAGATGTCCGTCTTAATACTTTAAGTGGCGAACAAACTCTTCCATCTGCGAGTACTAACCTTATCTGTAGTAGATAATATTTTTCTTGTTAGATATATCTCGGATTTTATATTTTTAAACATCTATGGAGCAGATTTTCATAAATTTAACATCTACATTTCCAAAGTATGATAAACCCTTCTGATGTCTTTGTTTTCGCCATAAGAACAACTGGGCATTTTTGAGTTAAGCGTAATCCAAGACGTCATATATGCTGCCACCTCTATTCAAATAAAAAGTCGCATAGGATGGATTCCTATGCCACTTTTTATTTGAATTTAAATCCCGTGAGATTTTTGGGGATAAAGTGTTATTCTAGCCTATAATCTACCTCTGTTCCTTATTTCATCCAAATGTTTTGAGCCGGTGTAAAGTTATTAACGCTGTAACTAACTAGTTATTATTTTTACATATAGGTATTAAGATTTGTTTTAGACATTCAGTTCTATTGGCATTCATAATGTATAAAAAATTGTGTCACGGTTGGAACTTAATAACTGTCCACGAGAACTAACAGGTTTTTTCCATACCATTTTTTATCTACTGTATTTAAAGTCAAATCCTCGAGTTGCGTGTCAATAAACGTTATACCACACACTCAACACCCGTGATAATCTGTGAAAAGTGATCAATAATAGATAGACAACAAAGGGTCCCGACTCTACCACCCCTATAATACCGATTACCCCTATCTGCTCCCTAACAAAGAACCGCACAATTATACTGAACTATGGTGCTATACTGATTTAGTATTGTAAAATATTTTCTGGAATATAGAACCGTGGATCACTTAAAATGTCTTAAAATGAATTTTATAAGTATGAATTGCCAGTGCGTATGTCTGTGGAATCAAAGTTAAACCTACAGTATGTCGATTCTTGAAAAAAACCTCAGTTTTGAAGCCGATGTACAACGGTTGCAAAGCGGATGTAACACAAATCGGTATTCTCGAATGACATTTTGCCATATTAGACTGACAGTCGAACTGAAGGTGACATGATCGACGAGACGCAAGCGAGATGTTTGTATGATGTATTTATTTCAAGAATCGACATACAGTAAGTCGATTCTTGAAAAATACGTCAGTTTCGAAGTCGATGTACAACGGTTGCAAAGTGGATGTAACAGGAATCTGTATTCACCAGTGACATTTTGCCATATTAAAATGACAGTCGAACTGAAGATGGGAAAATCGACGAGATGTAAGCGAGATGTTCGTATGACGTATTGTTTTCAGGAATCGACATGGAGATCTATCAATATGCACTTCTTCGATAGAAATCTAACTGATCGACAGATCAAGATAGGATAGAGCTTAAGCATGAAGATTCCATATACTATTCTAAAGAAATCGGCGTTCCTTTATTATGGTAGAAACAATGTGCGACATTTCTTTGACTGGCATTTTGCAATCTAGATTTTCAAATTTTTTTAAGATTGACTTATAATGAATATAGCTTATAAAAATGCCTAAAACATAATATAATAATTTTTACAGCCTACAGTATAGATTAATAATTATGTTTGCTTGAGAATGTCTAATCTGTGCCCTACAGTTTTTTTTTATTTAATTCCTTATAAGTACATTCGATTTCAATGAAGTAAACCATTTAAATAGAATTATTATTAATAATAGTCATTAGTAGATACACATGTGCACGTGTAAGTAACAAACCCACATACGATGTATAACATAAGTATATTATGCAGGCATATGATGGGTTGTTGAAATACTCGTAATATTATGGGAAAAATGTAAATTATCTTCAACTAGCGAGAGGAAGAGATCGTTTATGCACTATTAGAATGCAATAATAAAACTTCATATCCGTCAATAAAATATAACGAACACGTGCATTAGAGCTACGTTCTAGAAAGTTTCCGTTTCTAACATGGAAAATAACTTTAGTTTCCCAGAAAATGCATCCGTAATGGAATCGATTTGTACTATCGCGTCCACGTCGCTAGCGTATATAGACAAACTAATATCGCCTTCGTATGGGTATGCACCTAATATGTACAACTAGCTTTTGCCAGCGACTTCACTCGCGTGGAATTAGTTATTACGGCAGCCTAATTTTTCTAAGCTTTGAATGTCATATTTATTAATATCTAATCAACTGCCTAAGAAATAGGTCTTAAGCTTTTAAAATGACGATACTTTCATACAACATTTCATCCCCCCTTTAACCCCTTACAACCCTTTTTTCGCAATTAAAAGTAGCCTATGTCCTTTTTAAACGACTTCAAAAAAAAGGCGTTTCTCAATTCGACCGTATATATTTTTTTTTTTTTTTTATGTGTGTTCGCGCATAACTTCGTCGTTTATGAACCGATTTTGATAATTCTTTTTTTGTTGGAAAGTAGATAGTCCGATGGTGGTACCATGACCAGGAAACCAGGATCTGATGATGGGATCCTGGAGAAATTGAGGGGAACTTTCAAAAATTGTAGGGACAACAAGTACGTTTGTTAATTTTTCCGGTAAGTATTTAAAAGCACTACAATTTGATGAAGGTCTGAAGTCGATCTGATGATGGAGCCGATCTACATATAAGAGAAATCCTTGACGATTTACTGCATTTACCTTGTGTTTGGGCTCGATTAATATGTCTTGATAAGAACTTCACATTTAGATGAGCTGTGACTGTCATTGAGGGTCTGGTGATGAAGACGAAGTACAGTTAAGGGAGCTCCGTAACGGTTTACAGTAGCTACCTTGTGTTTGGGCTTGATTAATTTGTCTCGATGAGAAATTTACATTTAGATGGACTGTGACTGTCATTGAGGGTCTGGTGATGAAGACGAAGTACAGTTAAGGGAGCTCCGTAACGGCTTACAGTAGCTACCTTGTGTTTGGGCTTGATTAATTTGTCTCGATGAGAAATTTACATTTAGATGGACTGTGACTGTCATTGAGGGTCTGGTGATGAAGACGAAGTACAGTTAAGGGAGCTCCGTAACGGCTTGCAGTAGCTACCTTGTGTTTGGGCTTGATTAATTTGTCTCGATGAGAAATTTACATTTAGATGGGCTGTGACTGTCATCAAGGGTCTGGCGATGAAGACGAAGGACAGCTGAGGGAGCTCTTTAACAGTTTACAGTAGCTACCTTGTGATTGGGCTCGATTAATATGTCTCAATGAGAAGTTTGTAAGGTTATAGATTCCAGTTGGTTTAATGTTAACTAAGTCATGATCTGATGATGAAATCTACGAAAACTCGAGGAAACTCTTCAAACTTTATAGGCACATTTTGTAGGGATGTTGGAATGTTATAACTAGCTAGTGAATATTGGTACTTATGGTTTAGTTCGAGTAGGTTCTTTAGTATTTTCGTTGTTGATAAATCACTAAAAAGTATGAAATAAAAAAATTTTAACAAAAAATAAAAACGCCTTCAAAACGCACTAAAAAGTAAAAAATAACTACGTCATTTACTTACTTTAATTTACTTAATAACATCTATGAAGTCGGTGCCACCCGAGCTTTCTACTTTAAAGACTTTACCTAAACTTGGATGGCACCGACTTCATAGATGTGATTAAGTAAATTAAAGTAAGTAAATGACGTAGTTATTTTTTACTTTTTAGTGCGTTTTGAAGGCGTTTTTATTTTTTGTTAAAATTTTTTCAGGCTCTAGACTTACTGTGTACTAAATTTCATTTAAATCGGTTCAGTAGTTGTAGAGTGAAAGCAAGACAGACAGACAGACAGACAGAGTTACTTTCGCATTTATAATATTAGTTAGGATATACTTCACGCCAACGCTTCTGACACGCGCAGTAAAAAAGCATTTTGAAGCAATTTTTGACCATCAATCTAGTACGTACTTTCTTGTACTCGTTGCTAACCATGTTACTAAGTCACCAAACCTGATTTAGAGTTCCTTGCCAGGACTGTTGGCGTTTACGTAGGAAGATACTTTTCATATGTATGCCATAATGTAAAAGTCTTTCAAAAGGGGCAAACTGATACAATATGTAGGTACCCAGGTATCCTTACACAGCTAACATCTAGCATATCATATGTAACATAGGTGTGGGCACACTTTATTCTACATACCCTGTATAATTATCTCATTTAATACCTACAATACAAACGCAACATAATTAATGAATGTTGTTTACTCTCAAGGGACTGTTCGCTCATTGTTCAAAGGGTGTACAATTCCCTTAAGGTTTTAAATGTAGAAGCACATTATACAACGTTCCCGATTAATCCCGTAGGATCTCTTAAACTGCAGAGTTATGCAAAAAGTAAAGCCCTCTTTAATCCTGCCAGTCTGAACGAAGAGGGTCAAGCGCGGTCTGTTTAAAGTCGCCTACACACTGGCAGCGTTTGCAATACTTTATTTTACCGTAAAAATAAAGTATTGCATTTCTTTTAACTGTCGAGAGGCTTTGGCCGTGGCTAGTTACCACCCTGTCGACAAAGTGGTCGTCCAGAAGCCGAAAGGGGTGTCGATTTTCATCCTACTCCTAACAAGCGAGCCCTCTTCCATCATCACTTACTATTAGGTGTAACTCCAGTCAAGGGCTAACTTGTAATTAATAAAAAATATATATGTATACTAATATAGTATAGTATGACTGCCTTCGATACGGATACGATACGAATTTAAAACTAAATTAATTTATTTCAAGGTTTCCTTTACCAATTTTACCATCACTTTGGAAAAGTTCAATCTATTTGTAGAGACACTACAAGTACAATATTATTACCAATATCCGCACGTAAAAATTAAAACTAGATTATTTCAAGGCATGCTTTTTTATTTTTTGACTTTACATTTCACGAATTAATTAAATTATTTATATAAATATTAATTGCTCCTGCATATAATTAAAACAGTTTTATATAAATGCCTATAAAAATAAAATATTTACAAAATACAATGATTAGGTATATTAAGGTATTATTGGTAAAAAATAAAATGCCATAACACTATTCCGTCATACAACAAGACTGACCTTAAAATCATCAACCTAAATAAAATAGAAAGTCGATAAATCTGTTGTTTTCGTTTTTAATTACTATTTGCTATAATACCTATAACTTCCGGCAACGTAACCTGTTTCTGGCTAATTGTAAAATAACTGTAATATAAAAATGTCTATATCTTCGACTGAATCGAATAATGAGAACATAGTCTCATCATTATCATCATCATCATCATCTTCATCACCATCATCATCATCATCATCATCTTCATCACCATCATTATCAGTTTATTTAACAGCTCACTATATAGCCAGATTCAAGAAAGGAGTTCTTTGTTTCATCATCCTCATTATCAGCCTATTAATGGCCCACTACAGGACCAGGCTTCCCTCCTTATAGGAAAGAGGAGGTGGTTTGTTTGGACTATAAATTTAGCTTAGACCCATCACGCTACTTCTATGCGGGTTGGTGGGCATACTGATAATATTTTACTCCGGTAACGCTCACATTCATATTATGATATGATAACAGTAACATGCTTAATGTTCTCTCCGTCGAACGTTACTAAAAATATTCAAAGGAAAAACATGGTATTTATTACCTAACACGACCTAGGCAGGTTTCGGTCCTAAGACCTTGATATCCAAAGTAACATAGACTTACCGCTAAACCAATGAGTTCAACTATGTGGGTCAAAATTGTTATCATTATCGAAAGAATATTAGACAAGTGAAACTATAGTTGCAATATGTTCATGAATGAATATTTTCCAACGTAATTATGAATGATGTAACAATACGAAGGTAATTAACTGCATCGCATTACTTAACATTGTATCTGTTAGTAATAGTACTGATAATATTATTTCCATTTATGTGGTAATAGGATCGGTAATGTTATGTATTTTATTCAATGTCTTAATATGTAGAGCGTATATAAACGGTCGTTTATAATTTTATACTTACCTTTTATTATTTAGTAGTGGATGCCAGCGATTTCGTCTGCATGGAATTGAAATAAATAAGATCACAAGAATAAAATTAACCTAAGTTACTCTATATAACTTATCTATACTAATATTATAAAGCTGAAGAGTTTGTTTGTTTATTTATTTGTTTGTTTAAATGCGCTAATCTCAGAAACTACTGGTTCGAATTGAAAAAATATTTTTGTGTTGAATAGGCCATTTATCGAGGCTATAAAATACCACGCCGCAAGATACCAAAAATATATGTATGAAAGAATTATTTCCCTTGAAATGATCAAAAAAATGTCCACGACAGTATATGTCTATCTTTTAAGTTTAACTCACTAGAACCGTTTTAATGGTAATATCGTATAATTTTTAACAAACATGTAGATTTTTAGGATATTGGTTGACGAGAAACTATAAAAAAAATTAATTGAGAGGGGTGAGTTGGGAATGAGCATACTTTATATGAAAGTCTATCTTTAAAATTAGAAGGTTACCTAAGAGGTTTTCACGCGGACGAAGTCGCGGGCGACTGCTAGTTATATTATATAGCCCTCAAAGATGAATAATTGTCCGTCCCGGTGTTTTCAACATTTTCCACTGATTCTTCGCTTATTTTGGTTGCAAAGTGATGTTATATAGCCTAAAGCTTTCCTCAATAAATGGACTATCCAACACAAAAAGTATTTATCAATTAGAACCAGTAGTTCCCGAAAGAAATAAACAAACTCTTCAGCTTTATAATATTATTATAGATATGCGTAACAAACGACGACCTAAAATTAAATTAATATTTCGTAATTAATTAGAGACTTCAGATTCGTAATACCAACGACTAAAATAAATATAAATAAAGAACGATGCAGAAAACTTCTATTTTATAACGAATCAATTAAAATTAACAAAATATTTTATCAAAAATAATGATATTTTTGCATACAGCATCAATCCTGTTGATTAAAAATATCAACTGCATCATAATGCCATGTAGACATGATGTTGTACTTAAATAACAAGTATAAAAATATAAAACAAGTATAATACAATATATGACATTATCGGTCGCCTTTAAATTCGTCTGGTGTGTGTGTTATAAGGTTTCCATAATTTTTCATAATACTGACAAAAGAGCAGTATGGTTTTCCAAAAATTATTTACTAGAGGTTACTAACATCAACATCTGATACTGATCGTTAATAAATGAAACATTATTACCCTAAGCCCGCCAACCCGCATTGCAGCAGCGTGGTGGCACTACGCTCCGTATCCCTTCTCCTATAAGGAAGGAGGCCCTGACCTTGCAGTGGGCCGTTAATAGACTGATAATGATAATTTACTAGAGGACGCCCTGGTTGACCGCATAGTTCTAATTTCCGTAGGAATTTCGTAATAAAATGTGGCCTATGTGTTTTTCTGATTTATAAGCTATATTATTGTGAAGTTTCATCAAAATCCATCCATCCATACATACAAACTTAAGCCTTTATAATATTAGTAAGGACATACTCAATGTATGAATCCGTGCTACGTAAGTACACTGAAGAAATATACGTATACATAATTATATATATACCTACCTATACATTTTACGTCAGTCAGACTGATTTTTCATTTTGTATGAATATTTCTCGTTACTTACATAAGTTCCTGCAATTCTTTAGACACTTGTTAAATACCTAATTCTTTGAAATAACTACCGATTACCTGGTATTTAGTAGATAATAAATACGAGTTCGTTTAAGCTATTTATAAAATGTCACGTATATACGATAACATAAGTCGTGTCACAACCCATTAAGATACAGAAGGTTCGTGTGAACGCTGCTTATAAGGTACTTAAAAATGGCGGATGATCTGTCAAGTACATAAGCCAGACTGAGTAGACTCGTTCCGCTCTCATCGCTCTCAATTCTCAATACTGGTTTTTTTTTTTTAAAGAAACAATTTCTTTCACGCAAAAACAGTTTTACGACACTGATCTAGCGACATATTTTAGGTGCTAATAAGGCATGCTAACTGGACCGGAATGAAAGTCAACAAGCTCTACATTTGTGTATCAATACAGACTACAATATCTCCATAAATATATTTCTGCATATGTATATTTCATACTGTACCTATAAGATTCAAAAATTAAAAGCAAGAAAAATAATTTAGTATTGTTTTTTAAATTGGTAGTTAATATTTGTATAAGTACGTACTTAAAGAAGTTCGGGAAACGAACGTTTGTAATTTTCCCATTTACAATTTAGTTTATTAATAAAACACAAAATTTAGATACCACAAAAATCTTCATGAAAATATTATTGCTTACGTACTTTTAATAAGTTAGTGTTTGTTATAAAATTTTCATTGAACATCAAGGTTATATTATTTACTATTTAGGGATCTATTTTAATTTTCTATATTAATTTCAATTACAGTAATATAAAAGGAGGCAACAGTAAGGTAGAAAAAACTATATTTTTTGCATATTATAAATAACTATTCTAAAATATTTAACTCAGCATGTCGTAACAGCTAACATGTCAAAGCAAGTAACTTTTTGATTTACTAAATTATATTAAAATAAAAAGTCTGCATATCTGTATGTGCATGTATTGCTTTTGCCAAGCTCTGTTGCTTCAATAACGATAAATATCTACGTAAACGATAACGATAATATGCGTTATTACAACAAATCAGCGATATGTCTGTGTGTTACCTTTCACTGACAGTTTTTATCTTTTTTTTAGTTGCAGACTGAGAAATAATCTATTGTTGTCCGTCAAAAAGTGCAACACCTTTATCAATATTTCCACTAACAGAAATCTTATAGATAAAATTATATCTTAGTAGAAGGTCTGTAGTATCTATTAATTTAAGTATGAATATCTAAGACGACCTCCGTGGTGCAGTGGATTTATAAGACTGGGTTTCTGAAAGGTTCTGGGTTCGATTCCCGGCGGGGTACATTGAGATTTTTCTTAATTTATCTTGGTCTGGCTGGTGGGAGGCTTTTCGCCGTGGCTAGTTACAACCCTACCGACAAAGACGTACCGCCAAGCGATGCGGTATGATGTTGCGTAGAAACCGAAAGGGGTGTGGATTTCATCCTACTCCTTTCATCTTAGATTGCATCATCACTTAACATCAGGTGTGATAGCAGTCAAGGGTCAACTTGTAGTCAATACAAAAAAAAAGAATTGCAAATTAATTTCCTATGTTATTCCAAGAAAAAGATTAATTCAGTATTTTAATACGGGTAAAATAAACAGAAAAACGAGTCAGGTGATTTAACAAAAAACAAATAAGTTAAGAAATTATGAAAATTATATAACTTAGAAAGTAAAAACGAAAAAGCATTGAAACGAAACAACGGTAAGCCATTACATCAGTTTCTTTTTTATGAACAATACAACGACTATCCTATGACTCTTTACAAAATGTTAGTAATGACTAATGACTTCAGAACTTCAAAAGAAGTAGAGGCAGTTTAGTATACATGATAAAGAAATGAAAAAAAAAATTTAAAGAGATTTTTAGACTTAGACATGTACAAACAAAAATTCTGCAACTTGGAATAAATACCTAATGATATAAAAGCGGGTTAACTTAAGTTAATATCATGCTATTAACAAAAGTTTTAAAAAGGTCACGCTTTTGTTAAAGAAAAACTGCAGAGCTTTAAAACATTGGTATCCAAACGAACATTATAAATAAACATGGAATAAATAATGTTTACAAGTGTTAGAAGTGACCCAAAAAGAGTTCAAGAAAATTCTAATTTCCTTTTTAGCGACCTGTTTATTCAAGTGTGTATTATCCATCTTTCAACTTTCATATAGATTTTATATGTACCTATAGATCCATATTATGCGATGTTAATTGCAAAAAATTGACACTCAGCAAATTATCTTCCTCATTATCACTACACGACCAGGCTTCGCTCCTTATGGGAGAGGGGTTATGGAGCATAAACCCATCACGCTGCTCCTATGTGGGTTAGGGTGATAATGTTTCATTTATTAATGATCACTATCAGGTGTTTATTATAGTGACCGGGAACGATGGCTAAACGGCAGCAAACTTTATACTAAAGCTTTTTTTTGGATAGTTGTAGAATTTTTTTACCAAGTACACGAATGCAACCTCATACCACCATGCACCATGATTGGTATAACTAAATATATCAATCAATCGGTATTGGTAAATCTATTATCACTGTGTGTATATTTGTATTTATTTCTTCTTCTACATTTCATATATTTATAGATTTAAATTAAATAGAAATATTAAAAAAAAACCCTTTTTAATAGCAAAAATTAATCAAATCTATAAATTATATGTTATGGGCTTATGGGTTATGGGCTTTTACGAGTTATAATTGTGATGTAAAACCGAAGTTAAAGAGATGAATTTTATTTCAAATTTCACTGCTACATCATGATCTACAGTTAAACGGCGAAAAACGCGCCCGAAACGTAACAATATGAAATTCCTGACGACTTTAATCGAGTTAAATATTCGTTCGCGGTCTCATGTACCCCGTGCGCGGAGCGACAGTAAATGGCATCAATTTCATCCCATTTCCTGAGTCAGCTCCCTGTGAGAGAGACCCACTGCGAATTATTAGAGCCAATAAAATTACTCTTGGAGGTCGACTCGGCCCATAGCTATATACTCCCGCTGGAATTCCAGTTCGTTGGTTCTGATTGTATTCGAAAATTAGATTGACATGCGAGGAACCACAGATTGAAACACATAATAGACTTTTTAGTAAAATTACACAAAGTAACTACGAGGAAAAAACATAGACTACCTTTACGTCTTGTTATATGAACAACTTATTGATTCTTAACTCGTCGGTCATTTTCCGACAAAATATAAAATATTTAAATTTAAAAAATTAACCTGTATTTCTTTGTCAGTATTACATTTTAAATGATGCAAATTTTTATGTCATAATTTATTTGATATTTTCAAATAATATTTAGTATTAGACGCTATGAATATTATAATAAGTGTGTGTAATTTTAACTTAAATATCTAGATAACAAGTAGAGCGCAAGTTTCTTAATCTATTAACATTACATAATGTTATAATTTACGAAGTTTAAGTAAGTAATTATCTAATTGTACTTAACGAACCCATTGCAAATCTAGTTTTTAAATAGGCTACAATAATAATGTGTGAAATTTTTGATTTTACGGTTACTTATACTGCACACGTCATATACTATACTACTATATACTAAAGATTTAGTATCCTTTTTATTTTAATAACACAGTATGCCACTTCATATTGGCTTTTCACTCCCAAAAAAAAGCTCGAGTATGTAAATGTATCATAATTCAGGTGAGGTTTAACCCAGAACCCTTCGGATGTTACTTCATCGTGCTGAAACTTCGAGCTAATAAGACCTAATATATTTGGTTTATAATACGTACAATAAAGGTAAATATTTTTATCTAAAGCGCATTTATATTTTATTAATTAAATTTTATAAATTTAACATACATGTATGATTATATTTATAAAACAGTAAAATATCAATCTAGTCTTTGGTTATGTAATCGTCCGCAGAGTAATAACTTATCCAGTTACGTGAAAATTGCACGACAAATGGGTATGTTGGTATGATATAATATAAGTGCAATTATTGTTTACTAGTTTTACGTTTTCTGATAAATATTTTTATTTAATTACTGCTATGAATTTTAGTAGGTACTGGTATTTCTATTATCACCATTTGTACATAAGCTTTATTCATATTACTTAAATTAAAATATAAAAATACAGTTTTAAAAATCAACAGAGTCCACAAAGCGCATGCGCAACTTTCAGTGTATATTCATAGGTATTTATTTATTTAAGATAAAATAATTTTATTATTTTTAATTTTATTAAAAGTAGAATTAATATATCATCAATTGATCTATTAAATTAAAATACTTATAATAATATATTAATTGATTATTTTTCAATATTAATTAAAAAAAAACTTTGTAACTTACGTTTGAGATTTTCTCGTCATTTTCAATTAGAAAATTCACCAAGTCAATTAAAAACACTAAAAGACAATGTCCCGCTGGATTCCAAAGCACCAAACACAAACACTACTCAAGTCGAAAAAAATAAACGTTCGAAATTAGAAAATTTGGCGGCAATCAGTCACATGAGCATGTTTCCCTTCGCGATCGTGTCACCACTCTCCGAGATCGCGCCTCAATCCGGACACGATATACGCCCTACTTCAACTTTACGATAATGTTACTTGTGCGATAGAGACGCAAATACTTTACGGGCTGTGCTAGAAAAAGACGTCTATAAAACACTCTAATTTAGTAAAAATTTTAAATTATACTAATTTTTAAAACAAATAGTGGACAGAGATGATAATAAACATGACTATCGACATTTAAAATAATGCTAAAAGTAAAATTTAAATACTGTACAAGAGTAAACTAAGACAACTAACGCCATCTCTATGATAACTCATACACTTGCTTCTAGGTGCAGCCTGCAGTAACATACTGCAGAGCTGTTGGAAAGTAAAACACTGCTTCAGTATTTGATATCGATTTTCAGAGCTACAGTCATAGATGGCGTTAGTCTCTTACATTGTACTTTAAAACGACATTTTTCATACTTTTTTGGAACACGACCACTTTATGGCTTCGTTCACACGGCATTGTCCTGCACGTTTTTTTTGTAATCGTTTTCTTAACGTATAGTCAACCGGGTGTTCATATGGTACACGGCATTGTCCTGCACGTTTTTTTGTAATTGTTTTTTTAACGAATAGCCGCAGTTTCCACACAGTTGTCACAGTGAGTAGACGTACTGATGGATCCACGCTTGGTTGTACTTTTATATTGGTATCGAAGGCGCCAACGGTCTCGCCGGCGACAAAACAGAAGATTTTGGGTACATCCTATTAATCAAGAATCTGTGCGAACGATCACATTTGAAAAATTATTCGAAAACTATGTACTAAACGTTTCTTCGGTTGCTATTCGATAAAAAACGTATGACATCGTGTCGTGTGAAGGAGACAAAGCTATACCATATGCCACTGCAAACCGAAAACGTCAAAGTTCATTCGATTTGCTTGACAAGTCCGTTGAGTATGCGTTTAAACGTATAAGCGGTACACGTTTTTTTGCAATACAATCGACGTGTGAATGGATCTATGTACGTTGTATGGTCACTATTTATACGTTAAGACGTACACTGCAAAAAAACGTGCAGGACAATGCCGTGTGAACGAAGCCTATGCGTTGAAAATATTAGCGTCTATGCTTAGGAATTTCTCTATTTTATCTGTTCTTTATTTAATCACGAAACGATATGATATACTTAGGTTCACAAGGCTATTCGTATGCGCACTTCAATGGTGACAATCAAATAAAAAAAAATGTGATAAGATATCAAGTAGAAATTATCTTATGAATAAAATAAACTTCAAAAATACCAGCCTGATATTCTTTTTTGAAAAATAAAAAAAATCCATTCTTTAACTAACTTTAATTTACTTACTATAATTTTAAATTATGGTTTGAATTTTTTCCACACCAGAAGTCGCGAAACACAAAATGCTAGACAAGTACTATACTCACACTTTAAGCTTCTTGCCCTCAGCTTGGGAGATGGTAGCAGGAGGTGGCGGCAGGTCGTCCATAGGGACCTCCTCGTTAGGCGGCGAAGGTGGAGACTTGTCAAACTCTGCGATCGGCGCTAACTCCGGCATTGGTGACACCGAATTGCTATCCATAGCCGACAATTTGATCGGAGACACTTTGACGGATTTAATGAACTCCGTAACCTCCGGGTTTACCGGAGATACAACACTGTTAGCTTTTTAAAGTCAAATGAAATCACTTATAAACTTTCTGACTTTACGCGATACTTCGGCGAAGTTGAGCTAAGTTTGTTTTTATAGGAGGAAGAATCACGGGACTTATAACGATATCGAGCGGCTTTCGAAAGTAATCCCGAGCGAAGTTCCTGAAAGCAATTATCTTTATTTACTGTTATTTTGTAAGGACGCTCGTTTCGACTCGTATCTCGCCAGATTACAGGACAGCTGTATTCGCTTGGACTAAAGGTTTCTTTGATAGAGAAATGAATATAGCGAGTCTGTATTTTTAGTCTAGTACAAAAGTTTCTTAGTTCATACTTTTACTTATTTTAGTTAACACAATTTGCTCATTTTTTTCTTTTCTTTTCAGTATTTTTTTATCAATTACTTCAGTTTGAAATTTTAAGTTAACAATTTTATCGTACGTGCTTAGAAAAACTTTTATTATAATATTTATTTTTAATAATAAAAGTCTGGGTTATGTACAGACTCTTTTATTTTTAATCTACGAAAAAAACGGAGGAGGTTCTCAATTCGACACGTATATTTTTTTATGTATGACCACGCATAACTTTTTACAGAATTGTCCGATTTGAAGGAACTCTTCAAATTTTATAGGCACACTTGCAGCGATTTCGGTTTTTGTGTAAGTATAGCTTTTTGGCTACAAGTGCCGTATAATAAATATACTATGACAGTGTAGTACGTTACGTGGCGATAAATCACTAAAAAGTAACAAATGAAATTTTTTAACAAAAAATAGAACAGACTCAAACCACACTATAAAGTAAAAAATAACTGTGTCATTTAGTTGCTTTAATTTATTTAAGCATAACTAGGAGTCGGTACATCTAAAAATGCATATATTATACAAGCTATGTCACTGGTTTCACTCGCATATATCCCGTTCTTGTCGGAGTATTGAAAAATCGTTTCTTAATGAGCATCTACGTCGCGAAATGAGTACGTACTAAGCTAAATTTTTAGTCAAGTTTGTGTAAAGTTTAAGAGATTTCGTGATGAGTCAATAGGCCAGTCAATGGTATTTGTCTTGTAAGTACATGTACCTATAGATTTATAGCACTACAAACGGAAGGACAATGCCCTGCACCCTACGTATCATTACTTATCGTTTCACAGACCCTCACGGAAGGGATAAATGTTTACACAATTAATGCTGTAGGTTTAGGGAATATGTAGGTAATGATTTTCTTTCGAACCGACCATCTGATGAAAGCAACGTTAGAACCTATCTTATACCGGAAAGAATACATTTTTATATGAGGTGAGTCAGCAATAATGGGGTGAATTAAATCATAAAATTTGTAAGCAAAATCAGTCAAAAGGAAGGTCAGTAATGCAAGACTTGATTTTAACTTTAGACTATAAGCCATTTTGAAGCGGTAGGTAGTATTATATAACCCCAAGCTCACCAAACCTCATTGAAGTAGCGTGATAGATATAAGCTCTATATTCCCTCTCCTAAAAAGGAAGGACGTTCACTCCTAAAAGCAATTTAAAATATATTGATGATTAATTTGTTGAGATACTACAGTATACCAAAAGTTCGGTATTTCTAAATAGATGGATAATTTATCAAAATTTCAGTGTTTATTTGTTGTTCAGTTTAACTTGAGTAATTTAATTACTTTTCAATTTGTATGGAACCACACGCGAGTTAGACAATTTTTTTCACATTCATAACATTTTACATATCTCTAAAAATTTATTGACCTACGTAATAAATAAATTAATAAATAGACTAATAAGGACATAATGAATAAAGAAAACAATAAACCATTGGTAAGCCAATACTAGAAATAGGTATTGGGGACAAATGAAGCCAATTTTAAGTAGGCTTAGTTAAGAAAGTGCTGATTGTTATGAGCCCTTAGTCGCTCGACGCTAACTGGATAACGAGCGATCGGCTCGATTTAGCAATCTGAAGCGATTGTGATTAAGAATTAATAGCTTAAATCGCTTTATTCATTAATGGCTAAATGCTTAACAATACCCAAGCAGCAGCTAATTGCCTAATCTTGAAGGAATAAAACCAAATTATGCAAATTAATCTGTAAACCAACAGTAAAGCTTGGAATAGACCCTCCTACTCAGTAGCTTGCTCTTTATTAATGCATAAACGCAATGCCTAACCTGAGAACACATGACGAACCAGTAGTGGGAAAGGAATTTTCCATTTCAAATAGCTAGCACTCATAGTGCCTACCCTAGTTATAAACCTTGGGCACGCCACTTCTCCTAACATAATAAATAGGTAAGCAACCATGAAAAATGATTTGCCAAAATCATCCAAATCTTACACTGTATATACCTACAAGAAGTTTTTTAGATTTTATTCCAGGAATTGTGGGTAGGTAGTAATAATCTGAGCATATGACATAATCCTCAGATTTTATACGAAGGTCAATAATGAAGGAACTGCATGATCTTGTTCCACCCTCCCCTTTATACCACAGAACAGCCAGACGCCGAGGATACCGGCACCCGTACGTGGTAGATATCCAGGCGACTCGTACCAATCGTTTATATTACGCACATCAAAAATGCCCTCCAGCGTCAATGTTTCCTACCACCTACAACCCGAAAATCTTTAAGGCAAGAGTGAATAGGCATATTCTAGGTAAGTGCGTTCCAACTTAGACCTCATCACTGCTTTCGATCAGGCATGATTATAGTTAAGCGCAGGCATTTCCTCCATAAAAAAATGAAAAATAATCCTAGAAGCAAACATACTAACAGAAGAATAACACAATAAGGTCCGAAGTTTATTCCGAGGAGAGTGATAAGTATAAGCAGGAACAAAATTTTCAGAAATACCTACCTACGAAAACACAACAAGCCGCACCTAGCTAACTTGATTTATTTATCCAGTGTGATCCACTACCACTCCATCACCGCCCAGGGGGATAAAAACCGCATTCCGAATCCCACGTTTTCCGTAAAAACAAATTACCGCACGCTTGCCGAAGCTGCTTTCGGATTTCGATCCTCTCCGGACTGCAAATGGGCGCGTTGCGCGATGCCAACGGTATATAAAATCGAATGGAGCTGTTTTCCGAGATGAAAATTTGAGTTAGTGCCTCGCTTGTTTCGCCTCGCTTACTTCTTTGTGTACGTGGAGTTATTAAGCTTAATTATTACGAAAAATTCTTATCGTCTACATAGTTTGTGTATATATTTTTGAGTGTTGTCGCGTCATAAAAAGCTCTATTTAACCTTGAGGTGGTGACCCTTGACTGCGGCAAATAAAATCGAATGGAGCTGTTCTGTGTCATCGCACGCTTACTGTAAGAAGAGGGATAAGCCTTGTATAAGCTTAAAAATTAAAAAACTTTCTCATCGTGTACCTATCAGTTGAACATTTTTGAGCATCACAAATGATCTTCTTTTAAACCTACACCACCCGTGCCACAAGGTACACGCTCAGTGGCGCTATACTGTGAATGATGTTTGTATTACATGACAGTGTGAGTTTTGAACCTTCTCCTATCTCTCTCTCACTATCTATACATAGTAATAACGCAATGAACAGCGAGAGGTGAGGACGAATTCAAAACTCACACTATCGAATCATAAAAACATCGTTACCGAGTTTCCTTACTTTTCCAACTTTTGCTCTTAGCCACAATATGTATTCAGCCAACACGATGAATCCACAGAATATTCATGACATAAACCAGCCAAGCACTGAAAAACATCCATGTACATCATACAAATGTTTTCCAGTTCAAAGCCTTAAATACAGCACTATGCACTGCACATAGACAAACAATTTAGTCTAGAATGCACTCGAATTACGTGAACATTACATCAAGATACGGTAAATGAAAACAATGAGCGAAGAAAGTTATTGCAGCAAATTACTGCTGGTCTCAAGTCGGTATAAATTGTCTAACGCCCAGCTCGCGCGTAATTCTCTCGTGCTTGGATGAATGTGAAATGTGATCTCATGCAATCTCGTTCGATCATACTTGGTGGCTGTGAGACCTTGCACTCACATTTTATGATACCTAAGGATGCGAGACGATTACCTATACTTGAAAGGTTAAGTCTGCCTTCCAACTACACTAATTGCCTCTGTTAAAATTCTTAAATTTTGGTTGATCTATCGGAAATCCTGTTAACTCGGTATTGTATTTAACAACAAGTAGGTAGGTAAGTAAGTAGGTGCTCGTAGCATCGATTAACTTAGCGTTGTCTTTATGATAAGTACGTGTATTTTAATTTTTTTATTAATTGGGTTATGATGAATTGGTATAAAAATAGAGATGAAGCTGCTTACAAAACCATGCGGCGTCGCGGCGATTCGTCTCTGCGCCAATCGGACCCTTAAGGTGCCGGTTCGTTACCGACCGCAGAGGTCAACAGTAGACGACGTGTTGCGGCGTCATTACTGATTTCTATGTATATATATAAACTAAAAATGTCGCTGCGACGCGTCTTCTGCTGAAGTTAAAAAACAAATCTCCAAATGCCTGCACAATGCGAAAGATTACATTGTTCGAATAAAATAGGTATCATCTTAAATATATTTTATTTTATGCACTTGTTTACTTTAAAAGTAATACACTAAAGAAAATCGCTTTCCTAAAATGGGTCAAGCCACAAGATATGAAACGCTTTTGCTTCGAGGTATTGCGTACCTCGGGATAGAGATACTTTTGTCACTAAACGATGCGCATTCACTTTATTATAGTTCTTAGTACATTGGATATAGAGATGATAATGGTATAAAGTCAATGTTGCTCAGCATCCACTCCTAAGTGGTGTATAGTCTGTGTGGAGAGAAGGGGCCTCGGGACTGTTAGCAAATGAGGTCGGTTTGAATAAGGGTTCTGCAGCACAGTTAAATGTGTGGTAAGATATTAATATTGCGCTTTTCGTGACATTTGCTAAATACTTAGCCTTACCCTGCTTTTACAAGCTTTTATGCTACTTAGAAGTAAGTACCTATGTCACGTCATGACAGGATTATTATGATTCGGTTGATAACTTTATTTGTCTCATAATCAAACTAACAATGACCCTAATTCAAAGTCGATTTATTTAGTGGGTCCCTGTAAATAAGGGCTAAGGATTAAATACAGACTAAGCACTCAGTTTTAACGGGTAATAAAAATTATCTAACTTCCATGTAAAACTAAACCTAGCAGAAACACACCTAAATGGTAAGAAAAAGTCTTTACATAATTAAGAATTTTCACTAAATCCCGGGAATTTTCTTAGTTTTCCGTGATGCAAATTTTAGCAAAATCAGTTGAGCTGTGGCGTAGTCTACGCCCATAAACATACCTACCTACACATTTACACACAAACTACATAAAAGGTATAAATGTGACCTTAGCTATTATGTAATACTATTTTTTTAAAAGAACAAACTTAAACAACGGACCAATAGGCGAAAGCGGACGACTATTACTTCTGTCATTACCTCTCGTAAGCATATAATATGTCAGTTTTTCAAGAATTATTTATTTGTTTCAATGGCTCAACTTATACGTAGGTAGGTACGCTAACGATTTCACAGGTTTATTCAAATAACCCAAGAGATTGAGAGAATTTTCATAACATTACCTACTATACTCGCGCATAACTGTTCACTATTTAATATCGAAATCCAATTTAGAACTGTTACATAGGTAATGGGTACTTCATATCGAGATTGTACTGCACATTTTGTTATCATTAAACTAATTCGAAAACGACATTCAGTTTAAATGTCAGCGACCTAATGGATGGGTAACAGCAGCTGCGTGTATTATAGTGCAAGGACTTTGAAAACTTACTAATATTAGAGCCTATCTTATACACGTACCTAAGATTAAATGGGTTCTTGAGTTAATAACAAAATAACGACATCTGTTTTATATAAATCCCTTTCTGAAATTATGTTATAAACACAAAGGACATTACAAAACCTTATTAAGATAGAGAGTAGACGAATTAGCATTACGCTGATCCAATCTGGGTTGGTAGACTTACTTTGTTTGAAATAATTCATTTTATTAACCAAGGAAAAAAACGGAGGAGGTTCTCAATTCGACACGTATATATTTTTTTGTATTACTTTTTACAGAGTTGTCCGATTTTGATAATTCTTTTTTATTAGAAAGGGCACAATTTACTTAAGCATATCTAGGAGTCGGTGCCTACTTTAAGAACATTACCTTGAATCCACAAACTGCTTTATTACGTTAAATAAATGTTCCTTAAACTTGCTGGCACTGACTTCATAGATATGCTTAAGTAAATTAGAGCAACTAAATGACACAGTTATATTTTACTTTTTAGTGCGTTTTGAGTCGGTTCTATTTTTTGTTAATAAACATCCTTGCCGGGGCACCGGGAAGCAACACTGATAAGTTCCTAACACCGGGCTTGGATTTTTTCCTGAAATTACTTGAATGACAAACATCCTTTTTTCATAGCCTGATAAAAAATTGAACTCATGGGATGGACATGGTACCAAAGAAGTAAATTTTACGTAAGTATATCTACTGAATAATATTATCTTTTATCATACGCGACATTATGTTCTTTGTTTAACAAAAAGTTTAGTCGTTTCACATGTGTTGGTAGCGACTTAAAACAGTCAGATTACCCGTCATCCTCTCTTTAAAACAGTTCCCGGGCGATACACCATGTGATTATATAACTTGTGTCCTAGGATATAAGAGCAATTATCCGTTGTATTGGTGCGAGGAAGAGGACAATTTGATATGGCCTCAAATCATTCCGCTGCAATGGGGAAGGCTATCCTACGCGACTAGATCCGGGCCACCTAACTCCGATTTATGCAACTGTCTGTCACGCACGGCTGGCCCAGCATGTGACGGTCAGTAACTTTACGTTCTAGTAAAAGTATTAAAACACAGGTAAACAACTGTACAAATAACTTGACATATAATTAAAGAAAACGAGAAAATCAATCAATAAGCTGAAACTAGGAAAAATAATATTTTGTCTCTGATGACTTGACCTCTTAATAAGGTCAATGTTCTCTTGTCTTGAAGCTGTTAGTTATGTATGACCCATGTCAATGGTTGAAATTATCGTACAGGAACGCTGAATCATTCGTACGTCTTTTTGCTGGTAGGTTAATAGATAGCTCCCTACGAAAGTACAGATTTTGAGTTTCGTTACTAGAAATTCCTTGATTGAACCAAATGCAGATCAAACAGATGATTAAGACCATGTTTGGATGATATAACTGTTCTCAATTATTCTAATAATACGTTTTAGATAATTCATACTGGAAAAAATATCATATAATAAAGTTTTACAGTTTAAAATGAATAGGTAAATGTTTTCATACTAATTAATGAAAAATACATGTCTTAACATTAAAATAATTGCTTTTAAAACATACTAGACCACGTTTCTCATTAGCATATATTGTTTTAAATGAAATGCATCCCCTACCTAATTATTTAATTAATTAATGACGAAACGTTTTCCCATGTCTATTGTCAAATTTGGGTTTTCCGCGTGACAAAGTGGCACGTAGGGGTGTGACAAGTATTTTAGGGTTAATGAATTGAGGTAGTACGACACTAAATTGAAAGATGACGATTAGATTCGTGTACCTTAATAAAATTATTATCACCAGCGTCTACATACGATGCCATATAAATAAATATGATCTATGAAAAATTTTCAAGAGTGCCATTTCCTCCTTGAAATTAAAATCAATCAGTGTGAACACATTCGTTTAATTTATTGTAAGCTTTGATTCACCATTTATTACTTACCTTATTAATTTATTTAATTTAGTTCGAAGTGGTATTTTTAGTTATAACTATTAATAAAAATTATTTTTAACCTAACTAAACAAATTAAGTGATAGTTAAGTAGCTATAAAATTATGTTGATACAATCAAGCACTAATAGGATTTTTAGTATAATAAAAAATCTATACCTACCTACACCGAAATCTTCAATATACCATACCATATTCGGAAAAAATGAAGTTTTATTTCGTTTTTTCGCAAAACAAAACTTTTTGCGTGCAAATTAATTTAACGCTTTTAGTCTCAGGTTATACCAAAAAGATATTATTATAGTCAGACGATCCAAGTCTCGCAAAGTCACTTGCATTTTCCTGACCTAAGTAAAATATTCCCCGGCCGTAGTAGCTAAGTTACTTGATACATAAAAGTACTGAAGAGGGTTGTTAAGCTCTCGACACCGTAAGGGTAAACATCAAAAGGTAAGGATCCCACTTGATTACATCTCGTTGAAGGTAACCGGGTACGTAATTTGTTTAGCAAAATATATTCCATAGCGGAATGTTTAAGCATAATTTACAGGATGAAAATTGTTTGAAGATTTCAAACAATGCTTTATTAAACTTAACCCTAACAACATCTATTGGATGACCGTGATTTTGCCCGGAAAACTATCATTACATATATCATATGAATCCTCTTGCATCAGTTCGACACAAGCTCTCCGAGATACGGGGTTGTATCATCACCACAAAATACGCAATAGTTGGTATCACCAACTTCTCTATTGGGTATTTGACATTTATCCAAATATTCGAATTTTAATTTTAATTGATTCAAAAGTCATCAATATATACCATCACGCCTGATTCCCATAAGGATACGCAGAGACCACGTCCTTCCACTTGCCACGATCCTTACATATCTCTGTCGCTTCTTCCAAATTGGTAAAATTTGTTCCCCCCCCCCCTGTAACTTCTAAAATATAAGAATATTTTTTGTTAAAAACTAAATGAAATATCAATTAAAATAATATAAAGTTTATAACTTATATGCTATAAGTAAAGTCAAGAGCAAAAACTATAATACAGTACCTACTATATAGAACTATTGATATATATGTATTTTGGGACAGCCCAGAAAATATCCCAACAGTTCTATGGAACTACGGTATGCGAGGTCAAACCAAAGTAACGCCATAGTAGCTCAGCACAAATCTTTATTTTGCGTGGGAGGAACTAAGAGTAAGTACTCCAAGAATATAAGTGCAGTTATAGTTAGTCTTTAGTTATGCATTATAGCATATTAGCAGTTATGGTTAGTCTTTATTGTTATTCCAGGTTGTATTAAAAATTTATAAAAAATCTATAAACACTAAACCAACAAACGAAGCTGTTCAAATAGGAATACCTGTCCACATTAACACATGAAAAATTATTTCACGACTTTTACGAGGTTACAAAATGGAAGTCATCACAAATTCAAGAGATTATTATTAAAGTCGGGACCGCAGGCTACTCCAAATGAGTCCAACGTAAATATTTATGAAAAGTCTAATCCCATGTGTCCCTACGGAGCGGTTTCTCTGAGTACACCTCTACGCGAGTGTAGCTCATGGATTCGTTTGTATAGTCGTGGTTTATTACGACAAATCTCGTATGTAGTAACATTTTCCTATAGCACATACAACGATGATGTATTGTTCCACAGACTCTTTATATAACAATCTCCATGACAATAATTCTAGTTATAGAAAAGTTTCTGTTTATTTTCTTCTTATGAATTAATTAATTAAGTACTTATTTTATCTTCTATTGCTAATAACTGCACTTAAGAACGACACAATAAACTTTTACGCGTACTTTATAGAAAATTTAAAATGCATAAATAACCCAAATTATTATAATTTAATATCTTCATGATGATGATGATTCTGTTAACAACACATTACAAGTCCAGTAACGCTATTCTGTTAAGAAGGTAGGTGGATTTTTGTTACGTATTAATAGAAAATCCTGACTATCACGATGCTATAGATAGAGAGAGATAAATATAAATTAACTGCCTCGTTGGTCTAGTGGTAAGCCTATGTGGCTTCGATCACGAGCTCCTGGGTTCGATTCCTGGGTCGGGTCACGGAATAATTCTGAGCTTTTTCATTCTTCTATGAAATGTTCAGTACATTCCAAGCCCGGAGTCTGGAAGGTGGTGGTGTTACACGGAGAGCACGTTAAGCCGTCGGTCCCGGACACTGTCATTAACATCTGATAGTGATCGTTAATAAATGAAACATTATCACCCTAAGCCCGCCAACCCGCATTGGAGCAGCGTGGTCGGTGTACGTGAAGGTATATACCCCTCTCCTATAAGGAGGGAGGCCTGGCCCTGTAGTGGCCCGTGAATAGGCTGATAATGATGATGATGAAACATGAATTCGCAAGCTCACATTGTCGAGTTTCGTTATGGAATAGAGTTACTGGCCTCTCTTCCTATCGGAGAAAAGATATGAAGCTACTCTTTAACGATCACTCTCAGATGTTAATGGTATTGAGCAGGACTGAAGGCTTCACGTGCTCTCCGAGTTACGTGCGTGTAGCACCACCAACTTCCCAAATCCGGACTTGGATTTATCAAGGAAAATTTATTACACGACAGAAGAACTCAAAATTATTCTTAACCTGAGCCAAGACTTCGATCCGATGCCTACCTAAAAGACTAGCGACGCATTTTGTATCTACTGCACTCGTTAGCCCGCTTCCATCTTAGACTGCATCATCACTGAACATGAGGTGTGATAGCAGTCAAGGGCCAACTTATAGTCGATTAAAAAAAAAAAACTGTACTCGTAGTTATTTACTTGTTCAGGACTTGAAATGTCTTTGACAATAGCTAGAGTCTAGGCACTGGGCTGCAAAAGACATCAACTGCAAATGTCATAACCATCAACGAGCTACGAGAGCAATGCATACCGCTTGCCGGATCTGCCCGTTTCCGCCGACACTCCCGCACTTGAGCTCCCGAGCTCCCTGATATAGGCCGAGGCCAATGAAGCTACGCACGTGGCGTCCCACATCGGTGCTTTAATATTCAAATTCTTTTATTTCAAATAGGTTAAGTTTACAAGCACTGTTGCACACAAACGTTATGTTTAACTATTTATAGTGACTCTACCACTAGTAAGCAGGCTTCTGCTCAGAAGAGCCAGCGTGAAACTAAACAGTGGCTATTTTAAAATATTTTTCTTTACAATTTTACATACATTACATATTTGCTTTAAACATGACATGTTCCTATAGGACTAGGCTGGATATAGATAAATAGACAAGGCTGCCATCAGACTTGACTGGTTTTTAAAAACTCACACTATTCCTTCGCTCAAAGATAAAAGGTTAGCCTTATTAGGATAACTTTTTATTTTAAGCTTAACACAGCTGCAGCAGCGGCTCAGTGTTTTTTCATCGATTTTAAACGTAAGAAGAGTGGTTTTAGTAAGTAGTTTGATCTGTCTGTAGCATTGTTTCTAAACGATTATGTTGCGGTTTTTATTTAAAAACTGACGTGGTCAGGATGGTTCGTTGCTCTAATATATACAATTCGGATGTGGATGGCGTTTTAACCGACTTTTAATTTAACATTAATTTTTATCTGATACTAACTACTAACATTTGATTCCCAAAAAGGATTCGCTGGAAGGTTTTCCGGGAGCTTTGAGAACCACTGTTTGCCACTATGAACAAAATGAATTATTCAACATTATATCGGCGGAAAGCCAGAAAACTTTCCATGCAAAACTACCAAATGACTGGTGTATTTTTAAAATCTTTACAATAAATAACTTAAAATACTAGCCTCCTGAATTTCTGTCCACATTAGATAAATTGAAGGATGGACTATACGATGGTCAAGAGATGGGTTTCTTGTCTCCAGAGAGACAAACACTAATCATAGACTAGAACCGGTAGAATCATTTATCATTTCTGTACCGTGTCGTGTGAAAACCAATTAGAGATAACAAGAGCATAGTTCTGTCTATCTTACCCAGATTAACGTGTTCCGTCTCTGCCTACTGGATATAAAGCGACATCACACAAGATCATGATGTTGTTAACCTGCTAATAAATTTTTTATAGCCAATTGACTGTTGAATATTCCGCATTGGTTGGTAGATGCATAAGTAAAGTAAAATAACGTAATCAATACAAGTATTTAAAAAAAATATTATAAAATACTTAATTAATTTATTTATTTTTACCGAATGTATTGAGGTGACGATAAATTAAAGTAATATAAACAGGCAGTTCTATCGACCCTAATCTTTTAGACTAAATAGATTTTCATGAATCAAAATTAAAATTTTTAGGCTAAGCTTTAATATACGCTAGAAACGATGTTATTTAAAACACAGATTCAACGCTGACCAAGTCATCTGTATGTATATTCTTTAAAAAAATGTCAGTAAGGATTGAAGTCAGTTGCATAGCAGATACAACAGAAATCAGAATTCTCCAATGACATTTTATCGCAATCGAACTGAAGGTGGATCCTAGACGAGACCATACGATGTTTTTTTTCAGGAATTGACACACTGAAAAGTAATGTAGGGCATATAACCAACTAACATTATAAAAAAGAAATGAAAGGAAAACGAGAAACGAATAGTTCACCGATGTTTCGATTACATGTGCATTTATGGAAAGATTCCATTTACAGAAACCTTTTCAGTCAGGTAGTTAATCCACACGTTACAAAAGCGGGCTTCAACAAAAGCGCTGTAATAATGAAAGAATAAAGCTATAATGAATCTATTATTTAAATGGCCTTGTATTGAAAGCGCATTTCTAGAGCCGCGAATTGGGGCGCGCCGTGGAATTATTCAGAACGACACGGAAAAAAAGAATTTAATTAGGACTTGGAGAGTTCTAACCAATTCTTGTTTCATTATAATGTTCAACGCTTTTTATCTCTACTTTATAAATATTATTTCTATTTATTAATTGCAATTTCAGCCTTGAAGATATTATATTGTTGGTAAAGCGTATCTACTTGTATTTTGTCCTGTACTAAGAATGTTTTACGGCAAAACATAAGCATCAACGGCACAACCATTTTTCAAAACCTTAGTTAATAGAGTTCCAGACATTAACGCGTTTATCAAGATGTTAAACAAAAATAAATATTTTAGTTTGTCATTTTTATGTTACTTAGCATAGCAGTTTGTTGCTGTCAAGCCAATCTACCAAATCCAAAATTCAACGGAAAATTCAGAAAAAAAAGATTTTATGATGATGTGTGGATCACCTATCCCACAGGATCGATCCTTAGGGACGGATGTCAACGTTTCCCTTTTTCTGGGTAAGTCACGGAGAATGTTAGTGTTAAATAAAATAAAAATGTATTTATATAAAGTTAGTAAGTACAATTATTTAAAATCTGACATAGCAACTCTGATAACCAATTAGATGCTGATTTCATCTTATCACTGAGTCAGTGTGTCACTTTGTATGCATTGTCCCTCACCTGTCGTTGTTAAATAAGCCTAGACAAATAAATTTATAATTACAGAGTAGTTATTCTAGATATGATTATTATTCTTAATAATCTGTTTTCTGTCACACATTGCCTGAAATTGTTTTCGTAACCTAGTTTCGGCGTCATCGGCCGACGTCTGATGATACATTACTTTTAGTTTGATTTCATCTTCATTTCATAAATTGATCGCAAATGGAGATTTACACAAAAACGAAAGCATTCAATTAGCATTAGGTACGACTTGAGTGATAAGCGTTCGTGATCGAAGCCATATGGGCTAACTACTAGAACAGTGATTCTCAACCACTGTGCCGCGGCATTTTTGTGTGCCGCCAAATTTCAAAAGTGTGCCGCCAAATTTTGCAAATATATAATAATGTTAATATTATTAAATTATATCATTTAAAAAGAAAAATATTTTTAACATGAATATAAAAATATAAATTATTTTATTATTTGCTTTCAAAATTTGTGATTCACTTTGCGTCGCATTTTTCAGGAACACATTAGCGACGCAAAGCGGGGTCTTGGTGTATTTAAAATTTTTGTCATAAACTATTTATGCAGTGTGTTGTAGTAAGTAAATAATTTTTATCTTTTTATTTGTGGGCCGCCAAATTTTAAAATCATTAGATGTGTGCCGCAACAAAAAAAAGGTTGGGAATCACTGTACTAGAACAATGAGGCAGTTATCCTGGTTTTGTACTGGACTCTTAAAATCGGTTGATTAAGATGATGACAAAACCAGGCTTTCTCTCTATGGCCAAGGCCCAAAGAGGGGACTAGAGCTTAGATTATTCTGTACCATCCTAGACGTGTAGTGTGAGATTTGACTTCGCCACAATCTCTCTCTTTTTAACACGATATTGTAGATAGAGGCCGATAGAGACGATTTAAATTTCACAATTTCTGGTTTCGACACAGAATAGCGTAGGATTCGAGGCAAATGGTACCGTGAACTCAGGAACTTCGGCGAAGACGAATGGGAGAAGTATGTGCAAATGCTCGGAAAATTAATGACGAAATGAGAAGAAAGGGTAAAGAAAGAAAAGAGAATACACTTATAGGCAGTCAGCACGACGAAATGCCATGCGATACCGTGCTGACTCGGAAGTTAAGAGGAAAGATCTTCTCAGAAAAAAAAAGTAAAGCAAAAAGTTAAACCATTAGGGTTGTCTTCTGAAATCAGCTAATACATACCTACTTCCTGTTTGAAACAGTAACTGTACATGTTACTAGATCGTTGTTCATTATTTATTTTACGAGCGAAAGTAATAAATAACAACTGATTGTTGGTTACGTTTTTACACGCAAAGGTTATTGAGTATTCGTTCTACAAACACAAGTGAGCACTTAATTAAATATTAAGGTATCTCCACATTATATAGACATGACACTACGAACTAAAAAGGTTCGAGACATACAGGCAGATCCCATGAAGATAATGTAAAGTCGAACAAACGAACGTTTACCCCCAAGGTAGTAAATAGAAGTGTTTTTAGTTTCAATTATCTGCGTATAGAACTGTAATTTCTGAAAAAAGGTACCGATTTTGATGCGTATTTGTATGTTTGAAAGTTGACGTGATTGTGAGCCGAAATGGTTCTTAGCAATATGTGAAGTTCAATATCGGATATTGCGATGGAAATGATTGCTGGCATGATAAGATTCATGTTATCTAAATTCATGTCTATCACTATTAAATAGTTTCAACATTATTTACAATTTTTATAAATTATGGAATTTTAATATGTCTAAAAAAATAGAAAGCTGTATCTGACATTTATGAGTGAGGTTTACATAAAAGTTAGGTTTTCTAACCAAATTCATGCCTGTCATTTAATTTTAAGTTGTGTCAAAAACAAAAAAAGCTAAAATTAACTTACATTTTAAAAGTTTGAAACTGGGAGCCAAACCAACATAGATTGAATTGCTAACAGAACCGACAGGGATTACAAACAGAAAAATACGATTCATAAGTACTTTTGAAAGCTCATCAGCTTTTATAATTTTATTTTTGTATGCCTTAATTGGGTAGAGGTTCATAGTTTGCGCGATTGAAATAAATATCTTCTAAGTGGGTATATATTTATTTTTTAGAAATTTTCTCATATAAAGAAGATGCTTTTCGGATTAGCTGGGCCTTACAGTATTTACTTAAACCCGATTTCAATGAGCCCCCAAGTTGTAGACTTATATTTTTCTTTGGCCATACTTAGTAGCTTCATCTACCCGTGGAAACCGCATGAATATCATCCATTACTTTATAAGTAGCTGAAGTAATGAACAGACAAAGGTACAAACAGCAGATTACAATATCACTTAGAAAGTAGTTTTTCAAAAAAGAATTTAATTATTGTAGAGATTTTATTGTAAACGATTTTTTACAATACTTGAAGTATTATATAGAAATATATGTTTTAGTATTAGAGAATTAAATTTTAGATCATAAGTAGGTCATCGTCATCTCATTATGTATTAAAACGTTAACGGGTGTGAAGCAATAACTATAATTCAAATACAATATAACAATAATTGGGTCATTATTATATTATGCAAAATTATAATGGTAATAATTTTTAGTTAAGCAGGTAATGTTGGAGTAAAATTACTTTAATTTTTAGCAATGCGGCTTTTAAGACCTTCATCAGCATAGTATTGATTTTTCTCTATACGATCTTATTTTATATTCAAAATTATTGTACAAAAAATAATATTTTTTTTTTAATGACTACAAGTTGGCTCTTGACTGCTATCACACCTGATATTAAGTTTTGATGCAATGAACAGACAAAGATAGAAGCGAGCGGTAATACACTTGTTACGGAGTAGTTTGAAAACCACATTTTACTATCGTAGTGATTTTTTCTACACGACATCGTACCGGAAGTATATACGCTAAAATCGCTTGGCGGTACGTCTTTGATCAGTAGGATGGTAACTAGCCATGTATGAACGTAACAGAAGCCTTTAATTCAAATCCACCAGCCAGACCAAGACAAATTAAGAAAAATCTCAATCAGCCCCGCCGGGAATCAAACCCAGGCCCTCCGTTTTTTAAATCCACCGCGCATACCACTGCGCCACGGAGGTCGTCATTATGGTTTTAAGTAACCATAATTACCACTTTAAGTGAACTCTGTCGGTAATTTCATTGCTCGATCATCTGTATATTCCAGTCTGAAAAACTCTCATTGCTATTGCAAAGTTATTCTTTTTATAAATGTAATACATATCATTTAATACTATGGTACTTATTTTTTGTAGATCTAAGTAGCCCCTTTGATGTTAAGTGCCTGTAACAGTAAATAATCTACCCTACGCTGTCTTGTAGTTAGTTAAAGTGTGGTTTATTAATAGTATTCACCGGTAACTCCATAGTTATGGTAAACTGAAAAAAAGAATTCAACTTATGAAAATCTAAGCCTTATCCCACATCAAAATGGTAGGTAAAACCAAATTAAGTAATATTAGTGTCCTCTCGCATATAAAGCCTTGGTTTTAGAAAGTTGGACTAGTTCCAAATTTAATAAGAAAGGATAGGATCCACAAATACCTAGATGGAATACAGAATACGGCTCCAAGTTGCAACTCTCCACGAGTGTGTCATTTCATGCGAGAGCTCAGCTACGAATACAAAGTTTGTGGAATTGTGTTGAACAATAAATACTGGAAAATATGTACGATACGATGATCGATTTTCCTCTAAACATAAAAAGATCTTTACGGAGTCTAAGTTTTTTCCGTTCCTCGACCATCTTTGAAATCAGATTTAAAGTTTTCCGTAACTATTTTGGAGTAATTTTCCTATTGGTCAATAGAAATTGTTACAGTCAATAAATACCTACTTTATCTACCGTAAGAGCCTGTAATCACTTTTTAACATTTACAATTGCCCTTATCAATATATACTTAGTTTATTTATTAGCTTTCTTTACTCTTTCGCTTTCGCATTTACTGTTTCTTTGCCACTGTCTTATCACCCGATATTTTTCGACTTGTCTGATATAGACACTCCTTATTTTCTTAAAGATCACTAAAGGTAAGTATTAATTATAGGATAAAATGTTGAATTTGAATGATAGATTAGTGTGGTATACTTTTTGTCCGATTATTCTCACGGAAATGGAATTTATGTGAAACCGCGGGGCAATAAACAATATATAATAACAATACCATTAATAACTACTGATAGTATTTAAGTGCCCATCTTCCTATTAGCAAAAGCAGCGCTTTAGCGAAAGAAAGCGAGAATTAATTGTAATGGACTACTAAAACCGGCTGATCTCGTGCCGTTAGACGATGAAAAAAATGTGTTAATTTTATTTAAAAAAACACTAAACTATTTTGGAAATCACTTAAATGCAACGTTTACTATACAAAATAAATCATTATATTCAGAAGTATAGAGCAGTAAATGTTTTAGAATGAAACAAAAAAGCATATGTCTCTGCGTTATAAAATTAATTTAGGTAATTCAATTATTTCAAAGCTGTTTATGGACATTTTTAAAGAGTTCTGACCATCGGTAAATTGTGACTACCACTGGGTCTGTACAGATTTTGACTTGCCAGCGACAGTCGCTATTTAAAAAATTAATACGCCATATTAATGCTTAATGTCCCATTAGTTCTATATAGAACTAATGAGACAAAATTAAAGAAATGTCGATATCAAAATCTTGTTTGTACGTTACATATAAAATATCTATAGTTTTTATTAGTTTTATATGGAATCTCTCTTGATTGCAATAATAAATGTCCACTTAAATTTGAGAGTATCTACATAAACTGAAATGCATTATGGTGAAGTCTCTAAATATACTACTATACATACACAGCTTGCTTTAATTGCACAAAACAACAGCAACAATTTATTTCTTTAATTGCTGAAAATTATTTTGGCAATGACGAAAGCTTTCAAAAAAGCTTTTGGTGACATGCTAATAGCATTGCACAAGAAGTCAAAGACCGATATGGGTCATAAGCAAAGATTCCGTAGCCAAATGGCAAAAAACGGAATCCTTATAGATTTGTGAAGTCTTTCTGTCCTGTAACTTTTAAAATAAGAGAATATTTTTTAGACACGACTACTACTTGGTTTTAACAACTTAGCATTTGTCGTAAGGGATATTTTTTTGTTAAAAACAAAATGAAATAACAATTAAAATAATATAAAGTTTATAACTTATATGATATAAGTAAAGTCAAGAGCAAAAACTATACTACAGTACTATATAGAACTGTTGGGATATAATTTGACAGCACGGAAAATATCCCAACAGTTCTATAGAACTACGGTATGGGGTACTACTGGGATGCACCCAAAAAACTATTACAAATTTCAATGAAGACAATGTATGTCAAGGAAGCGACGATAAATTTAATAAAAATATAAGCAAGGACCAACATACAAACACACTTAAAAGTGTACAGTTTCAGCGTCAACATGAATACAAATTTGTATGAAAATGCAAGTTTGCAAATCGACTAAATCCATTGGGTCATTGGCCTGCAATATGAAACTAAGAGTGATAAAATCGGGTAACACTTGGCTATTCGCCAGCGGAGTGCAGACCATTCTAGTCCGAGTACGTGGCTTATTGCTAGCAAATTCAGTGAAATCGAAAAATACAATTTTATGTTAAACTTCAACGATACCAAAACGTAACATTTTCTATTTGTATCTATTTATTTACGACTTTGAAATAAATGCATTATTAGAAATATATTATATGTAAACCTACTTACCGGATAAATGATGCGTAATGTTCTTTAAAAGTAAAAACTAACCTGGAGAGCCGTTTTAAAAACGGGATCTAGGTGGGATAAGAAAAAAATCATAAATAACACTGATGTTATAAGTGTGCAATTTAAGTAGTCGTTATGCATAAATGTTTTTTAAAAATGAAGTTTTTTATTCTATCATTTATTTATTTGCATATACTGGAATACTCACTAAAACGCAGCGGTATCGACTTAACGTCAGTACTAAATACCATTGGATTACTATCGTAGTCTGCGGTGACGTCTTGACGTTTGCCTTCAAACTTCGAGACTCAGAATTAGAGGCATATGAGAATATGAGTAGACAAAAGATATATTTTATCTACTTATGTAGTAGCCTCAAAACACAGCTAGAGCAGGTGCGCTTAACTATGCCTTCCACTACGCATAAGGTCAGCGACAGGATATGCTTCCCTCAGCCCCTTTCAGGCTGATCTCATAAAATGTGCAATTTATAATATATGCAATTTATGATTAAAATATTATAAAAATTATACTTATCCCTCATTCGACCCTCATCAAGTTTATTTTACAGAAATAAACTAGCCATCCTTCTGCTTATTATGTTCTTCTACTGGATTTTCTTTATCTATTAACCAAAATTCATCAAAAATCGGTTAAACTGTTTTATTTTCTTTAGTTACTTTGACATTTATTATATTAGAATGAACATATAATTCTATCAGAACCTACTTTAATTATCTTCATTGAACTATTTTTCATTTAATGTTTTTCAATCTTTTTAGTTATACAATTAAAATTGTATACTTTCTTAATTGATTTATTCTCTATTTTATTTCATTTGACGACGTGAACAGTGACGAATGTGTTCGTCAAACATATTGATGATTAATTTAATGATTATAATCTCACGTATGTAACGGCAGGCTACATTCTTATTTGCAATAAACTGTAGTCTTGATAAGGCAAGCAAATAATGCACATCGCGTATCACTTTCACGACGCACGCGCATCTTTATTGCAATTTGTAATTTTGAGGTAGAACAATGAGACTTTCATTCAGTGAGATTTTTAAAGGTGATCGTGGAGCGTGGACTGATGACATCAAACGACTTACAGGAAACCTTGGTACGTCGTGCATAAAGTCCTTACAAAAGGCCGTGTATACCTCTGATGATAATGACGATGACGATTTTTTCTATATAAATTATTTCTATATGCTTTTACATGCCCCCCTTAATATTTTATGTAGGTACATTTAGTTACTTGCTAAATGGTTCATGGTTTATTATTCATCAATATTTTTGCCAAAAAAATTTGTAATGAGGATGATGTTTTCTAAACAACCTCTAAATAATATTTAATTTTAATAGCATGGGCGTATATAAGAGGGGGATAGTGGATTTAGGGGTGCTTAGTACAGAATGTAAATATTAAAAATCGCGGATTATTCATCGGACGGATGTCAGGCAATATTATAACATTCACGCACTGTAAGGTTAGCATTAAGAATTCTATATTTCACTGCGGAAACTAAGACAAAAGCTACTAACACTGCTCGCGCTACAAAAAACATTTTTATGACCTCTGTACCTGTTACTTTACCGACAGTCACACCGAATGACAGTAATGCTACTTGGTGACAGTGATAATCATGACAGTAGTACTTTACTCAATTTGCTTCTGAAGAATACATCACTAAAAGTGAATTAATGGTTAACGGTTCAACAACTTGAATTTATCAAATGTACAAGCTCATTATTAGTTATTTATTGTTATAATGATTTATGACTTACTTCTACTAATATTTTAAATTTCAAATAGTAGGTACCTATTACTTCACTACCGCTACCACTTACTAGTTGTAATGGCTGTTTTGCTACTAAGAGCATGTAACTATTAGGTACGTAGGTATTTATAACTTATCTAAAGCTAAAAACGCTTTAAGTTGTACCTACACCTCCTTATATAATTATGTGGCTAATTGTAAACAACTCTATCTATCATATGCGATTTTTGTAACGAATATAAGTTTTTAAATATAATTTATTTACTTAAATATATAACCCTAAAATATAATTAACTACATCGGAAGCCCATCGGCATTTTCGAGCAGGTACGAGTATATCTCGTTCCAGTGGGAGCATCAATAAATCCGTTCTTAGTGAGATTTGTATTTCATTATATTGTAAAAATAGTAACAATCCAAAATGAAAATTAATATTAATTTATTTCATGTAGACTTAGTTTACGTACCTAGTAGTAGTAACTCTACCACAGGCTCGGAAGGTAGGTTGCTAAATTTTAAATCAATCGAGTGTATAGTTTTAGAAATCTCGTAACAAGTCAATAGGTCAAAATATAGGCCCTTATAGAGGCTACACTATTATCATTGGCCAATTCTACATTTTAAGCCTAGTGTTGGTTCTGGTACGGTGGTATATAGGTGGTATATAGGTATCTAATGCATAACAATCACGATCAATCAACTTGCATTCGTACAAAATTGCATTAACATTCATAACATTGCCGCCGTGAGGTAACGCGGTAGTGAAGTTTATGAGGTACCTATTCGTATTGCGTCTTAATTAATTACGATAACATCTATATTATGAGTTTATGACATAGATGTACCTAATATGATGTAATAAAATTAAATATTTTATTAAAATTCCTTATTTTTGACCTCATCAAATAATTTTCAATCAACCTATTTGAATGGCTCCCTACAGCACCAGCTTAAGCCCAGGGTTAGCTTCTTTTCATATAATTAAAAAATTGGTATATAAACTCTTCGCACTGGTCCAATGTTGTGGGCTTCAGGATATCTTAAGATATTAATATTTAACTTAGGATTAACGAAGGAATTAATGAACGATGAGCAGATTTTATTTTTAATGTTTGGGATCGACGTCTTAAAAAGATCCCCTAGTCACGAGAGTTGTAATTATTGTTCCGAAGTAAGTAGTAAGTAAGTAAGTAGTAGTAAGTAATTAGTAAACCAAAGTTTGGTTTTCCGCAGAAAGTAGAAATTAGAAACATAATATAATTCATTATTCATGATGAACTTCTATTAAATAACGCTCGCCTCTATTCAATAAACCAGACCTAACTCCCGTACTATCCGTATCATAAGAACGAATAATTATATCCCGGAAGTTGGCTCATTTTCCACTTGTAATATCACCTACAAGTTTGCCCTGCAATATCACCGGCGCGGTACGGTGCGGTAATGAATCCCCGTGGCCTATTTGCTTCAAGGGTCCTTGCGTACACTTGTACTGGTAGTTGCGCTGGAAACGTTGCGGGCTCATTAGCGACGGTGTAATACGCGCCCGCTTTTAAATCAATCCCATTTATGTTGAATGGAAGAAATTATTACGTCAATTAATGTGATAAAAGGGCGGTGGAAATATAATTCCCGTTATTTTTATAGGTTTTTAAAGTGATTGATTTTTTTAGATTCAACCAAGATATTAATTAAATTTGTAGTTAAAATTAAAAAAATAATGTATTAACATCGGTAACTATCTGTAGAGTTAAGACTAAATTAAATAGAAATATGGCATTTTAGATTATGTACTTATGTTCATCATCATCATCATCATCATCATCATCATCATTATCAACCTATAAAGGTCCAGGCCTCCCTTTTTTACAGAAAAGGGGATACTTATATTATATATGACATACCTAATTATAGTATTTAACCCATATCGGGTACGATACTCGTAATTTTTAATGTTAAAAGAATTATCTTTGCGTGTATTTTTTTCGATATATAATTAAATTGTATTCTAATTTATTTAACCATTTCAACAGTGAAAACTGTCTTGATAATATGACTATAGAATATCTAGTTATATCTATGTTTATAAGTAATCTAGATTGAGATAACAGTAATAAAAATAAACTATTCCGAGTAAGTATACTATAATACTACCTGAGGAAGGAACAAAATCAAAGCGAAAACCGCCAACACTCGAAGCTCTACAATAAAACGGACCGTTGTCAAGCTTGCATACTATACGCTATAGTAATAGATATATACGCCGGGAAGGGATGCTGCGCGCTCCAGCCCCGGGGCGTAGTACGGACAAAGCGTCCCGCCCTACTTTCTTTTAACAAAAACCTGTAACACTGTCAATGAACCTTACACTGCAATCGATATACGAGTCGAAACGAGCACTCCGATGATACAATTAATACAATATTTAATAGAAACAGTTGTTGAAATATGTGGTGGTATGTCGTACGTGTGAAGTCGACAGCGCGGCTCGCGAGACACTGTCAGTGGCAGCCTCCGAAGGGGGGAAAGGGGACGCGGCTGCGCGATCTACGGTTTCATTAAGGATAACCGTAGCACGTAGCTACGCCGCCCCGGCGAGGATGCTGGGCTGCCAGCTAGCCGGGGTTGTGCTGTATACCTGTATATACTACGTACGTGTCGCTATACAAATGCTATACGTACGTTTCGCTAGTAATGTAGTTGTAAGCTTTGTTTCAATGTAGAACTCCGTCGGTTTACGTCGTTCACTGAATATAAATGACATAGATGTCGTTTTAATTTAAAAGTATGTTTTTTTAATTCCATAAGCTGGCATTCATTTAGATAGGTAACCTATATTATTAAGTGGGTAAATTTTATTTATCTATTTTCAAAACAATTTAATTAATTAACATTATTAACACAAATGTTACGGATTGTTCCCAAGCAATGCAATTCTGTTATTAGGTAAATAAATTAAAAACTTTAATTATGTCTTTCAAGAATTAAAACATGTTTGTAGTCAAGCACGAGCTTATTTTTTATACTTAACTTACAATATACTTAGAATAATCTGAGGCCTCTATAGAATTATAATTTTGATAGTTTTTTTAATTTGTAGCATAAATTAGCACCGCGGTTTCACTGGTGTTTTTTTAATGGCTACAAGTTGATCCTTGACTACTATCACACCTGATGTTAAAGTGATGATGCAATCTAAGATGGAAGCGGGCTAACTTGTTAGGAGTAGGATGAAAATCTACACCCCTACCGACATCGTACCGGAACGCTAAATCTCTTGACGGTACGTCTTTGTCATTAGGGTGGTAACTAGCCAATAGCCTTCCACCAGCCAGACCGAGACAAATTAAGAAACATCTCAATCTGCTCCGCCGGGAATTAAATTCAGGACCTCCATCTTATAAATCCACCGCACAAACCACTGCGCCACGGAGGTCGCCGAATTTCTGTGAAAATATTGAAATAAAAATAACGTAAATGCTATTTTTCGTTACGTGTCAATATTTTTCTAGATTTGTTTAGCCGTAGAATCGTGATTAAGTAACGAATGAGATACAAATAGACGGATACCGACTACAAAGGCAAAAAAAATGTATGGAGGAATTGTTTTTCTAATTTTATTTTTCAATATTTTAATGGTTATTCTGCTTTTCGAAATATAGACCAATCTTAATGTCGGCGCTGTCGCTGCTGGTCGTCTTTATCGTCGGCGGCGGGTAATCTCCACGGATGAGCGAGCATATCGTCATGACTCCTGCATAGCTCAGCGTGCCCGCGACGACTTGTGAGAAAGTTCTATTCGCCGTTCTTTAATCTTCTCCCAATGCTAAGGGTCACTGGTAGAGATCTCTTAAAGAGGTAAGTGTTCACTTGTCCACTTTCCTTTTTTTTCTTAATCATGTAACATTTAATATTTTTATAAGTAAAAAAAATAGAATTGCGGCATTACCTTTGATGAGTTGTGTTTGACATCGACGTTACGCGCGCACTTTGCCATTCGTCGCATCGCCGCGATAACATCGCCATGTGGAGACTTGTTCATAATGAGTATATAGAATACGTGGCACGATTCTCTCGTTCGTGGTGACAGAGCCTACGTCTTGTTTAACCGAACTTGTACCTAATACCTAAAAATTGATAGATATTTATATTTTTTCTTTTTCTTAATAAAAAAATTTATTACTCGCGTAATATTAGATAAACGTAGGTACTGTACAAATAAGTATTAATGCTTAATTATAATTAATTTTACATAATTATGTATGAAATGCACTTGAATTTTAATAATCCCTATTGTGGAACTGTTATTAATCTCTTATCTAAGTATAATTTTTAAACTAAGTCAAAAATAATTAAGTAGGTATTTGTATAAAAAATTAGAATATAATACATTGGTTTAAAAAGCATGTCAACAACAACAATACACGTCTACTGCTGGACACACTTTTCGGAATGGGGTCACCGCCTTGGGACCACAACGTCCATCGGTCAAACTGTGTTTGCACTAATTTTCACAACTCCATATACTTATATAAATATACTTATTATTAGGTCACATAACTCGATGAGTGACTGAGTCTTCTCATGATGCTCATGGTTCGTAACTAGATGCAAACTAAGATGAAAGGGAGGTAACTTGTTAGGAGTAGGATAAAATCCATAGGTACACCTTTCAGTTTTTACACGACATCGTACCGGAGGCTAAGTCGCTTGGCGTTACGTCAGTTATCAGTTACCAGTAATTGGTCTCAGTTACCAGTAAAGTCTCCCATCATCCAGACCTATATCTATTTCGAAAATCTTAATCGACTGAGAATCAATTCCAGAATTCTCATATGGCTGTACCACGCGGAGAACGTTTTTCCATACAATTTTCAGTAAACATTTCAAGCTCAGAGTTCGCAAATTGGTGGTGTTACACCACCGTGCTTCGGATAACATGTTAAACATTTAAACTGTCCGTCTCGGTCATTATTATCTTATAGTAATCGTCGAACAATGAAATGCTATAAAGTAATGTTTTTAAACTATCCGTTCGCTTTGAAATGTCTTATAAAGTATATCGAACATTATCACCCTTAGCCCACCAAACCACTTTAGAGCAACATGGTGGGTCTTAGCGGGTGTTGGAAATCGGAGACGAACCGGTCCTCGTCTTCGCTATGCCTAAGTACAGTGAGTTTGTTTCAGAGTCACTGCATAAAAACAGAACGCAAATTTACATGGACTTGAAGCAGAGCCATCTAGTTATAGCGAGAGTAAACGCTTTTTTATATAATTTAACGTGACGAGTGGTTGAGTTTTTACGCAGTCGCTCGGTGAAAAACTCGCACTTGCCACAGAGTATCCATCGTATAATGCGGCTTCGATCTGCCAGATCGGTATGGATGTCACTCATAAGTAATGTAGAGTATATACGCTATATATAGGGGAGAGACATTCCTACTGATTCCATTAAGTGTCGATCTATGTACATACACTTAATAGAGGTAAAAAGTCCTTCAATCGGAAATAAACTCTTTCTACCTAAATGAGAGAGTCAGCGATATTGCAGACCTGTGTGACGATACTCTTATATCACTTTAAATGAAAAAATTAACAACAAAAGTCGTTTATTTCAAGTCAAAGCACTTATGAAAAATCAAGTTTGACTGTAATGATTCTAGCACCGACTCGGAAGGGATATTCAGGTGCATCTTAGTTTTTTTAGGCCTACAGGGAGACCCCTGCTTGGATTAGTCTGAAGGACGAAGTTATGGCGTCTAGGGAATGTGGTTCAAACAATTTAAAGTTAAACGATAATAGTATAACTATAACAGGATCAAACTCTATGGTGTGGGCCAATTACGATTTACGGTTAAAAAAAAAAACAAATTTTAATATAAAACAAATTATATTATTTAAGTGTCAATATTACTGTAAAATATATCAATTTGATTTCATTTTATTCTTCTTAAAAGGCTTCTTATTTTTGTCACCGATATTGTTCAACTTCTTTTCTTTCAGCTGGCCAACTTTCTTCTGTTTCTTTTTCATTTTGTTCTTTAGTTTTTTTGATGCTGCAATCTGTATTTTGTCCGTTATTTTTTCTTCACTGTTGTTAACAACTTTAGCTGTTGGTACTGTAGCTGGTGGTTTGTTTTTATTTTTATTCTTCTTCTTCTTCTTCGGGCTACTATTATTTCCATCTATCGAAACATTCGTAGCTTTTGTCGTAGCCGGTACAATTTTTGCATTATTTTTTTTTGTTCCATCTATCGAAACATTCGTAGCTTTTTTCGTTTCTGTTGTAGTCGGTACAATTTTTACGTCATTTTTTTTGTTTTCTTCAACTGCTTTTTGTTGTGTATTTTTCACGTTCTTAGTTTTGTTTGTTTCAGTCTCGTTTTGTTTTATAGTTTCACTTGTTTGCGCGTTCTGGACTGCTTTGTTTTTATTTTTCTTATTACGTTTTTTATTAATTTTAGGTGAATTTTCGTTTGAACCTTTAGATTCTTTTGAACTTTCGGCACTGAAAAATAAAAAAATAATAATTAAAATAACAATAACATCCATTATTTTTATTTTGTTTTCAAAGGAGAAACTATTATTAAGCTGTATTTATGAAACATTTTTTTAAATATTATAAGTTAGTCCTGATGCAATCAAGATGGAAGCGGGCTAATATGTTAGATGAAAATCTACACCCGGTTTCTACACGACATCGTACCGAAACGCATAATCGCTTAAACAAGCCAGATGTGAACCAATTAAAATCACTTCAATCGGCCCAGCCATTTAAAGCCAGGATCTTTGTTTTGTAAAACCACTGCGCCATAAATGCCGTTAAAAGGTAAGGACTTACATATTAGGTTTACTCTTTTTGTTGACAGGTTCTACTTTAGTAGTCTCTGCTGGTCTTTTGACAGGTGTGTTTAGAGGTTTTGATTTTTCTTCAGGTGTCGCATCACCATTTTGTTTTACTTCATTTTCTTCTTTTTCCTCCTCGTCTTCATCTTTAACCGGCTCTGGCTATTAAAAAATAAAATAATCGTAAATAAAAATTGTGTTGTATTACTAAATATTAGAAAAGACAGTTCCCGGCTGCGTCTGGTCTGTACGCGATAATCTGAAATATAACTGAACGGACTATAATGCGGTTTTCACCAATAGATAGAGGAAGGTTTACATAAATAATTTGTTAAGATTTTGTATAAATTTGTTGAAATATGACCATAACTGCTGGAAAAGTTGGAGAACTTTAAGTCCCTAACTTAAGGTTATAAAAGATCCCAAATCTCTTCATTTAAAACGCTGCCTAATCTATTTAAGATATAACAAAATAATGTATGGAAGTATGTTTGCTCTTTAATAGGGCTACAAAAAAGGCCGCGATGATATATATTTATGTTGTAAGGATAGCTACACCCATTTTATTGTAGTGAAGTATATATCATAAAAACTCACTATAACGTTGGAGAATTTCTTCAATTTAGCGACAAAGAATCCATCCATATTGTGAGTATGAGGGTAGAATCGCCTTGTTAATTTTAACGATGGATGGAATCTGTGATGCCTGTACTTCATGAAACCTTCAGTTCCAAAATCAAGACCTGTCGGCACCAATTTAACATTCCTTCTTTTTAATGCATAGTTGATCACCCATTCATTTTCCTCAGGCAAGATGGAACATGTTGAATACACTATGTACCCGCCTGTACTCGATTTAGCATTACAACAGTCTATAGCAGCTAAGAGCAGTTGTCTTTGTAAATTGAAACATCTCTGTATATCCTTTTGATCCTTTGTCGTTTTAACACTGGGATCCTTCGCTATAACACCCGTCCCCGTGCAAGGTGCATCGAGCAGCACCCTGTCGAATCCTTTAATAACTTCAGGGAATTGTCTCCCATCGTAGTTACAGACTATGGCATTCACAACACCCAGTCTATGGAAGTTACCAACAATTGCTTTAGTTCTTTCTTTATTTGCGTCATTAGCGAACAAGGCACCGGTATTTTTCATAATGGCAGCTATATGTGATGCTTTACCACCGGGCGCTGCACACATGTCTAGAATCCTTTCATTTTCTTGCGGAGCTAACGCCATGACAGGCAAGTAACTGGACGCACCTTGTAGAATATAGTGGCCAGCTAAGTATTCAGGCGTAGCACCAATCGGTACTGTAGAGCTATACACTACCAACCCTACTTTACTCCACTTTCCAACTGGATCCAAATTGACCCCTCTGTTTATGAGTGCCTGGGCTAAATCTCTTCGTCTTGTCTTTAGACTGTTAGTCCTTATAGTCAATGGTCTTGCAACTTCGCTCGCTTCAAGAAATTCCACAAGCTCCTGAACAGGGAATATCTGCATAAGAATTTCCATAAGGAACTCATTGTAACTGTAATATGTACACAGATCCTTGTGTAACAATTCTGTGTATTCACAACGAGATCTATCCTTTTCTTTAAGTCTGTTAAAGTCACCCAAAACTGTAACCACATCTTTGATTCTTTGATGAATTTCTTGTAAATTGGTAGGATTTTGCAATTCCTCTTCAGAGGGAAAAGCAAACACATCCTGTTTAGCTATATTTAGCTGTAACTCTTCATCGGCTAGCTTTTTGTCTAATTTCTGTTTTTTCTTTAATTTGATGTTGGCCTTCTCGATGGGTAGTTTGTCATCATCGTCATCATCATCATCGCCTTCACCTTGTTCACTAGAATCTGAATCGTAAGTCATCTTATTTGCTTTTAAATTATCTTCTGATTGTTGATCATTGTCTGCATCGTCATCAGAATCTTCAAATAAATCATCCAATTTGCCAACCTACAAGAGAATTAAACTTGTATTAACAGAATCACTTTCAAAAAAATTATTACAAAATTTATATAGCCCTATAATTTTGTGTTAATTTTGTAATAATTTGTTCTGTGTTGAATTTTCATATAGTACAATAATGTTCTTATAAACATTTAATAAATAGATTTGAGATGAAATATTTGGATGGAAACTACACATGATATTGTTTGATTATTACAACAGCCTCTAATGCCATAAAGTATGAATTTAAAACAAGTTACAATACTATAGAATGTTCATATTACCTTATATTGTTCTTTTGCTGGTTTGGCGGCCACTTTCTCATCAGCATCAGAGTCCTGCTCCTCGTCAGCATCAGAGTCCTGCTCCTCGTCAGCATCAGAGTCCTGCTCCTCATCAGAGCCACTTTCCTGATCTTCTTCAGACTCTTCTTGTTCTTCACTGTCACTCTCTGATTGACTTTTTGTTTCCTTCTTTTTACCTTTCTTCTTTAGTGTTAACCATTCTTTGTTATCATCTGTAAAGCCTGGAATAATAAATTAATATTTTTAGTTTATAGCTATTTTATTTTAAACTTGATTTCAATTTTTTTAAAGATGAAATTGCAGTACAAAAAACTAATTAATTAATTGGACTAATTTATTATTGTTGTGAGGCATTCAGATAACTGATAAACTGCAGTCCAAATAAAAGAGTTCTTATGTCTTTGATGTATAATTTGGTTTTGATAACTTCTTACAATAGTTTTAATTAGTCAAGTAATACAATAATTTGATTATTATTAAACACATTATAATAAAATTATTCATTTCCATTTCATAATTTAAAATAAATATTTCAAAATTTATTTTTTTTTATCACAAAATGGGTTTACTTAACGATGGATGGAATGGATCTTTTTAAGCATAGTAAAATTCTCAAAATCTACAAAGAAAACAACAGATAGTACAATAAGTAAGTAGCTACCATTGGCATTTTCATCCTCTGATATATCTTCAGGATCTTCAACAATTTCTTTTTCTTGTTGTTTTGCAACATTCTTCTTTGCTTCCTTAAGAGCTTTTCTCTTATCTACTAGTTCCTTCTTCTTTTTGGCTCGCCGAGCAGCCCTTTGCTTTTGTCTATGACTTAGCTGTTTTTCGTCCTTATCATTGTCAACTGTAATAAGAGAAATTCAGCTCTGATATAACAATTATAAAGCATAAGGAACGGGCATAGTATTCCAATGCAGGTTTGTGGGCTTCGGGTGAAAATGTTGGTTTCATTTAGCAATTGCACTATCAGGTATGAATGACAATAATTGGGATAAACAGCCTAATGTGCTCTCTGACAACGGAAACAACAAAGTCCCAACTCCAGACTTAGATTTCACTGAAAATGTCTGAGAAGAATGAAAACTCATTATTATTTCATAGCCCATACCTGGACTGAAACACAGAACCTTGTGATCTGAAGCCACTTATGCTAACCAATTAATGCACGAGAAAGGTATACACAAATAACATGGTATAAAACAAAGTCGCTGATCACTATCTATATACCTAGGTCTTATTATATAGCATGCCATAGATGCTAACTCAGTTTTATATACAAATAGAGTGATTTAAGAAATTTTACGCATATAATTATAATATCACTAATAAACTAAGACTGTTCTGGTTTGAATGGACAAATTTGCAGGGGTTCACTAGTTACAATTAAACAAATGTCCTGCACATAAAGATATATATAATATACAAATATAATAATAATAAATATACAATAAAGAGGCATGGTTTATAACACATTGTAAACTTTTTAAAGCATGCTAATTTTTTTAAACTGAATCAACATTTCACATTAACATGTGTAACATCTATAAGGTTATGCCAGCAAAATTAAAACACGGCGATTATGATATATACACAAATTTAATAGGAAAACACTTACTGAGGCCTTTTTTAAACACCGGATCACCCTGTTTACGGGCTTTTCTTCCAGGTCCTTTTTTAACCTTTTTTGTTTCATCGAATTTTGCCTTACGACCCATTTGGCTAAATTATAAAAATAAATTGTGTCTATCTAATTTCTTATATACTACTTGACTAATACACGAACTAATAAATTTAAATTATAATTTAAACACGTGTGAATCTTTAATTTATTGTATACTTCCACAGAGCGATTCTTAGTCTTACTCTGAGATAACCTTAAAATAATAAATGACATTAATACTTTTTATAAGCTGCTATTGAAATTCCTCTAAGTACAAACCGGAAATACACAGACAGATTATTTTGTAATGCATATGGGCTATTGTCTATTAATATTTGGACTATACAACATCTTATTAGTCTATGGTAGTGTCATTGTCAACACCTGTTAAATCTGTGGTCATTACCATATGTTTTGTGATAAAATGACAATTTCAAATATTAATTTTAAGTGATTTATATTAAACTTAAGTGAAAATCACGATTTCCTTTAATTAAATTAATACTCGTGATCGTGATGTAATTATGCAAGCATTTCATTATTTTCTAAGAGAAATGTTTTAGAAAAATATTTCGAAAACAATTTTTAAATGTTTGCAATGTAAAAAGAGATCTGTTTTCAGTCAGAAAAATGATTTTATCTAAGATATATTATTGTTCGGGATCGCGAGCGTTACTGCCTATGACCAATATTTTAAGGTAAGGAAATAAAATTATAATTTCACAATTATTGCGTTTTATAAAAGTTCTATACTTATTGGTATTACAATTTTAGATGCCAGGGTCATTACGTAAATATTGCTCATTGCCAATGTCACACTATAAATCAGCAAAGGCGCACTTTCTTCAACTTAGCTAAATCTAGTCGAAAAAGAGAATATAATGGAAGACAATTAGTTGGGTAAGTTCACTCTTGTTTGTGACTTGCAGTAGTCTTATTAGACAACATAGTTAATAAAATAGTTACTAATTGCATTCAAAATTATTACAAAATGTTAATAAATCTATATATTAAAATGTGAAGTAATAACTGCATATTACTTTATTGTGTTATATTCATCATCATTATCAGCCTTTTTGAAAGCCCACTACAGGGCCAAGCCTCCTTATAGGAGACAGGAAATATGGAGCATAGACCCACCACGCTGCTCCAATGCGGGTTAGCAGGCTTTAGGGTGATAATGTTACATATATAGACTCAGATGTTGATGACAGTGACTGGGACCAACAGCTTAATGTGCTCTCTGAAGAAGAGAGATGTTACACCACCAACTCCCCGACTCCAGGCTTGGTACGTACTGAGAATTTTATAGAAGAATGAAAAACTCACAATTATTCCATGACCCGACCCAGGACCTCGTGATTGAAGCCAGATAGGCTAACTACTGGACCAATGAGGCAGTCAGTTATATTATATTATAAATATATAAATATGTAATGAAAATGTATTTGTGTTTCAGTTATACAATGGACCAGATGTATAATGTAGTCTCGGATGTGGAGAACTATCACAAATTTGTTCCGTGGTGTAAACAGTCTATAGTGCTAACTAAGACACAGAGCAACCTCAAAGCAGATCTAATAGTTGGTTTTCCACCAATCAATGAAAGCTACACATCCAATGTCACTTTAGTGAAACCGCACTTGGTGAAAGCAGAGTGTTCCGACGGCAAGCTATTCCATTATATGCTAACTCTATGGAGATTCAGTTCTGGACTGAAGAGAGAACACCAGTCCTGTGTTGTTGATTTTCAAATAGCTTTTGAATTTCGTTCTGCCTTTCATTCTAATTTATCCAATTTATTTTTTGACCAAGTCGCTAGACAGATGGAAGGAGCTTTTGTTCGAGAAGCAGGCAGAAGATATGGACCTGCTTCATTACCGCCTAGAAATCTTCTGCAAAATGGAAATGTGATAAAAAGTTGACGAATTTATAATTTTAGTTAGCAAAGGTATTAAATTAATTTATTCGACTTTTAATTGTTTTTTAAAAAGTGATATAAAATCAGAATGCTTACTTGATTTATAAAATAAATAGTGGGTATTACATTGATGGATAAATGTGTTATAATATAATGTAATAAGTACCAATGAACTCTTAGTGTTGAAAGAAGTGAAAATGTAGACAGAAGCAGAGGAATATCAGGATATACAGAATAATTTAAAAAGAACAGGAACAAAAGGAAAGGATGAAATATTCTGAAAAAGCTAAATGTGTCAAATACTGGATGTATATATGGCAAACTAACAAATGTAAGAAAATATTTATATATTTATTAAAATGTATTTTCAGTAATAAAGATTTATTTTTTATTTCATGTTGAAACAAATATTTTAGTTTAATTTAAAAATGAAGTTTTAATTTACTTATGTAAATATACCACTCAAGTTAGTAGTGGTAAGTCAGTAACTTGATATACTGGTCAACAACTATCTCAACATTATTAAATTTCTTTATTAAAAAAATATTATTTATTAATAATGTTGAGATAGTTGACCAGTATATCAAGTTGGATGCCAAAATTACATGTATGACTATGTGGCATAACCAATCTGGTGTATGTGGATATCAAATCTGCCTTTCAAGTTTGTAATTTATCCTTTGCAAAGAGCACAGTGGTATCCAATACAATAAGACACCCATGATAGTGTACAAAATGTAGAAGTATGATATCTTCCAAAGCAAAATATCTAAATGGGAGGAGACACAAATACTGATAAAGTCATGTAGATTACAGTTTATTAATATCTTAACCACAACTTATCTTTAGCATCTTAAAATTAATTACATTTGTCCACACTGTGAAATTGTCACTGGTATTTTTGGTTTATTATTTGGACCAGTTGGTACATTTTCTATTTTCCTCATAACTAACAAACCATCAATTACTCTACCAAATACCACATGCTTATTGTCTAGGAAATTACACTTGGCACATGTAATGAAAAATTGACAGCCATTTGTATCCTTTCCACTGTTAGCCATAGACAATAGACCGGGAGAGTCATGTTTTAGTACAAAGTTTTCATCTGCAAATGTACTTCCTCCGTAAATACTCATAACACCAGTACCATCACCCTGCAAATAAATAAATTGATTACTATACATACCAGAATATAAGAAGAAAGAAATCTTAATGATAAGTCTATTTTAATGCTTTTCTGTAGAGCCAAACTCTTTACATGAAGGCATTTAGGGTTTAGATTTAGCCCTTCTCCTTCAAAATGGGTTGGCTGGTGGGATAACATTTGTATCTGTACTGTAGATATCAAAAATAACTAGGATGTGGTGCAGCTTAACATGTAACACCACCAATTTCCAGAGCCGTAACCAACAATTTAAGCGCCCTGTGCCAGCATGCATAACTGCGCCCTACACACTTGTAACTGAGTCTAATAAGGTACTGTTTATATATGGTCTGGTAATTTCTGCGCCCCTCCAGGGTCAGAGCCCTGTGAATTTTTAGAACGCAAGAAGAATTCATCAATTCAAAATAACTCAACCTCATGATCTGAAGCAAGCAGAGTTACCTAATTAGTGTGTCAATGAGGAAAAAGTTATGATAAAATTAAGGTTTGTCTTACAATATAAACATATTTTTCATGTTGAATGTTTTATAATGCTTTAAAATTAATATAATTATTGGACTCTTACATTAACAAAATCTCCACCTTGTATCATGAAATCTTTTATAACTCTGTGAAATGTAGCTCCTTTGTAGCCCAGAGGTACACCATCTCTTCTATATTCACCTGTACAAAACTCTCGGAAATTTTCACTGGTTTTCGGTACCACATCAGCAAACAGTTCAAAAATCATACGCCCTATTTCCTGTAAATATAAAACATTATATTTTACATTTCATAAATTCATATAGGTAAGTATAATAAGTACCTACAAGAAGCAACAACTGAATTTTTGTATACACAACGCCCTGCATTAACTTCAAAATTTTTTATAGTATATAGGCTAGCGCTTGGCTACGATCACGCCTGATGGTAAGCGAAGATGCAGCCTACGGTGAAACGCAGGCGTAGACTATCTGCTCTATGCCCGTGTCCAATAAGCACCACAAGATGGAGAAGTTGGGTACCTCCAGATTACGAAGACGCCGGCAACAGATGTCATTACAAGCGAACAAACACACCCCAGCTCGAGGCTTAAAATTGTGCTCAAGCGTGTATCCCGGATACTGTAAGTACGCTACATCTGTTGGAATCCCAATTTACGTCTCCGTCAAGAAAAGTAAATTCGGCCTCTCAGTCTCTAGATGGTGGTGGACTGCGACGAGATTGGAGTGCAATCCTCTTATGTTAGTGAGGTGAACTTTGAGAGAGATGACCGCTGTGTAAATTTACTTTTCTTTTTCTTGTGATGCATAATATTAAAAGTGAATAGGAAAGAGAATAGCAGTTGTACGAGGCACTGTGATCGTAAGACTCCGTAATCCACAAGAAAAAACCTACACGAATGAAAGGCTCAACTGGAGATTAGTTTTCTATTCATAAATACTAGACTTAAAAATAGTAACTTACAGTTGTCCCCACTGTTATATCGAAGAATACCACCGGGTTATTCGGGTTCCTCAACTGTGACTGAATTTGATTCCATGTCGGCATCGTTTGTTATTGTTTTCAAAATTTATTGATACTTTATTTGGTATATCACCCTATACGTATGATTGAATCTACAGCACCAAGCGTATGTATTAAGGTTAAAATCAGTAACCCACAATTAATATATTACATCTAATTCTAATAAAATTATAAGCCTTTCCTGTTAAATTTTATAACCTCAAAAAGAATCAAATTCTATTTTTTAATAACTATTAGTTATCAAGTTCAGGGATCTCACTGTTTTGGTTAATTGCGCCACTGACTAAGCACTCTAAAATTACCTATTTCATGAAAAATGTGAAGTCACATTCTCGTCGTGTCAGGTTATTTGTGTTTACCAGTCACTAAAACAGCTATACCTAGTCTATGCCAGTTGTCTCTAAATTGACAACTGACACTGAGGTTAAATAATAAAAAAATGGCAACTGACTGTCAAAAAAACGTAAACATGAGCATAACCTAATTTTAAAATTATGTTTAAGTAATTCATTAAAATCATGTGAAAAAATACTTTAAAAATGGAAAACAACTCATTTGTGGACTATTATAAAATACTGGATAGTGAACGCAAAGCTTCTGATGAAGATCTGAAAAGAAGTTATCAGCGTTTGGCTTTACTATTTCACCCAGACAAAATCGGTGGCGGCCAGGAAGGGAAGTTTCATTTAATACAAAAAGCGTGGTCCATATTAAAGAACCCTGAAAGCCGAAGACAGTATGACGCTGAGCTTGCGTGTTATGAAAATAATCAACTTTTGCTCTACGATACTATATCGTTGTCAGAAATGGAATACGATACGGACGAAGGTGTTTACACGTATCAGTGCAGATGTAGTGGTATCTACTGTTTACAGGCAAGTGAACTTTGTTCTAATAAAGTAGTTATTGGTTGCAATGAATGCTCATTCTCTATTGAAATCAATATTCCAAGGTGATTGCATTGTCTCCATGTAGTTATAGACTAGGACTTTAGTGATATTTATGAATCCATACTAGATAGATGTCTATCAGTAGCTCACACCAGTTTTTCTCATAGATCTATGACCCCATTGTGGGCTTATAATTAATTTTCTATATGTAAGTAATATTTTGATGTATATATTCTTCATTGCTAATAAATACTACTGTCATTACTATTCTTCTATACCGCTGTCATATGCAAGAGTTCATGACAATCTATTGAAAAGTTAGTGAGGCAAAATAGTTTATATTTTTATAAATTATTTGTAAATACAATTCTGTATTTTGTTATTGTATTACTTATAAATAGATTTCCTAAGTATATACCTATTGTATTAATTTTAATAGATACTTGTAAATTAGAAAATAAAATTTGTTTCTACTATGTATTTCTTTTTATTTTTACATTTTAGTGTATTTTGTCTTGAGGTATGATTTCATAACCAGTTGCAGACAAGTTATCACAACCACAATACTTGTTTGTACGAATTTCTATTAAATAAGATTAGTAGCATCATTCCTTTATAAATTCATATAATTTGACTGTTGGGAGGTTCTGAGTGTGGCTAGTTACAACCCTACGGACAATGATGTACTGCCAAGTGATTTAACATTACACTACAATGTTGTGTAGAAACTGAAGGGGTAAGTATATTATCCTAGTCCTAACAAGTAAGCCTTTTCTAGCTTATTTAGATTTAGTTTACATCATCACCTACCATCAGCTTTGAACACAATACATTGCATTGATGAAATAGAAATCTGTAGCATGACTGTGACATGTAGTCTGCAGCTATGCATGATCCCCACTTATGTACCTTTCTTTTTCAATAACATACTGGCTGACAGGATCATACTTTTGAGGTCATTTGATGAAAAGTCAAAAAGTTGCTCATCCAGGGTAGAATAAATGAAAGCCGTTTAACATGTTTATTACCATTTATATTATGGTTAGGCTAAAACATAAATAATATAATCATGACAAGGTAAAATTATCATAATTATGGTTAACTCATATCAATGACTAAATTTAAACTTAAACAATAAAATTTTGTACAGCATTTTATATTACAATACAACAATTTTGATAGTGATTTGAAGAAAATAAATTACTACATTGAATGTCAACAATTATGTTTTAAACAGCAAAATTTAAAATTCAATTTAAATTATGCAAAAAAAAGATCTAAGCTATCACATATGATTATGCAATTTTAAATTTCATAAGAAATTTCACAAATACTTTAGTGGCAAGAAACTAGAACAAAATAAAATAGCAACATAATCCATAAATTCATTTTTAAATTCTATAGAGAGTGTGAAGAGAGATACATAAAAAATTCATAAGCCAACATAAATATATGACGATTTGCCAGACAAAACTGAGTAGCAAATTGTCAAGTCTGCCATTATTGCCACCACGAGCAATGTTCTGGAAACATCGCGGCGTGGCAATCACTTGTCACAATATTTGTAAAACCTTCGACATACACTCATTGAGATTACATAAAAATTTATTTACCAATAATATTGATCACAAACACAATTAAATAGCGGCATACACATGATATTTACATACATTATTGTGCACACTTTTGTACTTTATAATAAGATTCACTTAAATATGCAATAAAAGAAATAATAAAAATGTCCAATTGGCTTGCTCTTCACAAACAAAAATCAAACTTGTGAATAAATTTTATTTCATTTTAAATGATAAGTAAGTATAGATATACACTTTTTTGAGACAATAAATGATATGAATTTAAATAATTATGTGCATTCATTATATTTGTGATAGAAAAAAAAATATATTGCACCAAAATTGCCAAACGTTTAATGACTAGATAATAAAAAAAAAAAGTGTGCGTCTCGGGACGCCCGACAGAAGTGATAACTTATAAATATCTGTACGCTGTGATTAGAGTGAGAAAAGAGGAGATATCCTACCGCTGCTGTATGCGTGAGAGAAAGGGGATGCTAGTTAGACTGGCGGCACAGTAACGATGTTTTCTCTCACTTAAGAAGTTATCTCTTCAAAAATATTATGCAAAAAACAATATAGAGCACTGTAATAAACTCTATAGCTCTTGTAAAATTTTCACAAGTTCTTTTTCTGTGTAAATGCAGCCTGATGCAGTCTATAATTCACACACTCCGCAAGCACTGTTACATAAAACTGGATTCTATGGTAAAAACCACATTTTACAGTAACCATCAGCAAAGTCTCACTTTGTTCACACATCTGTCCATGAAATTCTTTTTTCTCTTAGTCTGTGTAGTCGCATCTAAGGGTGCAGGTAGCGATAGTTGCGTGTGCTCGTTGGAATCCAGCAAGCCGTCGCAGGATGGGCACCGGAGCGAGGCCTGTTGTATTCGCTTGCAGTCTATGTTATCACTACTTTCAGATAGTCTCTCCGGTAGACTGTATAAGGTTTTGACAGGCGAAGAAGCGCTACTACTGGATAATTGTTCACAACTTTGTGAGTTTGCTGAAGCTTTTTCCATTGAAGACTGTCGACTTCGACGAGGTCTGAAAATTAGAAACAGTTATTAAGTTTATTACATTTAACCATATATTTTTAAATAATGTAACTAAGAGGATTGAAAAACAAGGATTCCTTTTTTTGCCATATGGCTGTGGAACCCTAAAAATGAAATGTGGTAGGTGCTACGAAAGGCAAAATGTCATAGGTCAGATCTAAAATGCCATTGTTAGATTAACTTGTAAAATCGATCGCACGTAGTTTCTAGAAAGCAATTAAATTGGGTCATATTATATGACTTCCTCGTTGGTTAGCCTATGATCCTGGATTCGAATCCTGGGTCAGGTTGTGGTTGTTCTGAGCTTTACTTCATCTTCGAAATTTTTAGTAAATTCGAGTCGGTGGTGCTGTTACCCCCGTCGAGCACGTTAAGCCGTCGGTCCTTGTCACTATCATCAACATCTGATAATGATCATTAATGTATGAAACATCATCAACCTAAGCTTACCAATCCGCATTGGAACACTGTGGTGGTATACTCCTTATCTCCTCATCTAGAAGGAGTGAGGCCTGGCCCTGTAGTGAGCTGTCAATAGACTGATGATGATGGCGGCGTACCTGACAGGCGGCAGAGTGTGCAGCGTTTCTAGTCAATCCGCTTTATCGCTGCCCCGGCTCTCGCTGGAGTGCATGCGTTGGTAGTTGGGGGGCCCGCGCCCGATGGCCGCAGTGCCCGGCGTCTGCACGTCTCCTCGACTGCGCAGCGGCCCCTCCATCCTGTTCGCTAAGTTTGACTTTCCACGAAGGAAGCTAGAAAATAATAAAGACTATTTGTTATTATAAACTAAAAAAGTTTGGCATTATTACTAAAATTGTAGTAGCTAGAGTGTCGCCATTTTCCAGACAAAAAGGATTTTATCCTTTAATATTAAAAAATAAAATCCCTCGACGCGTCGGTCTGTGTGTCTGTACACGATAAAGTCAAAGATTACTGAACACATTGTCATGCTGTTTTCATGAATAGATATGGTGGTTCCTAAGGAAGGTTTTGGTAAAGCATTTGTGAAGCTTTTATGTAAATTGTATGTATATAACGATAATTGTTAGAAACGTCAAAAAATTTAAGCCGCCTTGGAGATTTAATCGAAAACGCTGCTTTATGTATATGAGATATAATGAATGTACAGAAGGATTACAAAAAGGCCGCGATGGCATGTATCTAATTTTTTAGGATAACTTGCTATTAAGGGTTACATACATTTTTTTTATTTTTAGTGTTTTTAGAAGGTTGTAAAAAACTACCACGCGGGCGACTGTTAGTTTAAGAGTAATTAAATCAGGAGTCCACTGACACAAATTATTTTGGAACAGATGCCTCTCTGATATAAGTACCTTAGTGGTAGGTATATTAAAGTTTCACAGCCCCGAGGGGTCCCCTGGCAACCGTCAGGCAAATAATGACAGCTGTCATTATAGCTCCGTCGCTACCCGGGTAGCCATGGGCCTCAAAGAAGGTTTGAATGTCAGGCCCACAGGGGTTAATGTTTCTGCCGAGCCGCTAAATGGCTTGGCGGTAAGTCTGTCGGTGGGGTGGTAAAACGCCGAAACGTTCCATCAGCCGTACCTGTACCACTTTAGAAAATCTTTATGGGTCCAGCCAGGAATCGAACCCGTGGTTAGTTACCACCCTACCGACAAAGACGTATCGCCAAGCGATTTAGCGTACCGGTACGATGTCGTGTAGAAACCGAAAGGTGTGTGGATTTTCGTCCCACTCCTAACAAGTTAGCCCGCTTCCATCTTAGCCTGCATCATCACTTAACATCAGGTGTGATAGCAGTCAAGGGCCAACTTGTAGTCGATAAAAAAAAAAAAACGTCTTATATATCTACTGCGCCACGGAAGCCATTCAAACTTTCGAGGGTTTACCAATTAGTCAGGCTTCTCTTACCTCTCCAGTTTCTCAACGCACGCGTCCTGGTAGTCGTGGATCCACCTCACTCCGTTGAAGTGACAGACGGCTCGCATGTCCTCAGGCAACTCCTCGGGTTCTGGCCACTCGAAGTTGTCGATAATTGGGACGATGTTACATTGTGATTGTAGGGCTGCTACTATTTCCTGCAACAATATTATTGTCTACTTTTAATAAACATTTATAAACTTTAAAGTTATAAAACTTCAGTATTATTTTAATTGGGTATTTGACTCAATTTAGTTTATTACTTTTTTTATAATTATAAACTGGGATAAAAATAATAAAAATCCGGTAAAGATCTGCAAAGTTACAGGCAGTTAAATGTTTGGAGTAGGGATCTTCTGTCTTTTTCTCGCAAAACAAATATTTGTACTAAGCCACTATGGCGAAACTGTGGTGTTACGTCACATCACAGTATGCCTGTGTCCGTCTAATCAGAAATGTTCAAATGCTTGTAACTTTTTATTTATTAGATCAATTTAATTCATCGTCATCATCATCATTACCAGCCTGTAGACGTCCACTGTTGGACATAGGCTTTTTTTAGGGACTTCCAAACACAACGATCCCGAGCCGCCTGTTGCCAGCGGCTCCCTGCGACACGTTTGATGTGGTCAGTCCACCTGGTTGGGGGTCGACCAACGCTGCGCTTTCCGGTGCGGGGTCGCCAATCTACCACCTTGGGCCCCCAACGTCCATCAGCTGTTTGAACTACGTGCCCCGCCCAATTTAATTACTTTTATCATATTTTATCTGTTATAGAATCAAGTTTTAAAAATAATTTTAAACTCTAATACTTTGATTAGTGTCAAATACCCAATTTGACGGCCTTCGTAGCGCAGTGGTATGCTTTGTGGATTTATAACACATAGATCTTGGATTCAATTCCCGGCAGGTTTTAAAACAGTTAATCATGAAATTCGTGTAACGTAATTTGTGTGTATCTCTTATTTTTTTTAAATTACAAGTTAGCCTTTGACTGCAATTACACCTGATGGTAAGTGATGATGCAACCACACTTGGAAGCGGGCTAACTTGTTAAAAGTAGATGAAAATCCACACCTCTTGCGGTTTCTGTACGTACCGGAACGCTAAACTGGCGGTACGTCTTTGCCAGCAGAATGTTAACTAGTCTGACCATAGTCTGACCAGTCCGATGTTAATCACTGACATAACCAGGACCAATTAAGAAAATTTTAATTGGCTCCGGCGGGAATCGAACCCAGGACCTCCGTCTTATAAATTTACTGCGCATACCACTGCGCCACGGAGGCCGTTAGAATCTCTTACATTAATTTCTTTCGTCTTACATTAGTATCTTTTTATTGACAAGTTCCAAGAAACTCACCCGATGTACCCAGTCTTTTTGTTCATTGTCGTGCTTGCAGCGTTCCAATGCGTTCGGCGTTAGGACGAGCAAAAAGTGCTTCGCTTGCCGTATGCTTCGGAGCAGATTGTTGTCGAACTTTCCGGCTTCCAACCGCTCCACGTCGATGAACACAGTGAACCCGCGCACTTGAAGGTGCACTTTCAACAGACTCGCCAGTTGAGAACCGTTTGATCTTCTGTAGCTAACGAATACATCCAAATTCTTCTCCAAGCTTTCGTCACCTTTGCTGAGCAGATTGTCGTAGGCTGTAAAAGAAATATATAAATAAAAAAAAATTGAACCGACTTTAAAACGCAAAACCGACTTAAAAAAAAGTAAAAAATAATTGCGTCTGTTCGTTGCTTTAATTTACTCCGCCGTTTTTCGTCGGTTAGTAAGAATATTTAATGCTGAAGAATAAGTTAGCCATACCATAATTATGAGCCCTAGCAAACTATATCTATACTAATATAATAAATGCAAAATTAACTGTCTGTGTGTTACTCTATCACGCCTGAACTACTGAATCGAGTTAAATGAAATTTGGTACAGAGATAATCTAGAGCCTGAGAAAGGATTTAGGCTAGTTTTTGTCGATCTATCACAAAACATTTCTCGCTGACGGAGTCGTAGGCGACCGCTAGTATAGTATATCTTCTATCTCCATTAGTAATCTAACTCCATTAGGTTTAGTACTCCATCGTACTCCATTTACTAAGTACTCCCTCAACCATTTTATCGCGTTATTATCGAATAAAAGCGAGTAGGCATACATTCAAGCTTAAACAAACTCTGCACCTTTGAATATGTAGTAACCAGGCCAGTTACAATAAAAACTTTAAATAATATGGGTTCGATTCCCAGCTGAGCCGATTGAGATTTTCTAAACTGGTCCAGATCTGACTAGGAGGCTTCGGCCGTGGCTACCACCCTACCGACAAAGTCCCGCCAAGCGATTTAGCATTCCGGTACGATATTATGTAGCAACCGAATACTACTCCCAACAATTTGGCACGCTTTCATCTTAGACTGCATAATCACTTACCATCAGGTGTGATTGCAGTCAAGGCCCAGCTTGTAATGAATAAAAAAAACATCCGTGGCGCAGTTGTATGCGCGGTGGATTTATAAGAAGGTCCTGGGTTCGATTCCCGGTGGGGCAGATTGAGATTTTTCTTAATTTGTCTTGGTCTGGCTGGTGGGAGGCTTTCGCCGTGGCTAGTTAGCACCCTACCGACAAAGACGTACCGCCAAGCGATTTAGGGTTCCGGTACGATGTCGTGTAGAAACCAATAGGGGTTTGGATTTCATCGTACTCCTAACAAGTTAGCCCGCTTCCATCTTAGATTGCATCATCACTTAACATCCGGTGTGATAGCAGTCAAGGGCCAACTTGTAATCGATAAAAAAAAACAGTTTTTAAAAACAAAACCGAAGTCCCACTGTAGACATTGCTTGAAATGACGAAGTTATATAACACGTTTGCTGGTAGTACTACTCACCGCGTATAGCATTCAGAATACGCAGTCGGTGTATGCTGTTCGCGATGCGGCATTCTACTTCAAGTTGTTCGTCGCTCAGTCCTCTGATAGATTCCTTGTCGACGCCAGCGTTTAGCATCGAATATGTGTAAATAGTGTATTCTGGACCCATGCTTTGTAAAAACTCATTTAGGCTGCCCGTGTCTCGAGAACTGTAGTCGGCCATTTTCTTTAATTGTTGAAGTTCCCTTGTGAATCTGTAATCATTAATTATTAATATTAATTAAATTCATTCCAATGTGTATTGTCTTAAAATCTGTACTTTATACATGTAAATTATATCAAAAACAATTTTAAAATACCCATACCTCTTACGTTTGATTCCATTATGTAATCCTATGTCCTCTTTGAGATTATCTTCTGTTATCTGTAATAATAAATCACCGTCTACCCTACTTTCGTAAAAGTTGTTCGCGTATTCTGAAAAGCCAATTTGTTTCACCCATTCTCGTACATCTTCTATTGACCAAAGCGGTACTTGTTGCGACAGTTTGTGTGGCACCTCTTCCCCTATAAGCCTTAAAGCTTGAGCAGCGTATTTAGACGCCACAGCGTTTGGACAACTGGCTACTTTCTTCAATGTTTCAATCGCACCTATTTCTCTAAATATTTCAGTGTTCCCTTGTTGTTTCTTTATCCCAGCCTCCATACAAAAATGGAATGCTGCCAGATTTCGAGCTTCTTCTCTTTTCGAGCTCAATACAGGGACTAATCGTTGCAACCAGTTTTTACTTTGACCGTGAGCATGAGCTAAATTAGACCGAGCAAATTCGGACGGGTTATGCGAGGTAACGAACGGTTCTACTAAATCTAATGTCCCTGATTTCAGAACCGCGGCTTCTATTTCCTTATTCGCTACTAACACTGCGATGGCTAAACACGCGTAATACTTGATATTGTCATCGTTGTGGAAAGCTAGAGGGAATAGCCACATCGGTACTTTTCTTTTTATCATAGCTTCCTGGTTTTCAGCTCCACCGTACAATGAAAGGTTAGCCAGCGCTGTTGCACAGTGACGCAAAGTTTCGATATCATTTTTTCTGCACTCGAATAATACTGCGTCTAAGCCTCCAAGTTTAATAACATCACTACACGTGCCTTCACTGTGTTTGAACAGGTGTTCTAATATTCCAGTACCTATCCTCGCGTGGTCTACGGAATTTGCGTGTTTTGTACAAACACAAGCGACATTAACAACCTTTTCGAGTCCATTCTCTACGACATGCGCTCTATTTTCTGTTGTAAGGCATTGTTCAAGTAATTTCGCGGAGCAAAACTGTAAATCAGGGTTGTTTGTTTCTAGACAGTTTGCCATTAATATATCTAGACCACCGGAGGTTCGTAATGTGTTGCACAAAGAGTAACCCAACTCGTGGCCGTATGTTGGAACCGCCCATGCTCTCCGTACCATTTCATTTAGTTTGTTAAATTGTACACACGCATTTTTCATATCTATTTGGTTATTTTTCATAGCTGCTATAAATGCATTCATTCGGTGAGAATATTTCTGAATCGCTAACTCTACATCCTTTTGATTTGAGTTTGCGTTTAAATTGTCTAAATCTTCAAATGTTAAGTTGGATAGATCCTCATCACCAGGTTTTACGGTTCCATTTAACAATTGACTCATCTGAAACAGAGCAGGCACACGATATGAATAGTGTTTTAGCAAAGTCACACCTACGTCATAACAAATGATGGTTAACGTATGTATGCTACTTAGCGTTGTGGTTTGATAAGTGAGTGGAATAACAACGATTTTAGTCCTAATGTTTTCCCAAAAACTATAAAAGTATTTAAACTATAAAAATATTAGGTAATGCCTTACCTGTGAAGATAACAAGGTTGATTTAGAAGACAGATTTTTGCTCGATATAGTCATATTTGAGTGTGCTACGCTTGAATGTTCTTTATGACTAAACATGCCGCTTGATGTGACAGTCTGCCTAGCCTGTGATGAAGCCATTGCCTTTTTCTCGGCACTAAATGCTTCAGTTTGTAATCGAGAGCTAGATGCAGACATGTTATTAGCTTCTTGTGCAGTCACTTCACCTGCCTGTAACGACCGCTTTTCCTAAAAATACCAAGTATTTATTATATTCACGTTCAGAAATAAAGGATACATCTTAAATTTCTAAATTTAATATCTGGAATCTTCCACCGTGACTCAAGTCACCATGCTTATCACTATATCACTCGATATTTGGCACTTTTTACACAACAACACGGTATATAAATATTAGTAAATTTACAGGAATAATTATGCGCAAATTAGGTCTCGGCCGCCGTTTCGAAGACATTATTTCTTGATTTAAATTTATTAAATTGACTTTGTGCTATCAGACGCGGTGGATATTCGTTCGTCTCGGGATGAAAACTACTTTTACATACAAAAGTAGAGCGCGTCATGGCTCGGATTGAACGCTGAATCGCTTCTATTGGATATAGGCCAATCGCGCGGTACTCGCGGGCTTTCGACGATAATTTTAAAGTTTGTATACAGACGTCACGTTTTAGAAGGTCGTGGAGTAAAATATTCCGGGGAAACGTACTCTATCAGAAGGATAACACGGCTTCGGGGGAAAACGCGACAGGACGCCTCTGTGTACCGGCCACGGGGCCGAACCCCCACCAGAAGACATTCCGCTTCTAAAATTAAAGCCGTCTATTCGTGTACTGGTGTGAACGCGCATGCGCAATAATTAACTTCCGCGTATGCTCGCACGCACGACGGTCAAACGTTGACTGACATGGTTCGGTAAACGCTCCGAGCCTACGATAAGCGCACGTAGATAAAGTATGAGCTAACCGCCCCCGGCGAACCTCCGCGTCGCAGCATCCTGCTCGTCCAAGCCATTAGGCGTGCGGCCATAGTGCAGACTTCGTGTGTGTACAATTATGCGGCGTTTTCTTTTTTAATTTTACATCGTTGATCTTTTACATGTTATCAAGGCAAGGAGCCGAACTCGACTGAGCGTTTTAGCGTCGCGTTGCTGAGACGTCATTCTAGGATATCGATCGAGCCCGGTCACGCGAGGTCGCGTCCTTCGGCGCGCCTTGCTGGCGGCAGAAAGCTAGACGCACTTATATTTTCGGCTATTTGTAAAAATTTAAGCGAGCTTAATTTATTGAATAGTTTATCAAACATTCAATAATATTTAGTGGTGTAATTAATTATTACATGTAGGCGGTAGAACCGTGCCCCGAACATTCGTTTTCTTGCATGTAAATGGAATAAAAGGGGATTTTGAGAAATCAAAAAGAACGTGTTAGTTACTTACTTGGTGATATGCTGCATTTTGTTCGGCGGTGAGTCCTTCCGCTTGCAGTAGTCTATGGGACGCTCCAGCCGCGCTGTGTTCTGCATATTGCATATCTCCGTGTTGCAATCGTCGCATTCTAGTGCTGTTTGCAGCAGACTTTGATGCGCTGTAACCGTCCGTCACAACACGCGTTGAACTGGCCGATGTCATACGTGCAGCACTGTATTTCAGTTCGTTTGCAGCGTTGGAGCCTACGGTTGCAGCGTTTGGTGCTAAGAGACATTGTTTGTCAGGCGGAGGTGTATCTGATTCAGGGAATGTAACTAAAGGACCGTCGCCAGCCAAATCACTCATATCGCTAATGTCTCCAATATCTCCCATATCACTGAGATCGCGTATGTCGGGAATATGCCTTTCTTTCTTTTCATCCTGATCTACTATGTTCTCCATTGAGCTTCTCAATCTGCAACGACGTTCCAAACTATATTAGGAGATTGCTTCGTGTCACAATAATATAAACGAGCATTTGTTAGAATTTTGGTATTATTTAAATGAGTTTCACGGGAACGCTACTGTGTCTATTGTTTGTCGGCATTAAACTACATACAAACGTGGAGCGAAGAAAATCAGCGGAGGAGAATTGGCTCCGAGCCAAGGCCGCTCAGGTGGGCCAGAAACGGTGTTATCGTTAATACTCATTGACAAAACAATGTAAAAGTATGTTATTACATAAAGCCAAACACAAAAATAATGAGCAGGATGAATCACCTTTGTCCGAAGTTCAAAGCGGCCGAGTTGCTAAGCGTTTTCATCTCCGAAATTGAGCTTTTCAGTTCAGTGAGGTCCGACTTCATCGAGCTGGCGCGCTGTGACGAACTCTGGACCCTCTGGCTCGTGACAGCGCTGCTAGATGTAGTGCTGGACACCATCTGTAGACAAATGACACTTTGTACGCAGTTGCAAACATAATAAAGCCACTTTTACTTGTCTAACGACGCGTGGGGTTTTCATCGCGTACTATAGAGTTCACTTTGTATCTAATGCACAAATACCTTAAATCCTTCTCTTTTAAACTCTACAAGACTTTGATAAATATATAACGTTAATTGTTTTGGATATCACAAAACTAGTAACACGGCTTGATAATACACTTCGTCGTTCACAGTCGTTATCTAGACAAGTACTGTTGAGTTCAGTGCCAATGCTACAGAAGTTCGTGCGGGCGTCACGCGTTTTGGCGCACTTGCGGACGAATTGTACCTATATGTATCTATATATAGCAGTCAATATATCAACACAAAAATAGAAATGTACAAAAATAAATTTCTATATATAGTTTTATATTATTTCAACACTAGGAATGGTCATGGCCCAAACATTTGAACTATTCCTGTATGTATCGCTTGATCCTTAAGTGTTTCTTTTTAAATGCCTTAAAAATGCGCAAAAGGTATATGGTACTTTAAGTTACCTTTTAGGATAAAAAGAGTTATGAAAAAGAGATATAGAGACATACATGAAACGAAAAGAAATGACGGCCATATTTTTGGCAGGCGGCGTCATGTCGCGATTGGGAAGCAATACGAATGATTCAACAAGCGTGGGTGAGATGCAACGCAGGCCTTGAACCCAGCGGCCAACGTTTGAGCAGACTGTGGTTTAAACTGTGTTTACAGTACCGACTCAATTCCCACACGAACTTGTATATTAAGTATCAATAAATTGTCACTTTCAAGATTGACTTCATATATTGCAATATCAACCAGCACAACTAATAATAGGGGTCAAAGAATGAAATTAAATGAATGAATTGAAAGTAATAGATACATTTTACGAATACATTGAACCTTATGTTTTGATATTTTAATTTAAAACTTTTTTATACGGTATTGTATATTCTTCTTTTAAAAAATTTGCAAATTTATTTCATACCTTGCTCCAACAGTTACATTTTTTTGTGATTTGACAATTTTCTACATCATTAAAATTTGTTTGTTGACAAGAGAGAGTGCAAAAGTTCTACCGCAAAGGCATAAATGGCAGCAATATATAGATAATAATGGTAATTATTTTGATTAAATAAATATGTTAAATTAAAAAAAAAAAGAATTTTTATTTTTCAGTACAAATCGGCAATTTCATACTTTAACCCCTGATACCTACTAATGCTAAATAACTGTAATTGAAGTATTTTATGCAAAAACTTTTTAATTCGGATTTATGAAATCAGAAAACCAAAGAGAAAATAGATAATAAGATAAGCGTTTGCGATTTAGGTTACTAACAGAAATGTGCGGTTTTAACTTTTAAGTGAGTTAATTTAGAGTTTGCCAAATAAATCATCTTAGTAAATTTAGAGTTTTTTGTAGATACTGATATTACAATTTTTCTAATAATATTAGCGATTTACTTTCCAACAAGTGTCGACTTATAATACAATGTAATTAATAATTACTTCTTATTAAGCATAATCTACAAAACAATCTAAGCTACAAAAAATAGCCACCCATTAAAACAGCCATGACAAATGAGCTAGGAACAAATTACTTAAATACTTGTTGTTGATCATAGAGAATTATAGTTTCAATTCTTGCAAGAATATAGGTTCAAGTATAATTGCCATGTATAATAATTATAATATTAAATAATAACCTGTGCAGATAATGATCAATAATTATGATTGTTTTCTTAGTTACGCAACATATTATGGACGTGTTATTCATATTTGTTATGAATTGAAAAAATGGTGCGTCTATTCTTAATACATTATTATTTGTATCTAGCGGACGCCCGCGGTTTCGCCTGCGTAGTTCTCGTTCCCGTGGGAATTTCGGGATAAAATGTGGCCTGTGTTATCTGACATTTTTTTATTGACTACAAGTTGGCCCTTGACTGCTATCACATCTGATGTTAAGTGATGATGCAGTCTAAGATGGAAGCGGGCTAACTTGTTATGAGTGGGACGAAAATCCACACCCGCTTCGGTTTCTGCACGACATCGTACCGGAACGCTGAATCGCTTGGCGATACGTCTTTGTCGGTAGGGTGGTAACTAGCCACGGCGAAAGCCTCCCACCAGCCAGACCAAGACAAATTAAGAAAAATCTCAATCTGCCCCGCCGGGAATCGAACCCAGGACCTCTGTCTTATAAATCTACCGCGCATACCACTGCGCCACGGAAGTCGTCAAAGCTATATCATTGTAATAATCCATAATAATCCATTGTAATAATCCATAAATATCCATACATACAAACTTTCGCCTTTATAATATTAGTAAAGATAAATAATTGCTCTACGCCACCTGCTGTTTTCCTAAAGGTTGCCTTGAAAAGATCGCTGCTTAGCGATAAGGACGCCCTTTAGTAAAAATTTTTTTAGGATGCTCTATATTTGCGTGGGCGAAGTCAACAAAATCGTGTAATAGGTACATTATTTTATGAAATTAATGTCAATCAACTTAGTGTACTACACTAATATTTGTATATGCAAATTAGCTTTAATTACATACCAAGAACTAACAACTATACTAAGAACAGCTAAACGTTTCTGAATAATTTAAAACACCTACATTGAATTGTTTCGCAGACAACGTCTACAACCTATTGAAGCCTATAACTTTTGAACTTATTGGTCTTTTTTGTTATGAATTATAAATATTTGGGTTTTTGGTTCCATTTTAAGGGATGTAAATGGTTTTAAAATAGAGTAAACTTATATTAAAGTAAATTTCTTGAAAGGTTGATTGTGATACCTTTTCTATAGAAAAAAATAACACCAAGACTTGGTTTGAAGCTTAAAACTTTTTGCCTTTAGTATTAATAATTGTTAAACAGTCATGATGTTCACTGAAAATCTATAACCATGAGTTTAAGGTGTTCATGTGTTTCACCCACAACTAACTCTAGGGTTTTTTAAACCCAAGATTTTTGGCTTTGACGAGCTTTATCATGAAAAGCTCTACTTCTACTTAAAAGTAAAAAGTCCAATACTTGCATTTAACGGAAATGTAGAATTAAAAACTAAGACCTGTGTGCATCAAGATTTCGGTTATCATAACTAACGATTAACATAACTTTACTATAAATTTACTGTTCACGACACCCCGTACACCGGTTAAGGACGTAAGCTCGGTTAAGATAACCGCCCGGTTTACGTCCTTAACCGGCGTACGGGTTGTCGTGAACAGTAATTTTACGTTTAGCTTATGTTAACCGTTGGTTATGATAACCGAAATCTTGGTGCAGACAGGCCTTAAAGCTACATTTAGATTGGATCGTTTTACCATGCTACCTGTTTATTTCATTTAATATTGTCCTATCTAAATAGACACGCTTAACTCTATTATAATTTAACATTTTAGTTTCAAAATAGTATCTATTAGATATTAATAAATTACAAAGGGCCAGACACCAACGGATATCATCTTGTCCTACGTTACGCCATCTCGCGTTGCTTTCGGTGCTATGGCCCGCTGCCAAAACATACTGACAGCGGTCAAACGCATGCGCAAGCCAACTCCTACTGGATACACCATAAAATATAATACACCATCACAAAACTGTTCATGTTAATTTGGAATTAGTAGACCGAGTATACAGTGTGTGAGATTACTTAACTACAGTGCCGGATTGTGGATTAAAAATAATAATAGCCAAGATTACTATAAAATCGCTTCGTCAATAACCAGCATAGAACCTGTAGTATGTCCCTGCATTTTGAATCTTATACATTGAAAAATAAACTTAAATTACATAATGTCTATTTTGCAGATTTAGGATACTTAATTGGACAAGGATCAATGCAGTATTGCTTAAAATCGCTTCGTAAATAAGCCATTAATTTTGGTTGAAACTAAAAGATAAAAATGGTTATTGTTGGTTATCCCCAAGAGATAGACAATTATCATTGCGGACTTTTTTGTTGACCTTTTTAAGGTGTGCAATGCTGTAGTACAATATTTTGATATATAGGGGTTCTGCAGGCAAAAATGCGTTAATTTACGAAATCACATCAGAAACTTCCAAAATTATCAGTGTTCCTCTACTATATTATGCATGTATTATACCCATAAACCTTCCTCTTGAATCTCTCTATCTGATAAAAAGAACCGCATGAAAATCGGTTGCGTAGTTTTAAAGATTTAAGCATACATAGGGACAGACAGAAGACAGCGACTTTGTTTTATACTATGTAATGATATTAGCCCCCAAAGGTGAATAATTTTCACTGATTCTTCGTTTATTAGTTTCAGCATGATGTTTTATAACCTAAAGCCTTTAACACAAAAATAATTTTTCAATTCAAACCAGTAGTTCCTGAGATTTACGCGTTAAAACAAACAAACTTCTCAGCTTTATAATACTGCAGATTTGAAGCTACCCAGATATCTCGTATTGTTTTTACAAACACCATCAAGGATTATTTAATTCTTACACCATTGCAATCAATGTTAATTTGAAAACAAAGACATGCTAAAATCTTTGTTCCCAAATAATTACGGATTCCGTTGACCTCGGCGCCGATTGTTCCAAGTAGTTCTAACAATAGGTACCTATACTCATCCCATATTGTGCTCAGTGCCTCGGTGCGGCGCATTTTGCTTTATTTTATTTATTTTTCTCGTAACTCCGAACGCCGAATTCAAAATAAACTAGTAATTTTATGAACCGACCGAGGCCGGTGCCGAAATAGCCCAGTTCTATATTTAAACACAAACTTACATTCCTATTAATTAGCCCAAAGGGCTTGGAATTTATTTAAATTTAATATAATGAATTACTTAAGTGTTTAAGCTTCGGTTTATGAAACAAATTTCTAAACTGTGTAATTTATTTTTCAAGAGATCATAATTATACCCACTAACTGTAAAAACCAACTTTCTGATTTCCATTAAGTACAACAGAAAGTCGAAGGCTATTTATTCATTAAAAAAAAAATTAATTGAAGTTTATTATGAAGAAGTTAACGGGACGTGTATGTGGTAAAAATATATAAATATATAAAAGGGTCAATTCGATACGTAAAGTTAAGACTGGATAATTTTAATCATTTTAGCTAAATTTTTATGACATTATAATAAAAAACTTTAATAGTAACAGTAGCGTAAGAAGCCTATCATGACAGCCTTATTAGTATCATATACATGGATAAAATGGGAAGTTGGTTGTGATACACCCCCGTGCCTCGGAGAGCACTTTAAGCCGTCGACATCTGATAGTGATCGTTAATATATGAAACATTATCACCCTAAGCCCGCCAATCCGCATCGGAGCAGCGTGGTGGGTCTACGCTCCATATCCCCTCTTCTATAGGAGGGAGGCCTGGCCCTGTAGTGGGCCGATAATAGGCTGATAATGATGATGATGATGATGATGACATGGATAAATAAGTTCCAAGCAAGTTCAGGGAATTATAAAATTCAGGTAGGTATCCACAAAATGTACTTTATGTTAAGTTCATAATTTGATTACAGTGCATGGCGAAACAGCACTTTGACGCATTAAATTACCATGTTTGAAGTTACGAAGCTTTCGTTTTAAAATAACATTTTATAGATTGAGCCCTAATGACTCTATTGCTCAAAGACTCCAGTTCGCCTTGATCTTTTAAACCTTAAATCATTTATATTGTACAAACAGGCTTTATGCAAGATTTTACGCACGTCAAAACCAATCGAAAACTTCATAAAATATCAACTTGATTGTTGACGAGACGAATGTTCTGCAACTTGACGCTAGAATGTTTATTTGCTAATCAGTATTTCGTGATTTATCATAAACAAGCTTTCGTCTTGCTTAATGTACATTTTGTCAACCTTATTTATGTATTAGTCTTAAATATTTGAAAATTATTCTTCGGGAATTTTTTAGTCTTTTATTTATTTTTATATAATACTAGCTGCGTCCATCGGTTTCACTTTTTCCTGTGAGAATATTTGGCCAAAATGTAGCCTAAATCCTATAAGATTATAATCTATTTCTATGCCACAATTGTTTCTCATTTGTTCAGTCATTCTCTAGTTATAAGTGATATAACTAAACCGACTTTGTTTGTTACACATAGTTTTATATACACCATTAGTAACAAAAGAACAAGATAATAGAAACATGAACAGAACAGAATACAGAGGGCTAAGTACAGAAGTGAAATTACATGGAGATCCCAGCGAAGACGAATAGACAGAATTGTCAATTAAGTTTCACTTTTTGGGACATCAGCATATAAAATCCTTAAATTTGACTCGTGGCAAACCGAACCCTAGCCATGCTGCTATTTTCCATAGCAAACTGCGCCTAAGAGTTCGTCAATTTTTTAGGATGTTACGATAATGTAACTAATGAGGAACGTATGTTTTCGTGAGATCTTGTAACACCTGTCAGCGGATGTTACGTTGACCGGATGTTTAGAAGCTTTATCTCTAGATATGAGAACTTTTATTACATTAAAATTTTGATAATTAATTTAATAAATAACACGTTGATGTTAATGATAGTTAATTGCTTGTGTATTTAAGTAATGATCAGTATTAGGGTTTTACGATGATGCAGTTGGTTTATTAATTAGACATCTATTTACTAAGTGCCTTAATTAACTAATAATTGGTTTTAAAACTTAATAACCTTTAGATACTAGTATAGGTTGCAAACAAAAGGATTTAAAATAGAAATAAGTGTTCTTAGTGTTTAGCTTAGATTAACGTTTATTGACTTAATTTATTACTGACAATAGCCGACCTCACATTAACATTCATAGTAAATTATTCTTGATATTATAATTCGTAAAATTTTGAGGCAAACCAATGTTGATGGATTATATAAGGATGGATATCCAATATCTCATTAATCTAAATAAGAAAAATCATTTAGTCAAATATAAAAAAAAAACCCAGAACACGATCGCTACGCAAAGTATTTGCTGTTAGGCGGCGTAGCGTTCCTACATCCCGAAACCATACAGAGACCAATTCAAACACACCTCATAAAATATACTTATTTAGCATTATTTTGTATACATATATAGCTTTTTTTCATAGTAATAATTAACGTACCAAGCAGATGGTAACTATCGCCTATAAACCGCAGAGATCTATACCGTCAAGTAGTCAATATTCTGTGGACGCGTACTGAGCGGTTTGATTCCTCATACGCACTGCAAAAATTTGGAATGACTGGTATCTTTAAGTCAAGAGTGAATAAGCATCTTCTAAGCAAGTGCGGACCACCGTAGGCTGCATCATCGATCGATGGTAAGCATCAGGCATGATTGCGGTAAAGCGCTAGCCGATAGCATTAAAAAAACAGAGCAACACTTCGCCGGACATTCAAGAAACACGTCCTACAAAGTGCCGCCCTGTGTCCATCAACCCGCGAAGTTTTTTTTTTATCGAAAATAAAGCGGGCAAACGAGCATGCGGGTCGCCTGATGTTAAGCGATCACCGCCGCCCATAAACATTTGCAACACCAGAAGCATTGCTAGTGCGTTGCCGGCCTTTGAGGAAAGAGTTTATCAAAGGGAGAGGGAAAGGGAGGGGACTGGCTCTTCCGCTAGCAGTCGGAACGCAATAATGCTTGGCGACTGATTACGGCAGAAGTGTGGTCGCTAGCCAGAGGGATCTAATAACAGATCCTCCCACGAAGCCAGATATCTTTAGGATTATGTTGCGTGATATCGAACACAACGACCCAAAAAGAAAGGGGACCAAAGAACGCTAGAGCCTCGTTTGTCTACCAACAGGGTGCACCGCGAGCAGATGAGGTTAACTTAAGCCACTCTGATGGAAGGCGGGCCTCTTACACCCCGAAGTAGACGTTAAGCGTTTTCCTAATAAGGTACACCACCAACCACGCCCTATAGAAAAAAAAACAATGCCGCTTTGTGGCCGAAATCAGGTGGTACTACTTCCCTAGCCGAGCGTTTTCATAAAAAGCTCTATTACTTTTAAGAATACCACCGATAGTCTACTATCTACCTGTTGTTTCAAGGAGCTCGTGACCTGCGTGTTCAGGCTCTGGTTCTGGCGAGAGGCGAGGCTGCTCTTCTTGAGGTTCTCCATCACGGAGGCCAGGTCTTTGGCGCTGCCGTTGTGCTTCAGGCTGCTGTTGCCATCCAAGTTGAACTCCGGTATCTGGAAAAATGGAAATTGACGAAATGTTAGAGTGAATTCAGATACATCTGATATGAGATGGGTTTACTTAAATATACTTAGATAGAGTTGGAGAGAACGAGGTATTTTAATCAGACGAGGATGTAGGTACATACCTCTGTAGATAAAATTCAACTAGAGGTGTGTAGGAAATAACCTAAGAAGTACCCGTACCCCATATAAACCATTAAATACGTATTATAAATTAATTATTTACAATAAATTTTATTTACAAAAACTTTTTGTATAAAGATGATATTCGTCACAAGCACGATAATCTGTGCCTAACTGCACACGCAAAAGGGGAATTGTTATGGCTCTCTCAAGTAAATAACCATCGGCAATCAAAGCAAAACTTCTTACTACTTGCTAAAATCACGCCCTACAATGTCATCCAATATAATCTAAATTCTAAGGCATAGGTACATGTCCCTATAATCAGCGGCCAAAGATCAGGCTACAACTCTACAATGTAGCTTCGCGGCAGAAATAAGCACGTCGGCAGTCCACAAAGAGCAATACGTATGCATACAAGAATAAATTACACTAACTAACATTATCTCTTGAACTGCTAAGTTGTTTATAAACGATCACTCTGTGTATACGTATGTGGCGGATATGTGTAAAAGACACGCTTTTAGATCGTTCCTTCGACATTGCGAGTTCAAGGAGCTATTAACAAGCAGATAAGTTACACCGAGTAGTTTTGGCGAAATCAATTGGTCCATCATTTATATACAAGTTATAATCAATAAGAAGCGAGAATCATTTTGATAAGTTAGATAACAAATGAGTCAGACTGAATATGAAATAATCATCCATAATAACAAAATTATGTCACTTCGGTAACCGAATTTTGTTGTTGCTAACCGTACGAGAGACATTGTGGATGAAATACTGAAACATCTCTTCAAGAGTTTTTAAAAAAGAAAAGCGAGTTAAAATTAAAATTTTTCAGAATTCCCTTGACAGTCATGATGAAATAACGATTTGTATCTCATAAATCATTTCCATCATAAACGCCGATATTTCCGGATTGACTGATCGGATCTTAATCGTATATAGAAGAAATTTCTCAAAAACGTCAGCTTCGAAACTAAAATAGGCATTATAATCGATCAATCCATTATTTATGTCGGTTGTGAAAAAATATATGAATTCCAACTTATAAGTGTAAGTATGTTTGCTCGAATTTGAGCCTACTGTAAAAAGAGACAGAAAACGCCCAGGAAATAAATAAAAAATCGCATAAAAACATATTTGCGTAAACATAAAACCGATATAAAAAATATGTTGGAAATATAAAACTGAGTTAAGTATTCCAATATTTGCTACACTATAATTTCAGGAATGCCAGATTTTTTTAATTTGTTGGGCGATTATATTCAACTTATTATCAACCTATTGTTACTGAATTGCTGTTACATAATACGAATGCACTTCAATACAATAGATATAACCTTCAGTCCCATATATCTGTTTTATTTCTTTCTGGGAACTGGTTTAGAATTCAGCGCAAGGACAGTGCTGCACTAAGTGAAACTATTGAATAGGGTCAAAGGAACCACACTGATGCAGTGTAATGTTTTATCTATGCATGAGTCACTGGGCACTCCGGTGATTATAACCGATCACAAATACGGCTCACGCTCTCCACTGTAGCAAACCAAAGAGTTGCACTTTGAATACTGATTTTACCGCCTACACGAACCGAGACACGAAGACGCTTTGAAACTTCAAATTAGGGTTGCCAAGTGCATTCAAACGCACGCAGAAATAAAATTAAAATGAATATAGATCCAGCTGTACTGAAATTACTTCACGCGCATATATATTTTGGCGATTGATTTTTAAAATTACATGTAATACTCTACACGTGATCAAATGCTGTAGAGCCCAGACAAAAGAAAAAGACATAATAGACTAGATTCATGCGAATTTGTCCGCATGAAAATAAATTTTAAACTAGATGTAAGTCTTCCCCTTGAATAATAACATCTAATGATGGAAAATGCCTCGGCGTTGTTTAAAAGATCCATTGTAGCAAACGAAAAGTTGCGTTTTGAATGCTGATTTTACCGCCTACACGAATAGAGACACGAAGAACGCATTGAATCTTCAAAGTAGGGTTGTCAAATATCGTCGTTAATTTAATATTATCTTCATAAAAGAGACATTTTTATGTTTACAATTTATAAGACTTTCGATGTGCTAATACCTCTACGAGTATTTGTTAATTGAATGATTCTACAAGCCTTGTTGCAAATTCCTCGGTAACTGGATTTTTATTTAGTTGATATAATAGCTTATAGATTAAAAATAAATGACTCATAAGAAAGCAACCTTAAGGCAAATTGTATTTTGAAATAGCGCATAGGCTTTATATCCTTTTAGTTCTGCAGCAACTAGAACCACGCAGATGAAACCGCTACTATTTAACTCAAAATAATATACAAAGTTAGGTGAGTTAGTTAGTAACCAAAATATTAAAACAGATCTGAATTACTAAAGAGAGAAGTCTTTGTTGATAAGGTTACGCACACAAACTACTTTTGTCCGATATTTCTACAGGATCAGAATCTACGCGGGTCAAACAATGGAACTGCTTACAATAGAAATAATTCTGGAAACGTGACAACCATGCGTTGACAAAATCAAAGTGCAGCTGCACAAAAGCCCTTAAACAATAACACAACAAAAGACACGCGTCGTGCGTAAACGATTAGCGAATCTCAGTTATAAATCAAAACATGTAAAGATATCATTAAGAAAATTGATAACGTGACGACGAAAATTGAGATCATCGCTCAAATAGTATAAAGGTATCGGTTTCGCAATCATAAAAGATAATGTAATATTTATATGTTAATTGGCTTATGACACGGCGCTGACTGAGTGGTACGGAGAATCCGTTGAAGATGATTATGACGCGTCCTGACGTTACGTCCAGCTGATGTCATACCGAGTGTCGGCATCGCTTGTGTTATGCGGCGTCATCGCCACACGAAACTATTTATTATCTTCAATAAACCTCAAATCAACACATCGCTTAAGCATTCGACTATAATGATTACCAATTACTAGCTCTTTGAACGATATCATTATGTAACTGCAAAACTGAATATTGATATGTGAATAAATTTAAAAAGACCATTTAGACAGTTAAATTCAATGCTGTGTAACCTAAGCATCTACATCCACAAATCGCATAATTTTTCCTATTGCGAATTCCACAGCTTTTATCTGAATTTAGGTATAATCGAAGAATCAGTTATTGCGTAGATTTCAATACCTATATATAGCTATAATAATAGCATACTATTGCGTTACTTACGTCACAAATGGTCAGTAAATATAAAGATTCCGAATAATATAAACTTACTATAATGACACAACATTAGAAAAATTTAATAATATTAATTTCAACAAAATAACCATATGAAATAATCCTAGTGTGGCACATACGCTGATTACATAACATTTCATTGATAACTTGGCTACCCTGACTCAATGATGAGTAACACTTGCCAATGCAAAAAAACCGAGATCCGACATCAAATCAAAACAGGTCAATTGCAGACATACGTGATTCATAGTTCCCAGAAATGTAGTCACAATTCCTGTAACCTTACATAGGTTACGTTAGATCGGTCACGTTACACTCATAGTATTATGTTGTTTGGAAAACAACTTGACGATTTATGCTCGGTTATTAATTATATCAGCGGGGAACTTGCTATGGACGGTGTACAGGATACAGGCGATTTTACAATCGGATCATTATGATATGGTAACTCTTCGTCTTGAGGGTCTCGATGTTATACTGGCTCTTCCCTGAATTTCATTTTTTTAAGAAAAACATTACCTTTTGCCCCCACCATCGCCCGCCACTAAGATTTAAGCTTTAAGACATATAAAACCTTTGGATTCGCAAGGATTTTTTTAAAACCGAAAAATATGCTTGTAGCGGGTGCAATCAATGATTTTCATTTCAAGTCTTAAAAATTTCCTCGCTGTAGAAGATTTATGAGTGCATCCAGTTTCAATAAAACAAAATTAAAAAAGGCATTGTTCTATTATTCAGGATGGGGATTAGATGATAGGTTTATGCACCTCTGACAACGTAAGCCTATCCAAAATTTTATGACATTATTAGCGTAAAAGACGAACAATAAAATTCACTTTCGCGTTTAAGTATAATAAGTATTATAAAAATAAAATAAAAGGGAAATAAAATAAAAACAATTTTACTAGTTACAGGAAGCACTTCAAAAGTGTTTGCATTAGATAAGAATTGATTACAGCACCAGGTATGGACAACGTAGTTCAACATAAACAGTTGATAATAGAATTCTACCATGAAAGGAGTGAATAGCCAATATTCATTATCTTTGTAAGGATTTATAGGAATTCCGACGCTGACACTTTCAGCATTAATAAATTGGAAAACAACAAAAGACAAATAACCTATTCTCACCATGAAATCCGTGGCCATTTCTTGGCAGAGCTTTCACAGCTGCGGACATTATCTATAGGTACGCATTGGACTCTGTATTTTCTATTTTCTAAATTGAGCCTTAGGATTATTGACATCTGATTGAATTTTGCATGTTTAACCACCAATAATAAGCACTCTGGTAATATAGGTTAGTGCTAGAATAGTTCAGTAGTTGCATATTGAGAGTTGAGACATGACAGACATTGTTAGTGAAGGTCAGTTTAGCATGCACAATAGTTCAAGTGATGATTCGTTATATAATTGTTAAGTAGATACGGTGTCACGTGTACATGCCGAGCTGCGATTGTTACCACAATAGGATTAAAGCCGTACAAACATTATAATATATAAATTATTCCAGAATATGTAGATTATTTAGTATTTCATCAGCTTTCATCACTATCAGCCTATTTTAACGGTCCACTAAAGACCAGACTTCTCTTCTTATGGGAGAAGGATTTTTTAGCTTTATTATAGCGAAAATATTTATCCACAATCTTCAGAAGTTTCACTTATCATTTTGATTTAAGGGTTTGATAACTTCAGAAGTAAATTTCGATATCTTGAAGTTCCTCATTTTAGAACCTATACACCAGTTACTTGGGTCCTTGAGAACTGAAGGATATTTTTGAAATTTGTTATAGTTTTTTGTATCTAATAAGCATTGTTAAAAATGAAAAAAACAAAGCAAGTAAATAAAAGAGAGAAGAAAAAGATTGATTGTAAAGTAGCATAATATTATATTGCTTCATTATGTACATTCAAAACCGGTGCTTTAATATTTTAGTTTAACATAGCAATAAACTTTTATCTTATATGCCGAACACCTAACCTTTGATTAAGCATTCATTTACATACATATTACATATTATAGTAAATAAGTTTTTATTGAATATTTTAATGCGGATATTGAGTATGTAGAGCGGGATAAGGATAAAAGCCCCTAGATATAAGTACGCTTTTAATATTTATCAATGTTATTGACAGTAGCTACTGAGTCTATATTTAGTTTTATATAATATAGTACCATTGTAATGGTATTTTAGATAACTTCATATTAAATATCATACGCATATCCTTTTGCTGTTTAAAATTCTACTTCTCTGATAACGATTGTAGAGAGTTTTATATTTGATCGATCAGTCCCTTTATTGTTTTCATATTGCACATAATTATTTTATCGCAAATCAGTTTCGCTTATTGGAATTCATAAACAATATTTCTCGAATCAGTGTAAATGCAACGGAATTTTATTCAATAGCGTTGAAAGTGAAATTATAGTTCGAGTCCTCTCCAAATAGATGTGTCAACTGTCGCATGCTTGCAATGAGGATATACAGTAGTGTCCACGACACACAATGATGCCAGTTTTAGAAGTATGCGAGCTGAGCATAATGGGTTTACCTTGTGGTGCGCCAACAATTACTAGTATTTTGCACAGAGTAGCAACCAACGGATGTTATTCACATGATTCAGTATTGATTTGCTTTAAAGTTTCTCGTTATCAATTGAGAGCACTGTCAATCACTTATCGTCATCACAGGCGAGCCGCGTCGCGTGCTGTGTTCATTCACGGAAGCTTCACACACGTGCCAGCTTGACGGCGGTTGCGGCGTGACTGACTGACTGTGACTTCTATGCTTGCCGGCCGGCCGAACGCAAACTTTACTGGCGACCACAATGGCTAATTAGAATGGCGAGTAGAGCGGGGCGAGGGTCGAGAGGGGCACCACCCACGGAACTCCGTATCCGCCTCATGGGCGACTCTGATGAGACACCGATCTTATCGTCCTTCTGAACTGACAAGATCAATATTGGTAGATCACAAGTGACCTGATATTTTTGTGATGCTTCTGTGTCGACTATCTACCGCTCTTATCTTAATTTCTAAAACGTTATTTTGGGTCTCATTATAAGAAAAAGAAAAAGGATTTAATCTGTCAACATTTCTTTTGATCGTTTAGGTTGTTAAATTGAAAATTGTTTTACTTTTAGAGGCATATGTGATGTAGGACTTATATAGGTTATTAATGATAGGATTGACAAGTAACATGAAAGGTACCTTGTGGTTTACATAGGTATTAGAGCAACAAACCTAAATTTAATCATTTTATCTAATAATAGGGAATCTGAAGAACATAATTATCGCTGACATAAAAGTTTTTTAGACAGAGAAAATAGAAATTAATAAATAGATGGAAATTTTTAAGAAAGAACAAGATTTAACAAGATTTAGCTACACTGCAGACGTCACGGATATCGATAGTGAGCCGCTGTAAAGCCCAAGTGAAGGGAGAGCTGATAATTATGTCGCGATGAGTCAATGACCTTTCAATGTCAGCAAATCGTAAGCATATCAGCGACATGGATAAATTACCAAAAGATTTTACTCTTTAGGTTTTATTTAAATAGCTCCCCACAACTAGGTACGTAATTAAAATATGCAACCATCATAATTCATTCTAATTTAATTAATAAGGAACTTTTTCATCATTGTCTCTAATTATACTTTTATTTTCGGTAATGTCTTGTGTCTTGGTGTTTTATTGTTATTAATTAAGAAATTATTCGCTTTTGCTATACGGTTGAAAGTCACGTACTGTACTTGCGTAAATCAGTGAATTGTACTAGTTAGGCAACATTGACTCAAGTCGATAGCTGGATGGATAACAGAATTTGAACTTATTTAATTAGCTCGCCATCAAGGTTATTCTGTTAGGATTTTATTATTACTCGATTGTGTGACTAACAAATTCGTCTCTCTTTCAAAAGTGATACTATAGATTAAGAAAGGTAGAGACAAATTAAAACCTTACTTTGTCAAATAATAGAAAATAAAAAACTATAATAGTTCCTTCTCCTATTCTAACTCAGGCTTACTTTAACCAGAACAGCAGCATTTTTAATCGTTGTTTCTTTCAAAACAATATTGAAAATGTTTGATAAATTAATTCTCAATGTTGTTATATTTTGAGTTCAAAAATTAAATTCTAAACTTACCACAAGGGTTCAATATATTATCACTATTTCAAGTAGCAGCCAAAAATCACTAAACTCTGATAGAAGGCACTAAAAGAAGTAACAGTAAAGAAGTAAGTAGTCACTACGAAATATTTGGGAAACGTCCCTAACATTTTAACAACAATTAGATGTGTGATGACAATAGGTCAATACAACAAGTATAATAATAATTTGGTCATCAAGCTGTTGACAAAACACAAAGAGGCTCTGTGTTTACAATTTCTCGTTTACTCAAGCCTGACTCACCCCAGTGTATCAAATCTGTGACTTAATTTACTCGCCTTTAACGCGTGTACGATTAGACTGTACTGTTGCATATTAATTTGCGAGTAAATTCGTGAGTAAGCCTGTTATTCATTATGTGGTATCGCTTCAGGAGTAATTGATATATGTAGCAGTATATAAATCACACTAATGAAGGTATCGAATGTAAGAGGGAGAACTAAATATCTAGATCATATTTATGTTATACTATGACATCTTTTTCTTTACTGACTGCGTTTTTATAATATGTATTTAGAAACGATATAAGTTCATCATGAAAGTTAATATTAATGGAAATATTAATTATATTATAATAAGTTTTATGAAAATCTATAATATCCAAGATTACAATAAAATCCTTATCCTTATTAATATTATAAAGGCGAAAGTTTGTAGGTATGTATGGATGGATGGATGTTTGTAACTTAACAATAATGTAGCTTATCAGAATACCACATAGGCCACTTTTTATTCCGAAATTTCTACAGGAATGGGATTTGTCTGTACTACTACTTACATGAAAGTTAACACTAATGGAACTCGTTCCAGGTATTTTTAAGCCAGTTAATCTATAGTACAAAATAATATAACCTGAGGAACTATTTATTAATAATTAAAAAACACATAATAAGTCTATGGAAATCAGGATATCCAAGCTTTGCTTAATTTAAACCGTTAATACAACTACAGGGTCAAGTTTTTGTTGAACACACAGTTTCAGATTTTTAATCGGTTTTAACAACTTCTATACCAAGGAAGTAACGAAAATGTTCCTTAACAAAGTTTTTAAGTTAAACCGTTTAGCAAAAAGATTGAATGAATAAAAATAGTAAAAAATAGCGTATTTCACGAACAGGAGGTAGATCTAAAATATATGACCTTATACCTTAAAGCGAATCGAAAATGTTATCATTTTGAAATGGAAATAGATTTAAATATTAGGTAGATTTCCTTTTTCACCCCTTTAATATCCAATCCATATTGATTGGATATGCTATGAGATTTAAAAGTATTTATGTTATAAATTCTAGCACCTTCTCATTCTAGGTGCTATAATGGCGACCCCGCACCGGAAAGCCAAGTATACATTGACCCCCCACCAGGTGAACTGTTTACATCAAATAGGATTTCCCATAGCATTTTCGGCTAGGATTTGTCTATTTGAAGTTCTCTAAAAAAGGCCTATGTCCAGCAGTGGACGTCCATTGACTGATAATGATGATGATGATGATGATGATGTTACTAAATACTAATACTCAGAGAAAAAGATATAAAGCGTCTTTAGAACATCTAAATAGTATTGTCGCTCTATTTGGCGATTTTGAAAATATCATAATAAGTACATTTAATTGTTTGTTAAACATTATTTATAATAGATGTGTACTTTATGGACATTCTATTAGTTTGGGGACCAACTTAATAATTCCAGCCAAATCCTTACAGTACATCGATCAAAGTATACGACCATATGATTTTAGTCGCAAGCAAAATTTATATTACCTTAGAGTTAGTTAGACCGAGAGTATAAAGTCACGCGAGTAAAGCCAAGGGCAAAGTCGATTGAAAAAATAATCGCATCCGCCTACACTTATTGGTTCACGCTGCATGCATTAAAATTGTTTGGTATCACTCCAATAATGCAGTCTTAAGGAAAAATTGCGTTTTAGTCGTAATAACTGTGAGTCACCTGTGCTGTAATACCTAGCAACCTACGATTCTCCGACGCTACCTATGACTAACTTGTGACTGTTTCATTCATAAATGAATTCAATCACCCCATTCATTCATACTTTTGTGTTACATCAAAATAATTAGAGCTAACCACTAGAGATTAATTACACCACCTGCAGCTTAGTACTGATATTTTCCTAAGCCCAAGGTTGCCTGGAAGAAATCGCTATTAAGCGATAAGGCCGCCTTTTTATGTTTTTTATGTTATCTTATGTGGTGTACAAATAAAGAATAAATAAAATAATAATAATAATTATAATGTAAGCAAATTATCACTTATATTAAAAATTTAAATTTTTAGTATGTCTACATTGAAATTGAACTCAACAAACATAATTGATATATTCAGGATTGAGATATTCTCTACAAGTAACAAAATCATCCTTGTATCTACTATTACGTATTCTGTGTGGGAACGCTAAATCGCTTAGCGTCTTTTTCCCTGAAGCGTGATAACCAACGATAGAAGCCAAACAGCCTCCAATTCTAGGAAATTGCTTCAAATCGTTTAATCAGCTCCAAAAATGATTGAAAATTTCTACTCCAAAGTAAAAAATATATATCTATATTATTAGTAAAATGCGAATTTATATACATACTAGCTGACTCGGCAAACGTTGTTTTGCATTAAAAATTAAAAAAAAAATTAGACAGTAGCCGATTCTCAGACCTGCTGAATACGCATACAAAATTTGGTAAAAATCGGTAAAGCCGTTTCGGAGGAGTACGGTAACTAACATTGTGACAGGAAAATTTTATATATTTGATATTTATATGTTATGAAGGTATATATTTTATTAAAATTATTAGCGGCTTTAGATATTCTCGAACCCCAAACAGGACAATTGGAACATCGGACCTCTTTCTTTCCCTTTCCGGCCCTGCCGAATATGCATTATTGACTATTGGAAACCTTACAAAATTAGCTAAAAGAAAGTAGAAGTAGATTTGCCCATTGCCTGCTTGATGTTTGGTGTTATCCGCTAACCCCAGAATTCTCTGGCCGCAAGTGATCAAAATTCTTTGTAAAAATTTTCAAACTTCAAGAATTTTGATCTGATTTTGATTGATGAATAACAAAGTAGTAATTTGATAGACTTTTTAATCAGTGATAGTATAAAATAAAACTATTATATTTCCTACTGTCTCAAGATAAGTCAAAATACTCAGGTATAAAAATACTGACGTAACAAATTGTTATCAAGGGATGTTCCGTCGATTTTGTTATAAACTACACATCGAAATGGAATTTTCCTTTTATCGTTCATTTATCGCTCAATATTTTATATTTGTTTATTATGCGTGTTTCGATGAACGCCTACTATTTACTACTTAGGTACCTAGCGTAAAAACTTTTTGCAATGAATTCTTAAACGTTTAATTAAACAATTTTTAATTCTCACGATCTAACTGTGTTTCTCGTGCCATTGTAAATCGTAGTAATTTCAGTGACACCTCAAAGTACGTTATTATCGAGAACTAAATTGCTAGTGTTTTAATGTATTGCCTATATTTTGTTCTAAATTGATTCATATTATTCCATGATTCTCAGTACGGTGTGCTGCTGTGTTTCCAAATATTGCAGTAAATTATTTTATGTATTCGTGACGTTAAAATTATTGAAAACAGTGCCTAAAATTCTTAATCGCCTAATTAAAATATTTAAGTAATAATTTACATGATTAACTATCTGTTGTTTTGCCATATAAATAATTTCCTAGTAATTTCTAGTGTAGACAAAAATAGCTTATTGATTTCGACCGGAGAGGAAAAATTATTAAATTACTAAAATGGCTATTAAAAAATAAGGAATGATCGTAGAAGAGTGAAAATTAAGGATTGTATGTATTTTTGTATGTTGTATCATAAAAAAATAGAAATTAAAAATTTTGTAACCCTAACATTTAGGGGGATAAAAAATAGATGTTGTCAAAATCGGTGTTTCGGAGGAGTATGGCAACGAAAACTGTGACACGAGAATTTTATATATTAGATAGCACATTTCTGTGCTAAATTATAAATTTACGAAATTTTTAAGGCACAAATATTTGAAGACATATTTTTAGGGATCATTTTTTTGGAACCCCTAAAAATGTTTTCAAATTAAAAACCAAAAAAAATTTCAGTCGATATGAAACAAAAACAAAATTGGAAAACTTAATTATTATTATGAGCGATTAGGAATGCTATAGCGATTCGCGATCCTTCCGACGCGCAAGGTATGCGGCATGAATCACCATTCATTCACGTGGTGCCTTATCACCACACTACAACGTTACGGCTCTCGCTGGATGGTACCTGGGCAAGTGACTCATGCATCCTGTTCCACCTTTGCTACTTTCACGAACTTTGTATTCGATAGATTCCGTGGTCGATATTGGTCCAAGGCACGGAATGGACGCGAAAAAAATAAGGAAATGTTTGTGTTAAAAATAATTGGTTTAACCTTTTCGTCTTTATGAGATTTAATCTCTATTTAATGTTTAGTGTAAGTTCACTTAAGATTTTAAGATTAATTGCTGGCTTTAAATTTAAATGAATATTAGAATGTATACATAAGAGTAAATTTAAAAATAAAATCCTGTATCTGAACCTCAATAGAATTCTAGATCGTTACGAATTATTGGAGCGTATATTATTCTCAAAACCTGTTTAATTTTCAATAAATGAGTCATGCAACTAGTTTGGCGATTAATTCATTGAGAAATGTTATCTTCTCTAATCATGGAAATATAAATAGATGATGAAGTCATCCAATTAGTACAATATTAAATTAAAATAAAAGATATCTATGATGCTATATGTATGCAAAGTTAACTGGGAGTTTTACTATTTGGATTTTTATGAAAGTATAAATATTTTTCGTACGAACTTGTTAGTATCGCACATAGGTACTCCTAACGGTACGTGAGTGCCCACACAGAATTTATATTGCCACATAGATAATTCCTTGCACCTCTGCCTTTGTTTGACGTACTCTTTACCAACATGACAAAAGAAATCCCGCAAAATCTTCATAACAAGATTATGCGTCGACTGACATTATGAGGCGTATGATGACATTATTTACTGGCTTAGAATTCCTACGGATAATTAGATTGCTAGATAAAAGATAAGCAGATAGAGGAAACGAGCATTGAGTGCTGTTGAAATTCTTGAGAATACACAAAGTAGGTACTACTTTGTGTATTTCACTTGTCTTTATTTCCATATATACGCGAATTAGTAAGAAAATATAATTTTAACTATGCTACTATTCTTTTGTTTTCCCCTAATCACTAACTAGCATTTTAGCTTCCAAATATTAAGGTTTTTCTAATATTCGTTTCAACAAAGTCATTTATTTTTTCTTTTGAGTAACGTCTTTCAAATCTAACCTACAAATACACAATAAACAAAATTAGTACAGTTAAATGATTGAAAAATTAATTCAATTAAATGATTAAAACGGATTTCCTGTAATGATTCAACCAGCAGAAAATAGATTCCTAAAAGTATTACTTTTCTATTGTCATGAATTTAAATTAAAAATCTTAATGATATTATATTCAGACATGTAAGAAACAAAGAATTATTTAACAAAGTAAATGAACTATAAGCATTTTTCTTTGTTGGAAGAAAACATAAAGAGTAATTTATTAAATTAATTGAATACGTAGTTTTTAGTCTTTTTAAAGAGTTATCAAAATTTTGTAAAATGCTAAATAGAGAAATAAACAAAAATATCTATATTTATATATTTATACATTTAATATTTCTATAGGTACAAAGCTCTACAAAAAATTGGTATAAAATACAAAAATAAAAACAAACATTATGCTTTAGGAAAATCCAAAGTATGTATAAGCACAACAAGGAATTAATATGCTAGCGTAGGTACCTAATGTAAGTAACATTGATGCTAATATAGGTACATATTTTTGAATAATCACTTATTGGTATTTTTAAATGAGCTGTATGTTGAGTACCTGCCATAGACTACATCAGATTAAAACAGGTTGACCGTAGATAATTGTCGCGGGCAAAAACCCTAGGCAAAAACTTGGTAATTTTTATTGAAGACTGCGTGACGGGTATTTTAAATGCGTGCTTTATTAAATATACCTTAAAAAGTATACACATAAGTAAGTATCTAAGTAGGATTATTTAAATTCAAACCTATTCGTATTAAAACATTCGATCTATGTACTCTTATGCATATATTAACCTTGAGATATCTCAATTATTTTTTGTATGTTTTGTAAGATTGTCATATAAGGTCATTTTTCTCTGAAACATGCACATTGGCCGAAGGGTGGAAGCACCAAAGTGCTGGAATTGCAACCCCGCAATCCTCATTGTTGGACGACCTCTCACTAGGTGGACTAAGGGCATTAAACTGGTCGGTAGGAGCAACAGTTGGCGCAGGATCGTTGAGTCCATACAAAAGACTCATATCCTTGTTAAGTGGTCCTCAATCGGCTGATATATCTAATGATGATGATGATGATGATGATATAATGATGATGATGATATCATAATATCGAAGCACAGATTGTGATTAAATTTCTCAATCAAGAAAATATTTTCTCTTATGTATATTTAAAACTGAATTCTGATTATCAGAATTGGTAACATCCAGATATTTATCAATACATAATAATATGACATCATTCATGTTTTTCTAAGTATTATATAGCTTAAAATTTAGATCATCATTCATCGTAGCTGCAAAGTAAACTGATAATATATTGTTATCAGTATCTACAAAACAGTCATGTCTACGACACTGCCTATTTGTACAAGATATATTCGAAAAACGGAATAAGATTAGTCGGAATCGATAACCGTAAAACGACGTATACTCAATCGTACGTAACATTAACATACGATAACTATTTTATATAAGCATTACCTACATCAAGATGGTTGGTTAATGTTATGTGATTAGTATTATTTATAAATAGACTCTTATAGTTATCACTTCACTGAAGTGAATTGAAACACTTCAAAATATCATTCGACTGTTATAGACTCTATTTTTGGAAGATCGTGTTATTTCGGATATTATAGTAAAGTAATATGTACGCGTTTTGCGTGTAAAGTAATGGAATCTCAGCCTTCTTAAATTATCATAAAATCTTAAATTAAGAAAAAATGGGTAAAGCAAGCTATCTTTAAAAAATAAATATATATAGTATGTCTTCGCGGAGTTTTTTGTAATCCTAATAAAGAGGAACAATCTTACCATAGGTATATTGTTTTGTTATATAAAAATGGATACAATGAAAGCTCCCAGGTGGCTCAAATATCTCCAGCTCTTTTAACAATTTACGTCATATTTCATCCAATTTTCATAAAATCCTAACAAATTAAAAACTAAAACCTTCCCCAGGAATCACTCCATCTATTGGTGAAAACCGCATGAAAGGCAGTTCAATAGTCTTTGAGTTTATCGTGTACAGACAGACAGACCCGTCCGGAGAAAATATTTTATTATGTGTAGTGATAGTGAACTAGTGATACTGGGAGAGGCATATGTCTTAGAAAGTCTTTTGCCAAGAAATCCGCTGTTAAGCAACCACATATAATAATTCAAAAACATTTACCTGCTTTGTTAACGGTTCTTCAGACACATACACATCCGTAACACGCCTGTTCGCACTTACACCTTAGTAAGTCCAATAATACCTAACTACTAGCATCTGCTCTATATCTCTATTCTTAGCTACAACCTTTTTTTTATCTGGTATTACCGGGGTTTTCAATATTTTCAGATTGGATTCATATATTTCGAAAGTACTTACATCTGATCTTATCTCTATGCTTTTAGATACATCTTTCACAGACTTATATTTATCTGAGTACATCTGGGGATTCCGGTATGTTTCTGATGTAATATCTACATTTGTTATTTCCAAAATCTCACAAATACTAAATTATCAGAAAACCCAGATGTATTAGATTAAGTCTTTACAAAATGTAACTAAGTATAGAGATTGGATCAAATGTTAGTCGATACACACAAAATAGATATATGAATCTAATTTAATAAAGAATAGAAAGAAGAAAAAGATCCCGAAAAATATCAAAAACTGCCGTAATACAAAATAAAGATAAGTCTATAAAGGTAGCTAAACAGGTAGTTCATGCTAAGTTTTAAAAATCTAAGCATACAGATGTCAGGACGTGATTTTGTTGAATACTACGATTCTATCCTCCACCATTGTAGAGAAAAAACACATACCCATCGCGACGTTTTGTTGGTCTTTTCCGGGGATAGCAGGGATTCTTCGGAACGTACCTGAAAATAAGGAAATTTTTTTCATTATATATAAGCATTCGTTTATTAATTATAATCATTGACTTATTAATACTATGGACTTCGGGTCTAATGCAAAATTTACGTCAAAAGTGTCCCAAGATATTTTATACACACTAGGATGTATTTATGTTTTTATACACAAAATAACATTGTAATGTATGTCTTATTGTATTGTTATACAGTGTAATTTGCAACGGTCTAATTGCATGCAATAAGTAATCACCTTCGATTGACGGTTGCCATGGCAGCCTTTTTTTGACATGACAGCTTCTCGTGAAAATAGGACAACATAAATGGTGTGGAGTCGGTAGCTTTCAAATTTTTTTGGCATCTTATATTTATATATTAAATTTACAGCAAATTTTAATTTATATTTACATATCCCTGACCTCTATATGCTGGGATAAATCTTGTACCAAATAATATTTGTTGTAATTATCTTGTATAAAATAATAATTAGTTATAATAATAATTCATTACAAACCAAATCCACTAATGTACAAAATGATATGCCACTCGACATAGTTCTTTACTTTGAAATTTTAAGTTCTCGATATTTTCCTCTTTTTAATTAAACTGAAAATATATTTTTTTACTTCAATGACGTTAGATAATTCTTATAGTTATCAAATTAATATACCATTATGGTAAAAGTTATTTGATTAATTTTCATGATATAAAAAATATAAGTTGACATAAAAAATAAATTATCAAATTATTTTCATTCAAAAATTAAGTAATTAAATAATTGAAATGTTAAACAACAAAATAACTCTATGCAGTCGTTGTTCTAAAACATTCTATTGCTCACGGCAGATCCGGACTAAATGTGGTTAATTAGATAAACATATTGCACTCCTTCTATCCTATACGCGGGTAGCGTATGGGAAAAGGACAGATAGATTCTTTTGTTCATTTTGGTTGGTTATGCAATTCGTTTCTATAGTTTATTAAAATTTTAATAAAATAGCCTGTTTCTAAGCAAAATAATACTTTAAAATCATCAGTAAATATTTACTTACTGAAAATATGGTACACCGTCTTCTTTTCTCACCTTACTCGGGTAGTTCTTACAAGTTTTTTATAACACATTACGGCATTATTGACGTGTATTCTGTCAGTCAGCTAATATGAGACTGAATTGCGATTGGAAGTCATTTCGCGTTTTGGCTTACTTTTGGTTCGGACACTTTTTATCGCTGACCCGAAGTCCATAGTATTAATATGTCAATGATTATAATCAAATAGCATATTGATTACGTAATAATCAATAACAGTATATCTAATTATATACAAATAAAACCAGTTTTATTATTTAGAATTATCTTTCATAGAAATCTACTTACAGTAAAAACTTGAAAAATATACTTAATATTTTACTAATTTCATTTCATTTATTAACAGAAGTAGGTATGTATCCTAAATTAATTTAAAATTTATATAATGCATTCAGGAAAGTTTATGAAAGAAACTAAATTAATAATAAGTTAAAATATTTTGTTACTAGTGAAACAACTGAATCAACAAAATAGTTGTGCGTGCTTAAATATTTAAAACCGGATCATAAATAGCATGAGAAATATTTTATCTTTTATTCGTTGTTTCTAAAACAACACAATATATACCAGTTATTACTGAATCTTTTTAAATATTTCCCAAGGTCGTGTAAATCCGTTGATAACATTAGCGTAGTACATTTTTGATAGTGATTATTTAAATAAAAGGCATGACAATATCCTTAGCCTGAGTCATCGAATGTTTATGAATGGCTGACTCATAGTTCGTTTACCTTTTCTGTTTATAGCTAAGTAATTCTTATGCCACAGGTTATGTGTTGGAATTGCAGTGGACGAGCCGTAATGCAACTGCAGAAGCATCGTCCACTTCTGAAATAGGCAATCTTTTCCGTAAACGCTTGACTTTTTTCTTTAATACCGTTTTAGGGACAGAAAATATGCAAGTATGTTGCGCCTCATCAGCGCGCATTTAGACCACTTTTTTTTTTTAATGACTACAAGTTGGCCCTTGACTGCTATCACACCTGATGTTAAGTGATGATGCAATCTGAGATGGAAGCGGGTAATAACCTGTTAGGAGAAGGATGAAAATCCACACCCCTATCGGTTTCTACACGACATCGTACCGGAACGCTAAATCGCTTGGCGGTACGCCTTTGTCAGCCAAAGCCTCCCACCAGCCAGACCAAGACAAATTAAGAAAAATCTCAATCTGCCCCGCCGGGAATCGAACCGAGGACCTCCGCCTTATATATCCACCGCGCATACCACTACGCCACGGACGTCGTCAAATAAGAACTCTACAATGTCTACATTCCTTTTTTCAAAAATGTCCCTATTTCTTTCTCTTTTAGTCGTCTTCTAGTTACTTCTTCTTTGAGTACCTTTTCAACTAGCGAAGGTTGGCAGTCAGCTTTGTAAACTCATGTCTATCTTACGCGAAATGAAATAATTGTGCGGCACTCGCAGTTCCGATCCATGTTCCTCAACCAAGGCTGGTTTTGGATGTAGTAGTAAATTGACAACACAAACGCATTTGTGTATCTAAACAATTGGCATGTCAGGACTGCAGAAAGGTACCTACTAAATTATCGAGAGTTAAACGAACGCTTACTATTACGTCCAAATTAAATCTAACCGTTTTCCGAGAGTGGAATATGTACAACAGTAGGTTAGATATAAGTAAGACTAGCTAATGATATTAAGACAAAGAAAACGAGCAACTGTTAGCGCAGTTAAAGAGTTAAAGCGATTTAAATCGCCGCCGTCCAATAATTTCGATTCGAGCAATTTAATTCAGCTTAAGACGGTGCGTGGGAGTACTGCATCGCTCATAAACGCGTTATAAAACTCGATAAGCGTCGCGACAGTAGGCGGCCGGAAGAGCCGAGTGCGGTGTTAGTGGACTTCCTACTTAGACAGCTTGATGTTCGCCGGAAACGCTATTTTTGGCGCCCACAGCCGCTTCCTCCGAGGAAAGTCTGTCCACTGTCAGTTGAACAATGTGATACAATAATGCGATTGTACTCATAAGACGTACTGATGAATGTACATTAGCATTCATTGTATATTTCTATATCTACTGTTTTACTATTTTTAATGAATGCTCTCTTACTATTAAAAAGGGGGCGTCGTCTGTATAACAGAACAGATATTTTTGGAACTTAGGTATTATATAATATTATTATTAATTTAAATTTAAATTATTATTAATTTTTAATTTATTATCATCATCGAGTAGATATCATTCACGGACTGAATTTTGAGGTCAATTGCACAGAAATCAAATCCACTCACATTTAATTATTAAAAATTACACCTATTTAAAGAGCTCAGGATTCAAAATTATCTATTTAATATTAATGTTCAATAATATCGAACAAAACAACGCTAGCAAAAAAAAAACAACGTCATTTCGACAAAAAAGCCTTAAAAACTATGTGAGACAGGAAGACAAGAGGAACATGTTTCGCTGCATTCTTCACTCTACAGGCGCAGAATTCCCATTATTATGGCATCGGCTCGCAGAGAATTCGCTGGGTTCACCTTACGCACTTGCAGAGTCCAAAATTCCATACATTGTATCATCGATTATTTTAAAACACTTTAAACTTAAAGCAATTCCGGAATTCCAACCACTAAAAGTGGAAAATGTACCTATATTTCACTGCGCTCTTATTTTTAGACATAGTAAAGATTTTACCAATTATCGAGCAAATTAACATTCGTTTAATTACAAACAGATAGACACGACTTGCTTCTAAAATAAAAATTTTTAACAAAAAATAGAACCGACTCAAAACGCACTAAAAAGTAAAAAATAACTGTCATTTAGCTGCTTTAATTTACTTAAGCATATTTATGAAGTCGGTGCCAGCCAGTTTAAGGAACATTTATTTTACGTACTAAAGCAGTTTGTGGGTTCTAGGTAACGTCCTTAAAGTAGAAACCTTGGCTGGCACCGACTCCTAGATATGCTTAAGTAAATTAAAGCAACTAAATGGCACAATTATTTTTTACTTTTTAGTGCGTTTTGAGTCGGTTCTATTTTTTGTTAATAATTTTTATTTCTTAATTTTTAGTGATTTATCGCCACGTAACGTACTCGCACTATACTGTCATAGTATATTATACGGCACTATAATCCAATTGCTGTAAGAAAGTGCGGGTGACAGTTGTCAGTATGACGTTGACGTCAGTGACTAGGGATGTGACGCTTAGAAATTCATGTTTATCGCTGACGATACTCGCAGCATAAATCTAGCTCTTTTTAATGTTGTAAATAAATTAGCTTAAAAGGCAAATTATTATTTGATCGTTATTTATGAGGAGACTTTGTTATCGCGGTTATACTAATGCATAGTTTCTAGGGATTAAACTTTTATTGACTATAGTCTCTGCGATAATTTTTTTAACAACTACAAGTTGGCAATTGACTGCTATCACACCTGATGTGTGATTCAGTCTAAGATGGATGCGGGCTAACTTGTTAGGTGTAGAATGAAACAACATCGTACCGGAACACTAAATCGCTTGGCGGTACGTCTTTGTCGGTAGGGTAGTAACTAGCCACGGCGATAGCCTTCCTCCAGCCAGACCAAGACAAATTAAGAAAATCTCAATCTGCCCCGCTTTACCATTTGGTACAGGTTAATAAACCTCAAACCGATCCAACCGCAACAGCCAGTTGATAAACTGGAAAACGGAGTAGATATAAAAATGTTAAAGTTGGAGCTTATTGCCTTAGTCCGGCGTCAAAAGGCACCAACTCCTACCTATGCTCTAGAAGAGATGACAATAGGTCTGACCTCGGTCCTTAGATATAATGTTATTGGCCCCAAATAACATGTATGCTTTTATTTTAAATCCTGTTTTGAAGCTTTATAAAATCAGCATTTATAACATCAGCGCTGCGAACGCAGCATTACCTATGAAATAATTGATTATTTGATTGAATGATTTGATTGATTGAATTTAAATACTTTTTTCCATATTCCCATTTAATTTTCAGTCACGCCGCAAAAATTAATACCTACTTCACCGCCATTAACGGCAAATAACATGTTGGCACTGTTACAAGAGGCCATCAACAAAGATTAACCTGAAGGCTGGTCGAAGGTCGTGAATAAAACAAAAAAGGATATTATGACTGATTGGGATCGTGACGTCCATATTAACAACATAATTAATTCATCTATACATATGAATAAAATTGCAGTGTCTGTTTGTGCATATATGCATACCGTACATACACCAAAATAACATCTTTTTTTCAATTATTGTCTGTCTGTCTGTTTATTTGTTCTGGCTAATCTCTGAAACTACATCAGTCATCAGTCGGATTATAAAAAAACCTTTTGTATATGATAGCTCGACTCATAAGGGGTGACATAAGGTAATTTGTATCCAGATATTACCACGGGACCAGGAACTACGCGGGTGAAATACCGGGGGACCGCTAGTTGTTAATAATATTCGTCATAGATTCAGATGATGAATTTAGTGACAACTCAAATGTTCCTAATTCTGATATAAGTTAGGACGAATAAAATATATTTCTTCTTTGCAACCTTTTGAGTAAACTTTCCCTGATGTTCTGTTGTTGTATAAAATTATAGACTTTTTAAAAATAAAAATTGTACTACAATATACGTTTATTAATAAAAAAAATATCGACTATTCATCGTAGAAGTACGTCCCATCACTAGTCTATGGCGTTACGTTATACGTTACAATACTTTGCTTAATTTTTCTTTCAATTTGATTTTATTTGTAGACTAGAACATTCTGGCTGGGTTTAACGGTTTTAAATTTAAGTTACTACAGCTATTAACGATTTAATATATTAAGAATTTGGAACAGCTGAAATACTAAGTCATAATTTGTAAATCGCTTCAACTTTCAAGAGTGAAACGGAAAGTTAATGACATATGTCACAGGCACCTTGTTAGAGCGCAGGCACTATAGTAGCCAAAAAGCAACCGATAACGAGACAAAAACTGAAATCGCTGTAAGCGTGCCTCTAAAATTCGAAGAGTTCCTTTATTTTTCCCCAGGATATCATCATCAGATCCTAACATGGTGACAATGGGACCACCTTGGAAGTATGCCCTTTCTAATAAAAAAAGAATTATCAAAATCGGACAACTCTGTAAAAAGTTATGCGTGGTCATACATATAAAAAATATATATATATATATACGTGTCTAATTGAGAACCTCCTCCGTTTTTTTTTGTCGGTTAATAAGGCTACTTGAGGTAAACGAATTTTAAAGTCCAATTCTTTGATAATAGAATGTAAATCGAAGCTGTAACCACCCTATAAATATGTTTATTGCTACACATTTTTCGGCCTTGTAACATTTTAGTAGAGCAGAATAAACCGCCTATACCATTTTCGGGGAATATGCGTTGACTACATAATTTAATACAAATTAATCGCACTCATGCTTGACGTAGTTTTTCACACATAGCTTCCAAGGTTATGTAGGTATAGGCATGGCTGAAGTAGATTATGATTACATAATAGGGGTTTTTAATGTAAGAATAAAATGACGTTCAAATAATGACACGAAAGTTTTAAAACTGTGCGGTTTCTTACTCTATATACTTTCAAGTTATAAAACTTAAGTGTAATTTAAGTGTCGCCAAAATTCTGAATTCCAATTTGAAACCCCGCATGTGACATAGCGAACATAGTTAAACCTTGATATGCACTCGCCACTATACCGTAACTGTGGAAATAAATAGAGAAATTAATGTTGAAACGTAACGAAACCTATCTTCAAATACTACATTGAAATTGATCAAATTTGGCAACATTACCTAGAAGTCGAAATAGAAAATTCGTTTAAAATGGCTATTTAAAACAATGTATACCATATGCATATTATTTAAAAAATCCCAAGGCATCGATCATAACGATACGCAAGTGCGTTGCGTTAGTTATCTCGATGCGGTAACATCAAAGGGAACTGCGGTTATCACAAAATAGCCCACATTCGTACGTCGGAAAGGTTTAAATTCATTTGCATCCAACCCTTATGCAAGGACGGCTTCACCCTTATGACCTCAATCCTTGGTGATGGAAAGAAGTCTTCATTCAAAAGAGTTACGGTGCAATATTTATGCTTAATTCGAATCTTATTGTATAAAATGTAGGTCACAGTTACACTGCACACAGCAAGACCTTGTGTTTATTGTGTTGGATGGATAATATTTGTTACCTATATTGTTACATAAACCTATACTTTAACAGTAATAATACCAAAGGGGACTTTCATAGGTAATTCACTATAATCTTCTCCTTAACGATCATAATATACCTAGGTTTGTTCTTCAGCTTCTTAGGAATTTATGCAAGGATACCCCTAAATTTTGGATTAATTTAACTGTGCGTTGGTAAGTTTAGTTTGAGCAACTTCATCTACGTGGTAACTCTGAACTACAAAATTCTTAATTGTTACCTCTCTACCTATTGATGAATAAAAATCATAGTACATAACATCAATTCCGTTGCGTATTAGTAAATAATAAGCAAATAATCAGCGAGTTGCCTTATTTTATAACTAGTTTGTTAGGGTATTCCAATTATTTCAGATAAAATTAATAAATAAATATACACTCAATAATAAATCATTGCATCTAATCCACAAAGCAAATAAAGAAGCGGAAAAAGCCAGAAAAATTTGACCGACACAGTAAAAAATTAAAGACTGTCGTTTTTACTACCTCGCTTAGAGATATCCTTGTCACTTTAGCTGAAGCCTCTGAATGTTACAGCTATTTCTCAGAACAAGCCAAGGTTGGTAGAGCGAACGGCGAATATCATCGAATGTCTCTGAAGTAGGTCGGCAATCTGGGACGACACGACGCGAACGTAATTATTGACAATGCATTTAACGCAATGTATTCTTATGCATTTTCAAAAGTGTAAGCAAAATAAAATTTTGTAAATCCTCTCATAGTGATAGAAATAAATTTAAATAGAATAACGACATTTAAAGTGGCCACCTGCGCCAGATCCAGAAACACCTGTGAGCTTCAGTATCCCTGTATTTGAAAAAAATATCTATTTCCAGAAGCTGATAGTAATGATTATGATGAACGGCATTTGTATGACAGATTTTTTTTCCATTGTAATTGCAATTTTTATAACAGAAACTTAATAAAAATACACAATCAATCTTTGTATTGACATATGAGATCTTCGTCGTATCTAGCAGGAGATATCTCGATCACAATTCACATCAGTGAGGCAAGTGTGAGTTTTTCACCGAGCGACTGCGTAAAGACGTATTCACTCATAACGTCAAATTATATAGCAAAAAAGGCGTTTACTCTCGCTATAACTAGATGGCGCTACTAAAATTCCATACAAATTTGCGTTACGTTTTTACACAGTCGCTCGGTAACAAACTCACACTCGGCACTCTGATAAAAAAAATGCTTCATATTCGACCCATTCATTTAGAAGCTAAACTAGGCACATAGAGACATCAAACTTATAACACTCTACTCTACAGCAAGGGTTAGAATCAAAAAACAGCGTGGAACAATATTAGAGTTTAAGTAGAGTAGAGGAGACACATTGAAAAATTAAAAGTTGCTGGCAAAGTCCGTGCTATGCGTTGGTCTGATCAGATCCGCACCACACTCGACTCCACAGTCTACGATCCTCTCTGGGTAGCAGAAGACAGAGCAAAGTAGCGTCACATATCGAATACGATCAAAGGTAGAAAAAGTCGCGACCCTCATAAATGAGGAAATTGACTAAAGGAGCAATAGTAGAATTATTAAAAAATACAGGTTCTAAGACAAAAGTGAATTTAATGCACATAATTGGATTATGAGACATTCATTAGCCATAAATATTTAATTATAAAACTTTGTCTAGATGATTTATGAGGTTTAAGTCAACTTTTCATACGTTGACTTAATCCTTACTAATTAATTAGAACTGCTTTTATAACTCAAAACTTATGGTATGGGTGACGTCAGAGATAATCTACGATGGAGGATGCAGTTGCCAAAAATACATCCCACGCGGTGTTAGCCATAAGAGTGACTACACTAACAAATCAAAAGCTATTATACTAAAAGTAATTTAAGTTTGCTTAATGAAAATAAATTGTTAACTTGGTTTTGCTAACAGACTTACAATCACAGGAAGTTGTAAAAAATGCGACCAGACATGCAAATACGTTTAATTATTTACTCACTATAACCAAGCGTATAGACCCATTACAATTACCCTTCGTTCATACGCAACAGCTAAATTCATGGGTTAATAATATTATTGCTGGCCATTTTGAATTACTTAACTGGCTCATTATTTTATCCATATTTAGTAACTATGACAAGCGGCTAACAAATTGGTATATTTGTTATAATTACATACATATTAGTAGGTACCTGGTTATTTATTTATTAGTAGAGCTGGTCCGGTTTCGCTTTTTAACGAACTGGTTCAACTTTTACAAATCAAATCAATTTGAAAGTAGATTCTATCGATGCTCTTGTCTTAGCTTATTTAAGATATAAAAATGTATGATGAAAATAATTACAATTTTTTTATATGAAACAAGCTCGTTCTCACTGACGGTAAGTGTAGATGGAGTCTAAGATGGGACGCGTTTGCTAAGAAAATGCTTATTAAATATCGGTTCGAAGGACCAAATTATATGTGATTAGGTATACTATTTAATATCTGTTCGAAGAAACCAAATTATATGTGATAAATAACTCTCGAATTCAGTTAATACGTTGGTCAGATTATTATTTTGAAATCTCATTTCACATTGCTTACGGCGATGGGGAATACTTCCCGATTATTGCGCAATTCCTATTAAGATTTATTATAATATCTAGATTATTCTATGTAGATACTATATGCATGTGTCGGTATAGTGGATCACTGATGCATAGGTATTCAGTCATAAAACTTTATTGCTACTGAGTTTTAATTAAAATTTACCTTTAATGTCATGTTGCATGTATATTATATGTATCTACCTAGTAATAGACAACAAACTAATAACAATTAACGATACTGATTGATATTTATTTATGTTTTATGTAGCTGTTATATTGTGGGCAAAAGTTTACTATGAAGTGAAATATATTTCCGTATCTAGAGACGAATTATTCGAAGGAACACAATGTCTGACTGCTTAATGCCCTAGAAAGGTATGAAAGCGATTTACTATTCAAATTATGCCATACTTTAAAAATCCAACTTGATTAATTGAATCCCCATCAATGAGCATGAAAGTTTGTGAAATATAATTACTGCTTGTCTTCGGTAACCGTTTCAACTTTTCCCTGGACCATAACGGTAGCAGTCTGACGCTAAAATAACCTCGGCAGTGGTACATCCTCCGATGAACTTTATTGATAGGTTCTCTACCCATTTATTTATTCATACCCTGAAAATGATACTCGACACTGTTTTCAACATTTATATATATGTATGAATTTGAATACGTCAAAAACATTTATCAATGTATTGTATGTAAAAAATGTTAATCATGTTGTAATATCAACATTAGGCATATTCAAACACATACGTATTTTAAAACGCACATGTACGAGCATGCTATAAGGGAAACACTTAAGTGCTGCCAAATTTATGGTCTGGAGGATATCTTAATTATTATTACGGCTAATTACAATTCCTATTTTGCACGAAGCTATTATCTATAGTTTTAACTTTACATCTTGGTGAACACCTACGTAAACAACCGTCAATAAATGGCCGTTTTCAATGATAAACGCTTTACTGGTCGACTCTTTATGTAGTTTTATTTTTCATTTGAAATGCGACAAACAAAATTCCGTTTGTACATACGTATAACCTTATGTTGTTGGCTTCTTACCTTCTTTGGGAATAAAATTTTCGGTTTTCCCGTGTAAGTGGAGTATGAGGCCATGTTGTCGATTTTCGTTACAACCATAATTTGTTTAAACTCACTTAATCCGAAACGAGCAAACACTATTAGTGGTTAGAGCAAGGAATACAAAGTACGCGTGTTCTAGAATTTTCGGCGATCACGTGTTTAAAGTTGAAAGTGAATTGATAATAAAGTTTCCAACTCACGGCTCTCGCGTACAAAAAATCACAAAGAAAGTTTCTTTTGGTTTAATTTTCGTCGCAATAAGCTCTTAATCCTTGGTACGCATCGGTTCCACGTCACCGACGTCGAGACCGTACCTCATCTACATGCATCTAATGTTTGTACAAATGTTTTATTCACAACCAGCAAAATAACAAATATTATTCGAACACTCAACTCTACAGTCACATTTTATTATCGTCGCGGTTTATTTAACGAACGACGCATACATCCACGGACAAGCCTCTTTCCAAACTAAATTTTGGTTCGCTTAAACTGTTGCTTTTATCAATTCAGTGGATTCGTCCCTCCCGCCGTGTAACCTCTCACTCTTTCTTTAAATACGCACCATTAGCACAAAAGAGATGGCGTACAGCCAGCCTCGCATACGATATTTAAGTACAAAGATAGTGAGTACGTACGTCTACAACACGTTATGTACTCTGTATGAATATACTCCGTACAATAGAGCCTCTACAACAGACGTCAATGTCACAACTAATGAACTTACATGCACTGTATTCGATTATTATCTGCTAATAATCGACTTGTAGGATTTAATTTTGATTAAATCTTGTAAAAAATTGAAATTATTGAATTGAATGAGCACATCGTCTACAAGATTCTTGGTTAGTAAATAGTAGGAGGTACGAGTATAATTATGTCTTTCTAATTCAGTCGTTAAACAGTTGTTGTCGTTAAGTTTTATTTCTGCATCATGTAGTACGGTAGAAGCCATAATAAATTTTAAATTACTTATCCAGTATACCACACCAATTAATTGCGCGAGTTGCATATGCCTTTTCTACTTTTAGAAATTGGTCATACACATTTTCCTCAAATTTTTAATTTCCTAAGTTGTATACTTATCGTGATGACAAATTTACAGTTAATTTTGCATTTGATTTTGCATCGTCCTTTGTGTAATGTATAAGGGTAGGTGTTACCTAAAAGGAAAATCAAGATTTGCAAAATGACTCATGACATATACCACCCAGTGTTTTGTATTTTTGTTGTTTGTGAATAAAGTCAGGGTTTTAGAATTTTAAGTTATTTTTGATCGATAAATAAAGTTCTTTACTTGATGTTATTTTATATTTTACATGGGTCTCATGGTGACAACACTCATTGAGCGTTTTGTTTTTAATTTTGGTTACAATATTTACATTATTACATATTAGTCTAAATTATTATTAATTAATTTCTAAAAATTGTTCTATTAAGAGTACAACAAGAGTACAAAAAATATCTACCACTTTAGAAGAGGGAGATAAAGCGTAACCATACTAGACTTTAAAAAATAAGAACCCAGGGGATGATTCTTGAGTGGACTAGGTATTAATTAATTAGTAAATTAAAAACTAAAGCACATATATTGAAACATTTTCCTAACGGTCTATAAATTTGTAAAGAAATTATTGTTATTCCATATTACATTAACTTTATAACATAGACGCCGAGGGTACGCACAGAGATGTTCTGAGAGTGATTTCCGTCCGTCCTCGTTATCCTAGCCCTCGGACTCTGTGAGAACTTCTCCACTCGTCTAAACCGCTCCCCTGACGCTGCTCCGGTTCCCTTAAGGAACCAGAGAACAATGCAGAGGTACTTTTTTAAGGTAATTGGGATTAACCATAGTCATTCCTGATGAAATTAAATATTCTACGACGGGATGCGCATACATAAAAAATGCTATGCACTGCTTGAATTGTTTTGAAGACGTTTAAATTTTGTGTGCATTTCTTGGCACATGTTACGGGTCCACATAGACGCCGGGGGAACTTTAGCTGGTAACTACTATCCTTCGTTTAACTTTACCATCACGTTTTACGCAGCTTCGATACAAAAATATAACGATCTACATTTAATGCTTACCTCATCTGTGCGGTTCTTAGGAAATATGATTTGTGCATTATGTCTAACTTATGACTACTAGTGAAACCCGCTAATCCCAAGGTTGAGGTGATTTGGATGATTTGCACCCATTTCAGCTGTGACACACATAGCAGCGTCTTGCAGATATTGTCTATAGATGCGCCCTTTCACAAACTTACGTTTTACAAACGCTCGGACTTAATTCTGGTACTCCGCTCGCCCAAAATAACACCGCCCTGTGACGCTTCTGCGGGCTTATCAAAAAAATGGAAATGTGTATCTAACATTTGCATTTGTGGATTTTGGTAATCATTAACGCATGGAAAATACGATGGTTGCTTATGCCCTAGCTTTTGACCGCCCATTAATCCCGGGGTTGAGTGGATTCAGATGGAAATAGAAAGCAGTGACACACAGACAGGCGTCACAGAGTCGTCTGAGGTAACGGTCTGACGCTATTGCCGCCACGTACTACGGCGCCTGCTCGGTGCCACCATTATAACTATTTCGAGAAAGTTAATCATTTACTTTTAAATAATAACTTACTCGTAAGTTGATGTAGTAGAGTAAGTAGTTTTATTTTTCCTTTATATGCAATTGTAATTAATCCTACATGTAGAGAGGACCGTTGACCTTTTTGTTATTCTCTTGAATTTTACGACTTAAAGCATTATGTATAGTGCTATAAGTTCTAGCGAAACTGAATATTCATTTTCTTCCTCTATAACAGTCTATCCAATAATGAAAACCACATTAAAATCCGTTGCGTAGTTACAAGATTTAAGCATATCTACACACAGCCAGTTAACGCTTTGTTTTATACTTAGTTAACATAACGTGTATAAAACAAACAAATCTGACTTTTGATATTCGAAAAACAAAAGAGATCGTTACAATAACTAGCTAAATAAGTCAGTTCATGCATACAATAACAAAAAGTAACAATAACTAACATCACCTGCAGCGCAGCCTTCATAGAGTACTTGGTACAAAACGAATTCCCACGTAAACAGCATGCTACCGACTTCTTCAGTTTCATATCCCGCCTGGCACAAATCACTTCAACCTCCACGTACACGAAAGCCTCGCTTGGCATACGTCTGTATCAAGTAATAATGTACTGACTTCTGTCGCCAAGTGGACAAGAAAACTTAATCCGTGCCGCACTGAGCGAAGTCAGCACAAATAGGTTACACGACCGATATTTTTTCTGCGATTCCGCGCTTACAAGAATAAAATTATGCAATTTTAATGAGCACATTATGTTTTCATACGTAGACTGTTCTTAGAGATTCTAAGAATTAAAACAAAACAAGATGAAGTGTACATAAATAGACCTAATCTTTTCTCTTTACATAAATAATAATTTTTATACCTACCCTACATAATTATCATCATGTAGAGGTATCTCAGACAAAGACCTCATCCTTTCACCTGCTAAAATCCTTGCATACTGTCATCTCCCTCGCTTCTTTTCTCTCATTACACTCAATTCTTATGAATCCTTTTACATAAGAGCTTCGATTTAGGTAATTCTTGTTCTGGTCTATACTTAAAATGATCCTAGATTTAGTTCACGAGCGTCCCCTTTCAATATTTTTCATCTCCCTTTCGTTTATCATGTCATCTCTAGTATTTTCAAATCATATTTTTTGAATTAGCAGATTGGCTGCATGCTTCTTCTTTAGATTTATATTCTTGCTTGACGACTTTAAATAGTATCTACTTTTCTCAGATAAACAATAGATCCACGAAAGCAATATACTCACGTGACCATTTAAGTACAAAACGTTATAAAAAATAACAATTAAGAAAGACAAGTTAAATGAGTAATATGTTTTAATGTAAGGCAATTTAAATATCGTATTCGATGAATTAATATTTTTTTTATCGACTACAAGTTGGCCCTTGACTGCTATCACACCTGATATTAAGTGATGATGCAGTCTAAGATGGAAGTGGGCTAACTTGTTAGGAGTGGGACGAAAATCCACACCCCTTTCGGTTTCTACACGACATCGTACCGAAACGCTAAATCGCTTGGCGATACGTCTTTGTCGGTAGGGAGGTAACTAGCCGCGGCGAAAGTCTCCCACCTGCCAGACCAAGACAAATTTAGAAAAATCTCAATCTGCCCCGCCGGGAATCGAACCTAGTACCTCCGTCTTATAAATCCACCGCGCATACCACTGCGCCACGGAGGTCGTCAAACTGCGCCACGGAGGTCGTCAATATAGTTAGAAATACTTAATAAACTTAAGTTAGATGCTTTTCCCTGCGCGCTTGATCATCGTCAAAAAACCTTTATGCCTACTGCACATCTTTTTTAGACAATTCTTTAAGATTTGTTGATAAAAGGCTACGAAGTCTATCAGGTGTGTCGGTCAACTTATAGTTTGTTGAAATTGAGTCGGTCAATGCACTCTGGCCACCGAATGTAGATATTACTTCTAAATGCATGCCGACACTATTGTCAATATGCGATGTTAGCACTAAATAGTGTTCGGTGCGCTTGAGCACGTATGCCAATTTTACTAATATGATGTGAAATGTACTACGTGATGCAGGAACTACCATACGATATTTAACCCCTCGTCAAAATAGACGTTGTTGTAGGTTTAGCCAATCCAAAAATATAAGCGTTTTACATTGTGATGAAAAGAACTTCAGACATAAGTCAAAGTCAAAATATTTTATAGCAATGAAATAATTATGATTATTTTTTTTTATCGACTACTAGTTGGCCCTTGACTGCTATCACACCTGATGTTAAGTGATAATGCAGTCTAAGATGGAAGCGGGCTAACTTGTTAGGAATGGGATGAAATCCACACCCCTATCGGTTTCTACACGACATCGTACCGGAACGCTAAATCGCTTGGCGGTACGTGTTTGTCAGTAGGATGGTAACTAGCCACAGCGAAAGCCTCCCACCAGCCAGACCAAGACAAATTATGAAAAATCTCAATCTGCCCCACCGGGAATTGAACCCAGGACCTCCGTCTTATAAATCCACCGCGTATACCACTGAGCCACAGAGGTCGTCAAATGTCGTTATTTTCAATCGTCAATATGTATTTTCAGATTTTGCAAAAGTAATGGTGATAATTAAGGTGGGAAACTTGAAATAAAAGCTAGGTTTCCAAACGCGTCCTGGTACAAGAGGAGCTCAGAACAACTACAACAAGGTCATTGACGGCCGAGTGGCGCAGTGGGTAGTGACCCTGCTTCTGCGTCCTAGGCCGTGGGTTCGATTCCCACATCTGGAAAATGTTTGTGAGCATGGATGTTTTCCAGTGTCTGGGTGTTTATCTATATATTATAAGTATTTATGTATAATATATATAAAAATATTCATCAGTTATCATAGTATCCATAACACAAGCTACCTATGCTTACTTTGGGGCTATATAGCGATGTGTGTAACTGTCCTATAGTATTTATTTATTTATTTATTTGTTATTGTATTTTTTGTTTCACCATCTTACATAAAAGTCGTTAGTTTTGCTAAATTTATAATTATAAGTATTTGTTTTTCAAAATTGCTAATTTTAACATGTCTTAGATGTGCAAATCTTTTACAATACATCTTATTTCTGGAATCTCGAATAGAGTTCTTGAATAAACATTTCGCGATTGTATGTAAATTTTACTTCGACGCAGTGTTTTCCGGTAACCATCAAGGTCTGTATATTCTAATTGATATTTGATAGCACTACCAGTTTTTACACGCTAATATTTATGTAGGTACCCAGTACATCTCGTGGGAATGGACCATTAGTATGTCAAGTAGCATTTGATTAACTTAAATCATCATCATCATTATTATCATCCTATTAACGGCCTACTACAGGACAAGGCCTCCCTCCTTATAGGAGAGAAGATATGGAGCGTACACCCACCACGCTGCTCCAATACGGGTTGGCGGGCTTAGGGTGATAATGTTTCATTTATTAACGATCACTATCAGATGTTGATGCCAGTGACCGGGACCGACGGCTTAACGTGCTTTCCGAGGTACGGGGGTGTATCACCACCAACTTCCCGACTCCGGGCTTAGAATTTACTGAGAATTTCATAGAAGAATGAAAAACTCAGAGTTATTCCGTGACCCGACCCAGGATTCGAACCCAGGACCTCGTGATCGAAGCCGGATAGGCTAACCACTAGACCAACAAGGTAGAGTAACTTAAATACTATGTAGTAAATAGAAATATGAATAAACATCTCATAGAATTTTTACATGAGGTTCCATTGAATACTCTATTTAAATAGTGTCTAACCTCTAGACTAGAAAATATTATTAAATTGAATAGCCATATTTCGAAAAGATTAGTAGGTACTTCCTATTACGTTATAAAACTTGTATTGTCCAAAAATTTTCTAACTGATGTAATATATAAAACCGAACATAATTTTTCTATTCATCCATTTTTCTAGACACACAAACACATGCATACGATTAGGAGAATGTTGAAGAAAGTTGCAGAAGTTTAATGGTATCATTAGTAAATACGTAGGTAAAAACCTAGCTACAAATATTTTTTCAATTATATACTTGAAGAAAAACAACTTAGCAAATCCGGGCTTAGAAAAAGAAGTATTGCTCCCAAATAAGTGTCTTCGGGAAAAGAAATTCCCGCTTGTTACAATCAACATTTAGTCCATTTTATGGCAGATCAATCAACATTTTATGGCAGAGCTTGTGCAGTTTAGCGTGCCTTGGAGGATGGCAATCCTCTTCATCATCATCATTATCATTATCAGCATTATTTAAGGGCACACTACAGGGCCAGGCCTCCCTCCAAATACACCAAAGGTTGGCAATATAATTATTGATTTGTCAATGTTTGTCCTTGATTGGTATATTGTTCCACCCAATATTATATTAAATTTCGTAAATTCCAATTATTTATTGGCAAGTAGGGTCTACATTCATGTACTAGGCGTAACTTTTGCCTTGTATATGTAAATGAGCCCTTTGATGCCTAGGATAATGGTATAATGTCCATAAGACAACCAACAACTATTGTCTTGCGTCACTTTTACCTATACTTCAAGGCTCTAAAGTTCACATTCAATAAGTTGCTGTTTCCTTTAGACGTTACTTATTCTATACTTAAGAAATGCCTCCTTTTGACGACCTCCGTGGCGCAGTGGTATACGCGGTGGATTTATAAGACGGAGGACCTGGGTTCGATTCCCGGCGGGGTAGATTGAGATTTTTCTTAATTTGTCGTGGTCTGGCTGGTGGGAGGCTTTCGCCGTGGCTAGTTACCACCCTACAAACAAAGATTTAGCGTTCCGGTACGATGTCGCGTAGAAACCGAAAAGGGTGTGGATTTTCGTCCCACCACTAGCAAGTTAACGCGATTCTATCTTAGACTGCATCATCACTTAACATCAGGTAACAGGTGGTGTCATCTTAACATAAAAAAAAACAATAAGTATTAAAAAGTTGAGCACAATAATAAATTATCTTCAGAAACGACAAAAGACTTGAGTATAACATAAAGTCTCTGTACACTCTCGAGAACATCCGAATCTAAGCTCTAAGTAGAAACCGAAAGGGGTGTGGATTTTCGTCCCACTCCTAACAAGTTAGCCCGCTTCCATCATAGACTGCATCATCACTTAACATCAGGTGTGATAGCAGTCAAGGGCCAACTTGTAGTTTATAAAAAAAAAATGTTCCCTTTTCTATAAGTGGATCCCGAAGTAACCCGTTAAATTTGGCTGTTAATGACGTATATGGCGATCTCTTCTTAGGTATCCTCGGATACCCAAGAGGCATATCGCGAAGGGGTACTGGTATGGCGGTTCATTGGAGAGTCAGGTGCCCTCAATATGCACTGAGAATGGGCACTGAAGGGGTTTTAGAGAAATCCTACATAACTCGATTTCTCCCCTGCAAAGTAGGGTATATTTATAGGAAATTTCCCCCTAGAAAAACAATCGGATTGACGTCTATATTAACTAACTACGACGTGTTACAGATAATCCTTAAAAAGGACACAATAACAATTGCACGTGTAATCAAGTAATAATAACAAACTGCGCATTGGGCGCCGTGTACGTGGTTTCGTATGAAAATAATAGAAATCAAATGCAAATCATTTACTGCTGACGGTTGTTATTGGACACTTCGATGAGCCTACGAGACGCGTGGGAAGCTTGCACTAATATTGCTAAGGAGGGAATAAATTAATAATTTATTTGTATTATGCTAACTTATGCCCTTTGGACTTTGGCCTTTATGGGTTCGGACACCATTTTCTTCTATACTCACCTTAATAAAAAACATTTGCCCGCTGTTTCATCATCATCATCAGAGGCATATAAGAGGCTCACCAGTGCACCACATGAAATCATACATCAGAGACATGACGTCATACGAATTGTAAGTTGTAACAGACTTCAAAGGGGAGATTCTCTAATTAGACTTGGAGATATAAACGAGAAAATCAAGAACTTCTTTCTACCCGACTGCGTCAGAAGTATTATGTATGTGTGTATGGAAGGATTATGTACGCACGTATGTATGTCAATTTATTTGGCACACACTACAGCAAACACGGTATAATAAAAACGGATAAATTTTGATATATAGTGTGTCGTTGAATTTCTCAAAATTGTGGTAGCGACATAGACTACATGAATTTTCAAAATGGCGACTGTAAATGAAGTAAAATGGGAGATGTGTATAATACTTTTCCCCAATCCGATGGGATGCCTGAATTTACATTTACCTATTTATCAGGAAAGGTTTTAGTAGATATGTAGGTTCGTTTAAATTGAATTTTCCTTAAAATTAATTATATTGTTCATGTCATTATTATGTGCTGAAAAATACATTGTGTTATGCTAACCAAGAGCTCATACATTTCGTCTATTATAATAAACGGTTTTATGTTTGTGGCTGTGTGATTATTCGCGACATGTTTAAGGCGCTGTAAGTGGCCGTAAAATCGTATTTCATTACCTTGGTCTATTAAATAGGATTACTGTTTATGGAGACTTAGTAATTATTAGTAATAAGTGGACGCGAACTCATGTATATCTACTTAATACTGGGACATTAATTAATACATACAGTTTTCCGATACAATACCTTTTCGCATAGATTATTGTCTGTGGGCGTAATTACCGATCATATAAGATCTGTATTTACTATTTACATAAAATTAACTGTCTCACTTGTTCTGTGGTTTGGCTAAAGATGTCTAGGGTCGGAGATTTAGGCCATCAAAATAAGTTACTGGTTTTTCTTTTCCCAAAAATCCTTGTACAGCTTAAATTTTGAAAGCTGTTGGCACAATCATGGCTTGGCAAGCAAGCCGTTGACTTGACCCTACGCCTGATTTCTAGAACGGCTGGTCGAAAACGACATTGAGGACGTAGAGAGTGCATCTTTATGGTTCGTTTTTATCTCTTATGTCGAGTGGTTGCCCATGAGGATTAAATTGTTTTTGGTATTCTAGCTGTATACAGAAGGTAAAAAAGACCCACTTGTAAAAAATCTAGATGCTTCAAAGCTTGAGTATAGAGTAAGACGATTTAGCCTAGACATCAGCGAAGTAGTGAAAGAACGGAGTGGTGGAAATCTTAAAGCTTAAGCTTAAGGTTAACTTAATACATCCATAGTAGATACCTGAAGTAAGTACTTAAATACAATAGCTATTTTAGATTTTAGAAATGATTTCTCGTTTTAGCATACCTAGGTATATAAGATAGAATGAATACCTATAGAGCATTATCTACGGAGCACGTGCTGTAAATGTCAACACTTGGCCAGTATTGGATTACAACACACAACGCTGACAAGATCCTTTCTATAGTTATTATTATCACTAAGTACTTGAGTGCTGTAACATGATTTTAACTTTCACCTCTTCTGACAGCCTCCGGGCATTTTGGTATAAGACGGACGTCCTGGGTTCAATTCTCGGCCCGTAACCTACAGCGATGTAGCGTTCCGAAGTCGAAGGGGTGTAGATTTCATCCTACTACTAACAAGTTAGCCCGCATCCTCCTTAGATTGCATCATCTGATCATCCTTACCACCAGATAAGATTGGAGTTAAGAGTTTACTTACAGTTACATGTAGTGAATGTAAAAAAAACAGTTTGACAATGAGGTTTTCTTATTTTCTAGAAATTATATGGTATGTGCATGCATACCACTGCGCGGTGGATTCATAAGACGGAGGTCCTGGGTTCGATTCTCGGCGGGGCAGATTGAGATTTTTCTAAATTTGTCTTGGTCTAGCTGGTGGGAGGCTTTCGCCGTGGCTAGTTACCACCAAAGACGTACCGCCAAGATTTACGTGTGAATAATAATATTTCGGTAGATACTTACTGGGAGTTAAAGTAAAATAAAAGAACAAACATGCGATTGTTAAAGCCCTTATCAAACACTATTTTGTTAGCTTTATTTGCCATGACGACAATTTTCATAGTTTATTTTCTGCTAGTTATTCTTTCCTACTAGCTACTAGCTACTAGCTCACTTTTCCTACAAGCTAGTTATATCCTATAGGTCCGCATCCGATGTTTCTGTGGAAAGGTGTGTGTTACCTAGGTATATATATCAATGGATCTCCAATCCAAATTCCAGTCGAATCTAATCAATAGTTATGGCGTAAAGAAGAAACAAACATACACACACGCAAACTTTTATAATGTTAATAGGATAGGAAGCATGATAGTGAGATAACAAAATTCTGTTATGTTGTGAACGACAATAAAATTCAATTTTTCAAAATTCTGCGGATATCATGAATTTTTCCGAGATAAAAAGTAGTTTAGGTACATTTTCCTATCTATCCACGGTATGCTCTATCTCCATTCCAAAGTTCAGTCAAAACGGTAACTAGTTGGTAACGGTCAATAGTTGATAAAATAAGACTGATGATCAAAAATAAAATTAACTTTTACTCAAATTTTGGGAATACCATGAATTTTTTCGAGTTAAAATCTAGCCTATATTTCAATGTAAGGTAAACCATCGCTATTTCAAACAGTCATATCGGATCAATAGTTACGACATGAAGAAGGAACAAGATCCGTTCTTTTAATTATTATGCAGCCAACTCACAGCGTAGTGGGTCTACTACTACTACTCTATATCCCATACTTTAACATACATACATAAGCATAAAGTGTGGCCCTTGAAAATAAAAGATTATGATTATGTAAAATAATTATGATAACAACATAATATCTATATAATTTTCCATTTATCAAAAAATGACTATTACGTTAGTCATTTTCTATTTTCCTAGAAACAGAGTAATGTTGTCTAAGACTCAATAAATGTTATCTAGTTTCTGTTATTGTTATCACATGGCTAATCGTAATAATAAATTCTCGAAGTGGCCTATTTTCTGCAGATACATTTATCTGGGCCGAACCGGAAATTGACGCATTCCTACACATGTCTGCATCCAAAACGCGTAGTGGAAAAAAATTGGGTCGATTTCATTCAGACTGCGCTGTTTACCTACGGAATTTCATTAATAGAATGCAATTATGTCATAATTTTAAAGTTAGAAGCTCTTAATGGATAAGAGCTATATCGAAAAACGTGTATTATAACTTTTTAATGACACTTTCGGGTGGACGAGTGGCCAAAACGGCGTTTATGGTCGAGTAGGCGAATAAGGCAATGAATTTCGTTCAGTCCGGGGGTATTAAAGGGGTATATATTTTTTTATAAATGTATTGACATATTATTTGTAATGTATTATTTTAAATTCATGTTTTCAATAATAGTTTGGTTTAAGTATTGTGTTAGTTTTAGTAAGTGTCTAACACCCTAACCACCCTAAGACCTTGTGTGTCGACGTTACCTACGGATAATAAGGAAACCAAAAACGGGAACTCTCCCGATTCCAGTATCGCCTAAGCGAATAGGATAAGTAGCGCAGGTTGCCATGAGGTAATACGAGGTTCTGATCTGATCTCGATTCCTACTGGCAAAACAAAATCGGATTTTAAAGTCTCGTCTCCTTTAGTATAAACAAAACCTTACATCGTCAATTTCAACATAATATTTACCCGCTCTAAACTTTGTTGCCACAATATTAGGCCTTAGTTTTCCAAATATTTTTTTTCTTAGAACTTGATATGTAACGAGCGAATCTAAACATGTCTTAACAATCGCACTAGGCTAGCCTTATTTATAAAGTTGAGGGCACGTTATCAAAACAACGTCTAGGTTCCACGGTAACGGTAGATAGAGCTCCTTGTGAACCGTGATTTATTTATAAATATTATATTCGATAATCTAGAACACATAATAAGTCCAAAGCGTGTAAAGCATAGAGTCCGATATCTGCACGAACTGTACAAAATTGAAAGTAATTATTTTTTCAAAAATATGCCATACTGGATATAATACTAGTAGGTAAGTTTTAATTCAAGATATGAAAAATGGCATTAAAGAACTAGAAATAAGAATTTTTCAATCGACATTCGATAGGTCAATTATCGAAAAAAACGTCAGTTTTGAACCTGATGTAGGTACAACGGTTGCAAAGTGAAATGTAACACAAATCGGTATTGACAATGACATTTTTCAATATTGGCAGTCAGTCTAACTGCAAAGTGTGATGATCGAGATGTTCGTACGATGTATTTTATTTAAGAATAGACATGCTGATAGGATAATCAAAAGATAACGGGGTTATCTATTGATAGAAAGAGAAAGAGATTTTAAGGACCACAACAAAAAGAAAATTCTATACATTTATGAAAACCAGTGACCTGGTATGTAGTGATGTATCATTACCTTTACTACAAAAATGTTAAAAAAAATCAGATTGATATTATACATCATATCAATCATAACATATTCTGTATGACGTCACACAGCGTTACCTTAACCGAATAAAAAAGAAAGATTACGTCACTCCTGAAGTATATTGTGTGATATCTAATCGTTAGAAAAGATTCAGATAAGGACCGTTACAACTTTACGTATTCGAGGAAATCCTATACAATAAGCAGCGGTGATACAATTTCCTTACACACTTCCGCTGGTGAGGTAATATTTTAGTAAATTCGGATAAAAGAAAGATAAGAAAGTTCTAAACAAATCAACATCTTGGAAAATAAATGACACACGCCAATAAAAACGATAGTCGTAAATTATTTTATGATCTACAAAAAAATCTGAAAGTGTGTTAAATTGTAGTATCACTACTACAATTTAACACAACTTTGACAAAAAAAAAATTTTAACGGAAGCTCAACGAAAAATAAAAGTATTATTTCTACAGATAAAAATTTTAAAATTGTTTTAAAGTCACTGTTTTTAGGTTGGTTGGCGAACAGTCTAACCGAAAATTAGCAGTATTTTGGTAGGTACCATTGCAGCTGACATATCTGATTCAAATCAACGAAATTATTTATCGTATTTGCTGGAACAATGTACTATTGTACCAAAGAAAGAGGAATCTGTGGATGATAATAATATACATTGAAAATCTCATAGGTTTCTCAAATTTTATAGGTTTTAACCTAACCTAACTACATATATACGAAACGGAGGATTCCAATTATTTACATATATGTATTTATTTTAGTAGTTTTTCTTTTTTTCCATCGCCTAAATCTTGTTAAGTTATCTAACACTGTCATATTACAGCCAGCCGCGATGTAATATGACTAAGCCGCGATATGATACGAATGAGGTAAAGCAAACAGCGCTCGGCGGAGCCAAAGCCAATACTTATGGCGGCTCAAAGTTTCATTTGCATCGAAGTTTCACATAATGTTTTTCTGTTACATTATTCCAAAACTCTTATATCGTCAGTGCTATCGTGGTATGCAATCACGCACTAAGGGTTCGCAATTCGCCGGCAGGACACACCAATAGAGGCGGCATAAAGTTATTTGTTTAAGTTTAGAGGCGGCCCACGTGCCCGGCCACAAATTAGAATATTATGGTTTTATTGCCTCTCATTCATTGACCACTTCCCCCGACGGTTGACCTCCGTTTAATACGACATACGACACCGATGAAACGTAATGTGTGCAAATGTACTTTATGTTTATTTGATAATTGAAGTGATTTCGTCTACATTTTGTGAGTGCTCTACTTAGGTATACGAGGTGACCTATTTTGTGTTAACGCAGTTCTAAAGGTTGCATTTAAATTAGAACTTTTTTTAAGAATAAATTAGGATTAACTAAGGAATCTCCCTGTGACTAACCTCACGCTCTCAATGGCGTGGGGAAGCAGGGTCAGGGCTAGGCTCCTGTGATCTCTGAACTACTAATACATCACTATTCATCTATTTTATCATCTCGCTACAAGGGCAGGCTTCCCTCCTTATAGGAGAGATATATAGAGAGATTATGAGAGCACACTACAGCAGTTAGTAACAATTACGATATTAGCCGCAGATCGGCGTCTTCGCGTGCTCTCCCAGTCACAGGGATGTATCAACATCAACTACCCAACTTCGGGCTGAAAATTTTACTGAGAATTACATGAAACAACGAAAAGCCTGGTTACTAGGTACTCATAGACTAACCCAGACTTGGTGATTCGATGTGTATGCCACTGGATCATCGTGGCAGTTACACCAACTAATGCAGTCATCATCATCATCATTACCAACTTATTAACGGCCTACTAGAATTTACTGAAAATTTCTCAAAGCTCAAAGGCTAACCACTAGCCACAAAGGCTAACCACTAGATAACGAGTCAATCACTAATGCAATAGTATTTCTGATACATTAGGATGTTTAAACACTTCGACTGCAATACAAAAAGCAAAATATTTGCTCGTACATTTATCCTCAAACTAGCTGACCCGGCGAACTTTGTTCCGCCTTAATGGCAATAAATAAGCAGATTTTTTTTTATTGAAAAAAAAATCCAAAAAAAAAATTTAATAACTACATTAATCATTCATTATTATTTCTGTATTTTAGTAGGTACATAGGTTGCTCTTCACTTAAGCACCTTGTGATACACGACATTTTTTGTTTTATTATCAGGCGCAAAAACAACCAACGCAGATGGTCTTCCGACCCGTGAACATGCCACGTATAATTGACCATGGGAAAAACATGAATGTTCTAGATTTAAACCACAAACTTTTAAGGATTGGCCTTGTGATTTGTTGATGGTCATGGCAAATGCAAGACGTACCGGAAATTGAAGTCTTTTAAATTCAAACGGCATATCGGTTGGGATCATCGGGATCCTCGGAATGAGAACTTCCTCACCTTTGAATTTTCCTATCATTATCGTAGCGTAAATTACATTGTTCATCAATTACTAACCACCAAACGCGTACCGTTGCACAGTTTTGGTTGGTTTATGTTTCGAAGCATGATTACTACGGAGCCAACCTTTAGGCGTAAATTGTGCGGTGGTAAGCCAGGCATGTCCAAAGAGTTTAAAAATTCAATTGGATAGTTGGTGGCTTCATCTTCATTTGTGACGCAGTCAATAGATTTGAATGAATGCATTGTTCCAATGATCTTATTTTGAATTATGTAGTTCAGGTCATCTACATCTTTATTCTTAGCCGCTAAAATTGCTCGCTCACTCAACCATTCATTATTTTTGTAGTTAGAAATAATATTTGGAAATACATTGTTGATAAGTTCGTCTTTTGATGAGACAAAATTACAGAAATTATTTGGAAATGAAATTAATCCGCTCGATTCATCGACAGGTACTTGACCATTACCGATAGTCAGCAATTGCTCCGAGAAATCTTCAGCAGATGTATCATTAAGCAATGTAACTCTCATGTTTGTTGTCAGCTGCAGTTTCTTCACATAGCGCCATAGATTTGACGATTTGAGGCAAGCGTTTATTTCGTCGGCAGCCGTAGATCTTGGAATTACTGGCAGTATTTGGCGGAAATCGCCAGACAGTAAAATCATTGCTCCTCCAAAACATCTCGAGTCATTGCGTAAATCTTTTAATGTTCGGTTAAGTGCTTCTAATGCACGTTTATGCGCCATTGTGCATTCGTCCCAGATGATGATTTTCGATGCCGCTAAAACTTTGGCCATTGCTGAGTGTTTTGCAATATTACACGTTGGTTCTTCAATAGTTTGAAGATTTAACGGTAATTTGAATGCTGAATGAGCTGTACGGCATCCTTCTAACAATGTGGCTGCTATTCCAGAAGAAGCAACTGCAACCGCTATGTTGGATCTCGCCCGAACAGTTGCTAAAACTAATGACATAAGGAATGTCTTGCCAGTTCCACCAGGGGCATCTAGGAAATATAAACCACCATTTTCATCAGCGATTGCCTTCATTAAAGTATCATAAACTTCCTTTTGTTGGTAATTCAACAGGGGTACATTCCTTTGAACTACTAAATCTAATTCCTGGTGATCATATTCACGTTCCCGTTCCAATTCTCGATTAAATGCGTCATTCATTTCACGATTTGGCGCTGGCATTCCTAACCTGATTAATAAATTACCGCACATGAGGTAACACATATCTTCGATCAAAAGTAAAGCACGATTATGTATCTCCTCATTCATCTCAATATCGTGATTTCTGGAACTGACACGACTTTGATGTAAAATATCTTCTGACATACTATCCTTGTATTTGTGCCACAGGTTACATGGGTTTGATGGAAAACATGTCGAAATTATGATAGCGAATAATGTGCGTATCTGACTTGGAGATGCAGAGATAATGGCTTCAGCGATTGTCGTATCCCAATGGGTATCGTTTTCTAATAAGTTCAATTCTTCACATGCAGCACGATATGTTGGGAATATAACACCATTAACAGTTCGTAGTATCTCAAATGAAGTTGGCCCACGCACATTTACCAGCAACAACCGCAAATAGAAACATTCATAATTCTTTGGATGAACTGTATACATACGACCAAGAGCATCAGTAGAACGCACATCTGGATACCCAGGAACATCATCACCTTGCTTCCGTCTTTGAAAATTCTTGGATGAAGCATTCCAAGTATAATAACGTGGCATCTCCGAGTAAAGCAAAGTTCTTGCAAACTGATCGCTTTGGCAGATTGCAAAAAAACTGGTCAATGTAGTTGCTGGAGGTGTTTCAGCACGTTGCATAGCATTTGAAGCCGTGAAATATACTCGTTGACGATTCTCCAGATGCACCGCCGAATGTATAACAGTAGGATGACGTTCGTGAATGGGAAATGCGAATATACGCCAAATCGCTTCATTACAGTTCACATAACGACCAACTTGATAGCGTGAAATTTCATCGTTGGTATTCGAGGATTGCAATCTAAAAACCGCCATATCACTGCCTTTCGTGACATATTTGCAAATATATTTTATGGACTTAACTGAATTGCAGTATTCAACGTTGCAATGTGTCTTGAACGTTTTAGAAATAAGTGGTGAATATGGAACAATCCAACTGTTGTCGACAACGAAATCCATTCTTTTCACTTTCGTTGTGACAGTTCGACCGTTGTCATCTGGTGATCGACGCCGATACAGCGGATACCCATCGTTGCCAGTGACAGTCTCCGCCGTTAATTTCCGTGGATATCGTTTAGAGCACTTTCCATCGACCATGCAAGGTGATTGGGGGTTGATGGCACCACACGGTCCATGAATCATATTAGTAGTAACAACATCATGTAGGTCTGGATCGACTTCATGATCAGGAATCTCGGCACATATGATATCATCTATTTGGTCAGGCTGAATTCTTTCCACTAACCAAATAAGAATGTGTGTGTGCGGCAGGCCTCGTTTTTGCCATTCGATTGAATACATCCAGCATCGAGTATCTCCAAAGACGCGTTGTTTAACAATAAAGTTCATCACGGACCGAATTTTTTGCCTGAATATACGTGCTGTGATGTCGTGTCTATCATTTGATGTTTGTCCGGGAAGCAGCAATTGAGTAATTTCTATCCATTTTGGATTACAGGTAAAAGTAATAAAGAGATCTGGCCGGCCGTAATGACGCACATATGTCATTGCATCTTGTGCATATTCATGCATATGACGTGGGCTACCAATGTACGTCGCCGGCAGTATAGTTAATCCACCAATATTAGCTGTATTTCCTTCAGTACTAACTGCATCACGTAAATGGATGTACTCCTCAGAACGCAGTTTGGCTTGGTTCAATCTAATAAATGTTAAACATTCCGTTTCTATTTTTACATACATGTCAACGCAATACTGCTGAAACAATCGACGAAACCGCAGCAAATAGTTGTCAGCATTTTGACGAATCATCAAACGATATGCATAATAATTCATTGAGCTAACTTTCTTCGTAGTTTCTTCACCTGAAATTAAAAATTTGATAATTAACCATTTCAAAGGCAAATAATACAGACATTAACCATTATTAAGATACTGATACTTTACCATTCAATGGATTTATCATTTTAATATTAAAATAATATCCATCTTCTCCTTGCCAAAACATCAGTGGGTATTGCAATGCGTCATATGATCGATGAGTTTCAGATATTTGTTGCAGTTGCCCAGTATCGCGACGTGTAAGCACAATATCGCGTTTTTCCAATTGTTCACCAACAATCAGGATGGCAACTTCGTCTACTGTTGGAGCATTAAATGTGCGTTCGTGTGTTCCAGATGGTCGTTTATCTGCTTTGATGACAACTTTATAGTCATCATTTGGCATGCGCTCTAAAGCACTCTTAAACAACCTGACCAACGCATGATGTTCACGAAGCAGACACTGCAAGTCTTGAAGAATTGCTCGCTTCATTCCTGCATTGATCCCTAGGCGTCGATCAAGTTGTTCTTCCATGTTGCCCATGAAATATATTTGTAAAAATTTATTCTGTGTATCTTCGAAAGGTAGTAATGATCCAATTCGATGGTGAATCTGTCCTTGTATCTACAAAATAAAAACCAGACAGTATTAACTGGGTTATAAACACTTTTTCTGTGGGAGAGTAGAGTTCAGTATTAGCAAATATAATACATACCAATAGATAAAGTAAGTTATTCTTTAACTACATTCTATGTAAGTACAAAAATAAATACCTTAAATGTCGGATTAAATCCTCCTTCTTCGATAATGTCTGCCCCAAATGACGTCATTTGGAAACAACTATTGTATTTTCGAGTATTTGCAAGAAAGTGGCGTGATTCTTGTGTTTCGCCACAAAGCAATGAATACAATGGCTCATGTGGCGGAGTCAACACTGGCAATTTCACTTTACCATTAAGGCAGCATAATCCAGGCGTTTCTCCGGAAAACTTTAATGCACCACAATACTCGCAAACAACGTCCATTTGCCCAATGCAAACGCTAGGATGCAAGCTGTAATCATTGCTGCAATCGTATCGAAACGCTGCTCGATTCAAATCAGCTAAATATCTTGTTCTGCGTCGCAAATTATCTATTTGTTGACTTCTGTTGTTCGCTCGACGATTCTGCATTCCCAACCGAGCTGTTTCACGGGCTGCTTCACTTTGCTCTCGTGATTGAGAAGCACGAAGTCGAGCCATACTATCGCGGCGCTGTTCACGTGCAATTTCTTGTTCTTCTTCAGTCCTTTCATTTGCAGTATTTTGTATTCTTCTTGCATTACGGCTTTGTCGGGAAAGATTCGATCGTCTTGGTCGCGGCATTATTAATTAAACTTCACTTCACTTCAATCCACTTGTTAATTATTTATTTAATAGAAATAGTTTTAATGTTGATTTCTTACAAATATCAAATTGTCATCCATACGTCATTACATAGCTGTCATTTGCGTTTTGTTATTCCAAGTCTGATTCTTTTTTGTTATACCACGTTTTATAGTGACTGACGTTTCATGTCAAGTCACACGGGAACGCTGTTGAACGGGATAAAAAGTATCCTATGTCTGTCTCCTGGCTCTAAGCTACCTCCCTACCAATTTTCAGCCAAATCTGTTCTGCCGTTCTTGAGTTATAAGTGGTGTAACTAACACGACTTTCTTTTATATATATAGATATTGAAAAATTTACGTACCTATTGCATACATGCATTGTCATCTACCTACGTCTTATACCTAACGGTATATGTTATGAATGAATGTGTAAGACTTTACAACATTTTCTTTGTAGGAAATTCTGTTTCATCACTGTAAGACAATACAAAACTCATACAATGCTTACAGGTCACAGCATCGAAAATAACGTACAAAACTCTACTAATTCTATGACATTTTGATTGATTGGTTGTAATAATAAAAAGTAATAATTAAAATTAGTTTGGCCAGGAATTTTTTAGCCAACCCACCCGCGATATATTATTTAATATAAAATACTTTTCATCTATTAAAAAGATGGGTAATGGGTGGTGGTAATTCCTAATCGTATACTATAAATCTTGACAGGAAAATGTCAATTTTTATAGGACAACCGAATAATACCTAATTTATTTACTAAATTTGTTCGATTCCCTTCATTATTAGTTAAATGTAGCCTCGAATTTACACAAACTCGATGTAGCGGAAAATTCAAATTTAAAAATGCGTAGATAGAAATTAAGTTTCAAGGTAGTAAAATTAGTTAGTGAGCAATAATCTATATCTATCAATGACAGACATAATTGAAAATACTTGCTTAATATGATGTTTTTGACCAGGATGTTTTTGCACAACTTTCTACGGATTTCTCATAGTTAGTTATAAAAGTTGCGGGAAGCCCTGTGGCATCGGATGTTGTGGAACATTGCGTTTCACATGGGAGTCAACATTATGAATTCAATGAGCTTTTTCGATCTAAGTTATATATTACCTGACTCGATAAAATGAAAATACAAAAAAAATTTTAGCAAAAATTTTATTTTATGTAAGCGTACCTCCAAAATTTGAAGAGTTCCTTCAATTTCCCCAGGATATCATCATCAGATCCTAACATGATGACAATGGGACTACCTTGGAAGTATGCCCTTTATAATAAAAAAAGAGTTATCAAAATCGGACAACTCTGTAAAAAGTTATGCGTGGTCATACATAAAAAAAATATGCGTGTCTAATTGAGAACCTCCTCCGTTTTTTTTCGTCGGTTTAAAATCGCAATGAGTCAGATCCCGGGCTGCAACGCGATGACGTTTTCAGTTCCCGTCTGGGTGATTAAAAAATATGTGTAGAAAGATGAATAAGGCACACTCAATGATCTACTTTCTTACCTCTCCTAATCTCATTTCTGACATACATACATAGATGTACATAAATATTTGATTCTTAGATTATTAAAAGTCTCGCTTTGTTGAGTGGAGCAAAACCAATATTTAATCTAAGATTTTATTGTTATGCGTGTCTAAATATTTTAAAGAATGTTTTGTAACTGAACTGCACTAGTCAAAACTGTGTTGCAGCTCACATCGTTCTAGCTTAGGTCAATCGGTCGAGTCATTTAGGAGCAGGGACACCACTAAAAAACTTCATACTTCTTTTAGAACTCTGGTACTACCTTAGAGTTAGGTAAAGTGCAATTTTCCTTTAATGTACAGGTAGGTAGATGATACATTTCTTTTTCGCTGAGTCACTGTGCTATACAGAGAGTCATCGCTCACCGTTACGCTGCATTTGATACACACACTTCCAGACTTACCTGAAACAAAATAGCGGAAATCTTTAATAAATCTCGAATAACTGTTTCACCGGGTTGAATCATTTATTAGTCAAGTTTGCAGCTAGACTAGCTCGTAAAGCGGTGTTTGCTTTGTTAGTAAGAGGTAGGTTATCGCATCATACGATGTGTATGATGAGGTACTATCAGATGTATAAATAACCATCACAAAGTTTATCCACCAGTACCACTATATTTTTTTCAGATATCAGTCAGTTTTAGACGGCTAAGAATGGAACATGAACATAACTGTTTGCTCACTAAAATATCATTTATAATGTACATAAGAATAATTATTTCATAGAAACAAAACAATCACACGAAAACTGCTAAACGGAATTGTTCTTTAAGGTTTTCACTTTTCACCATAGTTTTTCTTTCAAAATGGAATCGGAACTTATCTCGATTTTAAATTGCGGTCAATTTGCGACTTTGTTCCATAAATTATAGAAACTCATAAACAGTAATACATAAAAAATCATAACTTTATACATAGGTAACTATACAAACTCGACTGAGAATTCTTATAAACAAACAGATTAAAAATGAAGGCAGAAATCACTACTCATTTGACACCTATTTTTTTTAATTCACTAGTTAATGACGAATTTTTAGTATTATTAGATTAGTAAGCTTAAAACTAATTAATTATATTCAATATCACTTAAATAAGATTTTTTAAAATAACAAAATATAATTTTAAATTTATTAGGCATAAAATGTGTTGAATTTTTTACCTTCATTTTAAATTTGTTTGTTGACAAGCATTCTCAATCGAGTTTGGCTTTAGTATAGGTATATATAAGGTAAGTACCGTATATGGAAGGAGTTACATGTACAGTTATATACTCATTCTAAATAGCTAGTTCCTATAATAATAAAATGCTATTTCTAGTTCACGGCCACAGGTAATGTTTAAAAAGCACGATAGTGATAATAACTTCGCTTGAATAATAAATATTATAATAATTGTGTACAAAAGTCATGATTTTTCAAATGCGCATAATAAACTTTAAACTATTTTAAAACAGAAATTAAAAAGCCTTAAATTAAAGTGCCCAGTGCAATTATGTACGTACCTGCCTATATAACGACAAAAAACAAAAACCATTACTTTAAAACTTCTGTTTGATTTTGTTTCTCAATCGATTTTACGAAAAATGTATCTCCTTTCTTAAGAATGTAGATATTCAGTAGTATATTCGCTATTAATTCTCATTGTGAATCTGAGATCTATGTAGGTACGCCTATTTCCAATTTTCTACAAATTTTCAAGAAATGCCTTCTTTTGGTCGAAATTCGATTCGGTATAAAATAGGGAATGTATTAACTGAATAAAGTTTTTAATAAAAATAAAACCGACTTCAAAACGCCCTAAAAAGTACAAATTGATTGTGTTATTTAGTAACACTAATTTTTTTCTTAACCAATACACTAATTTTCTTATCTATAAATTCGTGTTTCATCCAAGTTTATTTCACGAAGTAGTAAAGCACTTTGTGGGTTTTAGGTAACATCCTTAAAGAAGAAAGCTTGGCTGGCACCTTAATGGATACCCATAGCTTAAGTAAATTTAAGCAAATAAATGACGCAATAATTTTTTAATTTTTATTGCGTTTTGAAGTTGGTTTTATTTTTTTACAATTTTTTTTAAATCGTTGCATGCGCGCCTATAAAGTTTGAAGAGTTCCTACGGGTTGCCAGGATCTTATCATCAGGTTCTAACATGATGACCATGGGACTATTTTGGACCTTTGTGATAAAAAAACAGTTATTAAATCAGACAACACTGTAAAAAGTTACCTGTGCATGATCATACATAAAAAAAAATATACGCGCCGAATTGAGAAACTCCTACATTTTTTCGTCGGTCAAAAATTTAATAAATGTGCTGTAATAATGCAGCCAACTGTTATTAAAACAAACTTCAGTATCAAAGTTGGGTTTTTCAAGATGATTAAATATGTAAATGCCTAGCACGCTTTAGCTCTCGATTCGTCACAGACAAGTAAACAAGTCAAGGAAGGCGCGTGGTTACACATTCTTCTTGATAAAATGCCAATTTTATCAGCTTTAGTAAACAACATTACTTATAACTAATGTTTGTTAAACACTAATTAACTGATTTGGTTCATTTAAAGCAGCATCGCATATTTATATTATAAATTAGAGTTTTCCGACACGTTGGATTTATGATAGTTCGACCTAAACTCAAAAACTGCCTATGTTTGTCTGCCTCGTAGATCCAGATGTCAAGCTATGTGGATTGAATCATGAGGTTGGGGTCTTGGATCGGGCTGTGGAACGACGACGACCCTAACCACATCAAACTGCATTAGAGAGGCATAGTGAGCCTTTTCTCTACTGCCAGGACGTATTAAGGCTACGAGTACAAAAGATCCAAAAGGGTCAAAGTGCATCCGCCATGGCGGCTAACCATAGTAATAATAATAAGCCTAAGAGGCCCTAAGGGAATATTAACCATGAAAATACACCTAATATAATTTACGGACATTTAAATGCAATACAAGAGAATGTCGTTGTTATTAGATTCGAAAATAAGATCACTATAATGTTACTTTTATTTTGTTAATTAGTATCCAGGAAGGATCTATTTTGCCATCAAGTTCCCAGAATGAGGTGTTCCCGAAATTCAAGGGTAAGGTGAGAAACTTTTGAATAATTTTCTTGGAAACCTCTGTAAATCAAACGTTATACCTACCGATTGTGAAGCGATGAAGTATTCCAGTATTTCAAACGTAAATAATGTTCTGGGTTTAAACAGAAATTTACTGTTTATTGTCGTATTAGGTAGGTATGCGCCACGCCGGCGCCCGCGACCTAACAAAGAGGATATTGTTTTCTATTTACTTACAAGGTTCGTTTTATCCTCGAATGTCAAGTTAAAATATTACCTACTTCTAATGTCTGTACAAATATGGACGTTAATGCGAAACAGAGTCGATGCGACACTTTTTACAAAGTAACGTTCGGTTAGCTCCAGTTTCTTAATAACAGTAGTATATCAGCCTATTAACAGCCTACTACAAACCAGATCTCCCTCCTTTGTAGGAGAGGGGATATGGAACGTAGATCTGCCATTCTGCTTCAATGCGAGGTTGCGGGGATTGGGTAATAGTTAATATTTAATTCGACGCTATCAGATATTGATGATATGCCGGACCGACGGTTTAACGTGATTTCCGAGGCACAGGTGGCACTAATCTGGTCTCACATTACGCGACGCATGTTCCTTCCTTTCCATGAGGAGAGTATTTTCACATCTGACTCTCTGACTGTATAGGTAATTATACTTAAAGGAACTTATTAAAACTACGGAATGACATGACAACCCACCAACTGCCATGGTCCCCTCAACCACGAGATCAAAGGTACTGGCCGAATCGTAGAAGGGCATTTGTATTTTACTTACAGTATTGTAACATATTATGCAGATTCTCAGATAGATAATGGGTCTCTCCCGGGCCGCTTTTCTACAAGTTATTTTCTCGTCATCTTTGTCCATTTGGGCCCACTCTAGACTTTCTCCGCGGTGCGCGCGACACCTCACGGCGTAAACTCAGTGCGAAATGCAACAAGTTTTGCGGCCCCTTTGATGCGGTACTAAAAATCGGGAAACAATGAGTGAAGGCTCTCCACATTTCATGTTCGAGAATTTTCGCAGTATCGCGCTCGGTATGCGTAGTATGTCTGGAGCAGACATTAGACATCCTCCACCATCTGGGGCTAAGCTAATCCACCTTACAAAGGAATGTACATAAAACTCCTCTAGGAGTCTAATAGACAATACGCAAGGAGCAATTTTGTCACATCAATTTTACGGAGGATATTCAGGCGCCTGACCAATATATGGAAGCAAAATGACTAACGTAAGTAGTTGCAATATTCCCTTAGTATGGCGTTTATTAACGTGATTATTTAGAGAAAAAAATTAGGCATGTCTAATATGTACCTACTGGCCGTGACTTTATTGTACGTCTTCTCTATGGCTACTCCAATACATCTGAAATATTATATTGGCTCCTAGGTACACTTTACACAGTTTGTTAGATTTTAACATCAATCAAATATATTATCAGTATCAGATTATAGATATTTTAATAAAGCTGCACAAAAATATGATTATGTATCAGCAAATACTAGTGTTTTGTACAAAATTAAGTAAGGTAATGGCCCATTATATTCTGGTATATCGTATGACCTTTGCTAGTAACAAAAGATTAACCATTAAATATTTTCTAGGAGTGCATATCCCGCAACGCGTGTGTATTTCAGTCTGAGGCAAAAATTTTAAACCTCTTATGCCTAATAATTAATTATTTTGTTTAATCTACATACCCTTTAATATAATAGTAGGGGAGCCCAGGATGCTAAATGGGGATTTACTCGAGCGTCGTAGAGACCTATTGGGATGCAAAGCTTAGGTGATAAGAAGAAAAAAATGTTATATGATATATACCTTTACATCGGTGGGGGAAGCGGCTATAAATTTTTAAATATGTAAAAAAAAACTGTTGCATGGACATTCTCGAGCGCGTCAGATATTGATAGCATCAATGCCCTACGTATTTGTGTTAATGTACGTATAATAATCTGATCGTTTGCATGATGTGGGTGGTTGTATGTAAGGGTTGAAAATGAAAAAATAAAAAATTTAATCGAGCGCGTCAGATTTTTTAAGGGAGTGTTAAGTGCACCACAAAATAGCTCTCATTCACTAATCTGACGATTTCGATGGGACGCAAACTCGCGGCCATTATCATAATGTGCAAAAAAAATTCGCCATTTTGAAATACTCAAGCGCGTCAGATTAAGATATATATGGTTCATCTTTATGTTCTAAACGTACTGTCTCATAATCTGACGATTATCTAGAGGGATTCGCTTAATCTGACAAAAAGAAAATTAGAAAAACGGTTCACCTCAAAGGCCATCCCTGCAACTTCCCGCTAATTCCATTCCTGGGCGCTTAAAATTGTACTTATGACATTTTTGAGTTCAAAGAAATAATATATAGAAATATTATTTGCATATGAGCTCTGCCAGCTCGAAAGTCTGATAGAAGTTTCAATAAATCGCAATAACTTTTGAATGGATCAAGCAATTTTCACGCGGTTGACGGCATTCGACGCAGTTTTATTATCCTCGTAAGTAATTTTGCAATTTTTATAAATCGAATCACAAATTTCGGAGTAATCCCGAAAAAACACTTTTTCGGGTTTCTTTCGTTCACAATATCTCTCGAACGAATCAACCGATTTTAACCAACTTGGTGGCGATCGACGTGGTTTTTTAAGCTCAAAGGTGGATTAGTTTTAGAAGTTGATCGATAAAGCCGTTCAAAAGTTATTCCAAAAAAACCACTTTGTAAAAAAATTTTTTTTGAGATTTTTCAAAATTTCTCAAAATCTATCGGTCCGAATCGGTTCAAATTCACAGGAAATCTAATTTTGAGAATAATCTTTAGAACGCCGTTTAGTAGATTCCGATCGGTTTAGTCGTTCAAAAGTTATAAGCGAGCTGCACGCATTTAACTTTATCGACGAATTTTCGTTATTTCGGCTTGCGGAAATCGTCAGATTATATATTTTTCATTATTCTTGAATTATTTCCTTCAAAATAAAAAAAAAATTAGCTACGCTCGAGAATGTCGACTTGACGTTTTTTTTTTACAACTTTGCTGCCCCCCCCCCCTTTCTTTACGTCGCTCTCAAATTGTCAGATTAGTGGAATATACACTTTTTAGGATGTAATTAACTCACCCTACCTTAATCTGACGCGCTCGAGAATTTCTGATAGCCAATTTTTTTTTACTAATCTGATCCTGTATCCTTCATGGGCGGCCTTAGATATGGGCCTCATGTTTCGTGGAGGTACTTAACCGGGTACAAGGTATCCCCCTGTATATTAATCTGCCGCGCTTTAGTAAATCCCAAAATCCCCGCTTGGGCTCCCGTACCATAATGTTAAATGTAAAGAAGTAGGTAATAGGAAAGTAACCTTTGATTAGGTGTTATATAATCAAAGAAACTAGGCTCCAATCGTATTTGTTGACATTGAGTTAAAAATGTTTCCTGTGCAAAATTTTAAATTAAAATTCGCGAGCGATAAAGCGATTAACCAATGACGCTAAATTAATTGATTACACGTTATCCAATCAAAGTTTTGGATTTAAATTGATCTTTAGGTGACACTACACACGAACGGTTTTATGTGCAACATACATTCTTAATGTGCAAAAAATTATATTGATACTGAATTTTGCTGAATTACTTGCTTTATAGAAAAAATAAATTCCCTTCGTTTTATTGGTAGATTCCCTCCTATCTCACGAGTAGAGATTTGGTTAATGGTAGAGATCCTTGTTTTGATTTTGAATTAGCAAGCAAAGATTTTTGAGTCTGAAAAGGAGTTTATATGGTCCGGGGTATTTTACATTTTCCAGGTGCTGGAATATGCCTTTGCGGTCTGCAAATCTTAGGGTGTAAATTTCGACCTCATAGAGGAAATTGAAGGAGATCAATGTATGTACGAGTTTGATATTTTTATCTTTAGGCAAATATTGCTTCTCTCTAAGTTTTATGTATCTGAGACATCTTGGCCATCCCAAATCTTCAAGAACTGTCTGTTTTTAGGTTATTAAAGATGATGGACGGAGATAAGTTGTCACAGACAGTTGCAGAAACTGGTACCTACTGTCTGCCAGAGATCGCTCGCTTGTGAAAGGCCTAACGGAAAACGTCTCATTACTTCGTTACGAATCGGAATTCGGCTGTTTTAAATTCGACCGTAATTCGGTGGCTCGTAATTTACCGGTAAGTTGCCGAACGCGAGGAGCAAGGGTCGTTGCCCCGCTGACCGCAGTGGCAAGTGTTCGGGATGGCAAATTGACACTATCATATTACTGCTTTATTAAATTTTCCTGCGACTAGGCAAGACGGACGAACGGGATCTAGAATGTTGATGACTATTGCGCATGATACAACAGTAAGCACAATATTAGAACCGACGAAATAGAAAATTACCTACACTGATTTTTTTCTATACAATGTAGGTAACGATGCATTTATTTTTATTACTAATTTTATGATATATAAACAAATGTCTAAAAGATTTTTCGCTTTAGGCGTTCATAATGTTAGAAATAAGGCAACAGTTAAAGTTAACGAATTTGCAAAAATGACTATTATTTTATTACTGTGCAGGGCGCGCCAAAGGACAAGATCGCCTGGTGCCTCAAATAGGAAACCAAAAAGATTTTTTTTTCATTAGAATTTAACTTATGATGGCAGGGGATGATGCATTCTAAGATGGAATCGGACGTACTTGCTAGAAATAGTACGAAATGCACACCACTTTCGGTTTCTAGACGACATTGTACCGGAACGTTACATCGCTTGACGGAACGTTTTTGTCGATAAGGTGGCAACTAGCCACGGCCGAAGCTTCCCACCAGCCAATTGGGTCAATTTAAAAAATCTTAATCGGGCCAGCCAGCAATCAATTAATAATTAATAAACCTTTTCCTTACGGGTAGGTAACTCTTTATCTGAATGTAGATTTATAACACCATATCTGTTTAAATAGGTCACAATAGCATTATCACTTGCTAGTGTTGACCGAGCAGTAACTCATAAGTCACTCACAATAAAATTACAAGCGTAGAAATTAGTGTTAATCGCTTTTATGAATGTGTAGTTAGTGGGACAACCTCGGTCGCCATTGCACGTGTCAAAGGGTGATCATTTACACGCATCATCGTTACGACCACACGCCGTATGTGAAAAGTCAATTGGGTAATTGAGTGGCTTGGATACACGCATTACAATACACGACACGGTAACGAGACGGCTTTGTACACTATATCTAATCCTAATTAATATTATACTCGTAAATGCAAAAGTAACTCTGTCTGTCTTGCTTTCACGCTAAAACTATTGAACTGGTTTAGGTCTGTGTGCACCAAGATTTCGGTTATCATAACCAACGGTTAACATAAGCTAAACGTAAAATTTACTGTTCACGACAACCCGTACGCTAGTTAAGGACGTAAACCGGGCGGTCATCTTAACCGAGCTTACGTTCTTAACCGGCGTACGGGTTGTCGTGAACAGTAAATTTATAGTAAAGTTATGTTAACCGTTGGTTATGATAACCGAAATCTTGGTGCACACAGGCAGCATTAGATGAAAATTGGCACACAGTTAGTCTAGAGCCTGAAAAAGGACATAGGCTACTTTTAATTGTGAAAAAAGGGTTGTAAGGGCTTAAAATGGAGACGAAATATTGTATTAAGTATCGTCATTTTCAAAGATAGAAGCATAAAATGAATTTATTAGGCAGTTGATTAGATTGTAATAAATACTATATAACATTCAAATTTTGTAAAAAAGAGGGTTATTTAAATAAAAATAGGGGATGAAAGTTTGAATGGAAGTTCGCCAAAATTAGGCTGTCGTAATAACAAACTCCATGCGGCCGGAGTCGCAGCCAAAAGCTAAAAGTAGCTAATAATTTATTAATTTTGCTATTCTCCGCAAATAATCTACGAATACGAAAGTCTCAGTAAGTCCGTCAAAAAACCTTCTAGCGTTCTTCTCCAAATCCAGAGCATCCTGAGATGTTGAATCTACAATGTTTAATTGCGAACTTAGACAAATTCTATGATTGTGAAGCAATGTTCGACTACGAATAATTTGGCTTCGCGAAGTAACGCTTGCTTCTATCCAATATACAAAGTATCAAATATTACGTTACTTCGTAGGAAGGTAAAGCGAAGTATGAAGCTTTAAAAATTTTTAACAAAAAATAGAACCGATTTAAAACGCAATAAAGAGTAAAAAATAACTGTGTCATTTAGTTGCTTTAATTTACGTAAGCATATCTATAAAGTCGGTGCCTATTATATGGCACTAGTACCCAAAAAGTTACCGATACCGAGAAAAAAACCGAAATCGCTGCCTCCAAAATTTGAAGACTTCCTTCAATTTCCCCAGGATATCATCATCAGATTCTAACAAGATTTCAATGGGACCACCTTGGAAGTGTACCCTTTACCCTAATAAAAAAAGAATTATCAAAATCGGACAACTCTGTAAAAAGTTATGTGTGGTACATAAAAAAAATATACGTGTCGAATTGAGAACCTCCTCCGTTTTTTTTTCGTCGGTTAATAAAATTTAATTAAAAAAAAAATATTTAATCAAAAAACATACAGGCTACTTTTTGGAAGACGGAATAAAATTAAAATTTTCTGACTCCACTGCAGGTGACAGCTATTGAACATATTATGTTCTGATCTCGGAAAATAAATAGACGATTTCGATGAAATTTTGCGATAGCAACCATCGAAGATCGAAGCGACCCAGTAAAAAGAAATTAAAAATAAATAATAGTTTAAAAAAACTAAAAACACGCTTTTTATAGAAACCCAAACTAAAAAATAGAAAATAAATTTTAATAAATTTAAATTAAGAATAGTGTTAAAAATTTCATTAACTATAAATTAATAATAGTGTAAATAAAAAAAATTATTTTATTTTAAAAAAAGCGTGGGGTGCATGGTGTCAATATAGTTATAAATATTTTATTGACAGATATGAGTAGAGTGATTATCATTTTGATAATATCTTAAAAAGCACCCCACGCTTTTTTTAAAATAAAATAATTTTTTTTTATTTACACTATTATTAATTTATAGTTAATGAAATTTTTAACATTATTCTTAATTTAAATTTATTAAAATTTATTTTCTATTTTTTAGTTTGGGTTTCTATAAAAAGCGTGTTTTTAGTTTTTTTAAACTATTATTTATTTTTTACTTTTTAATTTGGTTTATTTATAAAAGCGTGATTTTTTGGAACTTACGCATCAGCCTATTTTGGCCTAGACACGTGGGATTATTGAATCCCTCCTTATTTTGACTATTTACACTCTCATTACCTCTATAGCGGCTGTGGCCGACTTACAATCTGTACCCGCATTTGCCTGTGCCCCACCCTTAGCACAGTGACCAAGGAAACCACAGAAACCTGGCCAGAGTACAGTCGGCACGGGAGCGAGCCTTGGAAGTCGCAGAAAAACTGCGACTGCCAGGGCTCGAACCCACGCCTGAGCGACTGTTGTACGGGCAGTTTAGCACTTAAACCGCTCGGCCACACAGTCGCTAGTAATTTATTTATTAGTGAGGATAAAATAATTATTTATAAATATTATAAATACGGGGAATCAGAGTTCAATTTCGGAGAGGGAGCCTGAGAAACGGCTATCAGAACCAAGGAAGGCCGCAGGCGCGCAGATTACCCACGGAGAGTTACATACTGACATACTGACAAACTGACATACAAGTGAAGCTAATAATGCAACAACGCCAATAACATTTGGAACAGTTCTTAAAATTTTCCCAGGATATCATCATCAGATCCTAACATGATGACAATGGGACCACCTTGGAAGTATGCCCTTTCTTATAAAAAAAGAAGAGGAAGAAGAAGAAGTCTGGCATAAAAACCAGTTAGACTATAGTCTGGTATAGCAAATCAGATCATAGTCTGACATAAACCCAGTTAGATTATAGTCTGGTATAGCAACCAGTGACCATAGTCTGGCATAAACCAGTTAGATTATAGTATGGTATAGCAACCGGTTAGATTATAGTCTGGTATAGAAACCAGTTAGATTATAGTCTGGTATAGCAAATCAGTTAGATTATAGTCTGGCATAAAACCAGTTAGATTAGTCTGGTATAGCAACCAGTTATATTATAGTCTGATATAAAAGACCAAAGCGAACGTTCCTGAACCAAATCCAGGACATTCTAGCAAAAGGCCAGGTGAGGAGTACCCTAATAATTATTTATAAATATTATAAATACGGGGAATCAGAGTTCAATTTCGGAGAGGGAGCCTGAGAAACGGCTACCAGAACCAAAGAAGGCCGCAGGCGCGCACATTACCCACGGAGAGTTACATACTGACATACTGACATACTGACATACTGACAAACTGACATACAAGTGAAGCTAATAAAAAGCGTGTAAAAAGCGTGTAATGACAGGATTTCTATAACACTACGATTCGTTTTGTATGACGATGCCACACTTAAATATAATTTATCCAACATTAATCCAACTTCCTGTTTCATTTCTAATAGTAAATATAATAAAGCTGAATTTTTATTGAACGCGCCAATCTCTGGAAATAAGTTACTACTTTTACTTAAATTAAATAACCTAAAAACCGTAGGGCACAGCAATTATTAAAGTAGTAATAGTAAAAGTACATGCCTTATATTAGATGATGTTGAAGACACCAACACAGTAGTCGTACTATGCAGTGATTTCAAAATGGCACTGGTTCTACCGCATCAAACTATAAACCTGTACTGAAAAGTTTAGCCTTTCGCATAGTCATTTATATATTTTAGGGTGACTTTATTATTATATTTTATACTTAATTTAATTAAGGTATTAACATTAAAATGTTTGAAATTAATTCGTCACGAAACATATTAATTTTAATATTAGTAAACGCACTTTTACCATTACTAAATATCGTGGTAAACTAAAATTATTGAGCTATTGCATAGCTTCTATCGCGGGCCTTGAGCGTGGAGACCGAATCCAGAAATTCCGTAACGAACTCCGACCGGCACAGCGGTGATACTACTGAAAAAATTGTTTTTTTATCGGTCACCACGCTCAAAGTGTAACTTGAAATTATGTCAAAGAAAAAAATATTGCATTAATGAAATAAATATATAATTATAATTGCATAAGTTGATAAAAAATGCTATGCAATAGCTTTACCGCGAGAGTCTCCGAGTGCCACGCGTCTTTTTTAAAATTAATTAGCTGAAGTTCCTAATTTATTTAAACAATTTGACTTATATATCGTGTTTGTAAGAATGTATAAAATATATATATATTAAAAATAAACCGGGCTTCAAAACGCACTAAAAATTATAATATTTTTGCGTCATTTCGTTATTTTAATTTACTTAAGTTATATATAAAGTCGACAAAATAAACATACATGAGAATAACACATAGGCTACATTTCATCCTGAAAATTTTCGGGAAAGGGAAATACGCGGGAGAAACCGCGGGCGCCGTCTAGATTTGAATAAAAATCAGATCATTGCTTCACGTGATTAGTAATTTACACATGTGAACATGCAATTTTGTTTCGCAAGCGAGTAATATAATTAATGATGATTTAAGAATATATTTGGCACAGTGCCGGGTGAAAACTTTCGCACCGTGTTTATTCTGTCAATCTGAATCAAAAGTATCAAAGCAAACGCTAATTTTCGAATAATGAATGTAAGCTTGGCGAAAGACAAAAATAATTTATGAAAATCTTGTAGGTGGGTACTAAAAATTTATTAGTAACTAGCCACGACCGAAGTCTCCCAACAGTCAGATCTGAACCAATTACAAGAATTTCAATCAACACAGCCGAAAATCTAACCCAAGACCTCTGTTTTATAAATCCACCGCGCATACCACTGCGCCACAGAGGCCGTTAAACCTTAGCAACCATCTAATTTTTATTCATTATTGTACCAACTTAATAGACCTATATTATTTAGTTATGAAATTCACTGGCAGATTTTTTTTGTCGACTACAAGTTGGCCGTTGGCTGCAATCACACCTGATGTTAAGTGATGATGCAATCTAAGATGGACTGGACGGACGGGCTAACTTGTTAGGAGTGGGACGAAAATTCATACCCCCTTTCGGTTTCTACACGACATCGTACCGGAACGCTAAATCGCTTGGCGATACGTCTTTGTCGGTAGGGTGGTAACTAGCCACGGCGAAAGCCTCCCACCAGCCAGACCAAGACAATTAAGAAAAATCTCAATCTGCCTCGCCGGAAATCGAACCCAGGACCTCCGTCTTGTAAATCCACCGCGCATACCACTGCGCCACGGAGGTCGTCAATTGAATGATTGAATAATTTTGAAAATTTATGCAACACTAAAATATAGTAAATCATTAATAATAAAAGCTGTCAATATTAAATAAAAAATGAATGATGCGTAATCGTAGTCAAGCGCAAGGCGCAACCGGTTTTTATAATATTTATGTATGTTTGATAGTATTTACATATACTAACCGTCATCGCACATAAATAGATCGAACTCTCATTCCGTTTATTATTATCAGTTATAAGTGTAAACGCTTTGAACGATCGCGGCTATGAATCATAACTTCCATCTGAACCATCCAAAACATTCAAATCAACGACGTCACTACTCCCTACTCACTAGTATCAAGCCTAAAAATAGTGTTGGGCACTAAGGTTTCTAACAACGAAATTAATAATCGACGTATGCGCTCGAGCAATTTTGCTTTTAGCTTCGATCAACAATGATGGAAGGCTTTTAGTTACTATTTTAGAGACTAGCTAAGTGACGTGATTCAAAAATCTGCAACAATGATTGTTACCGAAACATGAAATTTTTATGGATAAAACTTTATAGATACCGTCAAATGAAATGTGAAAGCTCTTACAATAAGGGCTGAGGAGACTAAAGAAAATTTATTAACAAATCCTTAATTTTTTTATTGCTTACTTTTTGTCGCAGTTTTAGATGCTAATCTCCGAATAAAAACCAAACTGCATTTGATTCTGTTTTTTTGACGTGACAACGTCTTATAATTCGATAGAGCCGGCTGTACGCACGAAAAAACATGACGTCATGCGTCGTTACCTCGCTTTGAGGCGTTCCATGTAAGGTTTGAAGTGCAAGCGAGAGCGCGGAACGAGCGACAAAGAAGCACAATCGGCCTTTGCGTTCGGCAGCGTTCGACATCCGTATTGTATTAAATATAATTATTAAATATATTAATTTTATTTTAAAAATTAATATATTTATAAATTTATAAAATCAAAATTAATTATTTTATTAATTTAAATTAATATTTATAAAAATATACTTAAATTAAAAATTTTAATAACCAATTAAATGCTACCATTCCATCAGTATTTTCTTAAGTTGTCACGTTCAACTACCGTCAGTAAACCGACTTTACAGACAACCAATTTTTTTTTTCAGAAATACACACTCGTAAATTCATTTTATTAAATTGCAATGTAGAGCCTATTCATAATAAATTGAATATTATGCGAAAATTCCGGTACCTAAAATCCTATTACTATTATAAAGGCGAAAGTTTGTATGGATGTATGGATGTATGGATGTTTGTTACTCTTTCACGTAAAAACTACTGAATGGATTTGAATGAAACTTTACCACAATATAGCTTATACATCAGAATAACACATAGGCTACATTTTATACCGAAATTCCCACGGGAACGAGAACTACGCGGGTGAAACCGCGGGCGTCCTCTAGTAAAGGATAAATTAATAGCAGCATTAACAACAGACATTAGCTAATAGAGAGAGTAACAATACCAACGTTACGATGAGAAATTATAAGGCCAAGGCCGACGCAGTTATTTATTCTTCTTACATTTTGACAGATACGAATGAATTTCTTGGCGTAAAATGCGAGGTGTTTCGTGAAAAAAGTTATTATTAAAATGAAAATCGAGTTCTTGGAATTTTAAGAGTCTTTAATTATATTTATTTCGTCATAATAGTTGTGGACCTATGAATCACACATGAGTAAAATCGCTATGATCATAATTAACATGGGATCATTTTATGCGTCATAATTTCTAGATCTTGGTGTCAGCGGTGTCGTAAATAAATCTGAGATGTATGTACATAATATAGTACTAAATAAAATTCTCAAATTGTATAATATTATATAAGCACCTACCTAATAATTAGGTATTTCACGTCGGTCATAAAAAGAAAGTTGTGTAAGAAGTTGCCTGCCGATTTTAAATATCGTCATTTTAAAGTTGCCCGTCACTATTTTATGGCAGATTCTCGAAATGCCTAGGTACTCGAGATTTGGGTGCGGCTAAGCATACTTGCCGTATATCGTCAGTTTGGCTTGAGATTTATTTATCGTATTATGACGTCACGCGCCATTGACCCCCGCGACATCTATGACTCGCTGTGTACAGGCTGTCGCTGTATATTGTCGCATAATTATAATAGGTATGATTAGATTCGGATTTACCATTAAGTTTTCGAAACTTAATCTTAAACGTGACAGCTCCATTTGAATAAAAATGCGTTATGTTATATTTATGTTTATAAATAATGACATAAAATTTGCTGTCAAACGTTTACGATCACCTTACACAATCGGAGGGCTGATATAATTTCCTTATCTATTGAATAAAATTGAAAGATTTGATGAATTAAAGCTATCCATTACGGAAGAAGCTAAGCGTCGAGCACACTGATGCAGTCCCGGTTGCGTTTAATTTTGCGTTCTGAGCTCTACTTTTGTAAGAGGTATTTTGAATAGTAACATCAGTTTGTATCTACTACGAATATTTAGAGATTTGATGAAGCAATATTGGACAAAACTCAGTTAAAAAAAAGAACATTAAAAGTCTTGATAAAGCTTTGACAGCTTTTCAGTAGTTTGGAAATCAGACATTCGGCGCAACTCAAGATACTCGGCAATAGTGAAGTCTGGTTTCAAGCTGTTTCTCCTAAGGCCCATTTCGATGAACTTTACTTATTTCAGTATGAGCATAGAAAACTTAGGCGCAACTTGCACTTTTAATATTACATAAAGGTCTAGTAGTAGTACAGTACATAAAATATTAATGGACGTTTATCCCTCCCAAATTCCCAATGTAAACGGAACCGGCATATTTAAGGAACAATTTTATTCCACCAACGCATTCCGCACCCTTCAAAGAAAAGTGTGGCTGCTGCTTAAACCTTTCTGTCCAATTACGAATATTAGCTAAAGCTTTTTATTCGCTTTCGTGAACCAAGACAATGAAATCAGGAAATAATTATAGGTAGGGTAGCTAGAATAAAATTACTAAAATAGAGGCCTCCATAAAGCAACTGTATAGTTTTGTTAGCGTAGTTTCTACCTGCCAGTTGTTGTATTAGGTACAATGTAAACTTTTCATATGGTCTAAGATCCCACTGCCCGATTCTGACACTCTTTGTGTTTTCCATATTATTTTTTTTCATATATATTTAAGTTCATTTTAGAATTGAAAAAAATGCTTGGCAGCTCACAGTTAGCTGCTTTTGAGTTGCCAGGTTCAAACAGGTATATCATTAGTAATTTTTGACAGCTGAAACCATTTCTTTTCCAATTCTTTACACCATTTCCTTTAAAATGGTTTAAAATTTATTAAAAGGGCGTAATTGCAATTGATATCAATAAATTAATTATACAAAAATTTATTAAACGGTGACTGCAGCTATTTTTGATAGGAAATCTATCGCTAATCAATTCCATACTCCGTCGACATTTACTTAAAAATTAGTTTTATAAAAAAAAAACAGAAAGCTACAGCATCGAGCATTGAGATCCTGTACTAATATCATACTAATATACATGTAGAACATTCTGCGGCTAGGTGTTGGACCTATGTGCCTTATCACTTAGCGACTAACGCCGCATCGACAGCCTTGAGGAACTCACGGATGTGTGTTATTCAACCATATTGTATTACTTTGGCGTAACACGCTTTCTGAATAGCGTTTCTAATCACGTTAATATTATGGTATAGTTATAATTAGCAACCATCTCAAAGTACAGAATAAGATTTCACTGCTCACGACTTTATTTAGATAATAGTACGTACGCCCTTTGGACTAGGTGCTTTTTAATTGAAAACTTCCCTCAAAATTTGTTCTAACGTCCTGCTTTTAACAAAAAGTCCTATAAACATTTCTTTAAGTTTATATGAACTCTGGAATGTGCGAACAACTATTTCTTACCACATTCTAGCAAAAAATTATTTTAAATTATTTTTTTTTATTTTGGATAATGTTCAAAGCCCTAGCAATTAGGATTTTAATTGGCGACGTTCCTTCTTTTTAGAATAATTAATTTTAAACTTTTTATTAATTACAATTTTTAATTTAAATCAAAGAGTAAATTAAAAAAGAGGAATAAGCGGAATTCAAATAGGAAAGCGTTAACTCCAGATTAGTTGAAAGGAAACAAGGAATACCTATTTCGCAAGTGATTACATTTTATTGTATTTGTCTATTTGATTACACCTACTTGACATTATAACGTTACCTATATTATTAGTTACGTGTTTCATTAACACTATAGAAACGATCTTCATTGTAAGTTGTATTCTACTTACATTTTATGTGTCATACAATGTATAGACAAGGTTGTTGCAAAATAACTATTAATTTAAAACACAAATGAAGTTAGAAATAGAAGTGTCAATTATTTTAAAATCTCTTATATTCTACTTGTTGGTTGTAGGACAACAAGGTTCAATCACTCTGCCAAAATTCCACCTGTCATCTGTAGTCAAGTGGCCTAAAATACCTATAATTTCATATTTCACTTTGCCTGCCTTTTTAACTTTTTTTTCAATTGGAGCACTATATTCGATTTTTATTACCTCTTTTTTAAAAAGATATTCCTAATAGTATTAAATAAAAGTATATTTTGCGGAAGTTTCCGCGGAAGTTTCGCACATTAGCGTGTTCAGTATAATGTGCAATGTGGAATTGCGAGGAGGACTTCGTACTTGCACATTGTAGAGTCAACAACTTCTGAGGAAGCTCCGGTTTCGGAGTGAAAATAGCAAAATAAATAAATGTTTAACTACCCAAACATTTATGGATTTAAATGTTTTTTAAATTAAGCTTACTTTATTCAGTTGAAATAAACGAATTTTAAGTTGAGATCTGAATTCCTCATTTATGGCATATTACCCAAAATTAAATGTTCACAAATCTTAATATATTAATTATACAGTTAGCTACTACCTCAATCGTGTTGTGTACCAACTACGTACAACTTCGTAGGTAAGTAATCAAAATACAAATTAAAACGTTCATTCAATATTCAAATGCGGTCGCTCTACATAGTGTCTGGTGATGTGCCAAAAATTCTATAAAGATAAATGAACACGACTACTCGTATCTGCGTAATAAAACAATCCTCTTTAATGCATTCAGTTTTTTCCCCAAACGTTATTTCTTTACGAAGATTTACGTGCAATAAATAGCGAACGAGTGAAAACAATGCGGTCATAAATTTAATGAATTTATTCACTGTCAATAATCTCGACAATTGATTCGTAATGCAAGGAAAAATAAAGCTAAAATAGTTATTATTTTAACATGAAATAACGATAAGAAATTGTTACTTTATTGAAAAATATTTTCGTCATTACTTAGAAATGTTATGCAAATGCGAGTAGATTAATGCTAATTATAATAAATCCTTTCGTTACAAGCGATCTTTCGAGAAAACTCATAACATGGTTTGTCACGTATGCTACTTATTACCAACATACGAGTAACACGGGTAGTGAGATATGCTCATACAAAATCTTACATGTCTCTTTATTATCATACGATATAATTAATTATTCATGTATTTAACGAAAATCGGTCAATAAAACTCTCGAAACGCGCTCAATCAGGTCATTAGGGCAGCAAAACGAAATGAACAAAAGCAGTGCAAACTACAAACCGAGCGCTCGTATAAAATCTCGCACCAACTCGGAACAACGTTTATTTCAGGAATCGGCTGGATGTGCTCCAAAAACAAGTATAATCGGAACCGGTCACTTTTTCCCCGCTGAGTCAACCGTGAGTAAGTCCCGTTTCCCCCTCTCATCCCGATCCACAATTTCAATGACTTCTCATTTCGAATGTCAAAGAATCAACGAACGTGCTATTTTTAAATCTACTTTAAAACTGTTTATTATTATGTTCGTGGGAAATGGTAAGGCGTAGGTGAATTGATTGGTCTAACTGAGATATTCTAAGAAATACGATTGTGAAAGAAAGTGTTACAATTCTCTATATTCGACTTAAAGTAATTCTGGTAATTTAATTATTAAAGAATACTGTAATCAATATAGATAAAATTATCTACCCGTCTATATTAATTTAAATAACCAGCGTGCGAGTACATTGATCCTTTCGAATTGGATCAATCAGTTAAGTCAGTCAGTTGTAAACTTCTCACTCAAGAAAATTCAAACAATTTGATCCTGATATAACCCAGAAGGCATGTCAATACATAAATAATAACTGTATCATATGTATATTAAATAAATGCTAAATATAGTTGCATTAGTTTCTGATATAATAAGCAAACAGCTGGTTAAATGTTTAAACGTTGATTGGCTAGATGAGATGTATAATGCAACGCTATACCGGTTATACAAAAATTTAGAATTTTAATAGGTATTATTATTTTGTCTATAATAATAATATAGCTTAACTGCTTCTTCTAACCTTTAATATTAAACCATTTAACAGCAATGTAGAGGTCACTATGGTATCCTTGGTAGCTAATCAATGCACATTAGATCATCACGGAAAACCTGTCTCACACACGTATTCAAATATTAATTAAGTACATTATTTTGACAAACATCGCAAGGTACACACTTAGTCGTAACCGGGGTATGATGTTTACTTCATATATTTTTTAACTCAACTGTTTGTTTACATTTTATCACATGATTTGACGTACTCAATGCCTCAAAATGTACGCTATTGCCGCTAGTTAGTAACTTAGCTTGAATGTAAACAATGTTGAACTAATTTGCATATGTTTAATCATCACCATTATCTATATACGCGTAATTAGATGTAACGTGATAGTACGCGAGTATTTTATACAATACACCATTACAAGCGTCTGAGCAAATACAAGTATGAACACACGTACACAACATCTGTTTTATGGACGATGAACTATGTTCTCAAGATAAGGCTTAGAAATTGTTTTAAAAGTGTATATCATGAGTAGCAACATTAGATGATGCAAAACAGAGCGGCCTCTCAGACCGATTCGTTCCGCTACGATAAGAGGATTAGGCCGTTCCAGTGAACGCTTGCCCAATGCTTCTTCTCATTTAGCAGGAATCAAAACAAATCAATTTCTGTACCTGACCAAAGAAGCGTTCCCTCGCAGTCGTCATGTTTTCGTTTTTCGGCGCGTCATTTTGGTCCGAATTTATTTCACTGGGCCGTGTCATATTTAATGACTCTTGAGACTTGCTCACTGTATCCTCGGGAGCCGGTGAACCCTGCGCCTGCGCCGCCTTCGGCGCCGCCCGCTCGGAAGTGTCCTCCGCCACGGTCGCTACCTTTTGTACACTCTCGTCTACTTTACCACCACCAACCCCGTTAGTCTTTTCACTGTTACCCTTCAGTTTCTTCTTGCTCTTTTTATTCTTCGGTTTCTTGGGAGGTTTGCCCTCGGGAAAACGATCGCTGGCGCAGCACTGCACATTACCCATGTCGAGGCGCGATCATATCGCGATTGCTCGGTCGGCGGGAGTCGGATCGGTCGGTCGTTCGAAGCGCGTCGGCGTCGGCGCCGGCTCGCGGAATGAGCGCGTCGAGTCCCCGGCGTGCGGCGCCCACCCGCCCCGGTATTTTTGACGCAAACTTCGGAATCGCGCTGACCGCCGATTACGCGGATGGCGTCCGCGAAGGATCACACCCGAAAGCCGAAACGCGTGCCGGCCGCGCTGGCGTCATCGCGCGCCTCGGCCCCCGCACCGCAAGGTCAAGGCGCACTCATAACTCCTGGGCACCGTCCGAGCCACCGTCCGGGCGCTCGTCGAGAGCACGCTGCCGCCGTCACCTGGCCGCGACTCCTCACTGCTATCGATCACGCAATGTTTACGTTTAGCTGCCACGGGAACGGCAAGTAACCAATGGCAACCGATATTTACGCTAGCCGTGCATTTAATTAAAGCCTGTCGTGCACAGAGTAGAGCACGGACCTTATCAGGACATTGCCAAGGACAGCTGTATAATTATATTGTTCGTGCTTTGTGGCTGTAAACCTAGATGAATAAACTATAACCAGGTTTTATAATGATTAATAAGTTAATAGAACGTTATATAGAATAGTAAACAGCGTATGTTTGTCAGTCCGGTCGTGTTATCGTGCGCGGCGCACTGCACACGTAGAGCGCAGTCAGTGAGTTCGGTGGCTCCTCGCAGTGGCGAGGTGGCGTGGGTCACCACGTGCGTCCGTGCAGTTATATGCAACGTACAGTGAATTATATATTACATGCATTCGCTTTGCTACTAAATACGATCAAAAATATTTCATGAATTCCGCAAATAACAATATTCGATAAGTCTTTTGTGCAATGTTACGTTGTTCTATTTATGTACTGTTATAAACTAAATTATGAGCACAATAGGTAGTAATTAATTTTGATAAATAAGGAAAACCATAGTATACCTACTTTATCTATAATATTTGTGGAGTTTCCTGTTCTCAATTACAAGCCTAAATTTTGAAAAAACTTCAAGTAGATACATTCTTCCATACATCATAGTCTTGAAAAATGTATGGAGCTATTTTCATTACATTTGTTGAATTACTAACTTTGCCTTTGCGGTTGTATCAGACTAGTTTGCGTGCAAAAATCGGGATAAAAGACCCAAAAAATGAGAAAATGTATAATTTAGCGAGCACTGACGAATTAATACCACAACTCAGGTAATTTTTAGATAGGTTAGCAATACATTTATAACAGAAAACTGAATTATTTCAACCGTTCTTCATCAAACTTTTATGAATTGTAAAAGAAGGTTTATTTTTGGTGGATTAATATCCTTAGACCTATACGAAAACCATCACCAGATAGGTATTGAATCCTGTATAGAAAACCGCATCTGATTGTTCAAATCGTTCTAGAAATAATTGGCAACATTAGCTCGCGCACATAACAACCTCTAACCCTAAACGATACATAGGTTAGGTTAGGTTAGGATACTGGAGTAGTTAAATAAATGATTCGTTTAAAAAACTAGGTTTTTATTTTTAGGTGTAAGCTCTGCTATATATTAATCTATATCATAAAATCGTCTAATCACCATGTTCGCTAGCAATCGCATAATAACCTTATTTTATTAGTTTTTTACCCATATTTAATATCTTTGTGTTTCCCATGTACATATTTGCTTGCATGCAAAGCTATAGAAAGAAACAGCTTCTTGTCAGTATCAAACCGGGGTTACTTTCTTAAGGAGTCTCATCTATCTGAGACTTAAATGTAAAGCGAGACAGTCAAGCTAAGAATTATTTTTTTTTAAATATCACAACAAATAATAATTGTTTTTATTTAAAAGGAATACGAATGATCGGCCTATCATATTTTCAGGTAAATTGATAATTCCTATACAATTGTAATATTCATTGTATAGGGCGCGATTTTTGTATACATATATCAATCACGCATAATTATCACGTGCAAGTAAAATACCCTTCCATATCCAATTGCCTAACACACATTATAAAAAACAGTATGAGTAGGTCCTGAAAGCTTAAGATTACTGCGTCAATATATCTCAAAATATTTACTATCGGTATACCTATATTTAGGAGAAGATATTTGATCGTCGTATAAAATTTGGGACATGAGTGTCGCAACCTTTGATGCGCACGCGGCGTGATCTGGGCCACGCGAGCTTTTAACGTGGTTTAAATGCCGCCTTTCACACCGACATGCAACATCAATAAAGGACAACTTTCGGTGACATTTTCCAGCAGCTGGTTTTCACATTGCAGTAGGTAAGGGAGCGCGCGGTTCAACGTGCTGAATTTTAAATAAAATGAAAATTGTGGTAAGTGGCGATGTAATCTAAGATGGAAGCGGGCTAATTTGTTGGGAGTACGGTTAAATCCGGTGTGGATTTCTATACGACATCGCCCCGGAATATTAAATCGCTTAGGCCATACGTCTTTGTCGGTTGAGTGGTAACTAGCTACGGCCAATGCCTCCCACCAGCCAGACCTGGATAAATTTAGAAAAACTTAATCGGCCCTGCCGCGGGAATCGGACCCAGGACCTCCGTCCTACAAATTCACTGTACAAACCACTGAACCACAGACGCCGGCAATTTTTTTTATTGATTACAACTTGACCTTTGACTGCTGCTATCACACCTGACATTAAGTGATGTAATCTAAGATGGAAACGGGCTAACTTGTTAGGAGTAGGATGAAATCCACACCCCTTCCGTTTTCTACACAACATCGTACCGGAACGCGAAATTGCTTGGCGGTACGTGTTTGTTGGTAGGGTGGGTAAATTGTGTAGTAGTTTTTTAAAAAATATGAATGAACGTCTCTTTGTGGTTTATTTAATAAACTGATTGCGATGTTACATGCATACCTTTTTATTAATTTAAATAATCTAACAATATATTTCTATTGTGTCTGCTTTCACACACAAAAGAACATTTATGTACAAACTTACATTACTACAACTATAACCAAACTGTCTTCCGAAATAGAATTCTACAGCGACATAGCAATTCAAATATTTTGTAAGATTTCTGATTAATTTCTTGGCTTCTCTGGCTTATAAACCGTCGCTCTAGTTGGTGTGTGAACCGGTGAATCTAATCTCGAAATATATGGAAGTCGTAAACAAAGCGCCGGCGCCGGTCGATTGTAGGTGGAACTTTGGTTTTTATGTGGATTATATTTATGCATGTTTATACGTTGACACACTTCAGATGTTTTTTGTTCCAGTACCAAGGTAATCACGCCATTTACCTATTTTAATAGCCTACTATGTGTTCAGGAATCCCTTATAGGAAGTACATTTGGAACTTAGATCAAATATGCTGCTTCAGAAGAATTGATTTGTACAAGCTTAAGAAAATGAAAATTTTGCTATGACAATTATGAAGACCAATATTTTCTCCGATGTAGGTGTAACCACCAATTTTCCAACTATGGGATGTTATAGAGTATTTCTTGGCAGTAAGAAATACTCAACACTTCATAACCCGATTCCAGACTCGAACCCAGGACTTAATGTTTAGAAGCTTCAGCGGCTGATTACCTACTCCATAAGGCAGTTACAAGAAGCAACTTAAAAATAAAATGTTAGCATTACCTACGTCAGTTATAAATAGAAATACGAAAGTTAAGTGAAATTAAAATAAGTATCTACTTACCATATCTGAGTCACTTTCTTCAACAGCAATAGCCGCTCCTCTTTTCAAGAGTTCCTCTGCGTCGTCCAATTGCCTGTCAAGCTCCAGACTCTCCAATTCTAGAGGCGGTGACGTCTGCAACTCTTCGATTCCTATAGAGTCTGAATCCGACATAGGCAATAGAGTGTTCTGGCTGGGCATTTTCACGATAAGCGGGCGGAAGTTCAACCGGGAAAACCCTGTAATGATACTGATTGTTATTGTTTCCATATGTACATATTTGATTTAATTATAGTTAAAATAAGTTATTTGAACTAACCAATATTTGTTAAAACATTGGGCTCTTTGCGACTGGCAAGTTGACAGTGTCACTACTAAAATTAACATGAAAATTAATCACAGATTAACCTTTCTACGATAAATTAATACTCTATGGTTAAGTTAAATAAGGGTATAACGTAATAAGGTTACTAATCTATGGCTTTATATATATGCTATTGATATAGTGCATTTCAACGAATAGTACCTATGCTGTTATGTTGGCAGCCCTGTCTATCAAAGTCATTGTCACAAGAAAACACTCCCGCAAATTTTGTGTATTTTATTTGATTTTCGATTGAAATCATGCCCAAAACTTTGAAAAGTGGTGAAAGAATGATGGTGTTAAATGTGAAGGAATTTTGCTAACGTGAAAAACGTAATGATGCCCTGTTAATTTCTTTAAGATGTGTTCAAGCTCGTGTCGCCGCCATTAAAGGTTAGTCAAATAGGGTTACCAGTAGCACATAATAATTTCCACACGAAACTGTTTATTCGTTTAAATTTTTTTAAAAATTGTAGTTATTTGTACGACCTAAACAGCATGTGTACTGCAACTAATATTGTTACATAACTTTGAATAATAGACTAATAAACCGAAATATTGCTTTTAGGTGTATCCGAAAAAACCGTGTCTAAAATCACCAAAGAAGGTGAGGTCGTGACTATGATTTCAAAACCTCGCAAAAGGGGTCGCCGGCCCAAAATAATCAATGCAAAAAGTAGCACAAGCAGCCGCCCATTTATGAAGCCTGAAAGTCTATACATATAATGTTGGAAGCGCATGGGCATAAAGTGGTAACGTAAAAGGTGGAAGACCTTACCATTGCGATTTAAACCCCATAGAGCTTATAGGGAGTGTCTTAAAAAGACGAATTGCTGAAAAAAACATAGGCCAGAAAGCAAATAAAATCGTCCAAATCACAGAAGAAGCCTTTGCAACGATTACCGTAGAAGGATGGTGAAAAGAGTGTGAGCACGTGAAAGAACTGGAAGAAAAATATTATGCCGATGGCCCAGTTATTAGTAGCAAGATGGACAGGAGGTTTGTGATTGAGGAGGGAGACGATAGCAACACTTCTGACGACGATGATGATATAATGGACGATGAAGATGACTACGATCTCTCGGGTATAAGTCTGTTGGATGAACATTTTTTGACTGATCATAATTATAGTAAAAATATTAAATAATTTATGCTTTTTATTACTATCCTGAATTTTAAAACAACTTTAACGTCGCTACTTTACTTCCACGATAAAATCCGCAGAAGTTGTTTCATTATAAATTTTTCGATTATCATTTTAATTAAAAAAGAATAAGTTAATATCATTCTTATAAACCTCCTTACTTTGAGGTAGGTAGGTAAGGTAGGTAACATGGCAACACTAGGAAACACCGCTGCCAACATAACGGCATAGGTACTATTCGTTGAAATGCACTATATGATAGCATGACTGATAGTTTTTACTCATTGATAGGTGGTCCAAAGCTGGCCAGGGAGGCCAGTAGCGCTAATGTACACGTACCTAATGACATTCGACAGTGTGCTTTTCATCAATTTGTCTCTGTCACATTCTATCTGTAGTATCGTTTTAGATAAAGAGACATAGATACGTTAGAAGTGTTAGTTAGCTAAACAGAAGTGACATGTTGAGTTTCGTTAAAACTTTACATAATTACTCTGCATGACTATTTTCAGTCTGAAGATAAATGCTACCTCAAAGTGTTTCGGAATATCAATAAAGCTACGAAAACATTGTAGTAGTAAAAAACGTTGAGCATTTAGATAAAGCTATAAAGTTTATGTTTTGAAATGTAACATTTATAGATATTTTAATACAATTTTCAATATAGATGTGTACATTCTTTACCATGACCCTACATTTACGAGTTATGATTCGTAGCTGCTCCTATTAGCCATGAAATTAAAATAGCTCTGTATTTGCGTAGGTTTCGTAACTAGTTCGCACTGCCTAACCTTTTCTGCCATCTGTTGTAATTATTAGTAAAAAAAATTAGTTCGTAGAAAAATATACTTGCTTTTATTTTCAGCATTTTCCCTTTTAAACTTTTTCTGAGCTTCTCGAGTTCCATGAGGTTTTAAGATGTTAGAGGTTATCGGTCTAATGGATATCCTTTGCAAACCACTTCCGGGAAGTAGAGTCGTGACTACTCGCTTAGGTTCGTCACTGTCGGGGCTTCGTTTATAGTGACCGTAACTATCATCATTATCAGCATCAATATCCATTAAGCATTCTTCAAAGTGCTCAAACGTGTCCAAATCAGAGTCCAGTTCACTGCGTGAATCTTGAGAATTTAGTTGATAATCAGAATCTCGTCTGCTGCTCGACTGCTTAGATTCCGGAGACGAAAAGCTTCTTAAAACGTATCCTTTGTTTGGATTGCTCGATGGAATCACATCGCTTTGTGGAGCGGGTGAGGAGTTACTTCTAGGTAGCTGACTTTTGGTACCTTGCATTTTGCGTTGCTGTTGCTGATTCGTTCTGGTCGCTATCAAGCTTTTGCCACGTCCTACACTTGGAGCGGGAAGCGGCTCTTTTCGCCGCATTACAATATCACTAGTTGAAACGTCTTTCTTCGATCTGTCGCCACTTGGATCTGCGAATTGGTCATATGTGACTTTGCGTGTCGAGTTCTTGAAGATCAAATTACCATCTCAGATAGCAAGGCCGGATCCGGTCGACATATTATCTGATAAGCACTAGTGAGCACGGAACTTACAAACTGTTGCCCCATATAGTAACTTGATTAGTCTATTAAATTTTCACCTACGCAAATGTCCGATAGGATCAAAGCAATCGATGTTTTCGAATTGCCTTCACTCGAAATTACTTCACCAAAATTTATTGGGACTACAAAAGCTGTTTTAACAGTTTTAACGACGCACGCGTGCTTTAGTGTTTATCACTGCGTTGTTCAATGAAACTGAGCTTACGCTACGCTATTCAAGACGCGTAGGTTCAGTTAAGCTCAGGAGGTGGTCAACTTTCTCTTTTTTCGGCGCCTTGAAGATAATTCATTAAAGCCTCTACAAATATAAAGAACCACGCATGTGTGACACCCACAGTCAGTTACGTAGTACTGGTTTTATGATTTGTTACTTAAAGTTGATTTATGGGACTTTAATGAGCTAATTACGTTGGTTCGTCTGTTTTGGCAGTGAGCGTGATAAATTATATCTAGATTGATTTTGAGCATAACACAGATCCTACATAATATTATGCAATAGAGGTAGCGTATCAAGGACGAATCATTAGTAGAGAAGAAAATTAACAATGACTAAATACAACACTGTACATTTCAAGATTGCAAAAAACAAGTTTTAATCCACTTTGATTAGGATACTATGTGCATTTGCAACCACCTGTATAGCGAGCGATAAGGTAAATGTTACCAGAACTTGCAGAGAACCCAGTGTACCGGCATCATAACTTACCTTTATTAAATTTTATATATTAATTATTTTTATTACTGTTCTCGTAATTTTGTCTCATTACTACTTATTTGTTAACATAATTTAGATTTTAGTGTTGTAGATTTTCGACTAAATATAGGTACTTTTTGATCTCCACTGTTGTTGTGTAACTTATATATTATTAAACAAAATAACTCGTTATCAAATAACAAAGGAAAACAAGTATAAATGATTTCCTTTTAAAATTAAAAGTATCTAAGGTCCATAAAACATTTATGTAATAATTTTAACACTTCTATTTGCTCCTAATGCAATACATAATAGGAGAACTGATAGTAAGTGTTGTGTGTAGAATTTAACTAAATACTTATCTACATGTAACGTCATATTATTTAACCTATAGGAAAAACTAATAATTTCCTTTTGAAATTAAAAGCATACGAAGGTTCTCATACTATTAAATTTGACTAACTCTTGAATTTAATGTACATACTACGAAACAACGCCTCTTTAAATAAGCAAGTTATCATTAACCATTCCAAATATAAACTCTCTATTAAAACTGGGGTAATAAGGTATGTTGCCTCGGATGACGAGTTCCTGGATTGAGTCTTAGGACGAACTATGAAGTAGAACTGAGTTTTCTTTCTTCTAAATTTTCAGTTTATGTTCTCTCAGTTTCCTGCAGTTGGTGGATTTGCACCTTCGAGCCTGAAAAGTACCTTTTTTATTTATTTATCATAAGTTAGCCCTTGACTTTAATCCTGGAGAACATTCACACTTCGGTTGCACGACATCGTACCGTAACGCTAAATCGCTTGGCGGTACGTTTTTAGTTTTACTGACAAGGTGGCTAGCAAAGGCCAAAGCCTCCGGACCAATTAGGAAAATCTCAATCAGCCCCGCCGATGATTGAACCTAGGCCCTTCGTCTTATAAATCCACTGCGCATATAGAGCCCGCCAATCCACATTTTAGCTTCGTAGTGGGTGTATGCGTTATATGCCTTCTCCTATAAGAAGGGAAACCTAGGCCTATAAATAAAATAAAATAGTAAACAAGCCTTTGTTTCTCCAATTTCTTACACTATATACATATTTCGTGAGTGAGGTTTGTTTATTGTTACTTAATTCTAAGTTGTTAACAGGAAAAAGAACCCGGGCCCGTAGTGGGTCATTATTAAGTTGATAATGATGATGATGATGAGGGAGAAATATGAGAACTGAAATTGGGGGTTTTTACATAAGTGCAAGAGCTTGCTCTCGCATTTTATTGCTCTATGTTAATAAACAACGCCATCTATATAAGACATAAAATACTACGAGATACAACCGTTCGTACAAATTCCAACAGCGATTCACTTGGTAACAATTTCGATACTAAGTAATGTATGCATGTACAACTAGATGGCGAGGTAGAGCTCAACATATTACAAGAACCTTGAACTTTCCCTGAATTCTTATTACCTACTTTACGTACTTCCGTTTCTACCCGACTGCGTCAGAAGGAGGGTTATGTTTTTCGAGCATATGTATGTATGTATGTATGTATGTATGTATGTATGTATGTATGTATGTATGTCCATTTCTTCGGCACGCGCTACAGCCTAAATGGCTGAACGGATTTTGACATGTGAGGTGTCGTTGAAGTTGTCAAAATTGTGGTAGTGACATGGGCTATATAAAATTTCAAAACGGCGCCTGTGAATGGGGGAAAAATGAGAGGATGTGTGTATTTTTTTCTCTTATCTTAGCAATATTGAAAGGTCGTAAAAAGACCATTTCAAAAATGTGAATATCATATCATGTTCATATTACTTTTTTAACAAAATATAGCAAAAAGTGTACTAAGTGTTCCGTCTCATTCATCATAAACTAAAACTAAAAAGTCTCAAATAAAATTATTATTATAAAAACAAAAAACCCGACTGCTTAGAAGTTATGAACTGAAAAGAGAAAAACAAGTATCACTATATCTGTACAAAATTCTAAATACTTTATGGTGCTGCAGGCGGGGACAAACGTAGTTTTGGTAGATCTTTCTTTCCCCGCAGGTTACAGTATTTTGTCCCTGTTTGCAGCACCATAAAGTATTTAGAATTTAATACAAATACAGTGATTCTTGTTTTTCTCTTTTCAGCAGCTAAGCAGTCTGGTTTTTTGTTTTTATAATTACACTTTAATGTTTGTGTGCAACCCACAAGAACAAAGGATACGCAGGTGCAGAGGATAAGTTATTTGCGTTATGTTTTAAAAGTAGGTAGAAATAAAAAAATGGATGTAAAGTTATTAGACAATTCAGTAGGTATTGAATGGGCCGTGTCCCAAATGTTACCTACTTAAATAATCCTAGGCTAAGGGTTACATTATTCCAATTTTTTTAGGCTAAAGGATCCCCAACATTTGTGAAAGCCCATTAGAAATTATTATTGGTGTTGTGGTACCTAACTAGAATTCTGCAGCTGAACATAATAATTATGTATTTGAGTTTGGTAAGGCAAGTTTTCTGATAGACGTAATGTGGATAATATGGACCCGACGAGTTTCATACATAACATTGTATCCGTGCCTACACGAACTACATTACGCATTAGACGTAACACCTAGTAGATCTAAGTATTACGTTTCTTTTTACTTTTTATACAATTTTAAGCAGGTATCCAGCGGCTAAGTAAATATAGTTAGATGCAATTCTGTGATATATCTAAATAAAATTAATAAATGAATTATTCGATAGACTTTTGCGCGGTTGGTAAAGCTTTATTTTCAACAGAGAATTTCTGGATTCGACGGACGTAAAACGGACTCTTTCCCGAACGGCTGGGAGATGGACGATTGGACCAGACTGGATCATTTTTTTTTATGACTGACTGCTATCACAGTTAAGTGATGATGCAATCTGAGATGGAAGCGGGCTTACTTGTTAGGAGTAGGATGAAAATCCACATCCTTATCGGTTTCTACACGACATCGTACCGGAACGCTAAATCGCTTGGCGGTTCGTCTTTGTCGGTAGGGTGGTAACTAGCCTCGGCGAAAGCCTCCCACCAGCCAGACCAAGACAAATTAAGAAAAATCTCAATCTGCTCCGCCGGGAATCGAACCCAGGACCTCCCGCCTTATATATAAGATGAAGAGGTATACCACTGCGCCACGGAGGTCGTCATCTTAAACTTGATCTTGATTTTAATAAGTATACTTGCGAGCAGGAACCTATATAAATAAAGAAATAAACAAAGCAGTTTCCCTTCTCCTCACAAACAAATCTTTTTATTACCTATTTTCTGAATCAATCGAGGTTGAATAAAATGTCAACGGTTTATCAAGTTCTTTCCAAGTGCGAAATGTCGTATGAGTATCAGAATTTCTTGTCCATAAAACATTTGTGTAATAATTTTTAACGCTCTTATTTGCACCTATTGAAATACATAATAGGAGAACTAATATACGCAGTTTTTACGAATGTTTTTGGTGTTTTCTACATCACCAACAGGTGTAGATAAACTTTCGCAATCGTTGGTGTTATGTATGTATCTACTAATTATCAAAAAAAGTCTAACAAAAAGATTTTTAGTAAATATGTAAAAAATATCATCATTCAGCTAATAAATTTAATACTTTAAAAGCCCAAAGTCTATGTAAATTATAGGAATATTGGGCTGTATGTACACAAATGTTACAAAGTGATTGAAGGCTTTAGAGCATCGTAGAAACATGTGTTTACTTCGTGAAGAGTTGTTTTAATTTATCAGTAAAAGTTCAAACAACTCCTCTGCTCTTTTTCCTAACATGCTTGCACTTTAGACAGAACTCTATGGAAAAAATCAGAAGTCGCTAGAAGCGCTTCTTTTTTTGTTTTGTGGAAGAACCGTTATTGAGCCACGATATGTCAGTTTCTACACGAAATATCTCTTCGGGGACATGCCAGGCCTACTGAGCTATTTTTTTCATTTACTACATGTTGAAAAAGTTTCCTACAGCAGTCTTTTCCAAGAAAGAAACGCATGATCAGTCCCCACAGATTAAAGTAAGGATCTTATCATGTTCACTTTAAAAAAATTGGTTGTCTGTAAAGTCGGTTTACTGACGATAGTTGAACGTGACAATGTCTTAAGAAAATACTGATGGAATGGTAGCATTTAATTGGTTATTAAAATTTTTAATTTAAGTATATTTTTATAAATATTAATTTAAATTAATAAAATAATTGATTTTGATTTTATAAATTTATATTTTAAATTTATAATAAATATATTAATTTTTAATTTAAAATTAATATATTTAATAATTACATAGGCCGATTACATGGAACGCCTCAAAGCGAGGTAACGACGCATGACGTCATGTTTTTTCGTGCGTGCAGCCGGCTCTATCGAATTATAAGACGTTGTCACGTCAAAATAAAAATAACAGTAATTTGTAAGCAGTAAGTAGAAAAGAATAAAGAAATCCGCCTGTTTTTAACACACTCAAATATTATGTATTTCCACTTTTACCTGTCCATATTTCACACATATTCAACTGTTTACCTAAGAGCGTTATGAATTAATAATTTACACGAACTCAATTCGCCAAGTACTCGTAGTATAGCTTGTACTACAATATATTACACGCGGAAGTCCGCGACTTTGTTTGTGAGAAAATTTGTATTGACTTTCGTTGCCTTTTCCAATTACAGTTTTACACACATATGACAGTTTTACGTTAATTACCAGTTAATGTAACTCGACAAATGATATATTTGATAAAATCTTTCACCCTTATTTACCCTAAGAGAGGTATCAAAATTCTTTAAAAATAGTATGTTTGATATTTATCCACTACTCCATACAAATTTTTTTATACGTAAATTAAAAATTAAGGACTTCCTATACATTCTATTGGCTATTTAACCTCTTGTATTATTATTACTTTGCGACAAAAAGTAACCAATGTTCTACACTAAGGTGTCACTTATCACTGTGCCAAAATTATTAGAAATATTTTAGCCGTAAAAAGGTACAGGCAGTGAGACTTACGTTTAAAATATTAGTATGAATAAGCAGACGCTGGTTTCACCCGCGTAGTTTTTCATTTCCATGGAAATAGCAGGATATTTCTCATAAGTCTGGCTATATAGAAGTACTAAAAGAATTAAAATTAGTCTCACAGATTAATTGGTATAAACAGTCAGACAGAAAAATGACAATTGTTTTTTGGGGTGCATTCCAGTAGTACCCCATACCATACTTCTATAGAACTGTTGGGATATTTTCCTGTAGTATAGTTTTTGCTCTTGACTTTACTTTATATTATTTTAATTGATATTTCATTTTGTTTTTAACAAAAAAATGTCCCTTGCGACAAAAGCTAAGTTGTTAAAACTAAGTAGTAGTCGTGTCTAAAAAATATTCTCTAATTTTAGAAGTTATAGGGGGACACATTTTAGCACTTTGGAAGTATCTTTCGCGCAAACTATTCAGTTTAGAAAAAATTATATTAGAAACCTCAATATCATTTTTAAAGACCTATCTATAAATACCCCACACGTATGAGTTTAATGATAAAAAAATTTTGAGTTCCAGTTCTAAGTATGGGGAACCCCCAAAATTTATTGTTTTTTTTTCTATTTTTGTATGAAATGTTGTGTGAAGGAATAAATGCAATTTAAGCAAAGCTGTATTCGATATAGTATGTTTAGATACTTCACCATAATGCATTTCAGTTTGCGTAGATACTCTCAAATTTAAGTGGACATTTATTATTGTAATCAAAAGAGATTCCATAAAATACTATATAACTAGGTAATTTATATGTAACGTAAAAACAAGATGTTGATATCGACATTTCTTTAATTTTGTCCCATTAGTTCTAAACTCTAATATGTCAACAGGTCTATAGAACTAAAATTAGGGGGTACTACTGGGATGCACCCGTTTTTTTGATGTCAGCACCCTTCCATAGGCAATTAAAACTATTAGTTTAAAATTACAAACAGACACTTTAATTTATTTGTATAGATGTGGTACTAGTAACATGCAACGTCCCTACCCTGCCGGTTAGTTAGACGCGACGGTTAGTTAGACTGTTATACAACTACAGGCAGTATTGCGACGCGCGCGCACCAAGTACCGTGGCGGCCTATCGTTGTTGCAACCGTTACTCGGTAAGCGGATTTGGTTTACCATTCATTTTATCTAACTTTTTCTATAAACTTATCGAGTTCCCATACATTCAGGTATTTACAACGTTGTACCGTGTCAAGCGTGTCAAGTTTCGTCATAGGTGTTTACAGCATTTTCTTGGAAGTGGAAATTGATATATAGGTTTTCTACTGTGTGTTTAAACTATGGAAAAACCATTGATTAATTGATTAATGAACGTCTTACTTTGTAAACAGTTGAAACTACATAAATATTTCAGAACTGAATAAAACGTTCTAAAATTACGGAGAAACATAAAAAAAAGAAAAATATGAATTGACGAGGGGTTTGGTATCATTAGATTTATATTAATCTGTGAAATCTAAACCAACTTATTAATTTAATTTAAAAAAATAACAATTGGTATTAATATTGTTATATAGATATTAATATTTGCAAATAAACTAAGTGATCAAAATAGAAAGCGCTATAATAGGGGACATTTTAAAATGAAAACCAAATGAAAATGGTGTGCCAAAACATATAACTTTTCCTAAATACACAGCATTAATTAACTTTAGACAAATCATATCTAAATCTACAATAAATAAAAACATATAAATAATTTAAATTTATCATTTATGCAAATGATAATTACATAGTGCTTCACTGTATCTTTCTACAGAACATTTTGTGAGAAACATTTACGATTATTGCTTTAATGGAGTGTTAACTGAAATTATATTATGTTTGTTATGTTACATATTAAATTATTCAGATATTATAATAAATATTCACATTACTTTTATTTTGTATAAATAACGTTTTATCATAGAGTAACTTGGTTAAACCTTATTTTGTATCTTTCTCTAATATATAAAATTTTCCTGTCACAATGTTAGTTACCGTACTCCTCCGAAACGGCTTTACCGATTTTTACCAAATTTTGTATGCGTATTCAGCAGGTCTGAGAATCGGCTACTATCAAATTTTCATCTTATTTTCATCTAATTTTTTTTTTTAATTTTTAATGCAAAACAAAGTTTACCGTGTCAGCTAGTTTGACTATAAAAGTGATCATAATCTGATAAAATCTGAGACTTTTCGGCTAATTAAGTAAGTGCTCTTTCAGTTGTTATTGTTACAATATCTCAAATCCGTTAGTTAAAGAACAATGGTCTGATATTTGTTGATGAAATTCGTAAGCGTCTACAAATGAAAACTATTACAGTTTACGTAAAATAATTTCCTTTATTTTTTCAATCCGTACACAAGGTCCGAATAAGTCCTTTAAATAAAATAAAAAATCAGTCATTACATTATCATAGTTGAGTATAGCAACCACGCAGTAATAACCCAAAGAAAGATACAATATGACATCTGTCGGCCACCTAGGGACAGAATATCGAAAAGAAAGTATCGATACTGTACACATAAGTAAATACTTTTTACTGGTTAAACTAACTCTTTTGTGTGCCGAACTACTCGTGTTCAATGATTTTAGCTTAATTTCAGTAGAACAAACCTATAAAGTAATAATAATGGCGAACTAATAATAACTATTTTGAAATGTTAATAAATATTTTGATTTATAAACGCGTATTGCATTTAAATTCCTAATCATGACAAATGTTCACTGCCAAAGTTCAATCTTACTTGGCGGCATTTTATACTATACTAAGAAAATAAACGAATAATAGTCAAATATAATATCAAGGATCAAAAGTAAGCAGCAGGTTATATTTTGAAGGAAAGGAAGATAATCATGATAAAAACAAGCATTTTTAAACGTAATTTAATGTATAATTAGTATGTTCGATATAATTAAATTAAGTTTAAAGTCATTTCCTGAAAACTATCGAGTAAATGTATCGAATGTACTCGATACTCCAAAGTATCGATGCTTTTTGTCTACAACTTAAAACATAAATATCTTTAATTCCAGACTTCACACAGTATAAAACCGTAAGACAAAATTGCTCAGAAATAATTTCTCTATAATTTTATATTTTTTTCGTTCATAGACGCAAAAAAAAGTCGTCAACAAAAATTTGTTAGGAAAATGACCATTGTTCTTTATATAATAGAAAAAATTAATAAGTTATTGTTAACAACCCACTAGATTCTACTTCGATGATTTACACAGTGAATCAAAGATTTAGCCTGAAGAAAGATCTTAAAAAATTTTGGTATTATAATGACAAATTCCTGAATCTAGGAATTTGTCAAATAATTAATTACACAATGTATATAACATTCTTGTAACTCTTTGTCCGTAACTGTAACAACAACTTTTGCGTAACATCTGGGTCAGTTAGTTTGTGGAAGTACATTTCATATTACAACAGTTAGTAATGTTTTTGTTTTGTTATGTATCTTTTTTATTTTTACTTACGAGCCCCGCTTATTTATTACAAAACCTTTATAATGAATTTTACCTAAAAAAACGCGAGTGTTTTTTCTTTTGTTATGTAAAAGTACAAGTAGTAGTTACACGTAAAGGTTTTAATTCTTTGTATTACTAACTGCAACCATTGCTATCGTGCAATTCTGGACAATACCATCTTCCAAGCAATTCCGCCCGATTTTCAAAAATCTTATTTTGCTCTACAGTTCAATTATATTGAATATCAGCGCATGTTCAATTGGGAGATTTGCACGATACCAATACTACCTTTGGAAAGCACAGTTTTCTGCCTTGTTTTCTTGTTAACTTTTCTGGATATATTATACACACTAGATTATTAAATGGGTTTGTAATTTTCATAAGAGGTACTTACGTTTAAATAAAATGTAGTATGTAAATAAGCTGTAAATAAAAACATATCAAAATTTGTTACTAAAGAATTTTTCAAATTTAATTTAATATATATTTCAAAAATTTTGTCAAATGCAACTTGAACCGCATAATATTGACTATAGGTAGGTAGTAACACTGGATTATTAGAAAGAAAAAATCATTTTATTCTATTTAATTAAGTAGATATTTTTACAATTACAGTAAGAGCAGCAATAAATAAAATTTGAAACGCTACGGTTTTATATAACCGCACTAAAAACTAACCAAATATTCGTTCCAATTTCCTTACTCGGGCAGATGGTTTTGTCGTTATGATCAAAAACCACTTAAGTTCTGTTTAGGCAGTGAGTGTGTGAAAGTTAGAAGACCAATAATTTGCTTGTCATTGATGAAATCTGGTTTAGATTTATTTCGATGCTGATAGCAACATTCGGAATAAATACATATAATTTTCAATATGGCAACTAGTTATCTTGCAGTTAAAAATATATGTATTGGCTTACTTTGCCTAGACGTCCGCTGTGGTGTAATGAATTGCGTCCTGTATCCAACTAATTATTTCCCGAAACTTGTCGTAGTGTAACATTTTAATTACAAGTTTTATTTTTTTTACTTTTTTATCGGCTACAAGTTGGCCCTCGACTGCTATCACATCTGATGTTAAGTGATGATGCAATCTAAGATGGAAGCGAGCTAACTTGCAGTGAGAAAAATAAGACATTTTACCGATGTAGAAACTGCGAGACTGGTTTATTTTGCTTACTTCCACAGTCTGATGTCTTATGGCATCTTGTTGTGGGGAAAGACTGCTGACATAAATCTGTCTTTATAGCCTGTCAATACATATTCAATAACCAAGTCTTTGTTAAACAAAATATAAATATGTATAAACAGAAAAAGGATTTAAACGATCTCTTCCTAGAAATGGACATAAGTTAGACATATCGCCTCCGAAAAGTACAAAAATCTTTTGTAGGATTGGGTGTACTCTTCTACAACAAGATGCCCAATTCAGTTTTAGATCTGCCATTGCATAAGTTTAAACAATGTATTAAAACTCATTTACTGAGTCAGGGTAATTATACTATCGATGAATTTTTAAATGACAAAGATGTTCAAAGGCAATTCGATCGGCTTTCAACTTCACACAGGAAGTAAAATAAATAACTTTATGTAACACACTTAATATTGTTTTCTCAACAGGGCCTGCCTTCGGAGCCGGTGGTAGAGTCACTACAAATAGTCCAATTTGACGTTTCAAAACTGCTTGTAATAAGTCTACTTGAAATAAACGATTTTGAATTTGAATTTTGAATTTGAATATGAACTTGTTAGAATTAGGATGAAATCCTTAACCCTATCGGTTTCTACACGACATCGTACCTGAACGCTAAATCGCTTGGCGGTACGTCTTTGTCGGTCGGGTGGTAACTAGCTACGGCGAATGCCTCCCACTAGCCAGACCAAGGCAAATTTAGAAAAATCTCAATCTGCCCCACCGGGAATCGAACCCAGGACCTCCCTCTTATAAATCCACCGCGCATACCACTTCGCCACGGAGGTCGTCAAAATTTAACTAGCTACTAACTGTAAATATTTGTAAGTTGAATCTTGGACACTTACCTTCCGTAAACTCTAACCCACTTGTACATCATCAGTGTAAATACGAGTACAGTAATATGGTACCATGAATCTTCTAGTTTAATGATGAAGTTCTAAGGCATTTATTGGAACTCCTAAACTAAACAAGACAAACTCTTCGAATTAGTACTTATTTACCTTGCCAGACACATTAGCGCTACGTGATATAAGCTTCTTTTATTTAACTGTCTTATTTACGAACTTTACCTATAGCAAGTGTACATAAAGGTTAATCCCATGCTATATTTCGAGTGGACCATTTGATAAAATTTGTAAAGAATTAAATTTTTAGTGTACTCTAACAAAGATTAGCTCGATTGGTAGAGGTTTCGGATGAATTTCTCCGATGAAAATTATGGCCTCAACATAACAAGACAACCGGGCAGATTATTGTACAACATATTTTTAGCGTGTTAGTAGCGTGGATCGGACAAAAGAGAGATGATGATTACCGTAAACTCTTTATAGGCATCTTGATGTTGTCTCTGTTATTACATATACATTACTACATAAGAAGGCACAAATTCAACGATCGCGTAAAACGTAATTTCACTGAAGAGCGCCTTGCATCACCTGTTACGAAATGTGCCAACTGCTTGGTAATGTACGCTGTTTAGTGGTTACTGGTTATAGCAAGCTTAGCAAACTAGGCGTATTCTAGAGTGATTATTATTTTAATGTCTACGCTGATTATTATTCTGAATTATAAGTCCTGGGCTTAATGCAGTCGTAGCTAATTATTTCTATGTTTATTTTTAATTTAAGTAAACGAATACATTCTTTGCTCTTATTAAACCGTGAACTTTTTTATCTTTTGAATCTTTAGTATTAAAATACAAGTCTTGTTTTTCTTTAATTTTCTTCTTTTTTATGTTTCTTAATATTAGAAAAGGTAAGGTCCTGTATAAGCGCGTATTTGACGTTGTATTAAATGGAGTGTTACAAACACTTTTGTCATGTTAGACAATTATTATTATTTATTTATTTTCTCTCATATTTATTGACATATTTTTTTTTTTAATTTTTAACAATGTTATAAGTAATACAAAAATATACATAAAAACACTATTAAAAATTTATAAAAAAATCCGTTTGCGGGGCCTTTGCGGGTCCAAGCAATCCTCACAATACGCCCGTTTCAAGGACTACTGCCTTCTGTAATTAAGCGAAAGCTTCTTAAGGTGTTGATCGAAGCTTTTCGCAAAAAGACCATGGACTGAAACGACTATCGGAACAATAATAGTTGACTCAACATTCCACATGGGGTCAACAATTATTGCACGGCGTACTTATTTATTTATTTATTATTATTAGACAAATTTTAGTAACTGTGCTACACAGGAGTGCTGAAATAAGGCATTAAAAAAGCCACAATAGCAAGTGTTGTGTCGTTGATTATTATATTATATGTTTATTTATTCTCTCAAGTTTTATTTATAAAAAAAACACATAAATTGGTAATATAGACACGTTTAACAATATTAATTAAAAATACTCATAAAATATTATTAAAAATAGTCGTATTGAGTGCCGGCAGCGGAATATGAAACCTGCTTACTAGGCAGGTACTGCTGACATATAGATTACTATTTTTGTATGCGACCTTAAAACTGTAATTGTAATAGTTCAGCGAAACTTTATAAAAGCCTACTGATTAAACTTTTATATAATGTTTGTTATTTAATTCATCATCACCATTATCAGCCGAGAGACGTTCACTGCGAGACAAAGGCCTCTTGTAAGGGCTTCTAAACACCACTGTTTCGAGATAACTGCATCCAGCGACCCCCTATAACCTGAATGCTGTCAGGCGTCCACCTTGTAAGGGGTCGATCAACACTGCGCTTTTCGGTGCGAGATCACCATTCCAGCACCTTGGGACCCCCACGTCCATCAACTTCTCGATCTATGTGCCATTGCCACTTCAGTTTTGCGACTCCTTGTTGGTAACATTGGCTCTTCTGCGGATCTCTTCATTTCTGACTCGATTACGCAGAGATACACAATCCATAGCTTGGTCCGCGTTATGTGCAAGAACGTTAAGTGATTCTGAGCCCTCTTATTCTTTTCTCGTTATTGATTTCAGGTACATACACAATGTCGTCAGAAGTGAACGAGTGGTACAAAGGTCGGAAGGTGCTGGTGACGGGCGCTTCTGGCCTCATGGGAAAGGTGCTGATCGAGAAGCTTCTGTACAGCGTGCCCGATATCGGATGTGTGTATGCTCTCGTCCGCAGCAAAAGAGGCAAGACACCAGAGTCTAGGATAGAGGACATGTGGAAACTGCCTGTAAGTATTATGTTAATAGCTTTTAACGTAAAGGCTTAAAAGCTTCCGCCTGATCGGACTTTATCGGTAGTTCGGAAATATCGACAGAACTATCGATATCATAAAATGTGATAATAATATTGTATTATTGATGAGTTCTAATTGAATCAATAGTGTTACGTCTGGATAACCGCCAGGCTATAATACTAGACCGGGTACTATCGACAGTAGACTATCGTTAGTTAGGTGTACAAATTGTCACGAAAACAACACTATTTTCTCATAAATTATTGTTTTTGTTATTTTTGTTTTTCAACATGAACAGTTTAAAATATTCATACATTTTTTGTTTTGAATGACGTGTATGTTATAACAATACAAGTACCTACACTTAATGATAATTATAGCAATAAAATTAACCGCTCCAAACGCACTAAAAATGCTTCAATTTACTAAAGCATATCTATGAAGTCGGTGCCAGCCAAGTTTAAGGAACATTTATTTTACGTAGTAAAGCAGTTTGTGGGTTCTAGGTAATTAAAGTAGAAACCTTGGCGACTCCTAGATATGATTAAGTAAATTAAAGCACAAATGACACAGTTATTTTTTACTGTTAAAAAATTTTATTTCTTACTTTTTAGTGATTTATTTCACGTACCGTACTCGTACTATACTGTCATAGTATATTATATGGCACTAGTAGCCAAAAAGCTACCGATACCGAGTCAAAAACCGAAATCGCTGTAAGCGTGCCTAAAATTTGAAGAAATGGGACCACCTTGAATGTATGCCCTTTCTAATAAAAAAAGAATTATCAAAATCGGACAACACTGTACAAAGTTATGCGTGGTCATACATAAAAAAAAAAAAAAAAAAAAAAAAATACCTACATTAAATGCTATTTTCGTCAAAAACATATAACTATGTTATTTGTAATATGTATGAAATTAATATAAAAAATATTTACTTACTTTTTTTTTTTAATCGACTACAAGTTGGCCCTTGACTGCTATCACATCTGATGTTAAGTGATGATGCAGTCTAAGATGGAAACGGGCTAACTTGTTAGGAGCGGGACGAAAATCCACACTCCTTTCGGTTTCTACACGACATCGTACCGGAACGCTAAATCGCTTGGCGGTACGTCTTTGTCGGTAGGGTGGTAACTATCCACGGCGAAAGCCTCCAACCGGCCAGACCAAGACAAATTAAGGAAAATCTCAATCTGCCCTGCCGGGAATCGAACCCAGGTCCTCCGTCTTATAAATCCACCGCGCATACCATTGCGCCACGGAGGTCGTCAAAAACTTCTTCCTGCGGCGCTACAACCCTTTGTGGGTCTTGGTCTCTCCTACCACTTTTTTCCATTTCGGTCTATTCTTTACTTCTTTAGTCCACGTTGATAACTACCCAAGTTTCTGTAGATCTTCTTCTACACAATTCAACCACCAGGTTTTAGATTTTCCTTTGTTTCTCTTTGTTTGTGGTTTGTCATAATTTTTGCCCCTCTGCTTCTCGACATCCTCTCTAAGTGCGCTAACCACTGAAGGCGTTAAACTTTGTAATGTCTCACAATTGTTTCACCTTCCACTAGTTTCTCTAACTTAAAGTTCAGTCTGTGCCAATTCTTATGCGGCCCAAATATTTTGCGGAGCACATTCCTCTCGAACACTGCTAACTTGTTTTCTTCTGTGACTGTGAGAGACCAAGTTTTACATGCATAGGTTATACCGGCCTGATGAGGGTTTTAAAGAGAAATTATGTTTTATGACTGAGAAGTTTGGTGGCAATGAGTTTACCGAGACACTTATTACCAGCTAGTAGCCGGGCTTTTACTTCCTCCTCAATATCGTTTTGTGGGTTCAAGATGGATCCTAGGTATCGAAAACTGCTTACTTGCTCTAGCTCGTAATTGTCGACTTTAAGACCTTCCATTATCGTTGGAGTTCTCTGACTAGCCGGATATTTTGTTTATTTATTAAACAAATATTTACCTATCATTATTATAAATCCACCTACTACAAAAAAATCAATCGAAATTATCGATATTCATCGGAAAATTGTAATAAAGCTAACGTTGTAAACCCTATATAATGAACTAACGTGAAGTAATTCCTGCTTATTTGGGATAATACCACTCAATGGATACGTCTGACATTCGTTAGGCCTGGCTAGAACTGCATCTAGTTCTATAAAGGACGGGGTAAACCAAATCTGCTTTAGTTTGGTTCCTACAAGATTTTTAATAACAGAGACGGTAAGTGTTGACTGCGTCGCAAAGGGAACCCTTTGAACCTACATCCGTGTCACAAGCCTTAGGCTCTGCTCGGTGTTTTTCTCTCAGCCACGCGATATATCCGCATGGTGAATCCATGGAATACTAAGATATTCGTCTCTCTTTATATATTCCTCTATATGTTTCAGTTATTCTCACGAATAAGAGAAGAGAAACCGCATGCAATGAAGAAGCTTGTTCCAGTTACGGGTGATATAATGTACGACGACCTTGGCATTGAAAAAGCGCAGCTAGAGGAAATTTACGACGAGGTAAGGACAATGTTTCTAACTACAAAGATTTATTTTATCTTTTAACAATAAACTACATTATATTTAAATTTTCCTGCTATATAATAGTTAGATACCTACTTAAAAGACTTACAGGCAGAGAGGTTAAAAGTTAAGTTAGATAGCTATAATATAAATACACGCAAGTATGTACGCGGTTAGGTTTTAAGGTACAAATAGAACCTTATTCATTTCATGCAAGGCTACTGCCTCCTAGTGAAAGTCGTTTGCTGTCCTATAGCTATAGCAACGCCAAACCATATAATAATTCGCATTTAACATAGATGCTGTACACGGAGCAAGAGTAAAGAGAAATCGCTTTGATGCAATAACTAATTGCGTTACACCACTTAACTTCTTTAACTTATTTGTATAACCTTATTTTTATTAGTTTTACGACTTGTCATGGTCTTGTTAAAGTCAAATAGTCATCCAATTCCTAAGTCATATACGCATATTACAAGAACATGCAATTTGACACCATTTCAAAACGTTACGCCTATCTACTCGACATCGCTCAGATTTTCTCTTTTAACTTATAACATACTTGAGGCTTTTGTAGATTATTGTAAGTTCAATCACATCAGTTGTACCTACATCAGTGTTTTTGTATGAAGCAATATCTGTTTTTGAAGTCTTCTTGAAGAAAAATCTTTAACTTTTCACTTTAAAGGCTCCTCGCGTCACTCACCGGCTAAGAAATGATGTATACTATCTATATTATCTTCATCTTCCCTGAGCGCTTTTCACTAAGCGTAGGTACACTATGTATATTATATTTGTGTAAATTTTAGTTGAACAAAAATGTGTAACTGACGACAATTTCACGTTTTTTTTGCGTGCGGTTACGATAAACGCACGTGTTATTCTAGTTCCAAATTATATTCTAGTCTACAGAGACTGCCCTGAATTTAATTTAGCTGTATTCGCGAGATATTAATTGATTACTGCCTTTCATGTACTTACATATGCAACATCTTTTTTAATAGGACATTATTAAGGTCTTGGGAAAATCCGCAGCAGAGAGTTGCTTCCACAATTCGCATATGCGAGGAAGAAACTATATTGATTGACGTCATATATTACATAATATTCGTTACGTACTCATTTATTAATTAGTTTCACCAGCGTAGATTTATGCCTGTGCGCTAATAAGAACGATGTGCTCCACCGTTTCACGCGCGTCGATTACGATAACGAGAATATCGGGATAAAAAGTAGCCTACATTCTGTTTTAAAAAAATAATAAAACTATGCCAAATATCAGTTAATAAATAAAACATTATCACCCTAAGCTCGCCAACCCGCATTGGAGCAGCGTGGTGGGTGTACGCTCCATATCTCCTCTCCTATAAGGAGGGAAGCCTGGCCCTGTAGAGGGCCGTTAATATGCTGATAATGATGATGATGATGAAATATCAGTTATGACCATTCTGGAATAACAAGAGGCTTAATTAATGTATATTAGGAAATAATATATGTTATAATATTGGGGAATTCACCCAAAGGAAATTATGGCTTAAACGTGACTGTGTTTTTTTTCAGTTACGTTTTCAATATTTGTAATTGAGCCCTTTTCTTCCTCGTAGGTATCGATAGTATTCCATTTTGCCGCCAGTCTGCGGCTCGAAGCTCCTCTGAAAGAAGGACTCGAAATGAACACCAAAGGAACTCTGCGAGTGCTGGATGTGGCGAAGAAAATGAAGAAACTCGTCTCATTCGTGCACTTGTCTACCGCCTTCTGTTATCCTGATTATGAAAGAATGGCTGAAAAGGTATAAAGTCTATGTTTTATTTGCGGACACAGATTAAAACAAATAATGGCTTGCATACGATAATTTTACGTGATAAACGAAAACATTGATCAAAAGTTAAGGCCAATCGTGCCTTGTATTGAACCGGAGATATCTTTTCTCGTTCGATATTATCATCACAATTAGCATAATGATTACGATAATGATATTAGCATTATCGTCATAGGTACACGATCCTCCTGCAAACCCTCACGAAGTGCTCCGCGCTGCGAGCTGGTTGTCCGACGATCAGCTGAACACGCTGGCACCATCTCTGATGCAGCTACATCCCAACTCGTACACTTACTCCAAGAGGCTCGCCGAGGCGTTGGTGAGGGAGAGCTATGAAGATTTACCGACGGTTGTCGTGCGACCGAGTATAGGTTTGTTATTAACCGTACTTACCATAGATTTAAAATTGGTTTCGCTAGCGCAGCAAGACCTTTAACTTATCAATAAGTCTACATCAAAGACGTACCGCCAAGACATTAAAAAAATATATTTATTTTCTTTTCCCTGCAATTATACAACGTTTTGTCCCATGGGATAATGATATGACATGTTTTGAATTTTCTCTCATTTATTTATATTTACATTTTTTAGAATTTTTAATAATGCTACAAAAATATATATGAAAACACTATTAAAATTTATAAAAAAAATGTTTTATCATCACTTAACATAAGGTGTGATAGCAAGGTTTGCAATAATCAAATTATAGTAGTAGAACAATGGCGGCTTTTGGAGATACGGTTTTCAACTTTAAGTAAAATGCGTATATTTTTAAACATATTTATTTTCTTTTCCCTGCAGTTATACAACTTCTTGCTCTATTTTGAACTTGAATGTATTCCAGTGACTCCATCCCACAAGGAGCCGACCCCGGGCTGGGTGGACAACCTGAACGGGCCGATCGGTCTGATGATAGGCGCCGGCAAGGGAGTCATCCGCACCATGCACTGCTACGGACACTACCACGCCGAGGTCATTCCCGTGGACATCGCCATCAACGCTATCATACTCATCCCTCACTACATTAATACTAAAATCGAGAGGTACGTACATAATACATAAGTTCATAACTTTTAAAATTAACTCATTTACATTTTACTGAACTGAGTAATCTCCGCTACGCTGACGATACCACACCTGGCTGCAGACGAAACCGACATGTCCACGCTATTAGAGAGAATGGATCGAATCAGCAACTTGGGACTATCTTTTAATATGCAAAAGACCAAAATTATGGTCATATATAGAACAAGTATACTAAACTTCGTTCAGAGTTCGTTTACCTCGGATCAACTATAACAAATAATGGCTCACGTGAACCAGACGTCCGCAGAAGGATCGGAACGGCCAAGAGTGCCAAGTCTCAGCTCCATAAAACATGGAAAGACAGGAAAATCTCTCTAAAAACAAAGATGAGAGTAGCACTGGTCTTCTCGATTTTTTTGTATGGAGCTGAAACCTGGACTTTAAGATCCGCAGATCGCAAACGGGTTGACGCTTTCGAGATGTGGTGCTGGAGAAAAATGCTTCGGATCCCGTGGACAGCTTTTCAGACCAAAGCATCTATTCTGACTAAACTTAAAATAAAAAAAATAATAAAAATTAAACCGACTTCAGAACGCACTGAAAAGTAAAAAATATATGCGTGATTTAATTACTTTAATTTACTTAAGCATATCTATAAACTCGGTGCCATCCAAGTTTAAGGAAATTTTATTTAACAAAGTAGCAAAGCACTTTGTGTGAAATATCGTCTTTAAAGTAGAAAGCTTACAGATGGCATCGACTTTATAGATATGCTTAAGTAAATTAAAGTAACAGTTTCAGTGCGTTTTGAAGTCGTTGCGTTGGTCTGATCAGATCCGCACCACACTAGATACCACAGTCTACGATGCTCTTCAGACAGCAGAGGACCGAGCAAAGTGGCGTCACATTTCAAATAGAATCAAAGATGGAGGTAGTCACGACCCTCATCAATGAGGAAAACGACTACAGGACGAGGACATTTTACTAGCAGTACTTATATGCTTTCATCATCATCGATACCAGCCTATTAACGGCCCACTACAGGGCCAAGCTTTCCTCCTTATAGGAGAAGGGATATGCTTTACCAGAGTATATATCTATCTCTGCGCTAAATTTCATCAGATCTGTTCAGCCGTTGAGCCGTGATTGAATATAAAAAATATAGGTAAAAACTATATATAACCTATAAATAATTAGGTATTATTGTTTGTATGAGGTCTTGGTCTCTTTCTGCGTCCCTCCAGGGTTTACTATTTTAATAGATTCAAACTTTTATTATAACACAGGTGAGACTGTAACATTTTAGTATGCAACCTAAGCAAAAGCAAAGTTTTCCAGGCCATCAGAAATACCAGTTTTCAATCTTACATCAGGCGACGATAGAGATACCACCTGGAAGGAAGTTCTCGACGTAGGGAAGGCGACAGTGAGGAAATTCCCCTTCGAAGGCCCGCTATGGTATCCCAACGGAAACATAAGGCACAATAAACTGATACACGAACTGTGTGTGTTCTTCTATCACATCGTACCTGCCTATCTTATCGACTTCTTGATGCTTATATTTGGACAGAAAAGATTGTAAGTAATTTTCAGTACTTTTAGTAGACAAGGTTCTTTTGTGTGTGTGATTTTAGTAGGGTTCATATGCAATAGTACATGCAATAGCCACACTTTTTTGGCGCTACGGCTGTGGGCAAAGATAGATGCTAGTGTACAACACGGACTTGAGTTGACTTCGTACGACCTCATTGTTAATTACCCTGTTTTGACAAGCTTTGCTCTGATTACCAGCTGATTTTCTTTTTTTATGATCCATAAATTATTAAGGCAAAAAATTGTAGTATAATAGAATTAATGTATATACGCATACGTCGATTAAAATAATTTCGCACTTTCATGAAAGTGCGAAATTAAGTATTTGTGTGTTTACAGTGACTTAATAATTGTCATTCCAGCATGGTGCGTATACAAAATCGAATATCAGTAGGTCTAATGGTGTTACAATACTTCACAACACGCGAGTGGTGGTTCGACACGCACAATTTCAAGGCTCTAGCAACCAAACTGAACCCGACGGACTTTGCCACTTTCCCCATGAACCTGAAGATCATAGAAGTGGGGCCTTATATTGAGAGCTGCATGATTGGAGGCAAGCTTTACTGTTTGAAGGAGAAGCTGGAGAATCTACCCAAAGCGAGATTGCAGAATAACATGTAAGATTTTTAATTATTTTTACAGTTAAACAGGAATTTCATCCATAACCCCCTCAGAACCACGTTCGTGGCGCTGTAATATGCGCATTGGTTTTCGATTTCGATATCTGGCTGGGCCGATTAAGGTTTTCTAAATTGGTCCGAGCCAGTCAAGCCTGGATCAATTAAGAAAAATCTCAGTCGGCCTAACCAGGAATCGAAGTTAGTCTCATAAATCCACCACGCACTGGCGGCTGTCAAAATAGTGACTAACTTTTGGGTACAGTCACTGAAAATTCATGATTTTAAATCGATTAGAGCCTTTGCTTTGCGTTTCATTTGGAAAAAACCTTATTCCACTTTTGTTTGAAATATCTAGAAAAGAGTTGGAATCGACGATTTCTGGACAAAATAAAATCGACTGAAGAATATTTTAAGAGGCCAACAAATAATATTATTGTATTGTAGCCCTACAAAGAATTTCTTTATGATTTCTATTTTTTTACGATCTACGATGCCATCGTCGTAGACAGACATTGTAACGACCTCATAAAAAACAATGTCACCATTGTGTTAATACTTTTTATTTATTTGTTTCAGATTATTTGTCTTGGATCTTCTAGTGACAGTATTCTTTTATCTATTGATATTATACTGGATGGTTCAATGGTTCGAACCGCTGCGGAATCTATTGTCATACGGCGGACCTTTCGTGAGATATTTGCCTCTTGTCGGAAAAGCGGTGTTTAATGATCAATGAAGGGAGGGAAATTAGTACGCTTGCAGGTTTTTGGGAAACAAAAAAATATTGCTATAATACTAGATATAGGGAAGAAATTTGTGATGATTTACTGAAGAATGTAAATAAATTGGCAAACATCCACGCTCATCACGCAAAAATTTTCCAGATTTAGGAATCGAATCCACGACCTTGGACGCAAAGTCAATGCACATGCGATCTCACATGTGCATAATATTTACAGACGCATTCAATAATTAAGTTTTTGTACCATTCACTAATTAGATTTAAGCTTAAGCTTTAATTGATGTAACGTTAATTGTTAATAGTACATAAACTAAACAACGACGACTTTATACAAATAAATAAATTTATCCACATAAATTTGCAATTTTGTTTTTTTCCTAAAGTGAGCAAGTTCAGGCATGAATGTTCATATTCTCATTTTATTTCATATTTCATTCTTCAAATCAATTTTTAACCGACGAAAAAGAAACGGAGGAGGTGCTCATTTCGACACGTATATATATATGTGTATGACCACGTATAACTTTTCACAGAGTTCTCCGATTTTGATGATCCTTTTTTTACGACAGTATAGTACGAGTACGTTACGTGGCGATAAATCACTATGAACAACTATGTTGGTTCAGGTATGGTTTGATGGTTAGTCTGGTATTTATAATAAATTGCGAATGTAATGTAAATGTTTGGTCTTTGCCTTTGAAGAGAGTAGTTTAATAATTTTATAACTGCGTCATCTCATCAAATCGTCATTATCAAACCCCAAGAAAGCCTGCGAGCTGCTGAACAGAAACACGAGGTGATATAGACATTTTAAATAACTTTTTGTTAAAGGCAACATTTCTTTCATGACACCTATACAGTCCTATCCTATATAGTATATAGTATCTATCAAACCAAGGTAACATTAAGGTTGTGTGAAAACCGCGCTGAAATAGCATTCTTACTTTAAGTATGGTGCCAAGAAACAGCTTAAAAATCTAGGTACATCAAGTGAGATCTCAGTCAAACATTAATTAATTAATCAAACAAAAATTAATTTGTATACCAGAAGTCTGTCTAAAACAATTATATTGTAACAATTAGTAACATTTATGTATAATAAATATAATATTATTAGGAACATTTATGATACCTAACATAGGTAAATGTATATTACTATTCACAATGGTGCATTTCTTCATATCATTGACAACGTTAATATGCGCGAGCTAACACTCTCCACCACATGGTGTTGCCATTATCTCCTAGAACAAGAACAAATATATAATTTATAAAATATATTTAATATTTGTAAAACTTCTATCACTATTTATTTATTTTTGATTATTAATGGCACTAACATTAGCATTGGATGCATGTGATTCTTATTTTAGCTTTGATATTTCGAATTATATGACGATTATCATCAGGTGTACCTACACATTTTAATTGAAATGAAATCCCATTTAGAAAAGTCTTCAGTTCTAGTATGCAGCCTATTCCTGTAGTGGAAATGTGATCTTCCTATTTCTTTCTTCGGTATTTTCAATTTTTGATACCAATAAGTATTAAGTTGCTTTTTCACCAGTGATGTGGCGGAGTGTGATCAGCTTGTTGTTTTTACTAAGCTAAACAACTACCAATATGATGACATGAATGATGATTTTTGTTCAATTTGTAGGTATCTCCCAATAAAATGCGCATCATGCATTGATACCTACTTGTTCGAATGTGTATTTAGGTATTGTAAAACATTGGCAAATTATTATGAGACATCGTGTATATTTAAGTGTAGGTACTCAAACGAAGCATTACACGGTGACTGCCTTATTTTTCCAGGGGATTTCCCATCTGCAATTTCATGCGATGTTAAATTCAAATTCAAATTTTCGCTTCTTATTATTGATTTGAAAGTTTCTTTTAAAGCAAGAGCAAAAGACTTAACAAAATAAAGTACAATTTACTGTTATATTTTTAATAGCGTTTATTAACTATCCTTAATATTGCAAGTTTACCAACTTGCAATGAATTTAAATTACCGCAGACAATACTCTTCTCATTTAAAAACTATACGGAATGGTAAATTTCAATCGTTTGATTTATTTGTTATATTTGTGGTTTACTCAAGGAGTTGAATTGACCGCAATCATTAGGGATGTTTGTTTGTTAAATAGAATTTCAATTTTGCGACGTATTTACTTATAAATAAGTAGCGATTAGGCTCTATCCGACCATCGTCGAGTAAGATACAAACTAGAGCTAACCACGACACAAAACACACCTTGGAGGAACCCAAGAAAAACGAACAGGATATTGTACAAAAGACTGCTGAATACAAGCCAAAAATCTACGAACTCAGCAGGAAAAAGACATTTTACCACAACCCAACAAATAGACGAAGTAGTGTTAAACATTACGAAAGCCATCAATCAATGCTTCGAAAAAGCATGCCCCACTTGGAAACCTACAACTAAACAAGCACCAAGAAGCAATTGGTGGAGTAAAGACCTTGAAAGGAAAAGACAAACTTGAGACGATTATTCAACAGAGCAAAAAACACCAGAGATGACACGGACTGGGACAACTTCAAATACTCCCAGAATACATACAAAAAACTCACACGACAAAGAGAAGCTAAAACATGGCACTCCTTCTGTACAAACATAGAATCTAACGAAAAGGCCAACAGGGTAAGGAAGATACTGTCTAAGGACAAAAATCTAACATTAAGCTCCCTGAGAAAACAGGATGGGAGCTATACTAAGAACGACAAAGAAATAAGCGAAATCCTCATAGAAACACACTTCCCAGGCTGTAGAATCCTACAATGGGATAACGTACGTAGCCACAACCCTACAGAGACAGACTGGCATCTCGCTAACGAGATAGTTACACAAGACAGACTACGGTGGGCCATCAACACCTTCCACCCCTTCAAGTCAGCGGGCACGGATGAAATCTTCCCCGCCCTACTACAGTGGGGCATGGAAGACCTAGTAACAGATCTAATGCAGGTTTACAAAGCATGCCTGGCCTATAAACATATCCCTGTGCCTTGGAGAGAGGTAAAAGTAGTCTTTTTACCAAAACCAGGCAAATCAGACTACACCCAACCAAAATCACTTAGACCGATTAGTCTCACTTCATTCCTTCTAAAAACCCTGAAAAAAAAAGGCTGAGTGACAGATTTCTACGCGACGGTGTACTGAAGCATACACCCCTACACCCAAACCAACATGCCTACTGCACAAGCAAATCAACAGAGACAGCACTACACTCCGTGGTGAGAAGACTAGAACACAATCTAGAGAACAAACTATCGACGTTAGGAGCCTTCATAGATATTGAAGGGGCGTTCGACAAAACCACATTCAAAAGCATCGAAAGATCTTTAGAAAGATATAAAGTACCGGACACTTTACGCAGATGGATTAATGCTCTCCTAGAACTGAGGGTCATCAAAATAGACATAAACGGAAAAACAAGAGGAATCGTAGCCAAAGGGTGTCCACAGGGAGGAGTCTTATCTCCACTTTTGTGGAACCTAGTGGTGGATGACCTCATTACAAAAATGAATTATAAAGGATTCCTAACCATAGGGTACGCGGATGATATCACAATACTCATCGGCGGTAAACAAGAAAACACACTGTATGAAATAATGCAAAACGCCCTACGAACGATAGAAAACTGGTGCAAAACCAATGAACTATCTGTCAACCCAAAGAAAACTGAACTTATAGGCTTAACTCATATTAACGTCATTATTTTTTTATGAATATTACATATACGTAATGTTCATACCTATTTTTCTATAATAAAAGTACAAAGTTGGGTTACAAAAATATGGAACCAAGCGTCGCCGCACTTCGGCGATTGTCGCTTGATTTCATATTTTAATAATTCAACTTTATACCTTCATTATCAGCCAGCCCATTTCGCTACAGACCCACCACGCAGCACCAATGGGGGTTGGCGGGTTTACGGTGATAATGTCTCATACATTAACGATCACTAACCTACCCAGGCTTCGAACCCAGGACCTCGAAATATACATAGACTAACCACTAGATCAACGAGACAGTCCTTAATGATAGGGAAATAGAGATGTATATTATAATTTGTAAATTCTACCAATCTAAGTTAAGCCGTAACGATAGACTCTCTTTGAAACTTGTCATATTTTTTTAAACTAAGAAATGCATTTCAAATGACGTAATCACAGAGCAGGCTTATCAATAAAGTTCCGATATAATGGCACCTGATAGTATCATGCTAAATGAGATGCTTTTTTTTTAGAGAGAGAGAGGGCGCTGGAGTGAACAGTGAAAAACAGCACCGTGCAAAAATTAATTTATAAATTTAAACAACGCGTAATACCAGTCTTTAATGTGTTAAAAACTTTAAGTGTTCTATTACCTACCAGTGAAAACGTTTGCAAATCTAAATAATTCGAAAACATGTAAATTTTCATGATTCAAGTGACACCAGTTACGAGTGCAACGTATTAACTAACAATATACACAAATCAATAAAGAACATCACGTTTAGTTTGTGAACTGTGAAATATAACTATAAATAATCACTAAACTATTAATACACTACAATTAATGAAATCATAAGTGAACAAATAGCTTTAGTATAACTGAACAGTGAATCATAAACAGACAAATAACAGTTTCGACGGTGCGCGGAAAAATAAATAGTTATAGTTGATAGTATAAAGAACTCAAAAACATCCCAAATGTTAATCAACAATTTCAAGCTTTAGACATATCGCACTATAGCCTAATAAAGTGACAACTCAGAATTGGAAAGTATAATTAAGTTACATTCACGTGGGTCAATCCTCACCTCTGGATTTTAGTTACTACTCTCCCGTTTTTTATTATTTTTTTTTTTTATACTTTTTTGCTATATTTTAATTTTTTGCGACTTTTTAAACTATTAAATCATTACTACTGACAAAGTTTGTTTTAAATTTTTTTTTGAATGTTTGGTTTATATGATGCCCAAAAATTACGGTATAGGTTTGTATTCCCTTTATTAACTATATGAATAAATAAACAGCAGCACAATGTCTACAAGAACAAAACGACGAATTACTTGCACCGTTTGCACTCACACAATAAAAATGAGTGAACACTTACAATATATATATTGTATGCAGTGACTTGTTTGACCTGAAATGTGCCAACATTACATTAAAAAGATATAATGCAATGACAGCTAAGAAGAAATTAAATTGGAAGTGTCATAAATGTAGGAAATCTTCGACTAACAATTCGAATAACAATTGTGTCACCTGCCACCGTCTGACATATAACACACAAATCAATAAAATAATTTAAAAATATGTAAATAATTCAAAAAAAATACTAAAATAATAGCTGAAAATAATTGAAAATGTACATAAAGTTATATAAAAATAAGACGTGGTGGCGGCCGATCAAAATGCGCACAATCAAGAACTAGAACATCGTCGTCGTCGTCGTCGTCGTCGTCGTCGTCGTCGTCGTCGTCGTCGTCGCCGTCGTCGTCGCCGCCGTCGGACGAATATGGTACCCTGCCATCATCTGCGAGGAATGTGACACCCTCTCCAGCTCGGAGGACACATCGGGGCGTCACCACACGGCGCAAAACAACGACGACGGACGACGGATCACCAGCTAGCTAGCTTGGGGCAACAGGAGCCGATGGCCCCCGCGAATGCTCCCGCTGCCGGTGGTATAGTGCGCCGCATGAGATGGTCTCAGAATATGAATGAGAGTGTCATGCGTGCTGTTACATCCCTAAATTCTATATTAATAACGCTGACCTGCAACTATCGACTGATACAGACGTCAGTGGCCAGTCAGCGATATATTTGCTATAAAAACCCTAACTCTGCTTCAAACAGTCAGTCGTTTTGGTAATTAGTCAAATCGCTGTCCAAGACTACGGACCTGGTTTCTGCCCGCCGGTCTGGACTAGTAGTGAGACTAAGATCCTGCCCATCAAGTCGCCGATAGACCTTTTGAAGGTCCTCGCGAATCGCGGAATAAAGTGATTTGAGTAAATCGTCTAAGTTGTGAGAATTATAGTATAATATAAATAATTAATAAATTAGTTTCTAGCCAGTGTTGTGTTTTTTTTTATAAACACTGAGGGCCCGAGACTAACAGTGCGTACTACGGGGCGACAGAGGGGGGAACTAACCTCACTGCGTACCGTGCAAGAATGCTGTCTCTGTTTCAGGCGCTTGAACCAAAAGTGACCGTGACTGCACAACGATTGGCGGATCAAGTATGATTGTTCCTATAGTCGTTTCAGTCAACGGTCTTATAGCGAAAAGCTTTGACGAACATCTTAAAAAGCTTTCACTTAATTGTTGGATCAAGGGTCGGATACAGAAGGCAGTAATTCTTGAAACGGCGCGTATTGTGAGGAGGTTCCTCACTCTGGAGCCCTGACCACCGGTTGCTTGGACCCCCGGGCCCCGCAACAGGCGGAATAAATTTTTTTATAAATTTTTAATAGTGTTTTTTTTTTATAATTTTATAAGCATTGTTAAAAATTTTTTAAATAATTGTAAATAAATAAATGAGTGTAAGTAATGTATGTATAATAAATATAATATTATAAGAACATTTATGATACCTAACATAGGTAAATGTATAAAATTATATTACTATTCACAGTGATGCCTTTCTTCGTATCATTGACAACGTTAAAATGCGCACGCTAACACTCTCCACCACATGGTGCTGCCATTATCTCCTAGAACAAGGACAAATAATTTATAAATTTTCATTATTTCATTATTTGTAACACTATAATGACTATTTATTTATTTTTGATTATTATTGGCAGTAACAAAAACATTTGAATGGAGGCATGTGATTCTAATTTCAACTTTGATATTTGGAATTATATGACGATCACCATCACGTCTACGAGTACCAACACCCATGACATCTTTTAATTGAAACAAAATCCCATTTAGAAAAGTCTGTAGTTCTAGTATACAATCTGTTCCTGTAGAGGAAATTTGATTTTCCTATTTGTTTCTTCTCTATTTTCTATTTTACCACTAAGTATTATTAAGCGATTAAGCTGTTTTTTCTAAATGGAAGTCTCAAATTTTCAATAGCTTTTAAAATTTGCGTTAGTTTGGGTGGCCCCTATTTTATAAAGGCCTATGTGATTCGTGATCTAAGGAAGGAAGGAACTAAGGGAAACTCCACTGGATGTCCTAATACAGCTTGGTTCAAATTGACATCTAAATCAAGAGGATTCCAATCATAAGTCTATTATCATTTTTCACCTAATGAAAAAAATTTAAATCTTATTTATTAACAACGTATTTTATTATGATGCAGATCATAATAAAATACGTTTTTAATAAATAAGAATTAAGATTTTTTAAGACGCCCGCGACTGCGCCGACGAATAACATAATATATTACCTTCCAAGAACACCAAATAATAATTGCACTTGACCCTTTTTTTAAAGAATAATGAATATAGCAAGTTATTCTTAAAAGATATCCCATTGCAGACTTTTTTGTAGCTCTAATAAAGAGAAACAATTCTTCCATACATTGTTGCGTTATATCTTTAACAGATAAAGCAGTGATTTCGATGAAAGCTCCCAGGTGGATTGAATTTATCCGACTTTTCGAACGATTATCTGCATATTTTATGCAATTTATATAAAACTTTTATACATTATGTACTACAACCTTCCTCAGGAACTACTCTATCTATTTGTGAACCGCATGATAATCAGTTCAGTCAAGTCTTTAAGTTTATCGCAAAATGACAGACAGACTTTGTTTTGTATTAAGTAAGGATTATAACAGTGAATATGAATTATTTAAACACAGCGATCAAGAGTGTGAGCTAAGCAAGCTAAACAACTACCAATATGATAACATGAATCATGATTTTTGTTCAATTTGTAGGCATCTCCCAATAAAATGCGCATAATGCATAGATACCTACTTGTTCGAATGTGTACACGTATTTAGGTATTGTAAAACATTGGCAAATTATTATGAGACATCGTGTATATTTAAGTGTAGGTACTCAAACGAAGCATTATACGTTGACTGTCTTATTTTTTCCAGGGATTTCCCATCTGCAATATCAATTTCGCAACTTGTAATCTTACACAATAATTGTTTTGAATGTTTCCTTTATATCAAGAGCAATTTAAAAAAATACATAGTTTAGCTGATATCTTTTTAAAAGCGTTTATTAACTATCTTTCAAGTTAACCTACTTGAAATATATTTAAATTACCGTAGACAATACTCATGTCATTTAAAAACTTCACGGAATGGTTAAATTTCAATCGTTTGATTCATTTGTTATGTTTGTGGTTTACACAAGGAGTTGAATTTACCGCAATCATAAGGATGTTTCAGTGTCTATCTGACATAGGTATAAATAGAATTTGAAATTAGCTAATTTAGGTACTTACAAATAAGTCTTTGCCATTAGTATATTGCTTATGTTACTAGAAGACATTCTTCATTAGTTTTGTCGCTCGGATGTTTGTTTCGCATAACTAACTCAAAGTTCAGGTAGACATAGTTCAGGCGTTTGTATATGTATGAGAATACAATCTAAGATAGAAGTGCGTTTACTTGTTAGAAGTAAGATGAGATACACACCAAATCCCTTGGCACCTCTTTGCCGGTATATGGTAACTAGTCGCGGTTGAAGCCTCCAGCCAGACCAGGCACAATTAGGAATATCCCAATCGGTTCAGTTGGAAATCGAACCCAGCGCGTCCGACTTATAAATCCACCGCGTATACCACTGCGCCACGGAGGCTTGCGTTCTGCGTTCTTTATACCGCTTTCAATTATATAACAGCGGAGACCTGACCTTCTGACCGCCTGATAAGTATCTGCTCATTCATGTAAAGTTTATCCGTACCTATTTTTTTGTGCTTCTTTAACTTCCAATCGTGTTATAGTCGTTAAGTTTAATTCGATTTTGAGTTACTCGTTTGTTTAGTATAGGTTCTGCCAAATTATAAAGGTGTTTTTCATGCAAGACGGTGAGCAAAAAAAAATATTGACTTGAAAAAATCTATATTTGCTTAATTTATACAAATAAACATTACTAAATGAGTATCTGCTACTGTGTTGTTAACATTAGTTGTAGGATATGTTTTTATTCCATTTGCCTACGCCATGATCCCCACAGTTTTCCATCGTCTTAGGTAGTTCTGGTAGCTGACAACCTAACATATATCTCATATGACGACTGAATTCGTCAGTATGCACCTGGCTTTATTAACTAAAATCCGCATCGCGTAAAAAAGATTACTGGGCATAAATATATTATTGATCTAATAGCTTAACTCATATTGGCGTCATTATTTTTGCCTACATACATACATACCTATTTTCCTATCGTAAAAGTACGAAGTTGTGTTACACAAATATGAAACCAAGCGTCGCCGCTCTTCGACGCTCGTCGCTTGCTTCCATATTTTATAATAATCCAACTTTATAACTTCATTATCATTCACCACGCCGCACCAATGCTGGTTGGCGGGCTTAGGGTGATAATATTTCATACATTAACGATCACTATCAGATGTTGATGATAGTGACAGGGACGGAGTTTAACACGCTTTCTGAGGCTCGGGGCTGTAACACCACCAACTTCCGGAATGCAGGCTTGGAATATACTGATAGTGTCATGGAATAATTAAAGACTCCCAATTATTCCAGCTACCCGACCCAGGGTTCGAAACCCCAGGACCTTGTTATCTTATACACATAGGCTAACCTCTAGAAGTCTAGACCAACGATCTTATACTTTAATGATAGAGAAACAGAGACGAATATTATAATTTGTAAATTCTACCAATCTAAGTTAAGCCGTAACGATAGATCCTCTGAAACTGGTCATATTTTTTAAAACTAAGAAATGCATATTAAATGACGTAATCACAGAGCAGGGTTCTGGCTTATCAATAAAGTTTCGATATAATGGCACCTGATAGTATCATGCTAAATGAGATCATATCCCATCATGCCATGCTCGTATTAGCCGGTGGGAAAACTTCGCCAAACCTTAGTCTATAGTCCGTGCTAAGGATATCAATTTCATGTTCGCATATGAAAAATAGATTAGTCCCGCAACTGATGTCGTTGAGATGCCCGTTGTAGAACATTGATCCGCATCTCTCTTTTTCCCCACCGTCCGGCTGGCCGCCTCCCCATTTTGCATACCCGCTTTCTTTTAATGGCGTTCCTGGAGTTCCTGAAAAGAAAAACACTTAAAGTTATCAACGCAACTCATGATAAAAAATATTTTTTTAATACACGGTTGTATAAATATCTTGTCTAAAAATCTTGCCGCTAATTCTGAATTAGCGGTATTTTTTTTGTGGCAGAAAATACTGAAGAGTTTATAAGTGCTTTAAATCTAATATATCTAATATGGCAAAGTTAAGATATATTATGATAAATAAAGTGATTCTTTTATACAAAATAAAAATAATTGTCTGGTTTTATTTATTTCGTCCAGCAATTATCGTCTATTCTTATCAAAGCTCCTAATTTTTGGATTTGAATACCTTGTAAAATACTAAATCCTCACACACTCCTTTTTACCTGAAAAACCGTGGATTCCACCCCCCGCCATAGGCCTTAGTCTCCGCCACCGCCCTAGGCCAGCAGTGTGGATGCACAACAAGGCTTAGCACGCAAACAAATACAAAGTGCGCAATGAATATATCAGACAAAGCAAAAATAATATACCTGAAAAACGTACGGATCCATCGCAGCCGTCTATGGCCGCCACCGCCCTAGGTACGCAAAGTACGCAATGAATATATCAGACAAAGCAAAACTAAAATACCTGACAAAGCTACGGAGTCTAGGCTGCGATGGAATGGCCATGTGATGCAAAGACTAGACGATCAAGTAGTGAAAAGTGGCTTTCCGAATATAGAGAAGAGGGGGAAAGGGAGACCACTGACAACGTGGTTGACGAGGATCCGTAATGAACACACGCACACACAAGTACAGGAAGTAGATGTTTCCGAGAACGATGCAAAAGAAAGAATAAAGTATCGCCGCTTGATTAGAAAAGTCAATCCTCAATAAATGGGTTAATTGGCGACGCCAAAGAAAAATTTTTAGCCCGATTTTCCATCATTGTCGTACAAGGTTTTGTTATAAATATATATTACATTGCATTGCGTATTGAAGTGCATAAAAGAACCTACATTATAGGTACATTTGACTAAATAAAAAAAAAACATAACATTACATTAAGATAAGCTTGTATACCAATAAAAATCACTTAGTCATTCAGTTTTGTAGATTTGCATAAATTGAAAACAGATCAAGTGGTAGTTTATCTGAATAAGAATATGTCATCCAGTTCAATGTTCATAAACTAATTTTATTTATCTATATTTCTGCCAAACATCCATTCATTTGATTTTATTATAAAGACGAATATTAAAAAATATCAATTCATAATATTTCTCTAGTAAATATAATGAAAGTGAAGAAAGAATTCATTGATACTTTCTTTGTATGAGTTGTATTAATAAACTAATAATCTACTATTCGTAATCTCACTACATTTTTACCGTTACCGAAGGTGTAATGCAACCGCAACGTGGAAATTCCGATCATGGCGAAACGGTTTTTACGTACTGTTCGACAAGATTTTGCTGTGACGTTATGTCTGGTGTAACTCAGTTATTCTTAAAACCCATGGGCTTTCAACTTATACGTCAGTTGCGATGAAAAAAGTTGATCCTTTAAATAGTCACAATTTGCATTTAATTGTACATAAATATAATTTCATTGTTAAGATAATTGATGTAATACTTATACTATGTACTGAGAGGTTTTTACTTCAGGGGATTTTCACAATTTGCATTTAATTGTACATAAATATAGTTTCTTTGTTAAGATAATTAATGTAATACTTATACTACGTACTGAGAGGTTTTTACTTTAACCATTTCTATTTTGTAAATCCCGTAAAAGGAAATTTTAATTCTATCAGATATAACTTCATTTGATCCACCTTCGAATGTGGGGTTCTGTATTTATGTTTGTTAATTTTTTATATGAATAGCGGACAAACGACGGGGTTAACTGGTGTAAAGTGATTACCGACGTCTTTGACAATCTGCGACACCAGATCTTTGAATAACCACCACCTTGAATAACCCCAAATAATAAGTTTGGAATCACTTAGGATAGAAGCTGTGATGATTTCCCTAAAATTATTAGTTCGTTGTGGACTGGGCTTTTGTTATTGAAATGCTATTTCCAGTATAAGTTAACTGCTTATTAAAAAAAATTGTTCTCTACCTTTTATTGTCCTCCAGCCATTGTTATACTTGAATCCTAAATGCACAGCACCGCGTAAGTAGTTGCCATCGACGTTGTCTTTGGGCGCTCTACTCGTCAAATTGGCCAAGTAGTTTGCCTCCGCTTCGTCATTGATGATGGCCAGGTAAGATTGCTCCGAGTCACACACTTTGTAGGCTTCAGTCCAATTCATAGGAGTGAGGTGAAACTTGTAGCATCTGCCTTTCTGCTCATTGAATTCATATGCTTGAACAATTAAATCACACATAAGTAACTTATAATGATTCGATTATCTTGCAGGAACTAAACGAGTTTTCGTGATAGAGTTATGCGCGAAAACGTGTCTGTATTCGTACGTCATGCACGATTATATGATGAGTAATTTTGTATGAAAATCAAATAATAATAGCATACAATGGGCGTCCACGAATAGGTCGTCCATCGGTCAATATGATATAGATGACTATGACTCGACTATCGCGGTGGATGAGCTCTTTTAATTTAGAAATATGTTCTCGTACGTACTTGTTAAGAGTACGCATTGTACGTACATCAACTTATGTTGAAAGGTTGTTTTGTGTCAGTTTAATAAACTTGAGCGCTCAACAGTCTGAAATTTGTCTCTATTTTTCTCGACTTAAAAATGTAGAGATCAATCGGAAGTCGGAACTCACATTCTATTTACCTAGAAGAATATTGATACAGAATAGCGCGAACTGTTTTTTTTAGCCAACTCAAATCTCGTCCGTTGTCTTAAAGTTCAAATGTAATATCTATATCAGGGGGCACGGCAGTGCTCTCGCCAAGTTGAATAAAAGGGTAAGGTTTTACCTGTATCGGGAATATTGCAGTAGTTGTGCCAGTCCAAAGATTCGAGGGTCTTCTTGCAGATGAAGGGGAACTTCTTGGCGCAGTTGTCGTCGTTGAGCGTACCGTCCTGCCGCATCACCACGCACCCCTCCACACCACCAGCGTCATTGGGCTCTCCGGGACCCCATCGGTCGTATACTTCTGACATTGGTATTCCTGGAACATTTTAAATTTGTAAATTGTACGATCAATCAACGAAATTTTAAGTACCTGTTTATTTTTTCATGTAGGTATAATAATTGTTATAAAAAAGTATCTTTATGGAAACGTATTCGTGAATTAATCCGTTAGTAACTAAGGTCTGTGTGCACCAAGATTTCGGTTATCATAACCAACGGTTAACATAAGCGTTTAGCTTATGTTAACCGTAAAATATGAAAATAAAATTTACTGTTCACGACAACCCGTACGCCGATTAAGGACGTAAACTGGGCGGTTATCTTAACAGAGATTACGTCCGTCCCGTCCTACGGGTTGTCGTGAACAGTAAATTTTACATTTAGCTTATGTTAACTGTTGGTTACGATTACCGAAATCTTGGTGCACACAGGCCTAAGAAGGCATTGCTCACTCTTCATTTCTTGTCTACTTCTTTATCTGTAAGACAGTACCAGTTGACATTTAGATGTTTAGATAGTTAGGTATTTATATTGCAAACACGAAGTAGTACGATTTGTTCAAGTCATCTACGGTTAGATTAGAACTTATCACCTAACCATCCGTTGACCTTCCTATCTGTCATCCAGTTCCTAGAATGGTATCTTTTATTTAATTACTATAATTGCTACTAAAATAATCTGTTGGTCTACACGTTTATAACAAGATACAAACAAGATAGTTATGCATTTTGCACATAGTAAATTCAAAACTTTAAAAGTAATAAATTAAGTATTCATGGCTTAGGTTGGCTTACAGAAAACTCAATTCGTCATAAATATTTTGTGAGTACAAATTATATTATTCACATTTATTTTCGAATTCACATTTATAATGGAATCGTGCGACGAGCGTCAAAATACGGCGACGCGCGTCGACGCTTTATTCCATAATTTGTATAACACAACTCCGTACTATGATTATAGGAAAATATGGATAAATATACTAAAGGGAAAAAGATATCGTGTGTCGACCGTCCTCTGTAAATTGAATCCGAAATTTATGATCGAAGTTTATTTTAAAGTAGGCTTAATTTATTAGCACTTGTGAAACGTCAAGTTACATTATTTGTAGTGACACTGCCACCGGCTCGAAAGGAAAGTCTTGCTGAGCTAGGAAGAAACTCAACAGTTGTTGTTTTAAAATTATTAATTTGTATAATATGAATTATATTATTACATAAAACGAATTAATTAAAAACTAATTAAGGCTTACGGTGATTTTACGACAACGATCTTTAATACCAAAACTATGCAGTAATGACTGGAGTAATGCTTCAAATTAAAATTATTTTCATAATTTCTTATATCCATCTTCAACTTTACTTATTTTATTAATTAGTACAAAGGTAATTTAAATATTTTTTTACTGAAACATAAAACACTTGTTAGAGTTTTTGATACCTACGAATAATTAAAGTGCACAAGCAATCATAACAAAAACGTTAGAAACAATGACCTGACTTAGCAGGTGCTAGTATAAAACTTAAAACACGAGATTTCATTATTATTTAGTCGGAATAATAAAATATTATCTCATGGTATTCTATGACGTCACAGATTAGCTTGTATTTTTTATTCTATTTACAATTGTATTGACCTCAACATATGATTCAGGATACAGAAATGAGACAAAGTAGTAAGTAAGGTAGTGACGTAAGCGTATAATATGACATTTAGCTTGCGTAAAACCATATTAAAGAATCACAATACCTGCTTATTAAAATATTAAGAGGGGATAGTTTTGTTCTATCTTTATACGTAAACATATGATATCATCATTATCAGGATATTTTGACGGCCCAATCGTCTTACATGACGTCCTGTCGTGACTCACAACGTTGCTCGAACATTGGAGCCGCGTTGTAGGTTTAATCTCCATAATATACCCTACAAGAAGGGAGTTCAGGCTCTCTAGACAATAATGTAGGTTTTAGCACCATAATATACCCTACAATAAGGGAGGTCAGGCTCTCTAGACAATAATGTAGTTCTAAATAATGATTTTTGTATATTTACTTTGAAATCCGATGCCAGATGACATCACATAAGCCCAGTTTGTTTGCACCTTAAACCACAATAATTATTAATCGCGAAAGCGATCGCGATAGCAATTACTGCTGCGTAACTGCATAGTAGTACTACATAGTCAAAGTTAAACGAAAAAATTATCTGTAGTCAACTAGTATTTATGCAGAGTCACTACATATTATAAAATAAAGTCCCCCGCAGCGTGTCTGTCTGTTCGCGATAAACTAAAACACTACTGAACAGATTTTCATGCGGATTCCAGCAAGAATTGTTCCTCTTTATTAGAACACACAATAAAGACTGCGATGGTTCCATATGTATATTACAGCGTTAACAATTATTATAATATTATTCTCGAATGCCTTGCGAATTGATAACGCCTGTCCGGGCAACTTTGACCTCTACGAGTAGGTATATATGATTTGATTATATTGTAAACAAAGAATGATGGCGTATAGCATAAAATTCCTATAATTTACGTTACGTTAATGATTTTCGTATATAAGTACATACGAATAATTTTGTCAAAAAACTGTTCTCCCCTAAGTAGTATTAGCTCAGGGCCCAACCAATTCGCGATCCTGTCTTGGTAGATAGAGGTACACTTTACCGACCTATCATTCCACACCTATGGTATGTTAATTGTCTTTTAATATAGATATGGTACCCTTCAAAATTTTAATGAGGATAAGGCAACATTATGTTACAGTCGTCAAAAAAGGAAGTTCTCTTAATTTCATCCCGTGAGAAGTCTACCTAATAGTTAATCGTTCTCAGGTATGTGCGACTAATTCAGTGAGTTCTAGTTACTTAATTTAATAAGTTACTTACATACTTACATTAAAACCTATAAGTGGCAGGTTTTCAGTTTCAGTAAATAAATAATAGAGTTAGGTATGTTTACTGGTTACTCACCATCAACAGTTTCAAACACTTCCTTGGCATTAGGTGTCGATATCCCTATGAAAATCCAACTGAAAGGCTGCGTGATGTTCCAATACTCTAGAACGGCTGTAGCCTCGTCATCATCGTCTGGGTAGAACATCTTGGCACCTTCCATCTCGCACTTGGCCCTCGCTTCGTCCCATGACTTGTGCAGTGTATGGATCTTATAAAAAGCCCTTGTCTCCTTCAAATAATAGTAATCCTTCCGAAAGAACTTCACACTCGCTTGGGAATCTTAAACGTAGATTATTTTATTTCAGTTTAATAAGAATAATTTATATGTATTTAACATTTAAATTCTATCAATTAATTGATTCACAACGATTCACTCATATAAAAAATATTTTTATTAATGTTAAGAAACAAACAAAGAATAATGCGAATTTCTAGTTTCAATTTTAAGATCGTAAACAACAACATTTACTTACTAGTTAAATAAACACAATACTGAACAAGTAAGAATACAAATAAATGTTTATGAGAAAACATTTTTAACGAACGTATTTGTAACGATACGTGTGATCAAAATGTTGTCCGGCACTCGAGTGAAGCTAATCATGTTAAGAACAAGAAGATTCACTTCGCGAGAAACAGGAAAACTAAAATGGCTAACTTGTTTTCACGCTCGCTTTATCTATAATTCTATACTAATATTATAAATCGGTAAAGTTTGTAAGTTTGTAAATAAAGATCTGTCGGGGCTAATCTTCTGAACTACTGATCTGATTTTAAAAATTCTTTTACCAGTAGAATGTTACGTTATCGGTGAGTGTCACAGGCTATATTTTATATTTGTATTGTATATATTACCCGTGTTATCACAGTTTTTGTCGCGCGAGTCGGACCGTGAAATTTATTAAATCTTTATGCGCGTGTGCTGCCTTAGCTATTGGATATAAGTGGAAACATTGTATGAAAACTTTATGCATCCTAAAAAGTTCTACAAAAAAATCCGCGATAGCATATTACGTTTACGTCATTATTTATAAAACTAAACTTAAATCCTTATCAAAACAAATTATTTAATAATCTCAAGGATATTATAGAGATAAGATTTGCCTTTCTATTAGTTATTTATATTATACAGTATGTTAATTAGTTATATAGTTTCCGGAACAAAATACTTTAACCTGCGGGGAAAGAAAGATCTACCAAAACTACGTTTGCCCCCGCCTGCAGCACCATAAAGTATTTAGAATTTTATACAGATATAGTGATCCTTGTTTTTCTCTTTTCAGTTCATAACTTCTAAGCAGTCGGGTTTTTTGTTTTTATAATAATAATTTTATTTGAGACTTTTTAGTTTTAGTTTATGGTATAGAAATGAGACGGTGCACTTAGTACACTTTTTGCCATTTTTTGTAATAAAAAGTAATATGAATATGATATGATATTTATATTTTTGAAATGGTATTTTTACGACCTTTCAATTTTGACAAATTCAACGACACCTCACATGTCAAAATCCGTTCAGCCGTTTAGGCTGTAGCGCGTGCCGAAGAAATGGACATACATACATACATACATACGCTCGAAAAACATAACCCTCCTTCTGACGCAGTCGGGTAAAAAAGGCAGATTAGTAGCAGCTGTAGGTACTTAAGTAGTATCTATTTTTAACAGGGAAAGAACCGTTTGTGTTTAACGGACCAAATTTTATAGAGGTAAAAAGATTATCAAAGGTTCAAAGTGCGAAATGTTTGTTATTGATGTTCTAGCCAATTTTTCATAACTGTAGGTACTTATTTGTTAATTTCGGGCACTTGGACTTTTATGTAGCTTTAAGATTGTACCTTTTTGATTTAGACCATTGCTATTAGTGTGGTATGTAGCTTTAGTGCCTGTTGGTTTTTTGACCTGGTATGCAATGGTGTATTTTTTATAATCATAATGGGGTTCTGCAAGGTGGCTCACTTTCTCCTTTCCTCTTTGCTATTTTTCGTACAAATGATTCTGCCCTTGCAGACGCTTTTTTTATTGGTAGCAACTGTTGACGAGTGGGACCTATTCTTATATATACAAGTTTTTATTAGGTAGATTACTAGAATAACGGCCTTTTTAATTTTAATTTAGTTTCCCAGTCTAGCACCATAAATAAATGCTAAATTGAGTTTTTTTACTATCCATTTCCGACGGCCTCCATGGCGCGGTGCATTTATAAGACGGAGGTCCTCGGTTCGATTCCCGGCGGAACAGATTGAGATTTTTCTTAATTTATCTTGGTCTGGCTGGTGGGTGGCTTTCGCCGTGACTAGTTACCACCCTACAGACAAAACGTACCGCCAGGCAATTTAGCGTTCCAGTACGATGTCGTGTAGAAACCGAAAGGGGTGTGGATTTCATCCTACTCCTAAAAAGTTAGCCCGCTTCCATCTTAGATTGCATCATCACTTAACATTAGGTGTGATAGCAGTCAAGGGCCAACTTGTAATCGATAAAAAAATCCATTTCAGACGTAACTCATTTTGACCGAATTTGACTGCATTCTAGAATTGAATATTAACGACGCGTAGGTATATAAAACAGGATGCCTAACTTTGAACCAAATAGGTTCTTAATAGGGTAAATAATGTTTGACTACATAATAAAAATGAGCGGCACCACGCGTCCGATCATTAAGGAAATATTCCATCTATCATTCATAAATGTACCTACTTTTTTCTATAAATGGTTCTGATGATTTTCAATTATTAAAACATCTATAGGTATATTATTAAAAAATCGAATAAATTATTTTATGATTCCGAGTAGTACAAAGAACAAACTATCAGTAGGGTTTTAAATAAAAAACAATAATATTTTATATTGAGGTGTAAGTTTATTCGCATAACAATGTTTCATACAAATTTCCTCGTTTTGTACACACCTTTTCACTTTTGTTTTGTAGTTTTTATCTTTTATAAAAGTTGACTCTAAAATTTTAACATATCGTCTTGTCTGTTCCCTATATCTAATTCGCTTCACCGTTGTTAAATTATACATAAAAAGGGTTCGCCGAGGCAAAGGAAGGGAATAAAATATAGTAAACTGCGGACAATGAAGAATCGAGAAACGATATACAAAACGTTTCCACAAAATCGGAATGGGCTCTTAACTTGTAAAATCAGCCTTCCAAATCATTCGCCGTGGCACTAGATTAATAGGGAGTAGAAGAAATAGAGCCTCCCGTACCGCCATGACCCTAACTTCAGCGATACTTACAACTTCCGATTCTAAAACGTAGTAAGTTAAGACATCAGATCGTATCCGATATATTCAGAATCGGAAGGTGTAGGTAGTCATTATTAAACACGAGCACAGATAGAAAGAAAATATATAAACATTGTTTAAGATAAATTGTACTTTTTTGTAATAAGATAATTTAAGATTTCTGAGAACGAAAATGTTATGAAATAGTAGTAGATAATTTAAAACGTATTTTCCAGTTTTTATCACTAATAAAAAAATCGAGGTTTCTGAAATCAACCGCGAAATCTACCTGGTAAAATAAATCGTAATTTCATATCAAAACAAAAACTTATGTAGATAACAGATACATTAGATACTATGAATGAAAAGTATAAAATAAAAATTAAATTACAAAAGTTTAGTATCGTGCACAACTTGTGCGAGTTAAAATGAAAATGAATTACTTTTGAGAATGTGAATTGAATGTTCATTCTATCTGCGCCAGGCGGGTAGGGCGGGTAAGGCGGGGAGGCGAGGCGCGCCGGGCGGCGCACTATGTCTGTATACAATTTTTCTAATGGACATTGCACAAATCACACTGGTATCAGCGGACTGGCCGAGGCTGCCAGTTACACCTAAGAAAAATTCGTCACTAAATAACAACTAAATCACTTTAAAATCAATTCAAAATGTACATTATTCATCTTATCCAAGTAAACAAATCTAATCTGCTACAAAAAATTAGCAAATTTAAATACAAAGATCACCTAGTCCGACCTATTATAAAATTAATCGCTTAAGTATTAGAAAAACACGATAGTGGGCAGTGGGCCGTCGCCGCACTTGCGATATATAACTTATTATGCTTCCCGGTGTACATTCAACGAATGAATAGCGAAGGATATTGCGTTGACACATTAAAACTAACAAAAAATTGACTGTACAATTAATATTTTATATGTAAATATTTGTACATATTGCACTCTGAAGTAACAAAAAAATTATTAAGAAAAATCTGTCCGAACGAACAATAATTATCAATTAATTATTATATACGCAGAACAAAAATATCTCAGTAAATACAAATTCAATGTAATCAATTAGTCTCAATCACAATGTTCGTAGCTCGAATATTAATCTAATTTCCTACGGCTTACAAAGCTTACAAAAGATAAATACAGAGGTTCATTTACAAAAAAATATACTTCTACCCAAATTATATAAAAATAACAACAGCCATCTGTACTTTCTTAGATGAATAAAATTAAACATATGTCAAACATATGACAAATAGAATCTAAAGGTATCTATGTACAAGTTGCAAGGGTGGCGACTAGCGCCGCTTCCGACTGGACGTGCCACGTTGGTCACTTCGTACGCATCCGATACGATACACAAATAAACAGATGGACCGAGGCCAGTGGACGCCAGACCTTGGACATTTCATGCAAGCCAGTTTATTAGCTCATGTTCCTACCATAGGCAAATATGATAGGCAACTTTGGAATTAAGAACGTAATGGCTTTGGGAATTAGTCGGTTTCAATGCCCAAATGTAAAACTTTTTATATCAATCTTTGACCATAATCGCCAGACACTTAGTTTTGTGGCAACTATTTGCTAGATACCCTTTCCGGGTCAATATTAAAAAATACGGTTTATACTTCCACGGTAGGTTTATACCTGCTATTTCTCTAAACCACAACTATCTAATCTCCATAATGGTCTATCGTAATTAGCTATGGTAAAATCATGAGCTGATAAACTCATCTTTTATAAAACCACAACGATCTGGCCCCCAGGCTCTCAATCTAAGAATTGAAGGCAAAAGGGCAACCGGCTGTGACAGCGAACTATCAACCACCGCGCGTCGACTCTATACTCGTTCCGGCCCTTCACACCGTGTACGCGATCACTCGCGCCACGCCTTTCGAGCGATATAAACTTATTTCCATACTAATATCCTTTATCAGCTAAAGACACAAATTATATTAGGGTATTTACTTATTAATTTTCTCGTGTGAGATTATTACGTACTTAATAAATCTATTACAATTTCGAAATTGAATAATATGTATCAAATACGACCGGCTGTGCACCGACGGAGACCGTTAACTACGAAGCTATCCGTTATGATTCCCCTACGCGTCAAATAATGTATAACAATTTACTTATCGAATGGCAGTAATATTTGTCACAAACTTGAGATGCAAAGTATATACTGGCTGAAGGGTACGACTTGTAAAACTCACTCACTCGTTCTCAAGGCGCACCCCAGCGGTTCGAGAGCTTGCCGGCGTATGACGCATCTCAGTTATAAGGCATTGTATCATAGCATCACCCGTGACGTATTCCCTAACCCTCCTAGACATATACCTATATTAAAGGTGTCATATAAAATCCGCTATGACCATTCATACACGCACCATGAACATACGCATAATGGCAGTGTGTGTTGTCGATGCGCCCCTGCGTAGAGACGTAAGACACTCCAGTGACGTTTGTGCTTCGTTAATTATTATTATTTTAGAAACCCCCTACTGCTACAATAAAATTATATACAAGTCGAAAAGATGTATTAAAAAGCGGACTAGCGCGCGGTCCGCGGTGCAAGCTCGATCGTCTTACGCTGAATTCTTTATACGTATATTAAGAAATGCTTCCAAAAACCTCAGGCATACGTATTATGTAAATTTACAACACACTTAGTTGCATGTAAAGAAGACACATTCAACACGCACCAGACAGATACTTAAATTTATATCTTAATCGCATTAAATGTTAATGGATGGTGAAGTATAGGCGAGCGGTGAGTAATGTACACCTAAGTTAGAGCGCGCTTCGCTCTAGCTAGACTGCTAGAGCGAGACGCCGACGACATCGAAGGTACGGACACTGTACAGCACAACGGGGCCCGCGGCGCTTACTGCGGAGTTGCATGTAGCTGAACTTTCGCAAAAACCACAAACAATTTTCAAACAAGATTTTTCAGTACGAATTTCTTTTTTCATTGTATGTTACAGAAGTTCATGAACTTTTGTAAAATAATGAATAAATAGGTGCAATTTTAAATATTATAAACTTAAATGTATCCCAGGTTATCGTTATTTTTCTTAAACAATCCAAGCCACAATGCAATCACGCACTAAGAGCACTGATTTCTCTATGACATTTTGACTACGTATGTGACGTCATCAGTATGTATGACGTCAAATGTCAGTTCAAACGTCATACAGAATGCGGGCCATCGCGGGAAGTTGTCACGGGGTTCAAACATCAAATTGCCCAGCGATAAACGGAAAACACGCTTAATTTATGCTTCAACAACGCTTACGGGTAATTGAGATCGATTAATTTTAGGCTCTATATACTATGATATTCCATTCAACAATGTAGGTACGCAATACAGGTAACGTGAAATAAGGCATTTCGTATGTGTAATAAAGGAGAAACCCGACATTGGGACAAACGTTACAGAAATGTTTTTTATTTTTATATTTTACTATATTTCCCCATTTGAATAATAGCCGAAATGGCAATGACAAAGAAAAATAGCTTATTCTATTGACATTGGATGTCATCTTTCAATATTGACAGCGCGCATTTGCAAAGACAATTTTAGAGAAAGAAGAGCTAGAGTAGTCGATTTTGAACTTGAATAAAAGCTATATTTTTAGATTAAACTGAATAATTGTTATTAAATGAACATTAAAATAATCACTAACTATTACAAATAAGATTTTGACAGAAAAAAGCCAATAAATAAACTGGTTTGATCATTGTAGATTTTTATGAAAATTAACCTGTGTTTTCTTTACATGTTCTTATTTATGACCAATTTTCATATCTGTAACGTCAGACCCAAGTTTGAATGGGAACCAGTCTTCTCCTGTGTATAGTGGGCAGTTTATTTACCTTAATGTGACGCGTTTGTAGTGATTGACTCTTACAGTATACTCGTAGCGGGGACAGATTCATTGGACACCACATTGCGCGCACGACCAATATCATTTACTTTAATTCTATACCAATATTGTTCCCATAATCAGTAAGCTCGGCCAAATATTTCGATAGATAAACATATGGACAAAAATCAGCTGCCGTTAATAAATTTTGGATTGCACTCACTTTTTATTAAATAAAAATATATAAATAATATTTACATAATAAAAATCGAAGTATGGGGACTATATCTTTAACACCAAGTACCTATATAACAGCTGCCCGATCAACGCGCGCGCAATATGAATGTATTAAAAAAAACGATTCAAAAATAAATATCAACTGGGATATGAAATCTGTCCCCGCGTCTATTTAACAACAAGTGACACAAATCTATTCTGTTTTGAACCTATACATATACCTACGGTTACATTGCACTCGGAGGTAAGTGAATCATCCTGTATAATTGGACGCCAGCACCCGGCGCTACGGACGACCAGCGACAACAAACATCCAGAGTCCCATAAATAAAAATATTACACGTATCCTACACTTATCATAAGTTAGAAAAGTCATACGAAAGGAGACTGTCCTTATGTTATGGTTAATGTACATCATACATACAGATTAGAAATCCCTTAACATTTAAAGTTACCACTTAGTTTCACAATTGAAAAAATCAAAATTTTACACGTAACTTCGATTTATAATAAGAGTTATATGATCTTGAAAAATGGGATCCGACAAAGAAAACATTTCAGAATGAGTACACAATTTTGTAATATACACAGATAATAATTTATTTAAAATCCATATAGTGTATATATTATGTAGAACAAATAAAGGGATTAATTATTGAATGGTGTACATCAACCAACCAACTCGGACAGTCCCAATTCGAACATAGTCAAAGAGATGACGCTAGCACGCTCGAGCAATATGTTAACGAGCATAGTAAAGTAAACTCGATACGGGGCAGTGTGATCATAGTAGAAAATGAATCACTCTGTATATGTACACTCAACATCAACTATCAAAAAACACTCCAAGGAGAATCCGGTGACATTATGAAAGCTACTGCGACAGTAGAACATCTATATATGTAATAAGACGCACTTATCTCAGCCTACCTAAGATACTTCAACATGTATAAATGTAATCACAGCAATAAATTATAATTATTCGTTAAGGGACGCGGGCACAGGACAATGGAACATGAGTCGGAACTAAAATCGACAGGACACGATAACGCGTGACATAAACTATATATAAACAAACACGGAGCGGGCAGTGATGGCCGATACAGATGTATGCCTTAGTACACCAGCACTGGACGTAGCAGATTATATCTCAACTTGGACCTTATTTATTTAAAGACAAACCTTTTTGTGTGAATAATCAATCCAGACAAACTAAAGTTCTTGTATATGACATTAAAATCATGAGGAGAAACAGTGATAAATAGATTGGTCGGCATGTCAGATTTCCTTAACAAAAATATTTGCCAAATTAAAAATCATTCACTCACCAAAAATTATACTATATGTCTCGTTTTTTTACCGTATATATATACGATTTATCTTTTGTAAATGACATACAACATCTATTTATCTATTTATTTCTTTGTCTAATTAATAAATTATTATAGTCACTTGCTCCTTGTGCAAGTGAAGTGTGACATCCCAAATAGTACAACTTACTTAAAGTTGCAATGCTTTTAATCAAGAGTACCCTCATTTTTTTTCTCAATTTATCATTTACTGTACAAAATATTTGATTTTTTAATTCCTATTCTTTGACAAGTACTTTTAAGTATATGTATATCCATCGCTTGTGTACACACGCATACTATCGTTTCATATCAGCCATCGCTGCGGGCAAACGAACAACAACGTCCGGGCGCTCGCGGCCCGCGGTCGTTCGCGGACTTCACAATATCAATATATATATATATAAATCGAAAAATGTCAATCAACGTACAGTTAATTTTGGTAAATAAACATAACTATCAACGTTTTTTCACCCAATAGAAACATCTCTTTCATATATTACTTTCAATCTTTTTATAACTCTCATAGCGTACGTATGCGTAATTTAGGAGGGTGTACTATAGAAGTCTTATCATACGGTCGTATCCGAGACCGACTCGGTATCCAGTCGTATCCTAAACTATCAACACTAAATATATTCTCGGAACGTTCAACAGCACATATATTCACTATACTCGCATCGCGGTCGGTCACCGAATACGTACGATCAGGTACCTCGGTACCTTTCTAAGTGGTAAAACTCACTGTCCTTATAAATACGTTTGATCATCCATCACTAGTGTCACTTCACTTTACTTAAACTAGCCAGTCTATGAGCGTTCTCTCCGGAGGGCACTTCCACACGGCGAGCGCCCCGCACCTCGCACCGCACTACTACATCTCACTGCTGAACTCAGTAACGGTTACATCGACTACAGTACAGCCACTTGCATGTTAGGTCCCCCGCACACAATACTGTCAATAGAGTAAGGGTGCTCAGCAATATTACATTATTATTCCTAAACCCTACTTTATTGACAATATTATATTAACAATATTCTGAGCCTTTCAATTCGCGTAAATTAATTTTACAACACTGATGTTCGTTATCCGAATAGCCGCCCAGCTTGTTTGCGCATGGCTGCGTAAACATTTTTTTTATTATTACAAGTTAGCCCTCGAGTGCAATTGCACCTGATAGTAAGTGATGATGCAATCTAAGATAGAAACGGGCTAACTTATTAGGAGTAGTGTGAAATACACATCCCTTTCGGTTTCTACACTTCGTACCGGAACGCCAAATCGCTTGGCGGTATGTCTTTGACGGTGTACTTTGCGCAAACGATTTAAACTAACTGCAGGGCGGCAATTCTATAAATCGTTGACGAAACTCAGCAGTGTCACTTCCGACTCTATTTATCTCTATCTAAAATGAGTCCGAACAATATAAATTGGCAATAAAGGGCGTTGAACCCTCGAGAGCTCATAAGTTTTGTCTGTTGGCATTATTGTTAACACTGCCAACCGGCGAAACTTATTATGGGGAAGTGAGACTCACGCAGTAGATTGCAAATGCGTAGGTAAGAGAGAGATGGACAGTAGTTTGTCTGCTCCTTTGCTCTCGAGGGTTCAACGCCCTTTATTGCCAATTTATATAGTGTGAACTATAGAGGGAGACGGAGGAGAATTTGACTCTGTTGAGCGTCATCACAGAATAGCACCAAACTTTATACAATCCATACTTAATCCGTAATTGTACAATTAAATACAGGTTTCATTGCTGCGCATATTGTATACAATATTCGCTCTCATCGCATTTTCAAAATTTTACAAATATTATCGCCCCTACCTACATTACAAGTGGTTCCACGGTAACCAACTATCACATCATTAAATCATTAAAAAAATAGGCGTTACTAGAATGAAAACGCTTTCTATTGCACGCGCTGTCGAAACGACAGTAGACTTTTACCATGTAAACGTGTTCAAGCTATCGTTTCAAGAATACTTAGAAAGCGTTCAGATCTAGCCGGCGAGTTATTCAATGGCGATACCGTTACTGACGTCAGCAGTGTTACTTTGACGAACTGTCACAGTCATTATTCCACACTAAACTCCCTCAAACTTACATCTCGTTTAAGTTGCTACATTTTCGTTGCTAAAGTATTCCAACAAAAGAACTCGATAACGAATGTCAGACACATTTATCAGTTCAAATTATTGTCTATGAACTATTTAATCTAAAACAACTAAATGAAAAGGAATATCCGGGAAACGATGGCATATAACGGTAACTGTGACATTTCTCCTCATACAAACACATCGAAATATTAACGTAGGATAGTACGAAGATGCGGAACGAAAGCCCGTGTAAGTAAAGCTTAGACGTTGTCCAGAATGAGCGAATCCGCTGCGAATATTCGCGCGAACATTCGACGTGGATTTGTTTAGAAGTTCGCGACAAATTCGCGCTTTCTGGGTGAGGTCTTTGACCGTGACCAGACTGAGCGAATATGCCGCGAATCGTTGCGCAAGAGTTTAAAGAACGCGATAGATTATTTATTATTGTGTTAAATTATTGAAAATAAAAAGGAGAAGGCTAGTAATTTGTGTATGTTTCATTGTTGAGTTTATATTATTTTCATTTAACATTATACATACATTACAATTCACACACACACTGTTCTTTGTATGCATGTTAGGCTAATTATTTCTTTAGTATGTTCCAAATTTCGTAATATGAAATTGTTCAAATAATAAAGGCGGGAATTCTGAGTAACAGGTTTTTAAAACTTTAGAATTCCCAGCACAAGTGTAAAAATGACTTCTTTTAACAATAAATTTCTTTTCATTTCAAATAATCTATCAAACTCAAATCCTCGTGGACGTATTGTACAGTTGAAGACAGCGAATTCGCGCCTTCTGGATGCGGTCTTAGAGGCCGCGCGGTGTCACGCGAGCGCGCGCGGCGCGTGTGCGGGCGCGCGCGGCGCGTGTGCGGGCGCGCGGGGGCTAGAGGTCGCTGGGGTGCTCGAACACGGGCGGCGGCTGCGACGCGTTCACGTCCGCCACGTCCCAGATCTCCTCCAGGAACGGCGGCAGCTTCCTGTTCTTCAGCTTCAGCGAAATGCACATGTTGGAGTTCTGCATCCCTAACGAACGGAGCTCCGATAGAACCGACAGAATCTTCCCGAACATGACCGGACACCGCGTGGAGCCGCTCTGCTGGTTTAGTATGTACACTCGCAGCGTGTTCAGGTAGTACCGCTGGATCTCCTCCACTAGCTGCGGGTTCTCGAGGCCGGGCCGATCTGAAATTATAATAAATTGAATTGTTAAAATCGACCCCTCCTGAATTATGCATGGTTGGTGAATTACTTATGTGGCGAAAAAATACGACTTTAGACGAGCGTCGCGGCGAAAACTATATAATGATGCCGTCGCGGGATTCAAATTTCTGGGGAGGAAAAAATTCGGATGACGGAAATCGGATTTGGTACATAAGCTGTCAGTTCGTTGACTACACTTACAAATATATTTTATAATATATAAATCACTTATTCGGATCAGATACAATGCATTAATACGCAGTCATTAGCGACGGCATTAGGGTAGAATATAATTTCAAATCCTTCTCCTATGACTTATATAATCTTTGACTCTTCGTTTTAAAATAGCCTTATGATGATTATGATCTTTGGTATCATAACGTCGGCATTTCAAATATCACTTAGTGTGATATGATTTCGTACCTTTAGATGATTTTGTGTTAATTATGGAATGCCTTTCCAGCTTTCGTTTTCTTCATAACCTAAAACGTGGGTATCATCAAATCTAGACTGCATAGGCACTTTCTAGATAAGTGCATTCCCTGTGGGTTGTATCTTCACATACAATCAGACGTAACCATATCCAATCGTTAGCCTATCATCACCATCATCACTTGGTGCCATCTTCCGAACAAAGTTTGGCAATCAATATGCGAAAAGCTTTCCTATTATCCACAATTCGCTTTAATTGTGGGTAATTAAGTGGTAGTTAGCTTATATATAAAAAAGATTCAGACCTGAGAAGATGACTATAGCCGTCAAGAGCGCGTAGTGCACGTTGTCCCACGACATGGCGTACATGCACCGGCAGAAGTGCAGCAGGTTTTCGATGACGTAGCCGAAGCCCGCCTTGTTGTATATCTCGCGCGTGTACGCCTGGTTGTTGGCGAACATCACGCTGTCCGTCGACAGGTCGTACCGCCGCGACACTCGCAGCATCATCACTTCGCTTGAACACGCCTGCGACACAATCAACTCGTTAGTACTCATTGCTCAAGCTCACCAAAATCGTACCCCTTAAGGGTCGAGACACACAACTGCAAAAAATCAGCAGATTGCGTCGCTGCGTTGCGGCGTCGCTAAAAAGAACATTTTACCGTCTTATAATTGTATAACCAGTTCCTCGTGATTTTTAATTGTAAATAAACGTGTTGATCGTTATAAGAAACTTAATGCTTATTTTTACTAAGAAGACGTGACAAAGAAGATACTGTATACATCCATTATGCCGCTAAAATCGTCGCAAACGCCACTGCAAAATGTATCGGCACGGCCGCCGTTTTGGCCCTATGTAAATAATACTGCAATATTGCCGGAAAAAGGTCCTGTAAAATCGAGGTTGCATAACCTTAACACAGATATTTTGAATAGTCAGAAGTCAAGTATTATCTCAGCCCATGGATATTACAAGTATATATGCAATGTTAAAGTATATTATTATTATTTTAATATTTGTACATTCTTATACACCTGTTTTTGTTTTGCTATAAAACTTTATAAACTCGATATAATGTACTCTATCTTGTAAAGGGAAAGGGCGTTGTCCCTCGAAAGTGGTTCGACCAGACAGGTACATTTAATGTGTTAATGTCGGCACATATACGAGTATGTTTCCCTTGAGCTACAATATTTCACCGGCAAACGTTTTGTTCGATACATTAATGGCTACAATTCTGGCGTATTTTGTTATAATTCCATTATTGCACTCTCAGGACACAAAAAATTATAGTTCTTAATTGTTAATAGAAAAGCTGATAGTTACGGGCGTGGGATTCTATCAAATTATAAATTTTGTTCAAGGTAATTGTTCAATTATAAACTAGATTTTCGGGAGAAAATTATTGAAAATGAAAGTTCTTTTTCGTGTTTCAGATATTTCTCAACACCATCGACATCTCAGCTGATTATTGATAATTATCAAAAAAACAACACTGTCGAACACTGTACAAGTTTTAGGCCGGGAAGGAATGACCATCCAAATTCATCCCAGCTTGATTATTATGTCATTCGATACAAATCTAATAATCTCAGTTGAAAGAAAAACGAAAATCTGAAAAATGCAAAACCTAATAATTTTTCTTGAAAATTCCATTTCATTTACTCGTTTTTGAATTTAAAATAGGTAATGTTATTTTTTCTTATTAGTCCAAAGAAAAAAATTCAATAGTTCTTTAAAAAATTAGATTATTCGTAATGTTACCTTTAAAAGTGTGATTTGGTCGGGCTGGGAGATCTTCGCAAACCCTGGCAGGCCTTTAGCGAACTCGACGATGAGCTGCACTGTCAGGATTGTCATCTCGGTGATCTGACGGAAGGGCAGGTCTGACGCCTCGCCGCCTAGCTCCTCGGAGTCTGCCTGCCATGTCTACAAATATTACACTCTTTTCAAGATTTTCTATAATTCCCAAATATACTTTATTGAGTTTTTATTGCTATCCCCAAACGATTGTTGGAATTTTTAATGAATGATATTGCATGATGGCTAGATAAGTGACGTCATTCTAAATCCATTATGGCGAACTCCAAATAACAGCCGTATTTGCATGTACGCCATGATTAGTGTGTACAATGAATGGATTTGCTGGGAATAAGGCAGTAAACGTGTTAAAAAACAAATATATCTAGTAGTGGAGTCCTTCAACAGGATTCATTCGGGGAAGTACTATGAACATGCTTATTTCTCGTGCCATGCAGCATTGCTGTTCCGTTTGAAGAAGATGTATGCTGGTAATATAACAGCCAAATAAGGCTACATACCGATGACTTAGATTGATATACCCAACAATGCATTGTAAGACATGTTCCAAGCATATTGACACACACACACACCAGAAAAGTGTTTATTTATTATAGTCGATAGTTATCCACTTAATACTAGATGGCTAGTATATTTAGTTAAATGTAGTTGTTCTCACCTGTGTAACCCTTTTGAGATCTTCCTCTGAAGGCTGGTCGTACCCGTCTTGGTACCACACGAGCCTCGCGATCAAGAACTGCTGGTTGGGCGTTAGTGGAGGGATATTCTTTAGCCTGTTCTGTTCCAGGAGCTTCTCGGATAGGAACCGCGGCACCACTTCGTGCTGCAAACATTCCAGCTTCACGTAGGAAACAACAAACATTAATCATTTGTCGTCGGTTAGAGAGAGAGATAGAGAAATGAATAATGCATGCAGTTCAAATAAAGGAAATCAAATATTCTTTGCGAATTAAAAATCAAATGTAAAATATTTTTGTGCTTAATAACAATTAGCAATCTACTTAAACAACTATTATAAATATGATAGTAACTCTGTTTGCCTGTTTGTGACCCAATCATGCCAAAATGCCAACTGATTTAAATGAAATTTGGTAGAGAGTTCAGAGCTTAAGAAAGGCTGTCTTTTTCGAAGAATCACAAAACGAAACTTTTTGCAGACAGAAGCCGTTAGTTAAGTATATAATATAAGTATTGTTAACGTGAACTAATGAACCGATTTTGAAGATTTTGCAAGGGCTATTTTATTTTGTTAGAGTTAGGCATTTAAGGAAGTATTCCTGGGATGCCTTATGTCAACTGTTGCTCTGTTTATAGGCGAGTTGCCATGGCAATCTATTATAAAATAAAGTCCCCTGAAGTCTGATCTGATCTGTCACCAATAGATATAAAGTGGGCCCTGAGGAAGGTTTTAGCATATAGTTTGGCTAGGTTTTGTCTAAATTGACTAAAATATGACGATAGTTAGATGTGTTGCGCCATAATTCAAGGATAGTTTGTTATACCCATTTTGTCTTTAAAAAGTCTTTTCTTGATCTTGGAAGTACATTATTTGCTTCGCAGACGTTATTTGCTAGTTATAACTATAAATAATATAGTAGTCTGATGATGAACTTACAATCCTAGCAGCTTCAGGCGGCGGCGGATCGCACTGCATAATGGGCGGCATGTGGTCATCCACTGTCGTCGTGCTGACCGGCAGTTTGTCCTTCTCCCTCTGAGCTTTCTTCTCTTTCCGCTTGGCGGCGCACTGGTTCTCTGGCACTACGCACTCCGGCCTCATGCCGACCGCGAGGCACTTCTTCAGTCTGCACTCCTGGCATTTTCTCCGCATGTACATATCCATTTCGCATGCATGGCCGAACTTGCATATGTACACTGCGTTTTTGGTGACGCTCCGTCTGAAGAAACCTGAAATGTTAATCATAATTAGTGGTTATTTACATTAATTGACAAGCGCACGATTTTCATGCAGGCATGTAATTTTGGTAGTGTAGGAACTACCATTTGAATGACGATTTTGGTATTTTTTTTAATAGGATCGGAGGTTAGCGATCATTAAGTACTTTAACTTTATGGCTGCTACTCGAAACAGTGTTCTGGAGCTCATGTTAAACCATTGGCGTAAGTTCTTGAGCCAGGATATGCATCTACCGGATGAAAGGGTGCAAATGCTAAATGTAGCTTAATTCTACTATATTTCTATTGTTTAAATTACTTAACTAGATTAATACGTTTACAACTACATTAACTAGGCACCTACTTCTTTACAAGTCGTTCTCTCATTTATTTATTAACAATTATTTTTAAAATTTTTAACAATGCTAAAAAACACTATTAAAAATTTATAAAAAAATCCATTCCGCCTGCTGCGGGGCCCGGGGGTCCTAGCAATCGGTGGTCAGGACTCCAGAGTGAGGAACCTCCTCACAATACGCGCCGTTTCAAGAATTACTGCCTTCTGTATCCGATCCTTGATCCAACAACTAAACGAAAGCTTTTTAAGATATTCGTCAAAGCTTTTCGCTATAAGACCGTTGACTGAAACGACTATAGGAACAATCATTGTTGAATTAACATTCCACATGGCGGTAATCTCAGTCGTTATTATTATCTAAATTCTACCTATGTCCCGGGCATTCAATTCGAAAAGTACTCTACATCCATACTATTCTAGACTATACTCTATCCTTGTCTTTCATTCAAATTCGTTACAAACATCCATCTATATTATTTACAAACATCCATCCATATTATTTACAATTTACATTTATAATATTAGTAAGATTTAAAAAGAGCCTAAACATTAGGTAAAGTACCTAGACGCACTTTTAACCGTGATAAGATAGCACAAATAAGAAAGGTTGTCTTAAGGGCGTCGGCCATCGACTCTAAACTTGCGAGGTGAATGTTTCTTACATCAAATAAACAGATCGCGTAGTTTAGAGGTTAAAAATAAAGACGTATTAACGAACGCATGGCCGTGAACACAATACATCGGTTCACTGAATTACATTAGCTTGCATTTAAATCACTATTCACTAATGAGAATTACATACACCTATAGACATTAAATGACACAGATTACACAAACCTATAGAAATTAATAAGCCGGCTCAGGAGCGTTGTGTTGGAAGTTCCTAAAAAGGCTTATGTTCAGCAGTGGACTACCACCGACTGATAATAATGATGATTGCAGGGCCAGGTATAAGGGAAAAAGGTCCAGGAAGGAGGTCTCCAACTAGATGGACAGACCTGGTGAAGGCGGCAACTCAAAGACCCATAACCGAGTGTTTGCTACCAATCGACAAAAGTGTAGAAACATCGCAGCAGCCACGATCGCTCTGCCAAGAGTGCACGACTAAGAAGATAGAGATTAACATCAGTTGTGCCACCGAAACCAATGAAAACAAAAGAACATCCTTCCCAAACTACAGAACTGAAAATCCTCGAAAATATGGCAAATTTTTCCGTCCGATATCATTTTTCGGTCTTTTTTTTAAGTTCATTTTATTTTGATGAAGGGCCGCGATATAAATGTGCCCAGTGGTTTCACCCGTGTAAATTCCGTTTCCATGCTTGTATTTAAATTCATCCAAATCCATCCTACAATCTTCGTGTTGCAGTCATATGTGCGGTGGATCTATAAGACGGAAGTTCTGGGTTCATTTCCCGGTAGGGCCAATTGAGGTTTTCTGAATAGGCCTAGGTCTGGCTGGTTGGGGGAGGTTTCGGCCGTGGCTACTTACCACCCTGCCGACAATGACGTACCGCCAAGATCATTAGTTCCGGTACAATGTCATGTAAAAACCGAATGGATCTGTGAACAAATTAGCCCGGTTCCATCTTATATTGCATCACTAGATGTGATTGCAATCGAGGGCCAACTTGTGGTAAATAAATAAAAAAAAAATACAGACTCGTACTGTATAGTCTGCAACTTTTTATAAAGGTGCAATTTATTAACACGCAGTACGGCGCTGACCTACCTACTATATTTTAAAATACATGATAACAACACAGGAAGATGGTATGAATCGAGTAGACGAGCAGACGGGCAGCAGACGGGCATTGTGACGTTCCGTCTCGCCTCCAATACCTACCCACACTGTGCGTTGAGCTAACAGCCTTGATAACCGATACAATGCGCCAATTCACTGCTAAATTGGCGCATTCGTGGGCACGTTGGGCAAGGGCTGGGTGATATCGTTTAGCGTACAATCGTAGTAAACTTTGCGCCAATTGTGTGGATGCTACTGCAGTTGTTTTGTAAGCTTGGAACATTTGTCGTTGCCAATGGAAAGTGGGCCGCTACAGGAAGTATGTGTTACGCCAGGATAACTGCAGTGTTATACTTAATATTTATCTATGTAAACCGACAATTAACTATTTAATTCATTGCGAAAATATCACGACACGACTGTATGAATAGAAAATAATAATCAATCCTGCATGTCACTCCTACAAGTGAAAGAGAGAAAGAATCTAATGAGATCATATTATTGAAGTTTTTTACAGCTAAACTTGCTTGACGTACATACGAACATGAGTCAAAAATTATAATCCTTCTTAAGCAGTCGGTTGTCCAAAAAATGAAGAGGTGACAATAGAAATGAGGAACTTCTTTAAATTGCAAATGATCTCAGGATATAAATCAAGATCGCACACCTAAAATGCATAACGAAAAACGAAGCATTTATACCTGAATAAAGCTTAAAAGCCCGGAATTTAGAAGTCAGAGACACCACTCGTAGCTTGCAGTTGCAAATATTACTATGATGTCGCGTTAAATATTTTCTTTAGGTTTCCTTACCTTTACATCCTTCACACGTGAGCGCATTGTAATGGTACCCGGAGGCCCTGTCGCCGCACACCAGACACAGCTCCTCTTGCTGGCGAGGCGCCGGGCCCTTCTTCTGCCGCCGCGCCTCGCCGTCTGTACTGCAGCCGTTCACGCTTGATGCAGGGGACAGTTCTTCGCGACCTGGAATAGAGGAGAAGTAACTATTAGTGATATTGTAATAGAACCGAGTGAAGGAATAAGCTCCCCATTATACCACACACTAGTTTATTACTGCACTCGGTCGATTGATGACTCGAGTCGAAGACAACCGCTGATTACTTTAGCCTGATCACAAAGGCCTAGGCAATGATGATATTAATGGATAAGTGGAAAGGTGAATTGAAAATCAAACTCAAAATAATATATTTCAAGTGGGCTCATTTAAACAAGAACTTTTGAAAGATGGAAGTACTAAACAGGAATTCAACCGAAATTCTGAAATTAGACTCGACAGCATATATGTACTATTCAACTAGGCTTGACATCAATAAGGAATGGCAACTCAAATTAGAGATTAGTACAGTAATAGCATAGTTTCTAGTAGTCTAGTACGAGTAGAGTATATCTATGAGAAACTAGGCTAAAGGAAAGCAAATGCACAAGATTTTAATAAACAGATAATTCTATGAAGGTGTTGCGAGAATTAGTTCATGTTGTTTTTACTACATACAGTGGCTTGTGAAATAATGTTTATTTGTACAGCCAAGTTGTAAACATTTAACAGGTTACTCCCCAAAGTTTAATGTGTAACATATCAACAACAGGTTTTAATGCAACTGCGCAATAAACGAAGCTCGAGTCCGGTGGCCGGTGGCCCACACGGCGCCGTGTTGAGAACATCTAAAATCGGACGCTATAAAATTTGCATACATTTCACGAACCATTTGTAGTCAGCGAACGGGTAAACATCACTTTGGAGTCAAGTGAAAAATAAATATTTTTGACTTCAATAAAATCCTTATATCGGGTCAACAAGTAATTTTTATTACTTATGAGAATAAGAATCGTAAACTTAAAATTAAAAGTAAAAGGATTTTGAGTAGAGAAGTCTGAGAAGCAGCTCATAATAAACTCAACTAGCTTTTAACTCTTTTTATCGTTATGATATCCTTTACGCCATAAAAAGCTTATCAAGAAGCTTTTTGTTTGACATAGAATGACCTTATTCAGAAATATACCTGTAATTTAATTTGGCTATTAATAAATTTTAACATCGTATGAAATCGGCCTTAAATGATGCATTAATTTCATTTTGTAAGCACTACCAGTTAATTTGCGCTTTTATTATACTAAGTACTACTATTACAGTCACTTTTTTATTTGATCAAGTCCTTTATTTTCTCTACATAGCTTTAGATGCAACGTTCCTTATACGAGATGCTTTATGCCAGTAACGAGATACGACTTGTATGTATAAGTGATTTTCGGTGGTAGTTTGGACGTTTCCTGCCCAAACAAAAGGTGGCTAGAGTCACCGTCCGCATACTAATGACATTTGGCACCAATTTTGTATTCGACGTGCACGTAAGTGTATGCGATGCGCAGTGGAAAATAAATCGCCGCTTGTCAATCTGTTTGAACTTAAAAGTTTAAGTCAATGTGATTTTTGTATAACTAACCTTACTCTAACTTTTATCAGATCAATATGAGCTAAGCTTATGGGGAATGGCAGTTTGGTAGACGATAAGATTAGCTTTTTGAAGAACTGAAGAAATGTAGACGCCAGTAAAAAGGCCGATGCAAAATACTTAATTAAATATCAATTCGTATTTTGTAGTCTTCAGTTCACGGTTTTTAATGATGGACAGTGATGAGGTTTTTATTTATTTAACTAATAATATCTGGATGACGGAGCTTTGCTGGGTATTTTTTGGAAATTACACGTTTGAAACCTAGCTAAATCAATTAAACACTTTCGAAACCTCCTACATTACAAATACACGAAATAAGTTCTCGTGTACTCGTTTTGTATAACCTTTTAACACGCTGACTGCTGGGAAAGCAAACTGCCCGGAGATTTCATTGTACAAACTTTAAAAAGAGCAGTTTATGTCTAAAAATAAGTTCTGCACATTTGCCGAAATTAGGTATATTTCGTGCCTCTATATAGTAATCCACAACTAAAATAAACACTCAACTAAAAAAAATAGCCAAAAACATTAATAACGTCGAAAGAACATGAAAAAAAACAGCCAAATCGACGCCAGATTTGTGAGTTTCACGTAAAGCGAAATAACCGACCCGTGCAAGGTTGTTTAGCCTCTCTCTAGCAATTAATTTTTATATATACCTACATTTTATTATGGCCATTAACCAGAGTTGACGCGGGTCGGTGGCCTTTACCGTGTCGTTGCGTAACCGGCTGAAATGATTGCCGCCAAAAAAGTGGCACCACGTGAGATGTCAGTTCGCCGGTCCGTATCAGCGGCCATATAATCACTGTACATTACTTGCTGGCCTTTAATATTCGTTGTTATTTAAGGGTTTTGAGATGTAGGCGAGGATTATTAATAGGCCGAAGCATACATATATGTATTATTTAGTTTTACCGTCGTTCTGAACGTAACTGAAAACCGACAGTAATTTACGAAGGTACCCAAATGGCTACTTAGTACCTATCTCAAAACTGTGCCTGAAACAAAGAACATAATAGACATTGTACTGCGTCCTTTTAAAGATCCAGTATTTCATACATGAAGTACGAACTTTCGCTTTTGTAATATTAAATTATCGAAAAAGTTTTTGATTTATTTGTAATACTACCAGCTTGCTGGCATATTTGCTAATAACTTTCTACACTTTGTTTTCAACAAATGTTGATATTGCGTAGTAGAAAAATTGTGACCTTAATCCTATCGAATTTATTTAGTACCTCATCAAAAGGAGAGTGGCAGATAAGAATGTAAGTCAGCTAGAAAGTGAAATTGAAAAATTGATATTAGAAACAGTTCAAAACTTTACTGCTGACGATTTGCGGCGTGAAGTCAATCATGTAAAAAGAACAGAGCAAGAGTACTGGACTCGAGAGGATGACGACAATGGCCCTTTTAGCTTCATAATAAATTTTGCTCTTCGTATTTTTTTCGTACTTCTACAATACGTAATAGTTAAATACTTCTATAGTAACTCCTTTTTATTTTTTTTTTAAAGAAAGTGATATTTTATTACAGTAAAATCTTTTTTACAGATACTTGTACTTGTTTACATAATATTTATTTATATCTCTGATAGTCGAGTAGATTACTCAAAGTCACAAGAGTGTGAAGATGAAAATGCGTTCCAAAATGGCGGTAGCTTTGTTCTTATTGTTATTTGAATCACATTATATAGAATATGCTAGGATAGCAAATTTTTAAGTCCAGAGATAATATTTTGTTTAAATCTGGGTTATTCTTATACTTTTTATTGCCATATTAATATTGTTTTTGTATGAAGTTTCATGAAATCTTTCGTTTGATTGGGTATTAACTTTTATGAGACAGCCAGTTAACAATAACAACTATTCGTTACGTAAAAGGTAAACAAGATAAAAATCAAGGTTTTATTTCAACTTATTTACAATCTCATATATAATTATTACATATTGAGATTTATTTTAATTAAGTGAAATTCAAGTTTATTATTATAACTTTATACAAAGGTTAACATAAAGTTCGTTGTTGTAACTTTATACCTCAATAGGTTATCGGCTAAACGCAGTACACAAACATATTTAAAAAGTTAAATAAAAATATAAATCCTTACTAATATTATGAAAGCGAAAGTTTGTATGTATGAATACCCATATTATATAACCCATATTTTATCCCAAAATTCCCACGGGAACGAGAACTACGCGAGTGAAACTGGGGGCATTCTCTAGTAAATAATATTTATACTTAACAAATAAAGGTCTGGTTCTTTGAAACACTACCTTTCAAAGCCACAAACTAGTCGCTACTAAACTCTACCTCTAGGTGCTATATGTTGGCAGCATTGTATACTATAGACAATACAGTGGCCTTATTTGCTGTATTGTGGTACCGCGTTTAAACTATAGATAATAGACTAGGTACGAGTACCACTCGTCGAGCAAAAATGGCGGGCGGTAGGCTATAAAATATGCCCCTATGGATAGTTGTGGTAATTTACCTTAGTGTCCGAGTCTTGTGCAGTCATACTGTTTGACTATTGTAAGAATCTGTGCTTGTAATGTTTAATTAAGTAATTACTGTAATAATGTTTCATTTTGATCATATTTGATGTCTTTGTAAATAAATTGTTATTAAGTTTGTCTTTTGGTGTTTTAAGTTGTATTCTCTTCTGGCTGTTTGTTAACATATATTACTTACATTTCACAGGAGCATGGGCTGATAAAACTATCAGCTTATATAAAATCGCGATCGCCTGACCACTATCAAAAGTGATGTCAAAGCGATGGTGTTATGTTATTATGTTATTATGTTATTAAATAACATTTAGTGGGTTATGATGACGCAAGGCTCATCGGTGAAAGTGGAGAGCTAGAACTGGTCCGGTCTATCGAGCGCGCCGTTTGGTAAACTTCTAACGACACCTTTGATTACGAATTCTTGTTAACCGGCGCTTTATGAGCTAATAGGAATGTTGTTTGAATACGTAACATAGGTATACACAGCGTCAAATAGCAAGAGCGCTGATGTAAACTTTTGTACCTTTGACTAGATGAACCATTTATTTTATACGATATCTTTCTAATTATATCAAGCTATAATAATAATTCAATTGCTGTAAGTGTCACTAAAACTTAAAAGTCAGCTTATTCAATTTGAATTATTTTTTTGTTTCAGAATGGTGTTTTAGTTTAGATTTAATTAGTCTGTATAATTAAATCTAAACTAAACAGAAAATCAGACAACTACAGATCATGCAAATTGGGAAAAAATACTATTTTTAGCTACGTATCGGCAGTATGTCGATCATTAGCGTTCGTATTTCATGTCATCTCAATTCTTTTTTTAAAATAATTTATTAACTGAAAATCTATTAGGTAGGTAGATATTTAATAATTATAAGTAATCGATTATGCTATTACATTTATCTATAATATTGTATAATTTTTAAATTAAGTAGTGTTTTTGTTCAATTAATTCATCATACTAGAGTACCAGAATGACCAACCTGCTTTGTGATTTAAAAAGTGCAGAAATACCAAAGAGATAATAATACATACTGTAATGTGTTATTCAATGAAAGTAATTAATGTCATAAATAAATAGAGCCACAAATCAAATCGGTGTTCATGAAAAAGAAAGCCAATCAAAAGTTGAATGCACGGATGACCGAGTCAGTGTGTTATGTTGTTACGTCTCAGCTGTTAGCTGCGCGGGCGCAGAAGGTCTAGTTCGTGACGGTTCGGCGACCGTCGGCGGTACTCGGCCGCGGGAGCGAGAGGCAGCTATGAGCGACAAGTGGGGCGCGAGCGTCGACCGGGGGCAGCGTGCGGCCTTGACTCTTGCGTCTCTCCTCCCGCGCCCCGCCGCAGCGCTCGCCGCGCCGCCACATTATTTATGATAGCATCTGAGCTCGAAGCAAGCTCGCGATTCTCTACAAGCTAATAATAACTCGTTTTTCCTCTCACGCGATGTGACTTTTACACTTCTTTTGGATTTGTACTTCGAAGCGATACCAAACTTGGTATTAAACTATGTGAACAGGCTGGATTACTTGTAATCGATTGCTGGGTTGCTATTTGAATTTAGTTTCACTAGCGTAGTATTGAATTCTAATATTGTAGAGTTAAGTCAGGTGTATCGTGTTAATACTTGCTCGGACCACTTAGTATAAATACGCTTAACAAAAGACCAGGAAAATAAAACCAATTAAAATAAATACTAGTTGAGAAGCAAGCCAATTTTATTTAGTTTAAAAATTTTAATTTAAGCATTCAAGTGATTTAACTAATTTGGACCGTTTAAAACTCTCGATTCAAAATTTACTAGGTATATCTAACATCCGGCTCTATAACCATTTTAATGGTACCAGATTTTGCACTGTCACCGAAATTAATTTAGGTAACATAGGTGTCAAATCATGGTTCAAGTTTGCCAGTATTAATTTTGAACCAGTTAAATAAAGGTGTCTAATAGAATTGTAGAAATAAATTAACTGCAATTTATGGTGTCACCTAGTTGTCACATAAACGTCAGATGAAATTCAGTGCTCTAGTGAAATGTTTACAAACAGCACCTGTTCCAAATTTCATTCAGTCACAGGAATTAGGAACAGATATTTTGGTCCCAAAACGCAATGATGACTAAACTGTTACAAGTATATGTATAGAGCACAGGTTCTCAAACTTCTTTTACTCATACACCTTACTCTTACTCACTTTCAAAACTTAGCCGGCATCGATGGATTCCTTTACATTTAGAAGATTTCTCAAAACTCGAGATTAGATTTAATTATGAAAATTTCCGTTGCAGCTGAGCACCAAGCAAGAATAAACAGTTTTAAAAGTTAGGATTGATTGGTTAATTAATTTCATTTTTCTGTGAATAGATAGCAGAAATAGAATATTCAAGTTTTTACAAGTAAAAGTTTTGGGAGCTTCTTAAAATAAGTACATATTATCTGTGTCTACAAGGATAAGTAATTAAGTATTTTCGTTCTTCACTATGAAACCGACCCCCATTTTTTGAGTCTTCCGTAAATCCCTGGGTGTCCATCTGGACCACTTTGGGAACCAATGGATTAGAGGATATTATCTCACGGAAATGAATGGATTAATTTATTAATGTAGATATACGAGTGAATGAATGCGTGAGAAAATAACACTAGTTCTAGAAGTACTAAAATAAAACGGCACATTGAATAATTTAGGAGCTGTTAAAACTTAATTGCAATTATATCCGTTCCAAGGTTGGCATGTATTGAGTAAATTTTGCTCTATTTTTTAATATTTTATTAATGAATTGAATTAGCATAATGTACAGATTAAACAGGTAGCTAGCTACGTTTAGTAACATAATAGTAAGAGGTATGTAGATATTACAATCGATAGACCTCTATTTACAAAATCGTCAAGTTATGGCAGATCCCAAGAAAGTTCTCCGTAGAACATTATAAAATGTATCCACCCTATAGTAAATGTAAGTAATGTAGTATAGTTTAATAATATTAGTTTTTAAAATAATCTAACATATATGGATGCTGAAATTGAATTTAAGCGGCACTTGAGAAAGAATATCTAGTTGAAAATTTATTACATTAAAAATGCAATAACATCACTACCTATACTATAAAAATCACATTCAACTTTAATTATTTTTATACTACGTCTCACATCTACAAGTACGTATATTTACATAAATATTTCTCTATTTACCGTGTTAGATATCACATCGCTTTTCCTCTTAGCAACACAAGTCTTCATCTACAAACCAATAGCAAGCTTATTGAAGACTCGCAAATTCGATTGATTGAACAATACCTACCAACTTTCACTGTGACCTCAGAAACGGCGACGCAATCACTCTGCAGGCGTACCGCGTAAGCGACTACTAGTCAGTGAAAGTTGCCCAAACTTAGGTATTGCACAAGCCTATGGTACACACCTCATTGAAATTCGGGTGCGGCGAAAGTAAGCACACTCGTAGTAACACGCCTCTTATATTAATCAGCTACCAATTCATACACTGTTATGTTTTCTCACGTGACATAAAGAGAAAATGAAACTACACTCAAAGCCAATAAAATTATAATATACTTGTTGAGAAGGGCTTTTCAGGGTAGATCACTATCACCGCAAATGTTCAATATATCCAAAAAAGAGTAAAAAGACAAATTAGATAATAAAATAGAAAGCAAGATGAAAACATCAAGTGAAATAAGCAGTAAGATTCGATACTGGAATAATCGAGGAATTAATTAGACGTGCGAAGCAAAAAAGTGACGCATAAAAAAAGATGTACACGTGATCGATGCATCGGTCGGGCGGAGATCGGATCACAATATTACTTTCTACAATACTTTCTAGCAAGAGATGTGGGCCGGAGCCGCAACTAGAGCGATCGGTTTCTCCACGCGCCGGGAAAATTGGATTGAAATAGAAATCGCATGCGGTGAAAATCGCCATTTTCACGTCACACGCTACATCGTGGAAATTTCGATTAGCTGTTACATTTTTAATATGTATGTTTAACTCTACTTTTTAAGAAGCTATTTTTAAAAGTAAAGGGATTAATATTTACAATATTATATAGCCGAAATCAGAGTAAGATTTTTGTGATTTTAGTTTAATACTACTACTGTTGTGTGTTGTGTGTGTGCAAAAAGTACTGAATGGATTTTGATGAAACTTTACAATCATCGACTTATAGATGAGAATAACAAGGCTACTTTTTATCCCGATTTTTACGGGAGCGAAAACTGCACGCGTGTAAACGCGGGCGTCCTCTAGTAGAAAATAAACACGGCAAAACAACCGTGTTTAGTGTGAATGTTTATTTTATTTTTATATACGATTTACTTACTTTAAAATTATTACGCCCTAAAGCAAGTATCTATTAATGACATTTTTAGAAGAGATTAATAATTTCGAATCACACACTTGTAATTTAAATACACACTGGCGTTAAAACATATACTATAATTACATATTTTACTGGCCATAGTAAACCTTTTATTAACAAATTAACAAAAAAATTAAATTGTTAACATTTTACAGGCGTGAACTAAATAAAGCTAGAGGATGCAACTAACAGCAGATGCCACGGTTTTCAGCCGCGTAGAAAGTGTTTACATCCGTCGACGGATCGCTCTTCGGGAGTGAATTGCATCCGCACAATACGTCACGAGAGAGGAACCAGCAATAAATAGACGCACACGGGAATCTCGACTGTAGGAAACAGAAACAGCGATGTTTTATACGTGTGACAATTTAAAGCGAACACATGGTGTTAACTTTTAAAATTTTTACTTCCCTAGTTGTTTTTACTTCTTTTAAGCTTGACAAAATCAAGCATATGAAACGAATAAAAATAGGGCCTATATTCACAAGTCTTAAAAGTACGGGACGCGCGAAAGAAGCCCGCTGTGGGTTAAAGTGAGAGATGAAGATCCTACCTACCGCTACCGTATGCATGTGAAAGGGCAGTCAGACAGACTGACGCCGTAACGCGTTACGTAACGAAGCAGTAGAAAAATCCCATATAAAATTATCATTTCAAAAATGTTGGTAATACAAATTATTACGGCTCGATTAATCTTTGTTACGTCGACAGTAATATTTCAAAATACTTAACTAAACCACCTTTATAGGGGTGATTCACGGCCTTATATAAACTCTAATTAGGTTTAACCAGTGGATTGCTTCAGAGTAAACTCTCTCAACATTTAACGCTCGTTGTTTAAATTTTAATTAAAGTTTAATGTCCTTTGTATTGTTGGAAACACGCGTCCCCACAACTAATGGGATGAGCGGCAATACTTTTTTAATGGGCAGGTACACAGTTTTCTATATTTCGTCACTCTAGTCGTAAAATAGAAAGTGGTCATCAGTTATCACTTACGCCTGTGTACATAGGTGAGCGTAACATATCCCTCGGCTCCCCATTCCATAGCTGTGCGGTGCCAGATTACATCGAGCTTCTCTTTTTCCCAAGCGTATAAACATTGGGCCACATTTTTTGTCTCTGTCTGCTCCCTAATTTAGTACACGCACCCACGCCAGTACGCCTTTTCTGGTAAACATTGGAATGGGTAAATAGTAAAGGGAGGTATAATTAGAATTATTGCCGCATGGTTCCCTGAGGTTTGAAAGCTTTGACAGCTGCTGACTCATGCGCCAATGTTAACAGGATGAACTAGTGTTTTTCAGTTCCGTTTAGATGTTATAGCATACGTTTCTATGTTCTTGAATATTCATAATTTTACGGTAAAAATGTTGGGTATGTTAAGTAGAATTTAACATCTTTGAGCTCTTTAAGTCTATGATTTTAGTTTGAATAGGATTGTAATTTCATTATTTTTCATCAATAGATGCTTTATTTTTGTCGACTATTGAAAGAGAATATCTTTTGCTTTGAAAGTCGGTGGTAGAGTCACTACAAATAGTCCAATTTGACGTTTCAAAAGTGCTTGTAATAAGCAAACTTGAAATAAACGATTTTGAATTTGAATTTGAAACCATGGTCGTCTTCAAAATTGACGATTTTTCAAGAATCGACATACTGGATACATTGAAGTAAGTTTAAGAAGTTAAAAGTAAAGTAAGTTTGATTAAACCGTCAAGTAGCAATACAAATATGCTTTTTAAACTACATTAAGACATACACCATGTAACATAAAATGTAATAATAATAATTATAACGAAACATTAAGCTCGTTTTTATGACGGCGTTAGACCATGTGTGTAATAAGAATGCCCTTGATCTGTCGTGGTCCTACATTAATTACACCATCGCCTAGCTGCTCTAACTGCGTGTCCTTGACTCGTACACTGTACTATGAACTCTACGCAGTACATATTATGGCTCACAGTTTCTGAGAATCAGCTTAGAATTCTATGAAGGAGGTACGAGTATTTTTTATCTCATCTCCGCCTACCGTGATGATTTCCACCGGCATCGCAACCACCCATTTGTGAATAACAACATTAAGTGTACTCTAAATAATATGAGAGTTAATTCATCTGTTACATTGTATATGCAAAATATCCGACGAGTGTATTCCTAAAGAACGTACTCTCTATTAACCTTATTGCGGAGTAAACCTTCAACTTTATTAAAGTCAGCTCATTCGATCTGTCAAATTATAATAATTTTAATCTTTATACTAAATGTAATGTAGAAACTACTAACTACATTATCTACTTTTTTTTATTCATTACAGTTCGCCCTTGACTGCAACCACACCCGACGGTAGATGATGATGCAATCTAAGATGAAAGCAGGCAACTTGTTAGGAGAAGGACGAAATCCACACAACGTTCGGTTTTACACGACATCGCATCGGAACGCTTAATCGCTTGGTGGTACGTATTTGTCGGTAGGTCGAAGTCTCACAGCTGCCTGGACTAGTTTAGATTATCTTAATCGACCCAGCCTGGAATCGAACCCAGGCGCGATGTGCAGAGAAAGCCCACTGCGCATACCACTGCGCCACGGAAGCCGTCAAACGTTGCTAATTTATATTTTGTTTAATAGGATGTATAGTGAATCATTAAATCGGCAAGTTTTTCCAAGAACCGATCATAAGTATATCGGTTAAGTACTTTTCGGTATTAACGCCGCACCAATGCCCTTAAGCCAAATTGTCAAAAGCCTGTTGACAATTTGGCTGAAGACCCCAGAGCCAAATTGACCCGACACTATACCGAAGATATCCCGGACGTCAGCCTAGACGAGATTAGTATGGCTCTCGAACACCTAAAGAACAACAAGGCGCCAGGTGATGACGGAATCACAGCAGAACTCCTGAAAGCGGGTGGTAAACCGATACTTGTAGTCCTTCAGCGATTGTTCAATTCCGTCATTCACGAGGGCAAGACGCCTCAGGCGTGGCACAGGAGCGTGGTTGTTCTGTTCTTCAAAAAGGGTGATAATACCTTGCTGAAGAATTACAGACCAATCTCGCTGCTGAGTCATGTCTACAAGTTGTTCTCCAGAGTCATCACGAATCGTCTCGCTCGTAGGTTTGATGACTTCCAGCCTCCCGAACAAGCCGGTTTCCGACAAGGCTTTAGTACCATAGACCACATCCATACGCTGCGGCAGGTTATACAAAAGACCGAAGAGTATAACCGGCCACTTTGCTTGGCGTTTGTGGACTATGAGAAAGCCTTTGATTCGGTGGAAACCTGGGCTGTGTTAAGGTCATTGCAGAGGTGCCGAATCGACTACCGGTACATCCAAGCGTTGCAGTGCCTGTACGAAAACGCCACCATGTCGGTCCGTATACAGGATGAGACTACGAGGCCAATCCAATTGCAGCGAGGAGTGCGACAGGGAGATGTTATCTCCCCGAAGCTATTTACCGCGGCATTGGAAGACGTCTTTAAGCTCTTGGACTGGAACGGACTTGGCATCAACATCAATGGCGAGTACCTCACTCAACTGCGGTTTGCCGACGATGTAGTGATAATGGCAGAATCTCTAAATGACCTTAATAATATGCTCAATGACCTCAGCAGAGTTTCTCAACAGGTGGGCCTTAAAATGAACATGGGCAAGACAAAGATCATGTGTAATGCTCATGTTTCGCTCCACCCAGTTATTGTTGAAAATTCTGCACTCGAAATTGTAGACGAGTATATATACTTAGGGCATATGGTCCAGTTAGGTAGGTCCAATTTCGAGAAAGAGGTGAACCGCCGAATCCAACTCGGTTGGGCAGCGTTCGGGAAACTGCGTGACATCTTTTCGTCCAAAATTCCTCAGTGCCTGAAGACGAAGGTCTTCGAACAGTGCGTGTTGCCAGTGATGACATACGGATCCGAGACTTGGTCGCTAACTGCGGGCTTCATAAGAAGGCTCAGAGTCACTCAGCGGGCGATGGAAAGAGCAATGCTCGGAGTATCTCTGCGTGATCGAATCAGAAATGAGGAGATCCGCAGAAGAACCAAATTAACCGACATAGCTCAGCGAGTCGCAGAACTGAAGTGGCAATGGGCGGGGCACGTAGTTCGAACAGCTGATGGACGTTGGGGGCCGAAGGTGCTAGAATGGCGACCCCGCACCGGAAAGCGCAGTGTTGGTCGACCCCCCACCAGGTGGACTGACGACATCAAACGGGTCGCAGGGAGCCGCTGGGCACATGCGGCTCAGGATCGTTGTGTTTGGAAGTCCCTAAAAAAGGCCTATGTCCAGCAGTGGACGTCCATTGGCTGATAATGATGATGATGATGATGATGAATGCCCTTAAACGGCAACGTAACCGTAGGCAACTATATCGTAACGAGCGTTGAGTCGACAGCTCTATGACGCCCTTGACACTTGTCCATTGCACTATGACCCCTCGCTAGTACATTTAGAGGTATTTACAATTGCTCATGACCACAATATCATTTATTTATTAGCCTGATTCTATGAATCTTTTATACAGTCAGCAAGTGGGTCAAGGCGGGTGTGGGTGACGCACGTTATCGCCCGTCTGCCGCTCGTCATAAGGGCTAATTAAAAGACAACCAACTAGGTCAACGACTCTGATGATGCTTTGTTTTTAAACTCGATTAAATATTTCGTAATTAGTTAATTGAGAGTTCAGACTACGTTGTATTTTTAGAGAAATGTTTTGACGCGAAAATGTCTACTGTACTCGTCTGTACTGTAAATACTACTACTCGTCTACTACTAGTGTAGTTAGTTTGTTTTCATTTTAGAAAAATGTAGGTAGCCATATTTTTTGAGGTAAAGTAGAAGGCTATTTAGTTCCTACGAGTACATGATATATTTGCGTGGTAGACCAACATTTCTATGTCGAATATTTGACTGTAGAAGTGAAAACTTAAACAATTTACCCGTTCAGTATCTTGGTTAATTCTACGAACTCCTTCACCGACCTGAATGCATATTTTAAACTTCTAACCAACATTCGCTCTATTTAAAAGCATGACAAAGTTCTAGTTCTATATTGTCCAGTAAACATAAGTTTTAGGTGTCAAGCTCAAAAATATTAAGGCGGAGCCGAATTGAGATGGCAATTGCCCAAGAAACCATTAACCTCCTTGCATTCGCCCCGTGTAAATCTGGCACACAGTCAAATCTAGGTTAGAATAATCGCCCTTTTATAATTCAGACCAGTAGATCGATCCTGATTCTTTAATGACTACACACGTGAAACTATATATTGCCGTCGAATTGAACGGAAGCTTAGACTATGTTAATGCATCAAAGTATCGAGTCAATCGTCTTGTCAATTAGCAATATGTAACTGATTGTGATTCTACCCAATCCTAGCAAACGAACTAATCTCATTGTTATCAATTCTAATTTCCTAATCAATCCGAAAAGTCGCAAAATTATTGTACTAGCTTCAAAAGTTACTACAATATAGAAAAATTATTTTAATAATCTTAAAAAAGATTAGTGTAAGCTCAAAATGGGAATCAAAACATACTCGAAGTATTTCAGAATGATTTAATATATTTGTATTTATTAGTTTACTACCTTGTTTCTGAGCACAGTTTATTACACTTTGTGACATTTAAGAGGAAAAATTAAAGGCAAAATTAACTTACAAACAAACAAAACATTTCGCTTTATAGGTCATTAACGTTCAGACAAATCGAGAAGATAAGACTAACCTCAACAAGGAAAACGTGAGTACCAATGTAGGTCGAGACGTATTAAAGGAATTTAGGCATAAATTACCCGTAACTATTCCGTACTAATTTACAGTCAGAACTGTAGCTTTTATTGCATATCTTTGTAATTACGCAATCGGCATTTGAATTCAATTATCAATTTCTAATGTACCTGACTGCTTTAACTGACTTGGAAACCACAAGGCTTTTTTCAATAAGTACCTATTTGTTTAGATTGTATAAATCTTTAGCAGATTCACTTCCTTTACGTAGTCTTTGTAAGATGTATACTTAGGTGACCAATAAAAATATTTAGAAAATTGAGTTATAAGGTAAGAATTAAATAAATCTGAACTAGAAAGAAATATTCTGTAGTTTAATGTGCCAGGCCATCCGGGTACGTAGAGGTAAGTGACCGGGTATCAAATGAGATAAGCCGACTTCGGAATGCTTATCGGCCGCCAAAGAACGCCTTTGTTTTCGACGAACTTGACGTCCAACACTGATTAGGTAACGTAACAAACAAAATGAATTATCAATCGTCCGTTCGACAATGCGATAATTTGCAAAGATACAATAACTATTACTAGGCGCAGCTACTTTGGCAGTTGTTGAAGATTACAAAGTTCATCAAGGCCACTTAATTTCCAAACTTTCTCACTTATCACACTTCATAATGAACTAATCATTCTCCCAGTGACATAAAACTAACGAGTTATTAAATAACTTTTGACGAGATCATTGCGCAGTAGAATTACGTGCTTAGATATTTTGTCATTAATAGCTATTATGCTATAACATCTCAGACAGAACATAATCTTATTAGATTGTTAGAATTTGATTTTTTGAGCACTTACTATTTCTGAGTAACGAATTAAAATTAAAAAGAATCATCGCGTTAAAGCGGTTTCATTTAAAAGAGATATTTTTTTTATCGACTACAAGTTGGCCCTTAACTGCTATCACACCTATGTTAAGTAATGATGCAGTCTAAGATGGAAGCGAGCTAACTTGTTAGAAATGGGACGAAAATCCACATCCCTTTCGGTTTCTACACGACATCGTACCGGAACGCAAAATCGCTTGGCGGTACGTCTTTGCCGGTAGGGTGGTAACTAGCCACGGCGAAAGCCTCCCAGCCAGACCAAGACAAATTAAGAAAAATTTCAATCTGCCCAGGACCTCCGTCTAGACAACGTAGAATGCCCCACAGCGATCCGTTGTCGTTTTATTAAGGCGCGGAAGGCTACCGCTGGGTTTTAGTGGGTATTCCAGTCCGGTGAGTCCCACATACCCTCTATCCTTCGAGGGATGCGTAAATGCATTTCCCAGCGACAAAAAAAAAAAAAAAAGGACCTCCGTCTTAATCCACCACCATCCAACCGCGCATACCACTGCGCCACAAAGGTAGAGCTTAAAATTAAGTTAGAGCTTTAAATTAAACCTAAATAATCCAAAGCTTCAACTCTACCAAAGAGATTATGCCGATGTCCAGCCAATATTAATACTGTAATCAACTTCGCTAATGTCTTTATTTGATCAAGTTGTCAAGACACTGCCGTACCAAGATTTACAACGTGACTTCATCTCCGTAACGAGCAAAAACACAAAGACGAAAAAAACCTAATATCGCCATTGCCATTAGAAATCGGCAAGTCATATACAAAAATTGGTAAGGCTCATAGCTAATATGTTGTAACTTTTATATAAATGGGTATGCGTGAGCTAAGGATATGTATATTAAAATCGTTCATATTATGTAAAGTAAATTGAATTTATTATTTATTAAAATAATACATTTAAAATAATACATACACTTTTTTGAACATTTTTAATAAAGTGACCTTATAATATAGAACTGATATACTTTTATTATTACTTAATTTTAGATTTTTTTTAAGATTCTGAATTTAATGCTCAGGCAGAAAATTGGGATTTTTAGAAGTGATCTATATAGTTGTTTACCTACAATTTTAGCAGAAATTAAGTCTGTCAAATGACTTAGGACTTTGATGCGATAGTGCTAGGAAGCGAAACAGGTTAAATAAACCATAGTCATTCCAGATTATACATCTAAAATTGTTTCGTAACCTAGCATTAGATGAGGCGACAGCCCAGTACTAAAAGTTAAAAAGAAAGTTAGATCTTTGATAGATTAAGCATCTAATTTGTTGTAATAAAATACAATATGCCGCTAGCTCTCTACTTAATTTATATTTTTTGCTTTTTCTTGGAATTTTACCGTCATAATAAAATAACAAATAAATGTTAACAATGTAAACTTGTATTTACCTTGAATGTTAAAAAATAAAATTCTTAAAACACCGCTCAAGTTTTACAAATAAAGCTTGCGGTATTACGCAATACCATGCATTTTGTATTAACTGCTCTATTTCTAAATAAGTGTGTCTAGGTACACAGTAATTTCTTCTTTCAAAATGATTCCATTTTATTCAATATATTTTACATTGTTCACTAAAGTAAGCTCGTTTGGAACCCTCGATATATAATTTTTAATTAAATGAATTCTCTGGTCAGCATTACTTTGCAATAAAGGAAAAAAAATAGAATGAGTAATACAGGCTTCAAAAGCACCAAGTACTGTCAGATTATTCTCTGAAGGTTTTTTTTTGACCACGTTTGTATCAAAATCGATTTTTGGGTTTTTACTTATCATTCAAAGAGATCGCAAACTTGTAATGGATAGTCAACTGAAATAAAGACGTTTTGACGATTTGAAAACATGAAAATATGCAGTGGAAGTGCTGCAGTATGGGAGCAATGGCGATAGGGGCGATAGGGGCGATTGTGGAGCTTGCCACTACTCCTGATGTGACGACCACGACCGCTTTGTCAAGAGTGTGACACCGAAGAAGATAGGCTAGATAGGTAGGAATTTTGATAAATTTGATTTGAGTTTTGTTTAAAATATGGTAAATATGTATCAGATATAATCGTTGGTTGTTGAACATCTCGCGAAGTGTGTCATGGGCTCGGCCCACGCCCGGCGGAAGGTCGCCCGCCCTCCGCCCTCACTCCGCCACGTAAAACCGTCTGAGACTCGATAAACACATTTAATCTTATTTTACACTTATATTTAAGTAAAGTTTAACCTTGTCCACAATGTTAAAAGGAATTGAGACTCAGCATGTTTAAATTTTAAACATACTTGTATAACTATAGTAGGTACTACACTGTTACTTTTTACTTGATTTTCTTCATTCGGTAAAGTGCTATCGTCAAAAATCAATTTGACTTTGAAATGTCGTAGTTGTTTGATGATATCTGTTAAGTTTGATTTCCTTTCAGATCTTATCATTCAAAGTTAGCACGAAAACTAAACAGCCGTTATAATTTACTTAACTACTTCTATTCTTTTTTCTAACCTTGGTTATGTTGTCAAATTCCTAGATAACATTTTCTTAAAATTAAGAGTACTTTCAAAGTTTTTTACAATAATTGTATTATGTGCAAACATTGTATTAAACATTATATTTTGTAAACAATGAACTGTTTTATTTTTATCATATTTTGCATTTCCTTTTTTTTTTAATTTTTAGGCGCTACTATATTATTATCATTAGTAAATACCTCTAAACCAGATGATTGACTGTGGTCAGTTTAACTTAAGAAATTCAAGTTACACTAACATTACGGCGTACTAATTCATTGTAGTCGTTTTTTTTTAATCGACTACAAGTTGGCCCTTGACTGCTATCACACCTGATGTTAAGTGATGATGCAGTCTAAGATGGAAACCCCTTTCGGTTTCTACGCGACATCATACCGGAACGCTAAATCGCTTGGCGATACGTCTTTGTTGGTAGGGTGGTATATAAATCCACCGCGCATACCACTGCGCCACGGAGGTCGTCGTTTTATTGTAGTATAAAAAATGTGATAAACATTAATGGTCTATATCCTTTTAGCGATATTGTAGGTTTTGACAACCCTTTTCGACGCCTCCGCAAATCCAGAAGGGATTGGTAGAAGCGGGAGCCACAATAATCGGCGTTGTCAGCTTGATGGATGGGCCGACGATGACGTTGCGGAGACATGTAAAACTTTCTTCCACCACCGGGTGCCACCCACTTTCCATTCATCGCCTTCGTTCGCGGTAAGGAGAAACTTAACACATTTTCTAATCATGCGATAGACGCCTTGAATGTTTCTTACTTTAACCACTTAATTAGTGTATGTATGTTGTTAAATGTGAGTTACACTTTGGGTTAATTTTTTTGGAAACTTAACATAGCATTTGGTATTAAGATTAAAATACTTAAAAGCATGAACTAGATGTAAAAATCAGTAAAATATTTTCACTTTTCAATATTCTCTTTTTACATTTATGAAAAAGAAAAAACTTGTAGGCGTGTAATTGTTTATTAAAAAAATATTTTTTTAAAAATTGTACTGTTAATAAAAAATGTCTAACGAAAAAAAAAAAGGATGTTCTCAAAATCAGTATATTATTTATGTATGACCACGCATAACTTTTTACAGTTTTGTTGTCTGTTTTGACATTCTTTTTTTAATAGAATTCATCGATAGGCTTGTAAATTAAAGTCAACTAAAGACATATTTTTTTACATTTGGACGTTTTGATTCGGTTCTATTTTTTGTTAAAAAAACGTTCTGTTTATTTTTATAATTTACTACAACTAATCAACAAATTTACTTTAATTAAAAATTGTAGGTAACAACACTAACAAATACCAGTCAAAGGTTATTAATTCTTCTTAATTAGCATAGTAATTCCATTAAACAACGAATTGCAGAATTGCAAATTTTCATGTCGATAAAATCTGATGCCAGCGAGTGCTGCAGAAACAATATATTGTTGGTACATTTGCAATCGCTCTAAAGCAGTGATAGCTGCCGTAGTTAGCGAGAGCAAGAGCATTCCTCGGCCGGGCTGACCGGTTCCGGAGGCAAGCTGTTTATGGCCCGCTCAGATATAAATAGACCCTGCAACATCCATCTTCTTAATGTTTTAGTTTTAACTCCTCTGTACATTCTGAATATTATTTCGCTACTAGGCAGCCTTTAAAATACATGTTACATAGTTTAAGCACAGCAATGTTGAAAAGGCCTTTTTTTATTTCTCTATTTTAATCTGTATTAAACATAATAAAAAATAGAACCGACTCAAAACGCACTAAAAAGTAAAAAGTAACTGTGTCATTTAGTTGCTTTAATTTACTTAATATCTATGAAGTCGGTGCCAGCAAGTTTAAGGAACATTTATTTCACGTAGTAAAGCAGTTTGGGGGTTCTAGGTAATGTTCTTTAAGTAAAAACCTTAGCTGGCACCGACTCCTAGATATGCTTAAGTAAATTAAAGCAACTAAATGACACAGTTATTTTTTACTTTTTAGTGCGTTTTGAGTCGGTTCTATTTTTTGTTAAAAATTTCTATTTCTTACTTTTTAGTGATTTATCGCCACGTAACGTACTTGTACTGTACTGTCATAGTATATTATACGGCACTAGTGGCCAAAAAGCTATCGATACTTACACTAAAACCGATATCGCTGCAAGTGTGCCTATAAAATTTGAATAGTTCCTTCAATTTTCCCAGGATATCACCATCAAATCCTAATATGATGACAATGGGACCACCTTGTCCTTTGTAATAAAAAAAGAATTATGAAAATCGGTCAACTCTGTAAAATGTTATGCGTGGTCATACATAAAAAAAAATATATACGTGTCGAATTGAGAACCTCCTCCGTTTTTTTTCGTCAGTTAAAAATGGACCCTAATAAATAATAGTGCAACCTTATCTTACCTTTTAAAATTTTTTATCTGTGACAGAAAAGTGAACAGATAAATGTACATATATCATGCATTATTTTTACACATACAGTAAAAGTGACTATCTTTATGCTAAGGTGACTATGGACAAACTGCTGTATAATTCACTTTTCTTTGTCAAAAAATGACATGTAAAGTCGTTTGGAATCTTAACACAGACTGTTAAGATTCCAAACGACTTAAAGAAGCGACAACAACAACAACCGGTAAAGGATTGTTAAAACTAAACAATAAAGCAGTCGAACAATTCAGATACGGAGTGATAGATTGCTTCGGGACGCTAACGTCGCGGCTTTTAATTCTGATCGATATCTCTTCACATTGTTAGTACAGCGAGGCTAGTTCACTGCAGAGCCAGATACGATAAAATCAACAACCAGTTAGAGACTGTATACTATTGCTTGGAAAATCCGCTTCTCACTCTCACTTACATTACTATCAGTATTATTAAACAACATATTTTCTTTTAACTCCTCTCTTTTAATTAGTCAACCCATTAGACATATACAAAATAAATGAGACAAGTTTATTCATTAACTAAACCTCAATTAACTATTCACGAGCATTGCATAAGCAAACACGTGGAACAAAGATCATTGACCTCACTAAAATTGTCACCGATAATGTGTCTATCATACATCAGATAAAATTCGGTGAACGATAACAGAAATTTCAACAACACGAAACGCAAATCTGAAATCGTCGAGTTTATATCAATTGCGTTATACAGTCCACGTTGTTGCAAAGCGCGGCCTTGCTCAATCATCTCTACATTCTGCGCTATTGCTGGAGTCACCCACTTAGGCCGTTGCATAAACGACCTCGTGGTGTCAAAGGGGGTCATTGCCGCGCTTCGCATTCGGCGTTCACCCGCGGCCTGCAGGTGAGCTGTAGACGAATCGTATCGATAGGACGGTCTCCTTCGATGTGTCTGTGACCCCGATGTAAATAACCTGAGGCGGTAGTACTGTAAACAACTGACGCTGTTTGCGTCAATCGTTTGCATGCCGCTCCGCCTCACCCTACCATTACATGTTGGTGCTCGCTATTGCTGCTTACTGTTGTTTCTATTTATAAGCTCCTAATTATAATAGGATGTTCCAAATTATAAAACATCCGGAACTAGTAGTGGATTTATTTTTGTTGATTAGTTGTTTTCCGCTCATGACATCGCGTCTCTATCTACGAACATCTTTATCGATTTAGTAAATGGGATAATCTCAATTAGTTTCGGTATTTCTTCGTATTACTCTCTCAAAGGAATACCTAATTGAGAACTGACAAACACGACTATAATTAGCTTCTATATTACGTTTAAAAAATCTACATCTAAGAAGTATTTAGTGTAAAAATCTTTAAAAAGTTTAAAATTAGTACAGACACGGATGTTAAACTTGGCACCGTGGTTTATCCAACTTTTTGCGACAATGAGTAACGACAAACATACGAAACAAAAGTGTCATTGACTTTTCACACTATTGACAGCATGAACAGGTAATTTCCACGTCCTCAAGGTCAAATATTTGAACAAGATTTGAATTGAAATTGCGGATAAAAATCTTAAATTCTTTTCTTTTATTTGACCAAATCCTCATATCGAAAAATTTTTTAATGGTTTTTGATTAATTTAACTTTTATTTTACATTGTTCGGTTCATCACATTCCTATAGCAGCCTACCAGCAATCAGTATATTTATAATCTACAGTGTAAGGTGACCTATATGATAAGATTACTTCAATAGCTCAACCACACACATCGTGCGAGTTGTGTCAGTGTGTGAATTTGCGCCGGGCTCGTACAATGACATTGTCGACCTTGACTACTGCCTCGTATATCAAGCTTCATGTACACACACATACACAAGAGGAATGTATTCGTCACGAATGTATTTAAAGCTAGCGAATGGGTATTATTCGTCCGATTTGAGAAGTACGCTCAGTGGCCGTCGTTTCTATGATTTTAAAAATACACTCGTGATATTTTTATACGTGGCAGTGTAAAATGGCTCTGAATTTAGACCCATCTCTGGTTTGTTTGATATAGAACAGTTCAACATACGATAAGGTGAATGCCAACGCGCCGTGCAGCGGTGCACGACGATCAAGGCCAAGCAACCTCAAATTATATTAGTAACTAGTAATTTTAGTAAACGCATCATAAATTCTCTTGCTGAATTGCGTAGACATAATTTAAAAATGTAATTGCAAATTAGATTCAAATACTCACAATAATCTCATACATCTTGTGATGAAATTAGCGTTAATGCTACTTAGATTTTTTAAAAGGGATCCGAAAACTAGTGGCGCCATTTTAAACTTTTTTTGAAAATACTGTCGCCGTCTGTGATCTATCTTAATCGATAGATAATCATAAAGGTTACAATATGCGACATCATTTTCAAAAATATCAAAATGGCGGCTAGTTCTAGGCCAGCGATTTTTGGAACGTGCTTACCATATCATCCATCATCCGCGAAATTGTGAGCGCTGTAAATGAGACATAGCTCACTAATTATGATATAAATTATTGCTTTGATGTTAAGCATTATTAAATTTTAGAATTAATGATAGTCTTTAAGTCAAGCGATGATAGAGAGCGTGATGATTATGTCAAAACATTTTATTATACTCCCATTATGTCGTAGATCTAAGAACGTAATTGACTTTTATATAGGGACATTATTTACTGAGAAAATATAAATTAACGATTACATTATATTACGGAAATTCTTTTCATCACAACGGGACTTTTTTGTATGCGCCATTATTTTTGTGAAAAATATTTTCTTTGAAGTCTAGAATGTTTGCTTCATTAGCGTGCGAGTAGGAAGATGTTTGTTGACGACTCCGTGATATTTCAATTAACTTCAGTTGACCTAAAATGATTAATTTACACTAGACGTGTGTACTGTAATTTTTTTAAGTGAAACATCTAGTGGCAGTAAAATCTAATCGAGTGCCGTGACAGCAAACGGCGTGACAACGATTGTTATGCCATATGTATAACGAGAATTGAACATGGTACCATCTATTTGGATGATCTAACTCATTCCTAAATACAATAACAAAATTAAATTATGAATTCTGATACTAACATAGATGTTAATTTAATTAATCTGTACGCAGTCTCTGATTTTATACCTTTTTTTTATCGGCTACAAGTTGGCCCTTGACTGCTATCACACCTGATGTTAAGTGATGATGCAGTCTAAGATGGAAGCGGGCTAACTTGTTAGGAGTGGAACGAAAATCAACACCCATTTCGGTTTCTACACGACATCGTACCGGAACGCTAAATTGCTTGGCGATACGTCTTTGTCGGTAGGGTGGTAGCCATGGCGAAAGCCTTCCACCTGCCAGACCAAGACAAATTAAGAAAAATCTCAATCTGGGCCGCCGGGAATCGAACCCAAGACCTCCGTCTTATAAACCCACCGCGCATACCACGGAGGTTGTCAAACTTTTAATATTTCCACAACTTAATCTCTGGCCAGTAGATTTTATTGACTCTCTCACTAACAATCTATCAGAAAACATAAACACTAGAAACATTATTTTCCTTTTCTGAAAATCAGCAATATTACATTTCCCATATGCACTACAATTCGGCTCCATAAATAAACCCACAAACGTGGCATCTCAAATTTCCCTGTGAGAACAACACACGAACAAGTCAGTACGAGGATCAAGTACAAGGAATCTAATATTTAGTGTGGGTTGTAGACGAAGATGGCACAATAAACAGTCGAACAACACGCGTGTGGGCGCGGCTTAACAAGTTCCAAAAGGAATATCGATATAATCCCGATAACGATATCCTGTCTACGTTTACTTTAGCACAATATTCAATATAATATGCTGTACAATTGAATATACGAATATATTTGTACCATCTGAGAATAGTTCTATTTTCGTTAATTAAATACCTATTTGCAAGGTAAAATGCTTTTGTATTAACATTGCTTCATTTGCAAACAATCGCTGATACGATGTATGGACATGGCTTACGTTTTGAAAATAATTTTGTTTAAATAATAAAAATCTAAATTTAAAACCCACTCTAGCTACATAAAGCTTTAGGGAATTAATACTTTTACTTTGACTTTTAAATTAAATACAAAATGTAGTATTATAATAATACATGAGTTTTAATGAAGCCGTTTTCAATTTCGAAATATGGTGACAACAATTATGACAAGCAAATTATATTATTTTATTACACAAGTAATAATTAAATTAACAAGAACTTAAAAAATCAATACTTTGCTTAAACATACACAACTGTAAAAGTTTATTAATATTAATATAAATATATAAGTATAAACAAAAATACAGCATGCAATAGCTATAACCCTTCCAGAGTATAATATAATATTTATTATAACTAAAGGACAATATTAAAACTACATAAGTGCGTATAAATTGACAAAAGCGGTTAAAGAATTAGTTGCAATGCAAACTAAACAGCATGCAATAATTATAGCCCTTCCAGAGTCCACTATTGTATAATATATTTGATATTACACTCATTTATTTATTTACAATTATTTTAAAAATTTTTAACAATGCTTCTAAAATTATAAAAAAATAAAACACTATTAAAAATTTATAAAAAAATTAATTCCGCCTGCTGCGGGGCCCGGGGGTCCAAGCAACCGGTGGTCAGGACTCCAGAGTGAGGAACCTCCTCACAATGCGCGCCGTTTCAAGAATTACTGCCTTCTGTATCCGACCCTTGATCCAACAATTAAGCGAAAGCTTTTTAAGATGTTCGTCAAAGCTCTCCGCTATAAGACTGTTGACTGAAACGACTATAGGAACAATCATTGTTGAATCAACATTCCACATGGCGGTAATCTCATGAGCAAGGTCCAAGTATTTTGATACTTATTATTACTAAAGTATAATTATAATACTATACAGGTGTGTGTGAAACTGTGGATGTCCAGCGCTCGAGGAAGTAGCTACGTGAGGTACGCCGGGTATGTCAAACACGTAGGCGTATTTCCTTTTCTAACTCTTAGTTCTTTTCCTAGTGACATAATTTAACGCCCATACCTCTTGTTGTGCGCTTTGCAATAAAAGTTTTATTACAAGCAAATCAAATAAAGAGACTTAGAGAAAATATACATAGAGAAAAGATAGAGTTATTATTTTTTTTCTAAACGATCAAATCCTCATTGGGGTAGTGCGATAGGTCTCTGGAAAAATAGATCTATCAACACAAAAATTCAGAACAAGTTAAAGCTTGGTAACTTTAAAACCAAAGCAGCTGAGCAAAGTCAAAGGACACACCAATGCTAGAATATATATACAATTCTAAAACAAATGATGCGAGTAACAATATACTTAGAAATCAAAACAGAACTCATGCAAAGTTAAATTTGTCAGCAAACTGAACCAAAACATGTTATGGCAGTAAGTACGCTCGTGAGGAACATTTAATAGTAACCGGTTCAAGATAATAAGATCATCGTGCTCTTTTCTTAAGTACCCGAATCAAACACAAACGTATGACAACAATGCTTTCAACAGATCTCTGTTGATTCCGTTATGATTAGCAGATTTGGAACAGCGCTCCGATCAGGATATATCAATTTTTGTTTACATGTAGATCTTAATGCTTTAGAATAAGAACTATAATGGCGTGAAACTATTCTTTGATTCCGTGATACAGTCTGTGCTTAATAGTAAACAAAGCCAACTTTGTTTGAATGTACTTTGCGATACAACAGATGCCCTCGGCGAGATAAATGAAACCATTACTTAGTAGGTAAGACGGATAAAAAATCTACTCCCAAACTTGATTATAACCGAGGCATTGTTTCTTTATCTGATTACGATCCATTTAAAATGTCGTTCGTTCTTATTAGATTGCGAAAAACATTTTTTGGTAACAGCTTCTGTTATGATGAAAATTGAGTGGACATACTAATGATTTAGATTATTCCCAAAAGGAATGGACAATTAATTAATATTGCTAAGCACACCACATAAAAAAATTTGATAAAATTCTACTTAAGGGTAAAATTAATAAACTTAAGACATGCTTTTGTTAAAGTTATGGTTGCTCTATGTCGCAATATTGTAATTTTAAATAAGAAAACTTAAGTTATAGTTATAAAATACATCCGGTATAAGGTGACACATCTACTAGTGATGACACATCCGCTTTAGAACCCAAAAGCAGTCTCAAAATTCTCAGAGCAGTTACTTAAAACTTTCTAATTTTCGGACTATAATTTTTGCATTGAATCATAATTTTGCAAGTTATCAGAAACACTAACTTTTCCTATCTAAAATAAATCAAAACGAAATCTCCTCGCAAAATACAAAGTTGCAACTAGATAACATCTCAAAACTATTGGCGGAACGGGAAACGTAAACATAGTGGGAACTTGAGCCATTATTTAGATTGACAAAGATTATAATCTGAGTGTTGAATAAAATGGATACAACCTGTATCAAGGTTGTCCATCTCCTAGTGGTTACGAAGGGAGATAGATACTCGTAATAGAAGTAACGAGCGACGATGGCAACGCGTGTGCTGCCAACCGAGACGGGCACTCGACCACACATCCGCTGCGATGCCTTCCTAGAGCAACTTTTCTATAAAATGTTTTGAGAACTTTTAACTGAGCCGTCTTTACTTTTTTAATATTGAGTTACTTAAAGCAACAGCTGCCGCTGAGGTCACGGTTAAAGCCTTCAAGTACTTATCCTCTTTAAATAGGGTCCTAATTCCGGAAATTTAGAAGACTAAAGACTAATTTTAACAAGGATAGATCTCTCTTCAATTAGAACAGTTAAGATATATCATTAAAAATGTTTCTCCTTGAAATAATATCCTAATATGTTATGAGACTAGAGTCATCATTATCCTATATTAAGTCGCTTACTAAAGGCCTCTTTCAATGGAGAAGTGAAGGGTAAACTATTAAAAATGTTAGAAATTTTAGAGAAACGTTAAGTTGTTTTGGCTAATATTATCTCGGTGTCACGCTCTCGACCCTGTATCATAAAGAGTAAGAACGTGGCGCACGTGATATTTGTATCATTATTTTGTATTTCAACAATAGTTTTATCGGAAATAGAAGTTGTTTTTATACACCAAAAACTACAGATGTGAGCTCAAACTAATGAATTTCAACGTCATGTGCGTGAACATAGAAAATTAAAGGGGGCCAGCACAACCATTAGATACACAGCAAAAGGGTTGCAAAATCACGGGTCTATTAATAAAATCTGTACCCCTCATTCACCAGCTGCTTGAGGGTTAGAATTGAATTGAAAACGTTTATTATTCTAACTCCAAAGCCGGCCTAACTAAGCTTTACTTGTTTAGAATGAATTCCAATAAATAGAAGCACACGGTCCATTTCATATCTAAAACTTTTTATAAAATTTGCCGATATGGAAATTAGAACAAGCATTAGAAAACTAGTTTCAACGATTGGAAACAACTTATTACCTATAATATAATGTGAGTCCAATTTTATTATTACGTACGTATATTATTTAAAACAGATGAAGTCATAAGCTATCTTCTCTTTATACGGAGAGAGGTCACCGACCTTTTTGATTAAGGAATCATCAATCATGACTCGCGTTCACGGAGGAGTATCGCGTTTCACGCCATTGAAATGTTATATATTTTATCGCAAGTAAATAGGTAATTGTACAATTTATTCCTGGAACGTTGTTATATAAATTTCATTTGAGTTTCGTGATTACGCAAGATTATACCTACTTAATCTCAGAGTAATGAGTATATAAATTACATCCACTTCCATATTTCGCATGATATGATTAAGTTATAATGTTGGGGAACTTATTCTATTTTTAGTCGTAATATTGTTATTGAGACGAATATCTTAGCATTAAATGGATTCACCGTGCGGGTGCCGGATCCATCGTATGGCAGAGAGCCGTCAAACTAGACTTGCAGCACGTATATAGGTTTAAGGGTACCCTTTGTGACCAGTCAACGCTCGCCTTCTCTGCTTGAATTATTCTCCCAACCTTACCAAATCTGGTAGGACCCTAGAGCAGCTTTGGACACGTTCTAGAATGAATTTTACTGTAGTGGTAGTCAGACAAAGATGTTTGAGAAGTAATGAGGCCTGCTTTTATCTTATGTGCCCAGCGGTTTCACTCGCATCCTGCCCCCGTACGAGTGTAAGGAAATCTGTTTTCGTAAGCGTACTTACATCTACATCACGAAATCGCTAACTGTGCACACCAAGTCAACCGAGTGTATAGTTTTCGAGTTCTGATGATGAGTCAGTGGTATATCGTTTTTAGATATTTATCCTTTATTGGCATGGTGTTGTCACGTATTGATGATCGATCGTCAACTCATCGCGATTTTCATAGAAACTAACGAAATAAAAAACATATTTAAATTAATTAGCTAGACTCCCTATTGTTCTATTGTATCAACATCCTCTTTGATAAAAACTAGAAAACTCGTTATAACCAAATACATCCAGCTATACTACTTCAATAGTTTTCATACAATGTGCTCGACATTTAGTTGGCAATAATTCACAATCTATCTTGGTGGTATTGTACTACCTATAATCTATATTTTTATTATTAAGTAGCTATTGAGTAAGCCTGCGTCATATCCGGTTATGATACTCTCTATTTTGGCTCATAATACCATTGAAGTTTTGAGGATTTACGTTGTTAGACTCAAAGAAATAACGTTTGTTTAAAATTAGGTATCGACAAAACAAAAACATATAATTTTAACACATAAATAAGCCATGTTTTGTTAAACAATTATAAGCCTGAGCAATATATTCCAGTTCAAACGAACAATTAATTCAAATAAACTATAGGCCCGTGAACAATTCTGTTACTGTGTGAATATTTAACATTGTAATAATGTAAAAATATTCCTTGAAAATATTTAATACCATACCAGCAATCAATTTAGTATGATTAAAGATTATATAAATGAATTTCTAATCAGTTAAAAGGCCAAGTTCATAACCCTGTGGTTCCGAAGGCGTTAATTCGACACGTCAAAATTACTTACAATAAACATGGTTTTGCCACAACTGCCTCGTTGGTTCTTTGATTAGCAAGTGTTATTAAAACATGAGGTTTTGGGTTTAAGTCCAGTGTCGGGCTATGAAATATTAAATTTTTCTTTCTTACCAAGAATTATCAGCATAGAGTTAGTGGTGTCACACGCCCGTGCCTCAAATAACACTTAGGTATTCGATAACAATAACGTTTAGGGCAAAAACAAAAAATCTAAACTTGCTACATTGGGCAGCGTGGTTGGTCTAAGCTTTACATTCCCAGGCTTATAAAGATGAAACGTAGCGAATTTTTTTATTCACCACAAGTTAGCCCTTGGCTGCAATCGCACCTGATGGTAAGTGATGATGATATAAGATAGAGGCAGGCTAACTTGTTAGAAGTAGGATAAAGTCTACATCCAGCTCGGTTACTACACGATATCGTACCGGATCGCTAATATCGCTTAGCAGTACGGTTTTGTCTCCTTATCGGCTCAGCCGGGAATCGAACCCAGGACCTCTATCTTACATATCCTCTACGCATATAACTGCGTCATGGAGGCCGTCAAAACGTAGAGCGTAGAGGTACGTGATGGTTCGATTCGCCACTATTTATATTTTGACGTGTCAAAAAACCGCATTGACCTTGGCGCCCCCACTCGGACGTAGATACATTCACCTCGGGCCGGGCCTCTGGGGTATGAAAATGTGCCCTACAGGTTTTCGCCGCACGGTGTATTTTCTTATGGCAAAAATAGACATGGGATTTATTTACTACAAGTCCGAACATTATCAAGTTCTTGCTAGGTGGAGTTGTAAACAAGTGATCTTAGATGATTGAAGTGAGATTTTATTACTACGAGTTATTTTTTACGAATTTTTTAAATTGTATAACTCTGAGGGCTTGCTTCACGGTATATTTTGTTATGGAAAAAATAGAAATGGGATTTAATTAAAATCTAAAGCAAGGTCCTAAGCCTTACTATATTCTTACATTAGATGGAAAAGTAAACAAATTATTTTTAGATGATTGAAATAAGGTCTGTATTAAGTTTTTTTTTAAGTTTAGGTAGGTATCTCAAGGATTGCATTGTCTAAGTTTCAGATATAGACAGATGGTATGTAGTGTACATATAATATCACCGTAAAATTGTAAAAAAATGCACAGCCTTCATCACCAGTAGCGGCCAAATTGCAAATCCAGCATTGTTAGGTAAATTAGTACGTGAGAAAGATGACACAAACATATGGGTACCAATTTTTACGTAACATTTTTTCCACAATTAATAGTATTATGAGTGTTGCCCGCATGTGTTGTTGCTACACGACTTATCACTGATAGTTTAATTCTCGACGACTTAGAGAAGTTTTATTAATGTTGTTTGTCGACATGATGCGGGTCACTTTATTAGGTGGAGGATAATCAGCACGACATGAACAACGAGAATGTCCGTAAGTAGGTACAAATGTTTTTGACTATCTGAAAGAAAAAGTTATAATTAAAATAATTAAAAAGTAATTAAGAATTGGGGAAACACGCCTGTCGCGTCTCAAATAAAGACTTTTTTTTAAATCAAATAAATTAATGATTTTTTTAAATATTACTATCACATTTTTTTTTTGACTGCTATCACACCTGATGTTAAGTGATGATGCACTTAAGATGTAAATAATACTATTAAAAAAATTAATTAAATTTTACTTCATTTTAATGAATGTCTCGTCATAATTAATGGGAAAGCAATCCTTATTACACAGATTTAGTAATTGTAGTAACTTTACTACTAGTTCTCAGCTCTACCAGATTAAAAAGCAATAAATCTGTATTTTATTTCACTTCAAATTCGTCCTTATCCGTTTAACGGCTTGTGCTGTTATGTGCCAAAGAATTAGATCACACATATATTAAGCTCGGTAAACCGAAACTTGCATACCTTAGTTACTAAATGGTTAGTTAATATTGCCTTTTTCGTTGCGCTAAAACATTGTGCAATTATATTACAGGACATTTATAAATTACCTATTTTTTTTAATTCAAGGTTTCCAATTGTATTGTCTGTGCACATATCATCAAAAAACGTCAAATCAAAAGTCACATTTCCTCTAACTCTGTTGCATAGAACCGGATATACGCTGCGTAGTGTGATCTGTAAATTGTATTTTATTTATTTAGTTGATGAGAAGTTTTAACAGATCTCCTGTTGAAGTACTGCAGATAATCTTATTATATTTCATCGCTTCATTCTTCGATACAAGCATTGGTTAATGCTAATGGTAGTCCTATTAATCTGGTGAATATGAAGCGATTCATAAAATAATGATCGAACTTCGTTTAATCTTATATAATACGTTAAGGTCTGAATGGTATGCTTGCCGTCTGTCGATGTGACGAGCAACTTAATTCGCGTCTTCTAATTTTTTTTTCTTTTATTTTTATTTTTTTTAATGTTAATGCCTGATGTTAAGTGATGATGCAATCTAGGATGGAAGCGGACTCACAGATAGGGTAGGATGATAAAACTAGACACCTTTCGGCTTTACACGAACATGGTATCGGAAACGTTAAATAGGTTGGCAGTGTCTTTGCGGGAGGGTGGAAACTACAACGGTTAAAGAAGACCCACCAACTAGACCAAGACATAATTTTTATAATTCAATGTGCTTGCTCGTCCGAGAATCGAACCCAGGACCTCCGTCTTATACATCAACCGCTCATACCACTGCGCCACGGAGTCTTCAATTAATTATAGAGCCCGTTCCTACCCTCCCTTGCCAGGTGCTTTGTTATAGATGACGGTTAAATTCACTTAACATCAGATGGACAGTATTTTTGTTTTGTTAATTCTTATTAAATAAATCTAAATGAAAACGAGAAACTTTTATTAAAAAGAATAGTCACTATGTGTCACTAGGTAGGAACATTTTATTGTTAACCGTGACTATCTTTGTTTTAAAAATGTGGTACTAGGTGGATAAAAAACAGATTTTTTGTTGCAGAACCTCTCTCACCACTAACGAAGTGCCAATTAGCTGAGACTTCGTGAAATAGTGGCTTGATTTTGTGGGCGCTTTGTTTTAACGGAAAATTAAAAAAGTTATAATATTTGATTGTTTGTAAATTATATTTATGAATTTATGAAACAAATTATAATTTCAAATTTGAGATTTTTTTTTCATCTTCGCTTAAATGCCATCAGGTGTGATAGCAGCCAGCAGCTTTATACAGAGTAAAAATGAATAATAATTCGATTATATTCGAATTATGTACAAATATTAAAAAAATTAATCTCTCGCGTATGAAATCTTTGGCAGCATCTAATATATACTATATGTATACACTAATATTAAATAAAGTAACTCTGTATATGTCTGTTATTCAATCACGCTTAAACTACTAAACCAATTTATAACTCACGGACGAAGTCGCGGGCGTCCTCTAGTAAGAAATAAGTGTAACCTCGCATGTTCACAATCGAATGAAAATATAATGGCTATATTGAAATAACAAAAATATTTATTATTTCTTCCACTTCTCTCCAATTTGTTGGGCGCTAGGGCGTGATCCATCAAAGTTAGGGGCGACAGTTAGTTAAACAAACACTGTAAGTGAAAAATACTTCTGTACGCATTATTTTAGCGGTCACTGACATTTCACATCACTTAAGTACATGCCGGCTAACACAAAATAATTCTCGCGTAGCTATTCGCTATATCTACCTACTTAATTCTATGATTTTATTCTGTTATTAAATCTCTGCAATTATTCAAATTTTAAATTTACCTAATCTGATCTAATATGATATTTTATTTCAACTGTGCGTCATACAAAAATAATTCATGAAAAAAATAATTTATTTATTTTATCAAGAAGTCGGTGGTGTAACACTTCTGTGTCTGGAGAATACGTTAAGCGCTCTCTTCCATTTACTACCTTTATAACGATCGTTATAAAGTCAAATATTATCGCTATAAAGTCTAAGCAGCATTTAAGCTCCAATATGAACAAACCATCTCTCCCATAGAATCGAGAAAGGAAGCGATCAATTCACTTTATTTTAAATATATCAGAAGTAGAATTAAAACGAGAATTATTAGAACAAAATATTTATTCCATTCACCATAAAATATCTTTTATACAAAATAGATTATTATTTAGTTTTCAATATTATCATTTCCCAGACGAGAGTCTTATTTTGAGTATCAACAATGAACCATCCAGGGTCTCTAGTGGTGGTATTTAAATTGTAGTACAAATTGTTTAAACATTTACTTCAGCAAACAACAATAACTATTTATTTACATATTCATAGACTGAAAGTCGGTAAGGATACACAGGTGGCTCTAGGTGGAATTATTGCTACCATTCTCCTATAGGGATGTGATTTGTTTGACAATTACATAGTTATACTAAAGCCAAACTCGATTCGAGAATGCTTGTCAACAAACAAATTAAAAATGAAGGTAGAAATCACTAGTTAGTTTACACCTAATTTTTTTACTTTATTTATTAATGACGAATTCATGACAATAAATTAGTTTAGTAACTTAAAACCAATTAATATATTCAACAAGATTTAATAAAAAACAAAACAAAATTTTTATTTATTAGGCATAAAATGTGTTGCATTTTCTACTTTCATTTTTAAACGACTTCAAAAAAAAAGGCGTTTCTCAATTCGACCGTATATATATATATATATATATATTTTTTTTTTTATGTGTGTTCGCGCATAACTTCGTCGATAATGAACCGATTTTGATAATTCTTTTTTTGTTGGAAAGTAGATAGTCCGGTGGTGGTACCATGACAAGGAAACCAGGATCTAATGATGGGATCCTGGAGAAACCGAGGGGAACTTTCAAAAATTGTAGGGACAACAAGTACGTTTGTTAATTTTTCCGGTAAGTATTTAAAAGCACTACAATTTGATGAAGGTCTGGAGTCGATCTGATGATGGAGCCGATCTACATATAAGAGAACTCCTTGACGATTTACTGCAGTTACCTTGTGTTTGGGCTCGATTCATTTGTCTTGATGAGAACTTTACATTTAGATGGGCTGTGACTGTCATTGAGGGACTGGTGATGAAGACGAAGTACAGTTAAGGGAGCTCCGTAACGGTTTACAGTAGCTACCTTGTGTTTGGGCTTGATTAATTTGTCTCGATGAGAAATTTACATTTAGATGGACTGTGACTGACATTGAGAGTCTGGTGATGAAGACGAAGTACAGTTAAGGGAGCTCCGTAACGGCTTACAGTAGCTACCTTGTGTTTGGGCTTGATTAATTTGTCTCGATGAGAAATTTACACTTAGATGGACTGTGACTGTCATTGAGGGTCTGGTGATGAAGACGAAGTACAGCTAAGGGAGCTCTTTAACGGTTTACAGTAGCTACCTTGTGATTGGGCTCGATAGATAGATAGATTCCAGTTGGTTTAATGTTAACTAAGTCATGATCTGATGATGAAATCTACGAAAACTCGAGGAAACTCTTCAAACATTATAGGCACATTTGTAGGGATGTTGGAATGTTATAACTAGCTAGTGAATATTGGTACTTATGGTTTAGTTCGAGTAGGTTCTTTAGTATTTTCGTTGTTGATAAATCACTAAAAAGTATGAAATAAAAATTTTTTAACATAAAATAAAAACGCCTTCAATACGCACTAAAAAGTAAAAAATAACTACGTCATTTACTTAATAACATCTATGAAGTCGGTGCCACCCGAGCTTTCTACTTTAAAGACTTTACCTAAACTTGGATGGCACCGACTTCATAGATGTGATTAAGTAAATTAAAGTAAGTAAATGACGTAGTTATTTTTTACTTTTTAGTGCGTATTGAAGGCGTTTTTATTTTTTGTTAAAAATTTTTTATAAATTTGTTTGTTGACAAGCATTCTCAATCGAGTTGGGCTTTAGTATAGTTATTTATTTGTAAACTAGCAAAAGCTTGTGACTTTACCTATTTAAAAATCTATCTATTCATTTAAGCTTTCACTTCTATTATTCCTCTTAGGTTAGAAATTATATTATCACATGCACTAAATTTCGTGAACATATAACTTGAGTTTACTTTACTTTAATTTAAGTTTTATATATGTGACAAAAACTATTTGTTTCTCAAAGAAAGTTAAAACGTATTAGTAAAAGAAAATGTAATGAAATTTGAAAATTTAATAAAAGAAAAAAAAACTAATTTGATTTGATTGACACATAAAAGTTGAATAATATAGGGCAATCTGTGTGTCATCTTAGCCAATTACCACCATCATTACCAACTCATTGTTTATTAAGTATTTCTTTTCGACCAAATCTGTTCAGTGCTAATCTATTCTACTTTAGCTAGTATAATGATACACTAATAACTATATACGGTAGCATAAATAATACTTAATTACAAGTTAACTCTTACTATGATACCGAAGCAAGTTGCTAATTAAATCGACGTGAAAAGCTTCGAACAAGGTTGGTATAGTGTAGAAAATCTCAAGGTAGAAAGCAAAAAAACAATACGTCAATTAACTAAGATAATAGTTGTGTGAAACGTCTGTCTGTCTGTACCTATTCATTGCTTCGCTGCCTCTTCAACAAAAGTGACAGATATAATGCTGCTTATTAAATACATATTTAACATACAGACACGTAATTTTTTGTAATCATCACCATAAATATCAACCTATTTTATTTTCCTCCACCTTTCTCTTTTTTTGTAGCTTTTAACCACTACGCTGCTCTAGTGCATATTGGTGGCTGTACGGTGATAAATCTTTAAAAAAGGAAGATGTGCCGCCTGCGATTCATAAGGAAATGGACTGGCTTAAAGACGGGTAAAGAGCGACCTAGCAATGTTTAAAAAAATTTTAACAAAAAATAGAACCGACTCTTTTTACCGACAGAAAATTTTTATTTCTTATTTTTTAATGATTTATCGATACGTACCCTACTCGTACTATACTCTCATAGTATATTATACGGCATTAGTAGCCCAAAAGCTACCGATATTTACACAAAAACCGAAATCGCTGCAAATGTGCATATAAAATTTGAAGAGTTCCTTCAATTTTCCCAGGATATCATCATCAGATCCTGATCCATCAATGGGACCATCTTGGAAAAAAAGTTGTGAGGTGTCAAGGGACACCCGGATGGAACGAAGTTCCTTTCGATTAATTAGTGAAGGAATTGTAATAAAATTTTATTTTTTTAAGTAATAATAATATTTGTTGTTGTACACCGAAACACCAGAGGGCGCCAGCGAGACAGCATACAGCGCGGGCGCCCCCGCCGCTCACGCGCACACACATCAAAGGCGGCGGCAAGATCCTTTGATCAAAAAGTGTCGTGAAAACTTTTCGTACGAATTTTTTCCGTCTAGCCCCCTTTCACAACGCGCGATAAGGAACTTCGTTCCAAAAGAATTATCAAAATCGGACAACACTTTAAAAAGCTAAGCACCAACCTTTAGTAATGTAGAGGTACTTAAAGAAGAAAAATGATATATTCGAAGGCTAAACGAAACGAAAGAAAACAAACGAATCGTTCATAAAAAACTGACAACATTTTTGCTTACGAGAAATTAGGTCTTTGTTTACGTTTATTCTGTCGATGCCTGGGCCGCACATACGTACTATAATGTTTTGCCGATGCAAAAAGAGCAAAAAATATTCAGTTAGGTATTTTGTTGGTCGATAAGTTCTCATATCGTAAAATTGCTGCATATACAAAATAAAGTCTTGAGACTAGGCACCCATTACCCACCCTTGCCAACAACGTACAAATGAAGTGAAAATAGTCAAAAACACGACCGCCGACGTCGCTGTCTGGAGTAAATTGGTTTTGAGTAGACCAATTTCTTCATAATGGATGGAATATTATATTATTTTCTGTCAGTCATACTTTTATATCATAGAAGACATGCAATGGGAGAAGTTATATTATACCAGACAGTTTTAAAATACTCTATGTTAAATATACATACCATTACGTTGATCTTAGTCTTTCTATTTAATTTTTAACCCCAATGTAAAAGGCGGGTGGTAGAGTCACTACAAATAGTCTAACATGACGTTTAGAAAGTATTTGTATAGTAAGCTTACTTAAAAAACTATTTTTTTTCTTTTAAGTTTTATGTCTGTGGCATCGTAGCTTCTGATCGAATGTATTAATTACAATAAGGAATTAGGATTATTGTTTGTAAGCTTACGAGCTTACGAGATGATGCTTAGCCAAGTAGCCAATTTGAAGATATCGGCGTTTTTCTATAGTCATAAGGAAATTATTTCTGACATACAAGTCTGTACAATCTGCTGTTATTCTAGCTAAAATCATTTTTGTCACTGTCAGAGGAATTTCGAAATTTCAACTTGTTTATGTTTAATAACCTCTAAAATAATCTCGGAGATAATCTCGAAAAACTAATAGTTACTGGCAAAGTGGAAGGAAAAAGGCCGCGTGGCCGCAGCCCCATGCGTTGGTCTGATCAGATCCGCGCCACACTCGACTCCACGGTCTACGATGCTCTCCGAATAGCGGAGGATAGAGCAAAGTGGCAGCACATTTCGAACATTAAAGATGGAGGTGGTCACGACCCTCATCAATGAGGAATTCGACGAGAGGAGGAGGGATGTTTAATTAAAATTATTCTTCGCATAGTACCTACCTATCTATTTGCGTGATTTGCATAACATTTTTATTACTGTCGAAACATTATGACACTATACTATTAGTAGTTATGTTCATTGAATACTTTGACACCTACACACATTGTTGCAAATATTACATTGACTGATTTATTATTTTATACCTTACATTAAAACGTCGTGGGAGGGACTCATCAATGCTATAGAATAATCGGTACCCATATTGTATAATTAACGAAAATAATATAAGGAGCTAAAATCATCTATTACTAAATAGTCAATTAGTTCTAGATTATAAAAATACTCTTATAAGAGATGCTTAGCTTGATTAATAAGATCGCTTTGTGTTTGTAAAATTTATAATATAGTATTGTATCTTTTTTATTTGCGCAATAAAGTTTTATTTTAAGTATAGTCTACAGTTTTTAAATAATAATGTAAGATGGTGATAATAAAAAATTGTTTTTCTCGGACCAAGGCGCGTTTGGAGCCCTCGTAGCTTTAATTCTATGTTTCCGACCTTGAATATCACCATTACTTTTACGTAATCTAAAACTGACAATTCAAAATAATAATAAGATTTGACTGAATAAAGAGATTTTGACTTTGAATAAATAAAACGTAAACTTACTTAGAACATACTACATAGTAACAGGCTTTGATTTATGCCGTGTGTTTCAAGATCGTTGACTTGTTACTTACATTTTCTAATATGAAACCACTTCAGACCCTTGTCAAGTCCAAAAAAATCTCTCTTAGATGCGGGTAGTACCTATTTTATTTCCAATAGTTTGAACGTAACGATATGTTTTTAAGGGCTTCCGTGGCGCTATGATAATGGTGGTTTTATAAGACGGTAATCTTGGTGCAATTCTTCCAGGCCCACCGATTCGAGATTTTTTTTATATGGGTTCAAGTGGCTGGTGGAAGGCCTTGGTTAGTTACCATCTTCCCGTAAAAGACGTACCGCCAAGCGATTTAGCATTTAGTTGCGTACTAAAAAGTTAGCCCGCTTCTATCTTCGACTGCATCACTTACCAGGTGTGATTGCAATCAAAGGACATTGTAGTAAATAAAAAACATAGCGCTACGTCTGACCATATAATATGTCATACGATGTATATCAATGTGTGTACACCATCAGAAGTGGTATCTAAACCGGTCGGACCGGCACGGCAGCGCGCCAGCTTCTTTGAAACTCATGCATCCAAATTACTACTTAAATTGTTTATATAAATTGTATTAACTAAGGACTCCGCGGGAAGTAATGGCTGAGAACAGCGTTGTCAATCAGGCCCACTTAATGAGTAAACCATACCCAAATAGTTATTAGTTTGAACATTTTTCGCTTTTCAAGGCGCGAGAATATTTCTATAAATGCGATTATTTTTTATTGGCTAACTTTAAATAGTATCTTAAACGTTTGTACTATTTTAAAAGTTTGCTGTTTTATAACTTAAATAAGAAGCTTTCTTTAATTTTAACTGTTGACTCTAGTTTATTCAACACTGGCTGCTGAAGGTTTTAGAATAATTGTCGGTTTCATTCTTCAATATAAATTTTGTAGATTGTCAATACTTTTATTTAAGTGACATCATGATCTAGCAGTTAAGGGTCTTGGGCAGTCTTCCTTTCATGAAGGTAAAGGGGCCTTTCACAGTGATCATTAGGAATTCAAAAAATACATTATTATAATTTAAAATTAGTTAATTAAATACTATTTTTATGCTTATGCTATACAAATAACGACCTCCGCTCCACAAAACCTACGCTTAGATTAAATATACTTATTGCTTTTATGATCATAATTTACTTTCTTTAACTAGAGTATTTAAGAAAAATATAGGTATTTAAGATAAATCGCTTTTAATAAAAATACATTAGTCTGCGTAAAAGCTGCCATATTATAAATTGCTAGCTCAAATTGAATTGCTTTAACAAAAAGGGAAGATTAAATGTTGAGTAACATTAAAGCGAATTTCCTGTAATTTCCTTCAGCTAAAACGATTTTCCTTATAAACACAATGAGTTGATGCTGTGATTTCTATTATGTCTTTAAAGATCGTAACAAAATACCTGGTTCAGTTACTTAAAGAGCTAAAAATAGAGCGTTACAAGATGACAAGGGCTGTCCAAATACTATCATGCTTAAGGGTCTATGATGGCCAGATGTTTGTCATTTTATAAAAGCTGCAAGTTTTTATAGACTATGCTCCTACATCTCGTAAGCGAAGCTGACAACTTTGTAGCTGGCAACTTAAGGAGGCAGCAGATAGCAAATTACCAAACCTCTAAACGTCAAAGTTTATAGCTTATCATAAAATTGTAGGTTAAAAACAATGTAGTTTTCCGTCAGTACGCATTCACCCTTATTTATTTGTTTTACAAAATCAATATTTATTTATTAACATTATATATTTAATTGATCATATTAGTTGGGAAATGGATGTCAATTCCATGTTTTTTTAGCTCTACCAACACATTAAGTCAGTGTTGTTACAGATGGTAAGTTGACAACCCTACCCACTAGTCTGAATGCTAATGGGAGGGAGCGGCCCTCCAACCCCTCCCATCCATTCCTCCCTTGCAGATTGATGATAGATTAAGTAATGTACTGAAACGTGACAACGTATATATGAGGTTTTAGGACAGCTATGTAAATATACATGAGATACGACTGCGTACTTAATACTTAACTAAAATTAGATAGTATCTATCCAGTATTATTTATTAAGGATGTCTTTTCTATAAATAAAGAATCATATAGACTGGAAGTTAGAAGATATATTATAATTATTATCTAAAACGTATTTGATTCGTTTTAAAACCTAATAAAGGTTAATAAGATTTATGTTTTGTTAATCGATAAATCAAACAGAGCATCTCCAAATAAAGTTTGATCATTATTTATGCTACACTTACTCTGTTTTATTTTAATATGAGGTTTTATTTGGACATATTATAAATATTTTCATTTTTTATTAATTATTATTTTCAAAAAAAATTGGGACCGACGGCGAAACATTATCTCCGACCCGAAGCACGCTTTAACACCTGTAACTATTGAACTCCGGGCCGCTACTAAATTATATTTTGGTACAAGTAAAATTCAATAAGGAACAGTCAATCACCTTACAAAAAATTCGGTTATTTTAAATAAGCTTAGTTTAGAAGTACTTTTGAAACGTCACGTTCAAATATTAAATGTAGCTAGGTAAGGTTAGCTAGAATGAGTCTATTAGGGCAACACTAACAATGTCGTTAGTTGTAAGTAATTTGTTGGCGGGTTTGTTGTGTCATTCATATCGTAGTTGGATTAAACTGGAATGCGTTTCCGGACCGGTATTAGCGTTAAATATTCCAAGTTAACCTTGAACGAGTTGCGATAACAAGAGGTATAACGCCTGCGTTTGGTTTGTAAACGTTTGTTGGGTCAATGTAGAGTACTACGTTTAAGACTTTTCGAAATTTAGAATAGAATTTTGGACTATTTCGGTACAATTTTACACACGTTTTATTTACATGTAAAGGGGGAATTTTGTAATTTACATTTCAACTATTGTTAAAATTTTAGTTTATTAAATGTAGACTTAGGCCTGTGTGCACCAAGATTTCGGTTATCATAACCAACGGTTAACATAAGCTAAACGTAAAATTTACTATTCACGACAACCCGTACGCCGGTTAAAGATGTAAACCAATGGTTATCATATAACCGAAAGCTTACGTTCACGCACTGTAACCAGCGTACGGGTTGTCGTGAACAGTAAATTTATAGTAAAGTTATGTTAACCGTTGGTTATGATAACCAAAACCTTGGTGCACCATGATGATGAAATTTTGGACCATTTTCGGTACAATTTCACACACGTTTTATTTACACATAAAGGAAGAATTTTGTAATTTAAAGCTTACTTCGAGTATTGTTAAGTTTTTATTTTTTTAAATGTGTTTTGAGTCGGTGTAGAGTTGGACGCTTACGACTCTTTGGAATTGAGATAGGATTTTTGAACTGTTTCGGTACAATTTTACATACGTTTTATTTATATGCAAAGGAGGAACTTTGTAATTTACATTTCAACTATTGTTAAATTTTTGGTTTATTAAAATTTGTTGGTTCCATATTGGACGCTCACGACCGTTTGGAATTACGATTGAAATTTTGGAGTATAATTTAGGTATTATTTTACACGCGTTGTTATTTACATGTGAAGGAGAAACTCATGAGAAACTAGTTATTTACATTACCAATTATTGCTGAACTTTTAGTTTCAAGTAATGGTTTATTAGGTTTATGTGACAAAAATTTTCTTTCTAAAATTTGAATGTGACATTGAAGTCTTAACAAGTTAGTCACCTAAAATTACGTTATACCTAATTAACAATGTAACTAATAAAGTAAAGTTTCCACGCTAACCTTGAATGCGGTGATAAGAAATATTTCATAATATTCCTCCAAAAATGTTAATCGTTTGTTAGGTAATGGGTCAATCGGTCAATGGTATTTAACCTTTGGAGACGTAAAGTCTCCACATTCTTCATTTTATTTTAATATCTGTGCTAATCTGCTATCTCACTTGCGGTTAAGTGAGAATGCGATTCGAATAATATAAAGGGAGATGTCAACCCTCGAAGTTCAGAGATTTTAGAATCCATCATTAAAACTTTGGCTAGGGACGACTAGGTACCTTTTATTAAATCACACATAAATGCGTAATATCATTAGTTATTACATTCAATGGCTTATGTTAGGAGATTTTTTGTTATGAAGAATTTAAAAGCTCGATTTTTTGTTTTTAGTTTGGCCAAGTTGAAATAAGAATTTGCATAATCTTAATGGTTTGATAACGACAGAATAACACGAGAAAAGGAAATAGGCTACTACCTATTCTATTCTACTAAATTGTTAACAATATATTTTCCGAATAAAAATAAAAGAGTACATGAAAACTCTCACAAGATGTAAGTGCGTACGAAGATAGGGTATCTATATCTACACATACTTTTATCCTAAGTTTTACATATTTTTAACATATTTAAAGTTAAGGATAGAATTTATAAACGGCTTGATAGTTATACAAAAATAAAATGGTATTTTTAAAGATGATATAGGTACGAAAGTTTAAACGTTAAGTTTATTCATTCAGCCACTGTCCTTAATTATTTTTTTATGACAAGCCCGAGCACTTCCGGGCCGGTAGTTAGGTAGGTATTGTTAAATTTTCCACGCCAGCCTTGGCTGTGAGGCGATAAGAATTACTCATACCTGTGCCTCCTACGTCTTATGAGTTATTTAGCGGTCACTAATCAAACATAGGCAGCATTGTTTACTGAGAATAGATGGAGCGACGCTATTGCACACAGGTTCTCAAACTATTTTCTCATAGACCATTTTCAAAATTTAGCTGGCTTCATAACATTTCTACTGTATCCCAAAACTCGACATAAAATGCGAAGGATTAAATCTAAGTTCTATGGAAATTTGCATCGAGACTGATTTCGAACCAAGAATATGGTTTTGTAAATAATTGTGACAGGTAAAAAGTAAGGTTCTCTACTTTTATTAACATCCACTAAAGTCCAACGTCTCGACACCTTGTTCTAATTTATGAAATGTGCAAGATTTTACAAGTAACAGTCGCTGAGCTTTTTAATATACTATGTGCTAATATTGAAAGGTGAATTGCAACCCCATTTTTGAAAAAATATCTCATTTTGATTCCACCTGGGGGTCCACTTGGACAACTTTGGGAATCAATACTGCAGCACAATATAGGAACTATGTTTTATCTAGTGATCTGCATGGCGAAGGCTACAATGTACAGAGCATAATATTTAATGACCGCGCGAAATAGACATTATATTGTTACCTACCTACTAAGTTATGTAATTCTTATTTTTACAAGAAATCTGCACAACAAACCAAGAAGTAGGTACCACCTGCAGTCGTTTCTTAATGCTAAAGTTGCCTGGCAGATGGCGCTATGGTATGTGGAGCATTTTAAACTTTTGTTTTCTACCTCTTTGGAACCGTTTCTTTTATAAAAAAAATTTTTGGATGTACAAATAAAGAATATAAATAAATAAAAGGTTGAAAAATAAATTATTTATTATTATCATAAGTTTTAGACCTAAATTCAATATATGCGACACAAACATTTTTGAAATGTCAACTCTTAATCTATAAGTGGCTCTACCACCGATTCAAAAAGCAAACTTTGATAAAAGCTGGCAAATGACGTAATTTTTTCATACAAATGTTACCTCATCATCCTGTATTATGTGGAAAAGAGAGCAGAGACGATTCCATGAAACTCAGTCACAATTCACTAATACAATTGCGAATAGCCACATAATGAAACCGCAAGTTTAATTAGTGCTAGTAACTCCCGATATGACGCTTAAATCACAGAATCGGTGAAATGTAAACAGAACATTAGGATTTTATCAGCGTAGTGCACCAAGCGGAGACATCGGCCGGGCGCCCGGTCAAGGTATCCGGGCCAAAGGTCGATGACAGGCCGTCACAGCGCGCGGCCGATGCTGCTTTACCGGCACCGGCGATACGCCACCAAAACAAAACACTTCTACCCGCCTTTTTACCCCTTACCTCTTGAGGTATGGAATCTTCAGTGTATATTTTATCAGCGTAGTGCACCGAGAGGAGACATCGGGCGCCCGGTCAAGGTATCCGGGGCAAAGGTCGATGACAGGCGCAACGTGAGGTTGCTTTACCGGCACCGGCGATACACCAAAACAAAACACTACCCGCCTTTTTATCTTCTTCTTTTGAGATATGGAACTCTTTAAGGATCACTGTACAGGTTCTTCTGTCCATTCGTCATAGTGAATTTTTGATCATTCAGATCGATTAAGTTGAAATTTGGTACACATAATTATCAATTTCTGAACCCGCAGGTGTGACGTGAATAGACGAATTCTGAATATGGGGTCACTTTTAGGGGCAATATTATAGACGTGAATATTATGGTAACTTGCGGTGTAAGATGGAAAATTCAAAAAATGTACATCGTGCAATATAAAGGGTTTGTAAGAAACTCATAATATATATTCCTTTTTTTATTTTCAAAATTACTTGGCTTTGATCGTGCCTGATAGTAAGCGAAGTCCAGATTTTAAGGTAAGAAAAATTACAGCAGGAAGGGCATTTAACAAAATATGTTTTCGCAATGCGAATCAACAATCTTCGAATTAATAGTGAATTAAATCTGACCTGATGATATAGATTCATTCTCTGATTTGGGCGTCGTGGGCGGCATAGGTAGCGGCATCGACGGCAGCGGCTGTGTCGGTTGCTGTTGCTGCTGCATTGTGCACGCGTTGCCGAGCAGCGTCTGTGCCGTGTTGTACGTCATGCCGTCGTCGTAGCCCCACAGCTCCAGTCCGCCGTACTCCGGGGACGCGAGAGACTCCGGCGACATCACCATAGCCGCTTGCAACCCCAGCGCAGACGAGGATGTCACTTCCGAGGAGCTCTCTTCGAGCATACGCAGGGGGAAACCTCCGTTGTTGGACCAGCGGCGTCTCATGTCGAAGAGCGTGTCACACGCCCTCGGATCCTCGACTGCCGACGGACATCCTACGCTCCTCCAACACTTCACTTTTGCTTCGCACTATAACTATCTAACGCTATAAACATTAACATCCACTAGTCTCCGCGGCGTCGAAACCGAAACGAATCGTTTCTCGCCGCCGACCGGCTTCGGGTTCACTCCAATAAGATTTCAAGTTTTATATTTCGCTGTAAATCCTTGCGGGCACTTTTCACTGCTACCGAAAACTCTACGAATTTGCACGATGCGGTGAATTGAAATCGCAAGAAGTTACCGCGAACTTTGATGAGAATTTACTAACACGATCCACGCGTGCGACCGTCGTCAACGAAGTACGTAGAGCGAGCGCAACGAACAAGCGACGCGGCCGCTCTCACTACTCACTGCCACGGTCGAGCGTGACGTCACGCCGCCCCGCGCCCGCAGCGCCGCCCCCCCGCCCGCCGCCGCCGGCGCGCAGCCGTGGCACAGAAAGTCAAGTCACCGAGCGACAGAATGTAGCGCGCCGATAACACCACTATTCTATGAAGCAAATTCTTCCTTTCTTTATCATTATCAATTTCGTCTATGGGTACTCAAATGTAAACCTGACATTCTACCACATTAGAAATATTAGACTTAGGTAAATAGTAACGACACAAATTGAAATAGCAAATAAAAAGATAATTTCTTGTAATGTGAACTTTACGGTAAGTATTGGCGCACCTTGGCAATAAAATTAGTTAAGGATTAAAGTTGCTGGCTCGTCTCAACAAATTACTGCCTTCCCAATGGGTGGTAGAGTCACTACAAACATTTAAACGTGAAGTTTCAAAAGTGCTTGTAAATTATTGAATTTTTAATTTTGTAACGTACTAAAAATCGTGCAGGAGTGGGTAATTTTACGAGAAAATTCAGGCCACAGCATAAAGTATAGCAACTGAATAATTATAATTAATCATGAAAAATAACGACATGAGAAGTCAATCTTCTAAAATTCCAATGAGTAGAAATTACAATTTACATATAAAACTTGCTTTTCAGCACAAAATGACTTAGTACATTTTATGATCACGTGATGATGAAATGTACCTACTAAGTCATTTCGTGCTTTATAAATTATACCCTGTATGTATGTATAATTTAAGCGGCATCATCAAAAATTGTTATCACTAAAGACAAGAAAGGGTATCGTGCATGTTCGTTTGGTTACCTGCTTAGAATGCTTAGATGAACCTTTATCAACATATCAAGATGATAAAGGTAAGGTCGTTACCAAAATTGGCACATCATAGTTGGCCTAAATTACATGTAGGTTATCTGTATTTTTGCGATGGCATACTTCATTATCTGTATCCAATTCCTACATACCATCATGGTCATTCAATTTTCGAATTAAAAGCTAGGGGGACACCTGCGACTGACCCTAGAACGTATGGTAGTAATAAGTCTCGAAGTATGGTAGTAATGGATCTTTGAGGGTTAACAGAAATCCTAAAAAAGGTGTCGATGAAGTGTCTACTACAAGTTTATGTTACTTTCATAATCTATAGAAGTAACGAGAGATAATTATGGCAATGACACGCCATAAACTTGATTCCAGACGGTTAAATAAATTTAAAAAATAATATTTATTATAACAGTTTTGCCTAGCATTGCAATTTATTTTCAAATTAAACGAAGACAGTCATTGTTCATCGTGTCATTATGTTAAAGAAATGGGTATTCTGGTCGAAAATAGTTTAGGTACCCATGCTTTAGGTCTAGATCAATGGTTTTTAGCAGTTAGTTCATAGACCACTATTGGCCCTTAATATTTGAAGTATTCATGAAACCATCCGGGAAATATTACTTGATCGTGGACTAGATGAAATAACTAAAAGGTTACAAACCATTCTAAATGGTTATGTAATACGAAAGTAATATGAACCCAACATAGTTATAGAGCAATAAATTACCGACTGACTGCAAATGATGTAGATTAGATTAGGTGTTGTGACGTCACGCGTCATGATCTCGCCATCATCACGTGGCGCGGATCGATGACCTCCGTGTTTTGGAAATACGCATCTCGAGTATTCGCTACACCGGCCAGTTTCCGTCACATTAAAACTATTTATCCAACGTTCAATGGTCCAAGAAATGAATAATTTATCAATTTTAATTTTCCATCCATTAAGGTGCAAACCTCATTTGTACACTTCGCCCATTTTCGTCGTGATATATTTTCAATCGTTAGAGCGATCTTTCAAACTAAACAAGATTATTATTTAGATACTCGCACGTTTAGTCTAATAAGACGTTCTATATGTTCTACTTTCGTCTATGAGTGGATCTGATTAAATAATAACCAAATCGTTAGATTAATTTTAGATAGAGTCATATATATAATTATGTTTTACAAATGGTTATCTAGTAGTGGTCATACTTTATGTAGTTTTTACAAATTGGTAGTTATGTACCTAACTCGTACTAGTAGTTCCATATGTAGAACATTTGGCAAATTAACAAGAAAGTTGCCTTGAACGCTTTTCAAAGTTCTAATCTCAAAAAGGGTTTAAATTCATTATGTAATGTGCTTGAAAGTTTAGTCAGTAAGTTAACAAAGTATGACGATGAAAAAGGGAAAAAAATGTAATAAATATTGTAGGGCATAGAATTTTTGTACTGGTAGAGCTGGCACATTGCAAACATCTGTGGTTTATAATTACGCAAAATTATTTTGAAAAAAAGGATAAGATTTTTAGGAAAAACTGTTATGTGAACATATTTTTGATTAGAGTTTGAAACGTAGTTAAACATTCCCACAATTCATGCAAATGTTTGTAAATAACTGAGCTTACGGACCACTGTCGTAAGCGGTGTAAGCCCAAAAATTACAAAACCCCCTGACATAATGCGTCAGTAATATCGATCGACGAAAAATCATGACAAGTCAAAATAACAACAATGGGTTTTTTGTTCCCGCCTGTACTGTTTGTGTAGTCGGAGTCGTGAGGTTGGCCAGTCGTGCGTGTACTAAAGTGCTCGATTTGTTCCCCCCTCCACTTCTTACCACTACAATTCGCTCTAACTCATCAAGAGGAGGAAACGAATTTGCTCGACAGAGAAAGATTACGAAAGATTTAAAATACGATTATTTTAAATAGCCAAAAATAGAATATGGGAAAGCTGTAAAAAATAAATAAAACTAAATAGAAACCTCTAAAGAAACCTTAACGTTGTGGCAGAGAGTTTTGTGGTGGAGTTCTGAAACCAGTTGCCTTACCTGTAACAAAAACAAAAAATAAATTAAAAACGATGTTGGTGTCAACCATATTTCCTTTTCTGTCTGTCTATTTCAAGCAATGGTAATCTCTTGTTAATTTGGATAATGTGTTGATATTATACCGTCTAAAATCTAAATTCTAAGGCATTGATTGGCTGGTATAGGATTGCACGATGGTAAAACGAATTCAGTTTGGGATATAAAAACAAAATTTCATACATAAAATAAAAAGATATCCTTGCTAATATTTTAATACACCATTATCTTGGTTTGTTTTTTGCATAGAAAAAGTCTCGATTCGACTGGATTTGCTCCATGAATAATACGACAGTGATGTACGTATTTTTCTGCAAAGAAATCTAAAATAACTTAGCATAAAATATCAAAAAATATATGGACAAGAGTTATTAATGCGAAATAGATAACAATCATTAGACATATTACAATATAGCATGTAGGTAGGTATTATTTTTTAGAAAAAGATAAATTGTATGTATAGCTCTAAATGTTACTATATAAAGTCACTATTTGTGTTCATTATTTTGTGTATAAATTTTTCTTCACTTTACAACTACTTGATATTAATTTCATTATCCTTTTTTTAAAGAATCTCTTCCGGAAAATTAGATATTATGTATAAACAAGATCCCAAGGCAGTTTTGGACGGGCAAGTACATGGTAAAAGTGCAGAAACAATGAATTCATTAATGACAATAATGCTTGAGACAATAGGGCAAGCTTTCATCTTCACAAGAAAAGTAAAACTCATTATATTACATACTAGCAGTCGCCCGCGACTTCGTCCGCGTGAAAAACCTCTTAGGTACCCTTTTAATTTTAAACACAGACTTTCATATAAAGTGTGCTCTTTCTTTCACCGCTTACCCCTCTCAATTTGATTTTTTTATAGTTTCCCGTGAAGCAATATCCTCCGTCCCGTCCCGTGTACTAAAAATCTACATTTTTGTTCAACATTGTACGATATTACAGTACATTAAAAATACATATTTATGGCAAGCTGATGTGTATAGCTTGTATTAAATAGTCTATTTCACTTTTGAGTCTAGCTTAAATAATAAACAAAATAATTTACAATCCGACATGCAGATCTAGAGATTAGCCCGTTTAAACAAACGAACAATCTTTTTCGTATATTATATAAATATGGTCTGCCATGCCAAATAAATTAAAAGAAAAGATCAAAGATCGAGTTCTCAAAGAATATCATTACCAAAATGAAAACCTAACCTAACCTAAAAAAATTCAGTACGTATAACATAACACGGAGGAGGTCAACTTAATTTGGACGATATAGCGGCAGTGTTATGTTTTTAGAAATTTTGTAATATCTCCGAAACTATATAACTAATTAACATACTGTAAAAGGCAAATCTTATCTGTATAATATCCTTGTGATTATTACATAATTTATTTTGATAAGGATTTAAGTTTAGTTGTATAAATAATGACGTAAATTTAAGCATATGAATTAAATGATTTATTACAGAGTCGCGCTTTTTAGAAATTTTGTAATATCTCCGAAACTATATAACTAATTAACATACTGTAAGAAGCAAAGCTTATCTCTATAATATCCTTGTAATTATTAAATAATTTATTTTGATAAGGATTTAAGTTTAGTTGTATGAATAATGACGTAAATATACGAATTAAATGATTTTTTAAAACACAAAAAGTTATATATCTGCCAAAATATAAAAGATAGATATATGACATCGCGGGCTATTTTGTAGAACTTTTTAAGATGCATAAAGTTGTTTTCAATTGTATCCAATAGCTAAGGCAGCGTACGCGATTTAATAAACTTGACGGTCCGACTCGCGCGTCAAAAACTGTGATAATTCGAGTAATATATACAATACAAATATAAAATATAGCCTATGACACTCGACGATTTCACTCATTCTACTAGTGAAAGAATTTTTAAAATCGGATCAGTAGTTCCGAAGATTAGCCCCGACAGAACTTTATTTACAAACTTACAAACATACAAACTTTACCTCTTTATAATATTAGTGTATTAGATTATATAGTAAATAATGATTAAAAATTAACTGCTTAGTTTCTAGCCGGCACTTCTAATAAGAATTTGTCTTCCGAAAGCAATAAATTGGTAGTGCAAAATGGGAAATTTAAATAAACATATTTGAATTGGTTTCTATAAAATGTTCGGTTTTATATAAATGTAGACTGAAATGAATTTCTTGATCGATTGAACATTTAAAACAACATTAGTACATTCCAGCCGCGGGAAACTGAGGCGAGTCACTAATAATGTTTAAAGTGTCTGTATTACCAAGCTAAGTCTATAATGGATCACCAGTCCGCAATTAAAAGTACTTTCTTGGTAGAACACTCGAAAACGCGACAAGTTAGTGTATGCTCAACCGGTTCGCATTTTCCTTGACTTGTCGCACCTTTTTAAGTCGGGTGGGTAGCCGTTGTCGTGTTTTTACTAGTGATGCAGGCGCATAAAAAGTGGCCGCGGCGGAATGGTCTGCTGAAGCGCAATTAAGACCAAGGTCTCCGGGTTATCAAACCCGTGTCGGCGACTCGCGATGCCTGCCGCGCCTCGTTGCCAGTGCAAAAAATGTAGCGCATAATAAAGACGATGGTATTAAAAGATAATGGCTGGGTTAACACGCCGGCTGCATAGTCTTAAATGCCTGCATAGGACTGGCAATTCGTCACGCTTTATGGCTGAATAATAAGGCAACCGTGCCTCCGGTAACCGATGCTATTATCCAGTCCTTTAATTGCGGGTCGGTGTGGTCATGAACCTTTAGACTGGCATTTATCTCCATCATATTTTTATCTTTTCCTATCTGTTGATTTGTATTGGAAATACCAAACCGCTATCAGAAAGGGCTAGGTACAGCTAGAGGAAGTCAAGGCATCTATTGAATACACAATGTTCAAATCCTGTTCATTGACTCCTATGCACTTGACAGTCACTGATGTCATGCCCACTAATGTGACCTGGTAAGGAACCGTTCTGTTCTTCGCAGTCACATGAACGCTTGCATAATATCTACGCAATGCGAATCAAATGTCAGATGAAGCTAGCCTTTGAGTGAAGAACCTTAGCTTTACTTTCGCTTGCAAACGCCATTGCTTCACACTTTTCATCTATGTACTCTAGTAACGATCGTAAATTATCTTTGTTTTACGAATTTAAAACTAAAATTGAAGGCAATAAGGATTAATTTTGCTTAATCATTTAAGTATTATATGATTGTTTGAAACTAGTAGATGAAATCCTATCATTTACGTGATGTAACTAGCGAACCAGAGAAGTGATAGACATGATTGAGGTCTGTTCATAAACTAGTAATGTTCTGTGAATTCTGGAAAATGAGTTATGATTTCAATATCATCTATGGTATTGAAATTGAATTAAAATGGTGGGTTATTTTTAAATCATCATTATCTTTGAAATCTGTGGTATATGTAGGGATATATTCTATATTCTGAACTATAAATTGCCAAAATTGTTACAAACTTATTTGTGCTCCCAAAAAGCTAAAGAATATTCATTATTAAAATCAGAAAAATAATTTCAACCAGAACAGGCAGTCGGTACTTTATGGGCTAATTTACGAGTTTTCTCGAAGGAACAGGTTATTTTTGCAAATAACAAACTTAATGCGAGATGTCGATGTTTGTTTTATGTGTTTATGCTGGACTCTTTATTGCGAGCCTGTACAAATAATTCTCAAAGATGTCAGGAAATCGACAAGAATAAACACGGACCGGGGAATGTTGTAATTAATTGGTATTCGAGTAATGAACTTGAAATATCCAACAAACCCAAGATACAAGAAACACTTAATAGTTTCGATTGTGTGTAGCTAAATATCTGCCTTCAATAAATTATTTTTCTGATTTTAACAATAAGCGACTTTCAGCAAACCGCTTGATGCAGGCGGGACAATACCGTGGTATTTGGAAGTCCTTTAACAGGGAACTCTCATCCGCAATGGAAGTCCATTGGCTAATATCGATGGTTCTAATGATGAAATAAATGATAAACGAATCTCCACACTGGAATTATACATGATTTTGAAATAATTGTAAACACTTGCAATTCAAATACATATGCTAGACTCAAATAGGTCAGCAGCAATGCATCGGTGCGACGTCGACCGTTGTACGATGCGCGTGATTTGACTGCAGATGTATACACCAACACAATCGCATAAGAATGCAGCTCTTATCACTTTACACATAAAGGATACACTACGAGAATAGTGTGCATCATCAGTCGCCTACCGTACCAGAATAATATACCTATTAGTTGCGTAACGTATTGTCCTCGCTACAGGATAGTAATGATTCAATATGGAATTAGGACAACGTTGTTACCATGCAAAAGTTTCATCTTTCTACTGAATTTTCTTGAAAATGAGAAGTCGTTTTCCGGTTGGAAGCTTGCGTTAAATAAACTGTTACATATTTTGTAACATTAGGGTCATTAACACGTGCCTAATGGTGAATAAAATATTAAATATAGCCTCTTAAAATTGAAAAACAAATTAGTTAAGCAGTAGGTGGAAAGAAGCATTTCTCATGATCACAGCGGAACAATATGTAGACAAACGCTTTTTATATTTTTGTTCTGTAAAACTAAGTATCTATTTATTTTTCTGACATGTACCGTGTCGGCTGTCAGAGGAAACGTTGACTCCAGCTAGGTGTTAGGGAATTTGCCAAAAAACCAAGTTTAAAAGTTTAATATAGAAACGGACGGACAACCTGGGACGTCTTCGGCAACTCTGCCAAGTTTGCAATTAGAAAAAATAATAATGGTCGCTAATTGAAACAAAAAATACTCATGTGCGTTTTACTGACAGAACGAGATCATAGTTTTTATTTAGATCGGCAAATAATTACCAGATGTGCTATGTAGAAAAAAAATACATTTAACTATTTCATAGAAGCCGAAGAACTTTTGTGGAAGTTAATGATGTACAATGCACAAAAAAATAGTCAACTTGTAATCCAGAAAATGAGAAATTAATACGTACGTCTTTATTACTGGAGGTCCCTTTTTGATTTTATTTTATTTAAAGTTTTGATTATAAAATTTTGATCGGGGATAATTTATATCTTTTTATCATCAATCCAAAAAATTATGGCTATTAATATTTTATTGTAAAGTAATTGGTCTAAATATTCATATGTTAAAACAAATCAATTTGTCTGTAGAAAAATGCTGTTCTTTGCATAAACAGCTCCTATTATCTGCATGTTGCATTTTAAAAGTTCAGTGTATTTTGAAAATTGCACTTTTTGTTACATTTGTTACGTGAAGGTAAACTTTAGAATACTGTATAATTAAAGTAAGTGAAACGTCACGTTGGACCACAAGTAACAACATTGATAGTAGTATAAATTGAAGATAATTATATCTAATTGCGAGTCACGGTCATGGCCAATAAGCACCAATAAGCAGGAATATGAGAAGGTGAGCAAAAGAACTGCATTCTAACTAAATAGCAATTTGTTACATTACTAAAGAAGTCGGCATTTCAAAGGTACTTTCCGCACTTTAAACATGAATTGATACATTTGAGTTAGAAGATTGTTTCAAACACGTACAACGTACACACGCACTTGTGAAATCTGTTTGTCGATTCTTGAAAAACACGTCAGTTTTGAAGACGACGAACAACAGTTGCAAAGCAAGTAGGATGTAACAGAAATCGGTATTCTCCATTTTGCCATATTCGACTGAGAGCCGAACTGAAGACTGAATTATCGACGAGATGTATGCGAGATGTTCGTACAATGTATTTTTTTTAAGAATCGATTTAGTTATCACTACAGTAGAATATTAGTAAAATGCAAAGTAAAGCAAAAATGAGACACAGATTAACAGATTTATTTAATTTCAATAAAATGGGTATAGTTAATAATGTTGATAGGAAATATAATTTTGTTTTCAACTTACGAGTTGGTACAGGATATGACACAACATAGGGAAGGACATGACGGTTTTTGAAGAATTGATATGTTAGTGGAAATTTATTGATATCCGTACAAACGATAATTATACGTGTTTTATTAATGAAATTAAATTCATTTATTAGAGGATTGAATACAAAGGAAATTCACAAAATAATTTTATTTTATCAAAATTATTTTATCGTAGAACATAATTCATTTCAAGTATTTGCATGACGATGCTACATAAAATTGTGGACCAAAATCATTAAAAAATATCACACGTCATTCATAGTCATACAGCCTTGGAACATCAAAATTTGCCGCTCGGAATGGTTTTCATCGTTGTGTTAGCTAATACGTGCTGGAGGTGATTCGTGAAGGCATTTTTATGCAATGTGTGAGCCTAGCGAATTCCGGATACCCTATTAAGGAGATTGCCAACAACGGTTTCTAGATAGACACCTACGATCGCCTGTCCTAGTTGCAACACTGGACTATCGCCAACACTTCACTCACCAGACAGGGATTTAAGTATTTTCGAATATTTTGCCAGGGATTATGCTGTAATAAATGATTCTATTTTAAATAATTTTACACAACACAATTTATTCTTCGCATTTTAATTTGGATTCGATACTTCATCATAAATACTCGAATAATAAAAGTTTCTTGTAAATATGTTTGCGAAATGATCAGTGCCGTTCAGCAGATTTTATGTAGACATAGAATCAACATACTTAGATTTAACATGGGATTCTAACTTCTATGAGATTTGGTTTAGCAATCAGATGCCGAGATAGAGCAAATCTGTCTGTTAAGTAACGACAGTAATATCGGAAATGGTATAATTGAATTCCACATAGATCTTTGTGCCCCATTCAAAAAACAAGGTAAACAACTGATTATTATTAAATTTTTGCTTAAAATCGGTGTTCCTAACTCTATATTCCAGCGCCAGTAATCCAAAAAAAGAATAATTACTACGGCAAGAAATACAAACAGAATTGGCAATATCCTAACGCAGCCAAAGTCACGTACGAAAGGAACAACATAGGGCCCTCAATGTAACGCGATAAAATGTCCCAGCATAACACGACGTGTATGAAAATAGTCAAGTGCAAATACTTGGATTGTATTACTCGAGCGTGTTAGCTACAATTCAAATACCTCGCAAGCGAAGCTTGTACGTTCCTATATTAAATTTATGGCATATAACTTGTTGCTGTGATCGAAGAACGGCTACAAAGCTGGCACTAACGTCGGCATTGGCCTATTGTTTCTGGGGAATTAAAATGGTCGCGCAGCTTGCCGTTGCGTCAGCAATATGCAGTTGCACTTGTTTAAACTTGCCATACTCATAAGCCGAGAATAATTCAAGTTTTACTACCGTATCGGGTCTTATGAGTTCCTGCTTGGTGTAATTTCCTGTATTTTATATAGTTCAAATTTCAAACGTCTTCAAAAAATAGGTGATCATGAAATCGAAACATTATTTTTATAGTACAAGATTTTTATGCGGTAGATACCTAGTTGTTGTACAATAGGGTTATTAAAATCGAACAACAACATATTATATGGTATGAAAAATTTTTAAGAGCACAATATGTCATCGATCGAAAATTTATTATAAAATAAGTCTATAATTAAAGGTACAGCTATTACACGATAAACAAGAAGAATGGGGCAACCTTTTGACTCTTAATTATTGAACGCAACCGACAATGGCGAAGTGGAGCGAGTGGTCTGAATTGAGGTGCTGCCCTTTAGTAACGGCCACGGAATTATAAATTATAAATCATTTCTGAGGCTCTATCTCGATGATACATGGATCAGTTTAATGCAATTTATTACTATCACATTTTGTATCTTTACCGAGTTTACAATTACTATAAAATCTCATACGGTACTTAGAGCATTTTTGATAGGAAAAAAACGTCATCTTTGTTTAAATCAGACTTAAAAAAGAAAAATAATGCTATGAATGTTTTAAAAAGATAAGATACGTTTTATAGACTGCACCATCTATTACAATGCCTTAATATTGTGGTTTGATGCCTCGACCACTGGATTGTAAGAGCTAAAATCATCGAAATAAATAGTAAAAGCATTCACCAGTCTGAATATCAAGTGTGTGTATTTGCTGAGTTGCTGCATAAAAATGTCAAACGTTTCAGTTTTCATATAACTTGTCTTAACATTTGGTTACGCTTTTATGCAGTAGCTCACTTAACAAAGTACATATTAGATACTCTGACCACTCTGTTATGTTTGAGTTCGAAAGATGTCAAACTCAAAGAAAAAACATCCCGTCTAATCCACGGTAGATGCCTGTTTTCATCATTACATGGACTTTCGTATAAAAACCTGCATTACAATGTTACATGTCTGCAGCTGGCATACAATGTGGGCTCCCGTGTCACGAGTTCTCGGATCACGTCGCGAGCGTATGAACTTTTTTACTGACTGTACTGCACATTAAGTCTGACATTTCAACGGTTACTATCGCTTTAATTATAGCTACTATTATTTTTTCCTATCCTTATCTGTCCATTTATTTTATGTCATGCGTCCTTTCTTCGTGTTATTCGACGTTTTTAAAAGCTATTTGTTTTATACAATTTACTCATAGCAACTACGTTTTCAATTTATTACAGGCAAGAAAATTTTTTAAGTGTTAGTTTTAGTATTTGTATGTAGTATTATTTCAGAGTAACTGCCGAGTTTTTTTCGTCTCTACTCAGGGGTTTTTATTCATATTCAAATTAAAAATTCAAATCCAAAATCATTTATTGTAACTGGTTTACAAGCAATTTTTTAACCGTCGAAAAAAGCGGAGGAGATTCTCAATTCGACACGTATATTTTTTTTTTATGTACGATAACTTTCTACGAGTTGTCCGATTTTGACAATTCTTTTTTTATTAGAAAGGGCCCACATCCAAGGTGGTCCCATTTACATCATGTTAGAATCGGATGATGATATCCTGGGGAAATTGAAGGAACTCTTCAAATTTTGGAGGCACGATTTCGGTTTTTGTCTCGGTATCGGTAGCTTTTTGGCTACAAGTGCCGTATAATATACTATGACAGTACAGTACGAGTACGTTACGTGGCGATAAATCACTAAAAAGTAAGAAATAAAAAATTTTAACAAAAAATAGAACCGACTCAAAACGCACTGAAAAGTAATATAATAATAATGACACAGTTATAATGACACAGTTATTTTTTACTTTTTAGTGCGTTTTGAGTCGGTTTTAATTTTTGTTAAAATTTTTTATGAAACGTCAAGTCTGTCAGTAGGTACGTAGTGACTCTACCACCGGTACGATAGGCAGATTCTGCCGAGAAGAGCCACCAAGAAACTCAGTAATTACTTTTTAAAAAACAATGTAACAATTTGTATTTCATAATTTACTATTTTGGTTATCCCGTCTTGTGTGTAGAGAGAAAAGCCGATTGCTTCCAAAAAAATAATTGGAGTCTCTATTCCAAAGTGCTTGTAAATTAAGCTTATTTGAATAAACGAACTTGATTTTTAACCTAAAATTACAATTAAAAATACTTATTGTTTTAGTATTTTCACTTAGCTTATATAGTTAAGTAGTATAGGGTTAGAAACTGACGATGAAGTTCCAAAAATGTTAAAACAAACATAATTAACTGAGTCAGGATGTTCTACAAACCAGCTCACACTGGGGCTGTCGGAAGTGATAAGTCCGACGTCTATCAATCAGAATATCCTACATTTTGTCTGCCCCCGTTGTCTCCTCCACAGTTAACTGCTTCCGCGACAGTAAATCATCCACTTTACGTCTTTGTTATTACTGAACGTTTATAAAACAAGCGTAAACTGGCGATATACTCAATTTGTTATCTGTCTATGAAGATTAAGCAAAAAAACCGTCGTTAAGTCTTCATATAAATGATGGCCTCTTGTCACGAGTGGGAAGTACGCCTTAGTATGGATAATGAATATTTCACCTACCCACGCCGTGTTAAATGAATACAATATTTTATATTTAAATACCTAGAGAGTAGACGTTTTGTTTCACGAATGATTTGTGAATTTTATGTACTAAGAATACCATCTCTATCTATTCGAATAATTCTATTGCAAGTTGCTACGTTCCTAGAAATGCTTGGAACTACATTGCAATACAGTAAACGCTTAAGTGTCCCTTCTGTGTTGTACATTATCTACTTTTTTTTTATCGACTACAAGTAGGCCCTTGACTGCTATCACACCTGATGTTAAGTGATGATACAATCTAAGATGGAAGCGGGCTAACTTGTTAGGCGTAGGATGAAATCTACACCCCTATTGGTTTCTACACGACATCGTACCGGAACGCTTAATCACTTGGCGGGACGAGTACGACTTTGTCGGTAGGATGGTAACAAGCCACGGCGAAAGCCTCCTATCAGCCAGACCAAGACAAATTAAGAAAAATCTCAATCTGCCCCGCCAGGAATCGAACACGGGATCTCCATCTTATAAATCCACCGCGCATTCCACTGCATATCTATTACTATCTCTATGATTTGTAATAATTGTTTTATAAGACATATTTACCCCAATGTTTCAACCAGACAGACTTGATTTTTTTACAGCTAAATTCTAAAATTCTCTGAATCCATTAAAGCTCATTTTATCATAATAGAAGGTAGAAAGCACTCCTCAAGTCCGCTGTTTAAAGTATAATTATGCCTCCAGTAAAAATCCCATCACTCAGTTTTATTACTTTAAGACACTAAAGTCGACGTTATGTGTTATCTATGGAATGCACGAATATTATCAATAGCTAAACGTCATGACGGCTACTATACTCATGTCATAAGCAACTTGGCTGCACCAGTGGATGTGCCCTTGAAAAGCGATAACAAACGCTTGTCGTGTGAGCAATTACGTAATACAATGCACCGAGACGAGGAATGTATCTTGTAACAACATGAAAACGATTGAACGCTTAGAGTAGGTAAGTATTAGAGTTACAACTGGGACTTTCCCCGTAAAGGACTGCAGCAAAGAAGTCTGACTTAATTTAGTGCGCATAAGAAAGTGGCCAACTTGACTTATATAATATTTAATTTTGGTAGTTAATAGTACTAATGTAAAGTTATGTTTTCACAAGCATAAAATACAGCAATACCATGTCTATAAATGCAAGAAATACTTTTACATGATTACAGTTACCGCACTTCACTTCACAAATTCGAATTTCGTCACAATAACAAGAATGTCACTATGTTTTGACTCTGATAAAGAAAATATTTCATCGTGCTTTGTCGCTCTTAAAGGGTTTCGTGTATCTACATCTCATTCATTCATAGTATTCGTCGATATCATCTCTAGTACATAAGTATTCTAAGATTGAATGTATCCAAAGATTTTATAACTCTACATTCTTTAGCGTTTCCAATTCAAAGTAATCTTCTGTTAAACCCTCTATCTACTCGCATTACTTTACATCTTGATTTAATTGCACGAAATCACGCATGCCGAACAAAATAATTTTGTTGGTCGTTAAACTAAATACGAGTACTTTGTATTTCATGATAAAGAAAATCGAAACGAAAAGGATTTAGAAAATGTTTCTCGATCTAAAATTAAAAAAAAAATATTTAAAAATTAATTTTACTCTTTCACGCAAAGACTTCTGAACGGATGATTGATGCGGATTCACAATAACATAGTTTATAGTTTACATATAAGAATAACACATAGTCCACTTTTTATCCCGAAGTTCCGCCGCCACCAGAGTACAATAAGAAGTGAATAATACAGTATCCGAATCTTGGTCGCTGACTGGCTTCATAAGAAGGCTCAGAGTCACTCAGCGGGCGATGGTAAGAGCAATGCTCGGAGTATCTCTGCGTGATCGAATCAGAAATGAGGAGATCCGCAGAAGAATCAAAGTTACCGACATAGCTTAGCGAGTCGCAGAAGTGTAGTGGCATTGGACGGGGCACGCAGTTCGAACAGCTGATGGACGTTGGGGGCCCAAGGTGGTAGATTGGCAACCGCGCACCGGAAACCAACCAGGTGGACTGACGACATCAAACCGCTGGCAACAGGCGGCTCGGGATCGTTGTGTTTGGAAGTCCCTAAAAAAGGCCTATGTCCAACAGTGGACGTCTACAGGCTGGTAATGATGATGATGAAGATGAAAACAATATCAAATAAATACACAAAAATGTGAATGATTTCATATTATTTTTGAAATGTTGACCTCGCGTTACAAATATCTTTTGGATAGAGAGATAAAAGTTCAAGACCAGTCACTCGAGTTCACGAAGACCGATAAAACATTACTCAACAGAAACAGAAACAGCTATGAACAATATAAAATACAAAAAGCAATAAGAAGAGTTTAAATAATAGACAACGTATTGCAAGAAAATGGAGAGAAATACAATAAGGCATAATAAAAAAGACAGGTAATTATATTACAAGTTCTTATAAAGAACAAGACGCTCGGTAGCTATAAAAGATAAAAGTTACGACGCTTATTAAAGAAAGGTGACATAAAATGTGAAGAGAGTAATAATTTCGAATGTATATAACTAAAAATGAATCGCTAAGTGTGTTGCTAAGCGTAAACCTCAAAAACAGCAATACCAAGGTGTAATAAAGGTTTGTATGGAGAAAAAATTTGTAAAAACTGTCTAGAAAATTTCAAAATTCAGAAAACTTTATTACAATTTATGAAACTATGTTAAGGATCAACAGCAGAACAAAATTTGGCACAGTAATAAATAGGTTATAGTTTGGTATAGCTTATCATAATTCTCTCTCCTATAAAGAGGGAGCCCTGACCGTTAAAATAGGTTGATGACCGGAGTGGGCCGTCACAATAGGCTGATAATGATAATGATGATATTGCTTATAAGTTAATTTATAATCCTGATATTCCCATAGGAAGGAGATATACACGGGTATAACCGCCGGGCATAGCTAACACGCAATATAAATCTTGGCGATCCTAATTCTAGAAGTCATTGACAAAATTGTATTGGGAGCATGTAACCAGGTCATCGGATCGAGCCGCCAGCCTTGACCTGGCCACGCCTGATTCAGCGCTGTCGCGTGCATCTGCTCACTGCAGAGCGTCATTGCATTACGTTCTATTTATATAATTATGAAAGATTATGAAATAGGTATTTGTGACACATTTGTGGTAGTCGGAAAACACCGTCGGCCGTTCTACTACGCGAGAAACAATGGAGAATTTTGACACTATGACTCACAAAAATATGAAAAATATGTGTTACTCGCATATTTTTCCATTCATTTTCATAATTATAACATATATATGTCAATTTAGTATATCATTAATGTGTTTATTACGGGAACATGTATATGGGATGATAAGAAAATCACGCATAGTAATTAACTGAAATCATAAAACTTAATAGTTAATACGTGACAACACGTTGTTTTTAAATTGATAACAAAAACCATTACCGTAGACAACACAAACTGCATTGAAGAAATAAAATTAAAACACGTCTGATGTGACTAAAGTACTTGAAACAAATTAGTTAAAACCAAATAAAATAATACAATTAATAAGGAATACTTCAGTTAGAAGACACGCGTAACACCAAAAACTTAAACTAGTATTGGTTATTGATTTGCGCAATAAATCTACCTACGCAATATTTAGCAATCAATATAAAGCGTTAGTTAAGGAAAACTTAATAAAAAATTAATGAACATGGCGTCATAAGGTCTCTATATTAAAATCATAATGAGTCAGAGTAAATTAAAAAAAGTAAACTTTAGTTAATTTTAAATTGCGAAATTAAGTGGAAATCCATGTGTAAGCTTGAAAGTAGGTATAAAAATTACGCCCGAATATTAAAATTTAAGCACGTCTCATATCAACTTATTTTGGCATATTCTATTGTGAACTATAAACTCAAAATAAGTGGACTTCAAATGTACTTAAATTTGATTTGCGTTTGAGTATTCGGACGTACGTCTGTGTATGACTGTTGAGGTTGGTATCTTCCCATGCCGTAATTGTTGACGTAAAAAGAGCATCCTGCTCAGGAGATGCAAGTGGGTCAGCGAACGAGGGCAAGGCTGTGGAGGGAGCATTATTCTATTAACTCGACGCTGCGCTATTTGTAGTTGTGCTGTAGTTGTGCTGCAATTACTTGAGATGACTGATAAAAAATATTTTTCACGGAAGGAGACTCAAGAACGAACAGTCAAATATTAAAATACAATCAGCTAAAAAATTATATTAAATAAATGCAAATTAATAGAAAATATATAGCTATATGAAAATCGATGGTGAAGAAAAATATCTGATGCTGATAAAAGTAAATAATGGAATCTAAATCCAATATAAAATTTATTTATATGGTTGCAGCGCACGTGTTCTTCATTTCATTTTGTGCCTATAGTTGACATAGCCAAACAGTCTAAGCAAAACGACAGTAAAATTACAATGTTGCAAATAACTAGTATTTCTTTCATATCTGCTTAGCTTGCGAATATATTTAAAGTGAGATGACAGACAAATGATATAACATTCACAAAAGTGAGGGTCACAACCTCTTTCGTTGTAATCCAACTAAATATCTTACGACAGATTTTTTACAGACGTCTACAACGTATATCCTTATTTTGACGCGATAATACAGGCATGCTCCAAATTATCGCGTCTTTATCTACGAGGTCAACCTTGAAACTCCTTTGTCGGCGACATATTTACAATGTTGGTCAGACAAAAAATGTTAGCTCTACGTATGAAACGATCGTTTGTTCGCCAAACGTCGCCGTAATTTGGTAAAATAATATTTGGGTTTGTTGCTTCCTCGTTCGCAAGGTCGTGAATCTGTTATCAGTTGTGACCTCTATACAATGGGTACGATGCATTCGTTTATCAAACGACCTTCCTGATTTAATACGCACGGATTAGTTAGCGTTGATTTATTCAATGATAAGAGGTCTACTTCTAATTAGGATTTGCGGACAAGTAAGCCAATGAATAGCCACTTGACAGTTTCTGTAGCATGTATACATTGACATATTAATACTATGGACTTCGGGTCAGAGCTAAAAAGTGTCCGAATCAAAAGTAAGCCAAAACGCGAAATGATTTCCAATCGCAATTCAGTCTCATATTAGCTGTCTGACAGAAGACTCGTCAATAATGCCGTACTGTGTAATAAAAACTTGTAAGAACTACCCGAGTAAAGTAAGAAAAAAAGACGGTGTATCATATTTCCAGTAAGTAAATATTTTTTGATGAATTTAAAGTATTATTTTGCTTAGAAATAGGCTATTTTATAAAAAATTAATAAATTATAGAAACAAATTGCATAACCAACCAGAATGAACAAAAAGTATATATCTGTCCTTTTCCCATACGCTACTCGCGAATAGGATAGAAGGAGTGCAATATGTTTATCTAATTAATTACATTTAGTTCGGATCTGCCGTGAGCAATAGAATGTTTTAGAACAACGACTGCATAGAGTCTTGTTGTTTAACATTTGAATTATTTAATTATTTAATTTTTGAATGAAAATAATTTAATTATTTTCAATTCAAAAATTTTTATTTTTTATGTCAACTTTTATTTTTTATGTCATGAATATTAATCAAATAACTTTTACCATAATGGTATATTATTTTGATAACTATAAGAATTATCTACATGAAATTAGGAACAGTTATTTAAAATAGTGACCTAACGTCATTGAAGTAAAAAAATATATTTTCAGTTTAATTAAAAAGAGGAAAATATCGAGAACTTGAAATTTCAAAGTAAAGAACTATATCGAGTGGCATATCATTTTGTACATTTGTGGATTTGGTTTGTAATTAATTATTATTATAACTAATTATTATTTAAAACAAGATAATTACAACAATTATTATTTGGTACAAGATTTATCCCAGCATATAGAGGTCACGGATATGTAAATATAAATTAAAGTTTGCTGTAAATATAATATATAAATATAAGATGCCAAAAAAAAATTCAAAGCTACCTACTCCACACCATTTATGTTGTCCTATTTTCAGGAGAAGCTGTCATGTCAAAAAAAGGCTGCCATGGCAACCGTCAATCGAAGCTGATTACTTATTGCATGCAATTAGATCGTTGCAAATTAGACTGTATAACAATACGATAAGATATACATTACAATGTTATTTTGTTTATAAAAACATAAATACATCCTAATATGTACAAAATATCTTGGGACATTTTTGACGTAAATTTTGCATTAGACCCGAAGTCCATAGTACTAACTATTAATATGTCAATGCATGTATATTATTTATTTAAACAACTTTATTGCTACTTAACAAAAAATAAGGTAAAATACACAAAGAAAAAGAAAAAGCAAAGGGCGATCTATTATATCTCTGTAAATAAATTATTTTCTTTCGGTAATTTGCTTCCCAAAACTAACAAACACGATTTATGTATGTTTTGGCTTGTTCTGAATTGTTTTTATGAGACCTTTACATATTGAAATGATTGAAAGCAGTCCAACTAAAAATACTTTAGACGACCTCCGTGGCGCAGTGGTATGCGCGGTGGATATATAAAACGGAGGTCCTGGGTTCGATTCCCGGCGGGGCAGATTGAGGTTTTTCTTAATTTGTCTATGTCTGGCTGGTGGGAGGCTTTCGCCGGGACTAGTTACCACCCTACCGACAAAGACGTAACGCCAAGCGATTTAGCATTCCGGTACGATATCGTGTAGAAACCGATAAGGGTGTGGATTTCATCCTACTCCTAACAAGTTAGCCCGCTTCCATCTTAGATTGCATCATCACTTAACATCAGGTGTAATAGCAGTCAAGGGCCAACTTGTAGTCAATAAAAAAAAATACCCTAATGGATTTGAATTCGTAAGGATGAACCCTAAAAAGTTGTAATAATTAAAAGATAATTTTCAAAAAATAATACCTATCGTAAAAGCGACATATAATCGACATAGGTATATATTAACAAATGGATATCTCAAATGAAAGGTGAAGAAAATAAATAAAATTTGATCATACAAAACAAACACAGGCATGTACGTAACCATTTTCATACGTTACGATATCTTATAAAAGTTCTATTATGCCATGAAAAGTCATCGACCGTTCATTTTATAACAATAACTGACGCAACAGAGCGTTGCAAACAAATAATTGTCTTTTGTTAAATGTAGACTTTGTGAAATTATAAAATCGTGCAAACAGTTGGCAGAATATAAATTTTTTAATAAATTATGGCCGCTTACCAGTGTCATCGTCTGTAATGCATATTCGTGGAGTTTAACCTTTATCGGTAAGTAGTTTTTCCTTTTTTGTAAATTAATTCGATTTAAATTTAATAATAGGGGTATGTTGTGAATAATAATTAATTTTAATTCGTAATTGTGTTCATTATTCGGTAAGGACATAATGTGTTTTCATATTGATGGATAAGGTAATTTTGCGGACTTCAAAATTTGGTTATTATTTATCTTAAAAAAATTATTTTGCAGCATGAAGGAAATTTAATTGAAAAGGATAGCACTTATGCCGTAAAATGAAATTCTGTGAACGAATTAAATTTTTCTTCTTCTCAAAAGAAAATTGTTATTTTATAGCAATGAACTTCGAAAAAATTAGAACCTCAGCTTTTGGTAACGCTTAAATTGATATTTTAAGCAAGTGATATTATAATTTTGAAAAGAGATCTTAAAAGGATACATTGGTATTTACGATGTTCTATGTAGAGTTGTTACTTTTTTTGTTGCAATCTATTATATTACTTAGATCCAATAGTTACTTTACTATTAACCTTTGAAAGAGAATATGAAGATAGTTAAATAACGTTTCTCTATTGCAGGGACCTTGTTATCGATTCCGCCCTTGGACTACTTACGTTGATAACAGCGCATCGCATCTGATCGCTTGTTACCAACTCTTTTACTGCAAGCGTTCGAACAGTTGACCTCGTTATTTGAACTTTGTTCATTTTCAAAAATAGATTGTTAATTTTGTTACTCTAACTATGCAGCTACTCGTTAAATCATCGACTTTATGTCCGTCAGTCGGCTTACTTCACTTGTTCAATACGTTGACTTAACTTAAAAAGGTTCCTTTTAGTAAAATCAACATCCGAACCGGTCTTTTAACAGACGATTTTCCCATCGTTACCGATTTTTCGAAGGAGTTCGTTAATTCTGACATAAACTATTAGTTAACCACATGCTTTGACTAATATCATAATGAAATAAAGTACTTAAATTAGTAATTATTGGTATCAAAATAATCAAAATTAAAAATAATCCACAGTGATTCCGATTCCGTTAGTTTTAAGGATATAGGGATCTTAAGATACAGAATGTGGAGACGGAAAGCACAAACGTTGATGAATCCCCATTAAGCAGAAATACTTCATCAAAGAAATCCAAGTAAAAGTATCTGATAAAAGCTTTATAAGAATATTATTATAACCGTCGTCATCGTCACAAGCAACATTATTCCACAGCTGGATATAAATATTGAAAATAATACGAAATAACGAAGACTAATCTTGATCATACATAGGGAATCAATTTTCGTTAGACAGTAGGCACCACAGAAATAATAATATAGCTAAATAAAATATGGTTTATCGCAAAAAGCAATCAGAACGTGATTCGATTTATTCTTTGCCTTATTTTTTTCGCCTGTCGATCGCAAATTAGATACGTCACTGCCAAATTCTGCTAGCAAAAAATATGACACAATGGCCAAAGCCGCAGACTGAATTATGGTGACTGATGGAGATTACGAGTAATTCAAGTTTTTAAACTTTAATATAATCGGCTAGGAATTGCTATTAGGATAAGTATTGCATTACTTATTGTTGATATAGATTCTAATGTTTGTATGAGTAACTAAACGAATTAAAAATTAGACGTTGTTGTTATTATATTGCGTTTTAGTCGTGTTTGCTGGTACATTTTTGACGGTCTCCGTGGGTTTATGAGACGGAGGAGAACAGGAGATGGTTTCGATTCTCTACTGCGCCAATTAAGATTTAAGAAAGGTCCGGGTCTGGCTGGTGGGAAGCTTCAGCCGCTGCTAGTTACCACCCTGCCCATAAAGATGTGCCGCCAAGCGATTGATTATTTCGGTACGATGTCGTTTAGAAATTTAAAGGGTTGTGGATTTCATTCAACTCCTAACAAGTTAGACCGTTTCCACTGACTCACTTTGTACTGATTTGAAAAACAAAACAATATGAAAAATTTGTTTAATTTAGAATTTAAATTATCCTGATTGTATTTCGCCATATATTACTACATTACGGCCTAACTCACGCGAACTTCGCCAGATTACTTATGCCTGTTTTGAACCCTTCGTCACGACCTTCTCCTTATGAAAAACCTATGTTGAGTCATTTTTCTGTTTCAATATAATGTGGCTCTATTTAAATATTGAATATATATTAGCAGTTAGTTTTCCAAACGTATACAATTGACACTAATTAATAGCACATTACATTCGTAGAAATCCATTAGCATATAGTACTTGCACCACACACTTTGTATTACGGTGCAAACTGTATTTCTTATGCAAAGGTCATAGCATGCAGTCGACAAAGCGACACCTGCGCCGCCCCTAGCACCTGTATAGAATTCATAAATAGCAACACCGGCCGGCCATCAGACACACGTGTAACTAACAACAACTTGAGGATCACCTTATAATTTTGCAGAAGCATTATTGATATATTTATTATCTTTGTTTTATTAAACTCTTTAAACATCAACCAGAAAGCCGGCTTCCTATAATTGGGGTCAGACTATTTAAAAGCTAACGCTTTTTGTTGACCATCTCTAGTCGCTACATTACATTTATTAAATTTCAAATCGATAAAATAAATCAAGTCTAAAAGAACATGATACTTTGGATAGATATGCCTTTTACCTATAATATAATAGATATACCTTTGAAACCTATTACGTTCTCTTAAGCTATCGATAAAATCAAACATTAAGCACATGTAATGTGAAGCATGGGTCTTAGCTTAAGAAACTTATGACTTGACGTAAGACACAAGAGAACTTTTCGTAAAGCAGAGGTCAGCAACAGTCAAAATAGTTTCGCCCTGGCATGGTATAATGAATATTTACATAATAATAAATTATTAATATCAATAAGACCTCCAATTGGCCACATCACAAACAATATCTCATATTATTCAGATAATATATCGTTTAAATGCATTCTTATCACACACATTATAGAATTTTATGATTTATAAACAAGCAAGTTTTTATTATATTTGCGAATATAGATTACTGCTCGGTGTGAATGACATCCATGTGTCTTGAAGTACCTACGCGTACAATATAAGTAAAATTGTTAACGGTCAGTTATTGCTCGCAACTATGTACTGTAATTTGTAACAGGATAGTTTAAGGATGAATTTAATAACAGTTAATGTGCTAAATAAAAAACAGTCCCATTAAAGGTGAATTTAGTTTACTTTTTCGTTTGTTTCTGTTTGAAATAGAATATAGGGCTTCTTTTAAGTACAATGAGATATGCCGGTATTAAGTCTGACCTCAAGCCATAAGGACACTGACGTTAAAAATTTCTAACTGGTAAAAGGTAAATTTACTGGACCATACTTTTATCGTTTCTATTTAAACTATCTTATCTTATCAATGCATTGGCCTTAAAGAGACGTCTTTCTAGTTGGTTTTTACCTATTGTCATTTTTGTATTAAAATTTATATGAGTAAGTAAAATATGTACCTATCTTTACAATAAACACAGTTTAGATACTAATTCTAAGAATATAGAAAACTAACGGTGTGTACGAGAGCTGATTATTTATTTAAATCAGCGCGTATAATTCTAAGAAATTTCCGATGTTACACAATTTGTTGTTGAACAGAATAACATCTAAATGTTAATCCGTGACGGTTAAACTTGGATCTGAGAGAAAACGGTGATGGTTGCGCAAGCGCGCCGTGACCCAGTAGATCTAAATACCCAGTACCAGCAACCATCGTCTCGGTCCACTGCGGCACGTGGACTTTGGGGAAAGGGTTATTTAATCCATTGACTTGCCAATATTGATTCTCATATATTTTATGCATTAATTTTAGCATTGTAGAGTGTGGGTTTTTTTTAAATCCTAGTTCTGTCATTGTTCACAATTTGACAATTAAAACTCTAATGACATCTATGTATAAAAGACCATAAAGTACGTAAAAGTTAATCACATATATCGGATGCATCCATTCCGGATCTTCCATCGTCTCGGAAAAAATAAGGTGATTTTTGGTTTCCTTCGACCACGACGAGTTGTTTACTGAGCCTCCTCAATAATAAAGTTACGAAGCCTTTGTTTTAGAAGGATCATTATCATATTATACATTTTTAAATTATATTTTTAAAAACCAAATGCTAGCTCAGATTATTTTCTTTAGTATGGCAGATAGATGCTATTTTTTGAACAATATTTCTAAAGACATGGAATGTACTATGTCAAGGTTACTATCTCAGCAAATGAAATGAAAATGAAAAATGAAAAAATCTTTATTCAACATCTCAGCAAATTTTCTACGATCGTAACTAAAATGCATGGGTAAAATGCAAGAAAGCAGTCGAAATAACATTAAAAAGTTCAAAGAAAAAAATACCAGCTCCAGATTTATTAAACAGTGTAATTAATATTATCTGAGCGATATTTAGTCTAGGCAAAGAAAATTGAGTGTCACTTAGCAATCGCTCCTCCTTCCAGTGTTGTAGAAATTATTTAGATATCAAGTTACAAACTGAACCTCCCTGTCCTTTCCCGTCATTCCTTCACCATTTAGTAATAATAAAACAACAATATAGTATAAGCACCTAGGCCACTTATATTATGTATTATAGTCACAATTTCTCTTACTTTATCTTGCTATTGAATATCAATAATTTTGGTCTCCATGAATAAGTGGCCATTCTTGAAATAATAAATATAATTTGTCATTAATGTTTCATTTAATGCATAGTTCATACGCATACGATTATTGAATTTTGTAAGCTAATTAATTGGTACCATATTATCAAGGACTGACATGTCAACAGCTCGAAATGTTTGCGGCTGATTTTCAATAAAGTGCAAAATTGATAAAATACCATAAATATTTCTGAACTTGATATTATTTTTAACGACCAGTAGGCACGTAGACGTTATAAAAGATAAAGAACAAGGGCAATGAATTATAATTCCCAGTTTATCAGTGGTACAATCCGTTTTTTACCGAAAGATATGTGTGTCACTTAAATAAAATATTCTGTTTCTTTAAATGCGTCTATTACTACTGCTTGGTTTTGGCTACAATCTATAATCTTGATCTAAGCTGAAGATATTTCTGCGCACAAACATCTTGGCGAGAACTCGCTCTCTATTTCATCATGTAAAGACTCTAACTGAGATGGAAAAGGACCCTTAGTCTTAATAACTGCGAGACCAATCAGATTTCAACTAAAAAAATTGGTTGTCTGTAAAGTCGGTTTACTGACGATAGTTGAACGTGACAATGTCTTAAGAAAATACTGATGGAATGGTAGCATTTAATTGGTTATTAAAATTTTTAATTTAAGTATATTTTTATAAATATTAATTTAAATTAATAAAATAATTGATTTTGATTTTATAAATTTATATTTTAAATTTATAATAAATATATTAATTTTTAATTTAAAATTAATATATTTAATAGACAGATGTCGAACGCTGCCGAACGCAAAGGTGCTTTGTGCTTATTTGTCGCTCGTACCGCGCTCTCGCTTGCACTTCAAGCCTTACATGGAACGCCTCAAAGTGAGGTAACGACGCATGACGTCATGTTTTTTCGTGCGTGCAGCCGGCTCTATCGAATTATAAGACGTTGTCAAAAGTATAGATAGATTTCTGTTGACGAAAGTAAACCCGTATCTTTATATTTAAAATATAGAAACACAACACAGAGTAGCTGCGTTTAACGCGACATAAGAACAGAGTAGATTGTTCAGATTTATTTCTGCCAACCCTAGCCGCAGATAGAAAACACATCATTGTTAGTGTGAGTTGATATAAAACAACGCTCCTATACGTGAATTAGTGTGTATGTGTTCAGATATTGCGTCCGTTGCCCTCACAGCAACTCGGTGACATTGAAGCAGTACAAATAAGCTGATAACCACGCGTAAATAAATAACTATGATACCATTGTATATCGATGTATCATTTTGCGCCTTTCCAAATAAAAAATGTTGCTCATAGCTATCGATAGAAGGATCTGGAAAAGATTTATGTTTATTTTCTTCATCGTCCAGAACTAATTTTACTTGAGCTAGTCACAAAGGGTCAGCTTGGCTGTCCAACACAAAAATACATTCTTGCCACTGTTTCATAAAGTTATTAGAAAAGTCTTCTGATTTTTCTATCAATTATTTATTTACAATGTTTTTAAAAATGTCATACAAAAACATTTAAAAACAATATTAAAAACAGCTTTTTCACTTGCGGGGCCTTTGAGGGCCCAAGCTACCGGTGGTCAGGACTCCAGAGTGAGGAACCTCCTCACAATACGCGCCGACTCAAGAATCACCGCCTTCTGTATCCCTTGATCCAACAGTCAAGCGAAAGCTTCTTAAGAAGTTGGTCGAAGCTTTTCGCAATAAGACCACTAACTGAAACGACTATAGGAACAATAATCGTCGACTCAACATTTATTTAGAAAAGTTATTATTACAATCAATGAAATGGCTATAAAAACAAAAACTTTGATGGACAGAAAACAGATTTATTCATTATACATTTTGCTTCATTCACAAAGTAGATATCTGTAGCCTTAATTTTGTACTTCATATGTTGTTGTTAAATTGTGCTGAAATAAATAAATTTTTTTTCAATTTTTTCAATGTCGTATTTCCACCGAAGCAAAGCAACATACTATTAACATTTTCAAATAGTTATTATGTGTTTGTTAAGAATATTTTGACGAGGCGAGACACCGCAATATTTGTCATCTAAGAGGCGAGTGGGTGGGAGGTAAATCTGTACGATACTAACACACTACGGCGTATATATTTTAGGACGATAGTGTTATTACGTAAATAGATTCGTTACATTTATTTTGCAATTCACAAGAGACGTGGTATTCTAATGGCAAGATGGAGTGTCTTCAGTATATTTAATGATTTCGCTTTTATATGAACATGCTAATTAATCATTTGATAAATATGATAAAATAGGTAGATGAGTGAGATTTTAACTCATACGACTTGATAAGTTTAAGAAAACGATCAAAGACATAAAGTCAAATTAAAAGTACTACAACTAACATAAATGTAATCAGATGTATTAATATTTACTAATAGAGGAACATTATAGAATAAATATGAATATGAAATTAGAACCAACATCAATCTCATTAAAGAAGCAAATACAAATATATTAACAAAAATTTAATTAGTGTTCAAATTAAATTATAAGGATCATTACGCGTTAAAAATATATAATCAACTTAATAGAGACTATTTCTAACACAAGTAAACAGAAAACGAAGGCAATATACCGAACGTAGAACCTGACGAAGGCTATTCATCCAAAGTGAGTACCTACCAAAATACGAAGTGACGTAATCACAAAGTTTAGTGAACGCAGCGGCGGCGCATTGCTCGCTCCAAGTTGAACAAATTCTCAATTCAAGGTCCGCCATGATCAAGGTCGCTAGTAGGAAATCATTGTCAGCAGGCGAAAACATGTTGCCTGCAGCAATAATGTTTTCAGACGAGCGTGCCTTGATGTTTTACAGCAGCTATATTTCAAACTTGAGGGTTTTATCGATGTATAAATGCACGTTTCAATAGATGTTTTATTATTTTAATTATGCTTGACAGCGACGTTATAAACTTTAGTTAATACTAGAGGACGCCCGCGGTTTCACCCACGTGGTTCTTGTTCCCGTGGGAATTTCATGATAAAATAAATAAATATGAAATAAATAAATAAATATATTACAGGACAATTACACACATCGCTATATAGCCAAAAAGTAAGCGTACCTAAGTAGCTTGTGTTATGGGTGCTAAGATAACTGATGAATATTTTTATATATAATATACATAAATACTTATAATATATAGATAAACACCCAGACACTGGAAAACATTCATGCTCATCACACAAACATTTTTCCAGATGTGGGAATCGAACCCACAGCCTAGGACACAGAAGCAGGGTCACTACTCACTGCGCCACTAGGCCGTCAAAATGTGGCCATATTCTACAAATTCACAACATTACATTTTTGTTACATTCACAAAATTACATGTTTATGTTATTCTGATATGTTAGCTATATTATAGTAAAGTTTCATTAAAACCCATTTTGTAGTTTTTGCATGAAAGATCATCCATCCATCCATACACACTCTCGCCTTTATAATATTAGTAAGGGTGTCTGCAGTTTATTTGTATTTATAGAGTTGGCAACTTTAGTTTAGTTTTCTTTTTACAATGAGATATACTAGTTTTGATAACCCAGATGAATAAAATAAGACTACTTTATCCTCTGAGAATGTTTATATGTTTAAACACATAGTTATGACAAAATAATAATTGATTACTAATGTTAACAATTTTAAACTTCTTGATAACTGAGCAGTAGAAGCTAATTACTAAGGAATTAATAATAACCAATTATTTTACCTACAAGTTGTATCTAGTTAAGAAACAAAGAACCAAAGTCGTGGCATTAACCGAATAGGTACAATATCAAATATCAGCATTAGAGATCAATTTATCCGTTTAATTAGTATCTACTCAATTAAAATAACAAATCTTTCAATTTATGTTAAATCGTTTCTTAATTACTCAATTTATGTGTCCATTGAATCAAATGACCATTTTTGTATACAGTTTGCAAGCTATTTTATGCAGTAGGTTTGAATTATAAATGACAAAGATTCTTGGAGGCAAATAAGAAATAGAATTAATAATAATGTTATATACAAGAATATAATTAATCTTATATTTAGCAATACCTGCCTTCCGAAACGGTGGTAGTCACAAGAATATTTAAAATTGGCAATTCAAAATTGCTTGTAAACTAAGCCTACTTGAAATAAACGAATTCAATTGATTTATAAAGATGATTTGCTCTTCGAAATTTTCAAGGTATATCATTTAGCCTTGCTGGTCTAGATTGATAAAGATCAATGTTGTAAATAGTCTTAAAAATGCGAATTCAACGTGCGTCTCACGTTGCATTACGTCACGATGTGCCTCAAAGACTTTGGAGGCAAAATATTTATTAAGCCGAGCCAAAAAACCTCTTGGAATGTCGTCCGCCTGGGGGACATTGACTAATTTTTTTTGCTTCCACGTCTTTAAATAATCTAATACAACAGGTTGCATTTATGCGAGGTATAAGGTTGAGTTTTGAGTGCCCCGAGAGATGTTTTTATAAGCTACCTTATATAACATACTCGTTTAATTTACGTAAAACTTGCATCTACGAAAATGAAATATTTTAGCTATTCATTTCACTGTATATTACAAATATAAAAACCTTACTTAAGACACGTTTCTGCCTTTAAGTAAGAGTAAGAAACCTTTCGAATTATTCAACAAGAGTGAAAAGAACATAAATTAATTTGTTCTTCCCAAGAGTTTACTCCATAGTGAATGAATAAATTTATATTGATTTTATGATAGTGAAGCGATCAACGGTTTTGATCACTAAAACATGTTAATTTATATTACATCTAAACCTAGTATTAAATGTGGCACTTACATACATAGATAAAAATCCTCTCTCTTTATTCCTATAGAGGTAGCCAGAGAATACATTTTTCCATTTGTCACGGTCCTTGCATACTTCCTTAGCTCCTTCTACTCTCATTAGTATAATTTTAAGCTTAATATTGGAGGTGACTTATTATTCATTTAGATAGTATTTTCAACTAGTCCATAGATACCCTGCAATCGTTAATCGACTAAGGTCTCCACGATACAGGTTCCCTAGAGTGGAGACCACCGGTAATAGTATTGTATATGGTTTTCATGGCAATAAAGAAGATGAATGATCTAGCCATATTTTAAAATGTCCTGAATTTGGTCCTAGGCCTTTCCCTTCCAACGTTTCATTCACCTGCGCCTCATAAATCTCTTTTGTTAATCTTCTATCATCCATTCTCTCTACTCATGCCCAAACCTTCAAGCATCCCTTATGTCCATTATTCATCATCTTCTTTCTTGTTCAGCACTTAACCTTTCAAATTAATACTAAATTGGAACATTGATAATATCAAAAATTGCAATTATCTCGTAATTGTTAAGTTTCCACGTTACTTCTTATGTGTCTAGTCATGGGAATTGCGTACGCTTTTTATACTGGGGAGAATAATTAGTTCTGATCTATGAACGCGGGGCCGTGATAATACATTTTTTTATTTCCGCACTGTTGGGTAGCAACGCTACAGTGACATTCAAATATAATAAGTCTTGTTAGTTATGAATTGTATAGGTACACATTGTGTACAGTGCCAAGTTTATCTATACATTTATGAGCGAATTACCACTGACTAACTCATCAAGAGATCTCTAAAACTATTCTCTTGATTGACTGAAAATTTAGCATAGTTACGAATTGTGTCTAGGAGATTACTAAGAACGGATCCACAGGGATGAGATCAAAACTAGTAAATTCGCTGGATATGTCTAGTGATTCACACATTCAAAAACATTACCCTCCTTCTGACGCAGAAGGGTAATGATTCTAAATAAATTTTATCTATTTTAACTTTTATGTGTATCTACTACTGTTGATACTTTTTTAAAATGAATTAATTTGATTACAATATACACATCTTGAATTATGTTGTGAAGAGGCCCCAATCTCTGGTCTGGATAGTTTTAAACTATCCAAAATAATTGCATGTAGATTATTAACTTAATTAACTGTCCAACTTGTTGAATACCAACATCAAACCTCAAAGTTAAATTGTTAATAACGAAATTTTAAGAGCTTCAAAGCAAGTAAAGCAGTATATGATTTGTTGGGTATTTATATTCTCATTATTTATTCTTTTTTACAATTAAAAAAAGCATTATCTGTGACTATTCTTGTTAGCTTTTTACATTTTAATGAATTCCAATTGCAGTTATTTGACGAAAGATTTTCAAAATTTTAGGTAATAAGTTTAATCGTAAGTTTTATATTAAGTTATTTCCTTGTTAGCTCTATGATAAAGTAACATAAACTTATGCATGTAATTCCTAGGTATGCACGTTTTACTTCACGTGACATGATTACTCACGATGAAGGTGCTATATATACTCGTATTCTATTTCCTGTACATAATATCTTATAGATTCTGTGCCTAATAATATTAATAGATCGAAACCCAGATCTGTTTTTTTTGTTCTTATTAGTCATTATAATTTTAAAAACAAAAATACATTACCATTAAATATATAGAGGCTTTTTTTGATGACTTCAATTGCATTTCAGTCATGACGAGTATCCTAATAAGAAGGCATTTTAAGAATCTCGATATTATCTTCTTTGTTGTTGTCTACTTGATCATTAATCCTTCGAACAACATAGTTTAATTCGCTTTACTTTATTAATTTTTTGAAATCAAGATCTTATTTACGAGGCACATCGTTTTTGGTATACCTACTTCTTTAGTTACACTGTCCGCTCAATAAAGTGATATGTTATATGAAAATAACAAGGCTACCATCCCATTAATTTATTAATCTAAGGTTCTGGTGTCATTCCTACAGCCCATTTACATTTAAAACAGAATTGAATATAAATCTAATAGAATAATTTAATGCCATCATAAAGAGCATCTATTTTTCATCTGTTACGATTGAAGATAACTTTTAAACGATCAAAAAAAAAATAATTAAACCGACATCATTATTATTTATTATCTGCCAATTTACCATCAATTTGGGTCAGCATCTTGTTTTGATTTCTCTCAAGAGAACGATCTCAATGGCCGATAAACCGACGTTAATCTTATGAGCCAACATTATTTTTGCTTTTGGCGAACCGAAATAAATTCTCTTTTGAACGTGTGTACTATGTATTAATAATGAGATCGTGAGTAACGGGAAGAGATAGTGTAGCTGAAATGGTATATATCAAAAAGGAACTTCAAAAGATGTTCTTTGTAAGTACTTAGTAAAATTAATACGATGGTATGCAAATAGGTATATAAAAGAATTACTACTAAAATATTTCTGTTAATGAAAACTGAATTTAGTTTATTTTTATACGTGCTTTCAAAATTGATCATAATTAATTTAAATCAGTATTTATGAATTTTCAAAAAATAAAATACTTATACGGTATCTTCCATTCATCTCGTGGTTTTCTAAAGGTTACTTGACCAATCGAACTTTGTTATATGGCAAATATTATGCGTGATAAATTGTAATTTAGCGAAACATTACGAATTCATTGCCATTATTTATTTATATTTCCACTAGTTTTACAGTTAAACGACTTCATTAATTTGCTTAAATATAGATTACTTATGTCCTGTGACTCACTATGTTTATATTGTTAGTATAAAGTTTAATCTACATCTAGCTTTTAAAACATAGCTCTCCCATTACTCATAGATTTATTCATGTCATCTGAATTACGTCATACATCTTTGATGTGGACACCAAGTACTGTGGTCATAAGATCGTAAATTATTAATTTCATGCACTGCAGTGTCAGTTAATCTATTCAAGTTGTTGTTGTTGTTATAATAATATTATTTTAACCAACATCAAAAGTAACTAGTTTAAATATTATATAGATAGTAATTATGGTATGTCTAAATTTAGCAAAACATGTGAAAACTTAGGCACATGTCCCATAAATTATGAGTATACTAAAATTATTATAAAAGCAATAAAAATGTCTAAAAGCCAGTTGTAACATATTATCTACAATTTATGTTACATGTATAAATGTATATAAGAGTAGGTAGATGTTAAAAGTTTAAAGTTGAGTAAAAAAGCTCGATGAAGTAACATTGTAAGTCTGAATATATAACAGATGTTTCGTAACCCTTTTTGCCCTTCCGTCGCAAGTTGCAATGTCAAACAAAGATCAAATCCCTAAGGGCTTGCGTCATATGTAATTTTGTCCGCGAACGAGGCTCGGCACAATTTCCTCTTGATTCTTAGAAGGAGATGGCAAAATTTCCTTAAGTAAAAGCCGGAGAATATCTGATTCATGTCGGCACTCCGACATTTTTATTTTTTGGTATATTTTTGTTTTGACTTGCTTGCTTTATTGAATTTTTAGTTTATTTGTCTTCCAAGATTGTATAGAATAAAGGGAGAACTGATTAATTAAAAATTCATTTGTTTTTTTTTCTTGAAAATCATTGGACTCTAGAGTTTAGAGTGGTGGACTGGTTGAGTTTTAAAAACAAAAATTACGCTAGTAGATCTGCTTCCCAACAAAAATATTTAATTAACGACGGAACCCATAAACATAACAAAGATCACAATGTTATAAAGAATTTTTAAAGTTCTAATCTTTGACATTTTTGACAACTAACCTTTCTAAGAGCTGTCAGCAAATCCGACATTATTAATTTAACGTCCGTCCCCAAGTAATCTGATTAAAATTTTTGGCCTTCAAAACCTCACTAAGCTATTATAATAGCCTATTCGTTTACAATTAATAATGCCTCATTTCCTGCCACCAGTATAATGTTATGCTTATTTTGTACTACTATTTTTATATTACGCCCTTTATTTAATTTTTAAACATGTAAAATATAACACAATATACTCATTGTACGTATTTCATTTAAATTAGTTTCCAGAATAATTATTTGTTTAATAAAAATTTATATTTGTTTTAAAAGTTTTTTACAATTTATATCTATTTCTTATTTGGACTTCATTTGGTTTAATATGTATATAATTTTTCATGGATGATGAAAAATGATCATGATGTAAAATTAAATCATCATACATAATGATTAGTTACGATTTCAAATAAAACCTTTTATTCTTAATTTTAATGTTGGTCCAAAAAAAAAACTTTACTACATAATTATGTTCTACATTCTAAAAACTTTTAATGTTACCAAAGTGCCGAGTGTGAGTTTGTTACCGAGCGACTGCGTAAAAACGTAACGCAAATTTATATGGCATTTTAGTAGCGCCATCTAGTTATAGCGAGAGTAAACGCTTTTTTTGCTATATAATTTGACGTTATGACGCAGTCGCTCGGTGAAAAACTTACACTTGCCCCACTGGTCATAGAAAACTACACAGTGTTTAAAATGTATTGTAACCTAATACCTATCAAATAGTCCGATCTGAAGCCATATTACATAACTCGACAACGAAACAAGATCTATATTTCATGGTCAAAACAATGGACCAAGAAACCTTGAATCTCTAGGTTTCTGGATAGTTTGGTTAATGTTATGGAGACCTTGAATGGGAGCGTGGGTCTCTGGATAGAGATAGTGTGGTTAGTGTTAGCATCCTCTGCACCTGATCAAACATGTGGGGAGATAAGCGGGACACTTGATGTGAGACTTGACAGATAACAACGCCATCCTGGCTCTAGACCGCCACTTGAGATCGTTAATGGTATACAAGAGCGATATTTTTTACTTTTACCAATCAGTACACGATTTGATACAAGTGAAATTTTTCTTCATATCCTAGGTACAGAAATTATAAGTTTCTTTATAGTGTACTGTTATATATTGTTTGTATTATAAATTACATATAAATAATTTTTTCTATTACTTTTTCTTCTTTATCTATTTATATAGAATTTTAAATAAATATTATAGTTAAGGTCACTAGATAGTTAGGCTAACATGGCTTGGAATGATTCCATAATGCCTAAGTTTTGAAGTATTACTGAAATTTTTTAACAAGTGTAAAAAATAATGAAATCGATTGACTTCATATGAAAAATATAAATATTAAAAATCATTTTATACCTTTGACTTGAATATTGAATATTTATAAACCTATAGAATACGAACCATATTTTCAAACTCATTTGAAAAGATTGCAATGCTAAAGTGAATATACTCGTGTCTTACAGAATTATCATTATAATTGACAGAAACTAACCTTCCTTGTAAGGTGCTGCGAAATGGGCTACTCACGACGACAGTATGGACTATGGACAATGGTCTCAAAAAGGGGGCATTAAAAATGAGAACATCGAAACCCTCTTCCGTCTTATATGCAAACGAATACGTGAGCACGATACAAACGAACGTGACGAGGTAAGGGGGATTAGTTGTTGGTAACATTATTGTAGAAACTAGCTATGCCCGACAGTTTTATTCGCTGTAAAAGTTTTAAAATTTCCAAATAAATGTATAGTGTGTTTTTTTTATTTTATTTATACACTGTTCACAATGTTTGAAAACAGAAAGATTTTTATTTATATAATTCTGAAAGGGAAGGCAATATGTTTTAAATGTTGCATTCCTTTTCAGTTTGCTTTTAAACAAGCAAACAAATATATAAATAATACATATTGCAGCGTTATTATAATAACGACAGATGATGTTAAAGCTAAAAATATAATTTAAAGCTATTCTCAGCTTTAAAAATTTACCAAATGATTTATTAATCTTCAATTATTCTAGAAGTTTGCTTTGGTTATTCAAAGTATTTTAGGTTTAATTATTATAATTTCTATTTAATATGAATTAGGTGCAAATTAAATCTTGAAGTTTAATAAAAACCATTACACATTACTGATCCTATATGTAATGATTTCAACGAAATATTACACAAGATTGGTATAATAATGCATTTAATTCTCAGCGAAACGATTTTTAACAAAGAAAAAGAACACTCCTGCATTTTGTACCTTAGATTTCTTTTTATAGTCACTATTGTGAGGCTACTTAGTATGCTGTATGTCCATGGGTCGATAATGCGGACTACGTTGATACAACGTGGGCGTCTAAATAGGTATACGACTAAGATGAATGATGGCCGATAGCCATTACTTTCCTATAAAATAAAATACGATATAAATAACTCGTTTTGTGATGTAGCTGCTATTATACCTAAGCAAAGAAAATTCGCCTCGTTCGTCTAGTAGTCCGATGGCTTCGGCTAAAGAGGTCTTTGGGTTTGAGTCTTGGATGAGGCTAACTTTGAGTTATCATATCTTTTTAAAAAATTAAGGTAACAAATTTCACCCCTTAACCTCCGTGTCTCTAAGAGCACATTAAGTCTATCCATTTCGAATATTTTAACTAATCATCATTACATAGTATAAAACAAAGCAATACTGTATTTATCCTTATCCAATTGAGTATCTTAAATACTTTGTGCATTCAATATAAATCACTATTGCCCTTTATAGCACGTAATTTAAGTGAATATTTTCCAAGATATGTAAAATTCAAAATGCAGGGACGAGCGTTTCGGAGTCGCGTGGGGTGTGCGTGCGCCGCCGTTGGTACCAGCGTTGCACCCGTGCGAAGCCGGGGCAGATAGCTAGTATCTGATAATGATCGTTGCAAGAATTTGGACCAACGTAGTGCGTCAAAGCTCCATATCCCTTTTCATATAAGGAAGGCTAGGCTCTGTAGTATGCTGTTAAAATAAGCTGATAATGATGAATAAGACAGAAGAATTTTAATTGAATTGGACTCTCAAAATGAACACAAGAAGTAACTAGGTATACGAATGAAAAGTAAATCTGTGACGAAGCAAGCGAAGTTTTTATTTTGCTTTATATCGTCTGTATCAACTCTTCCCTTTTCTTTAACACCGACAGGAATTGATGTCCTATTATACCTGAGCTGGGCCGACCAGCCACGGTCAAAATTTCAATAGCCCCAAGCGATTGTTCTGGCCGGCACGTGTAACTTTTTGTGCAAAACTCCTTGACATTCTTTAATATTATTTCGGAAAGGATTTCTGAGTTGAATATCTTATTATGCAACTTATTAATATGTTTCGGGGAAGATATTTTGAGTTACAAATCACTCAAATGTTTAAAATAGTGCCGTGACTAAAGAAGACAGTATCGTCGTTTTGCATATTGTGCTTCGGCGTCTTGTGTCGATGTCTCAACTTTGCCGTTCATAAGAACTGTTCGATCTGTTTGAAACAAGTCATCATCTTCAATTCTATCTTTATATTTACTTCTATGGCCGCTATCCTCGTCGAAGGATGATAGGACATAGATCTTAGACCCACTACGGTACTTCGAAGCGAGTTGGACGGAAGGAAGATAATGTTATATTCATGTGACCGTGACCGAATACTTGACGTGTTTTCCTAAAGACAGAGGTATCACACCAAGAACTTCCCAACACCTAGCTTGGAATTTTTACTAAAAATTTCTTAGACAAAAGAAAAACTCAGGATTATTCTAGAGCCGGGCCCAAAGCAAGGCTTTACTGAACTAAGTTTTGTATATCTATTATTTTTGGCGATGTTTATGTCGATGTCTCAACGTTGCCATTCATAACTGTGAGGCCAAGTGCACTCATTGAATTCAAGTTTGTCTGTAAAGAGGGCATTAGTTGAGATGTCTTTGACGGCAGAGGGCGGGCGTGGCGGCAACTTTCTACGCGACCTCGAAATGCTGCATTCACTTTCCTCACGACGCGACACCGGTTACGCAACCAGTATGGCCGACATATCATTGCAATGAAAGCGCACTACTGTCACCCGGAGACATACTATCCTGCGTGATGACTAAAACAATACCTTTTTTTGATTAATCGGCTTTACAGCTCTGGGTTTTAGCCCTTTTGAGCCTAAAAACAATGTCTATTCCAATAAATAATGTTATCGTGTACAATAATTAAATGTTTATTGTTATTTTAACTGTCCCGTTGGTCCAGTTCTCGTATGTGGATTCGAATGGAAAGGTTCTGGCGTCGAACCCAGTAGAATTATTCTGTAGCGATGTTTTAACTCTCGACTGTGAGTTTATATGCGTCTTTATTAGAAAGAGACGGATAGAGACAAATGCGAGACTCACACTGTTGAGTTACGATAACATAGTTACAGAATAGCTCTATTGGGTCGGGCTATTCTGAATTATTCGGAATAACCCTGAGAAATTTTTAATACAAATTCTAAGTTGCGAAGTTGGTGTGTTGTCACCAACTTCGCAACTTAGTATTTGCCTACTTGTTTCAGAGAGCACGATAAGCTATTGGTCCCCATCATTATCATTAACATCTGATAGACTTCGTTTTAGAACCATACGTGACCCAAAGCTTGCCAACCCGCATTTGACTATAAGGTATATTTCACCTCTCCTATTAAGAGGCAGGCTCTGTAGTAAGCCGTCAATAAGCTTATAATGATGATAAGTAAAAATAAGTATTTCCTAATTATATCGTTAAGAAAAAAATATTATGTATATGTAGGTATGTTTCTAACGCCCAAAAGTTTCTAACAATAAACGTGGAAGCGTTATAAAGTTCGCAAATTTTACGAAGGACAGATAAAAACGCCAGGTGCCGTGCCTCTTGCGTCCAAGGTCAGCGTTTCCTAGAGGTGCATTTTGGTTTCTTTTTATTCGTTGCATGTCCCTTCGGTGGAGCCGGATCGCGTGCGGCCAAACCAGTTTGATGCTGCTCTCCACTACACTCGTAAGGCAGCACGACCAACGCTAGGGAGTTTTAATTTTTTATGCTTAGCTCATTTTCCTTTATATTTATTTTATAAAAAATAATACAACAAGTAACTTGTCCTAATCAGGTTTAACTTATCGTAATAACAGCCCGTCTCGCATAGGAGCAGCGTGGTGGATATACACACGACATGCCTCTCGTACAAGGACAGAGGCCTGTAGTGAGCCGTTAATATCCCGACATTGATGATGACGATGCTCCTATACACCATACTATGGTCACGCTTTTGACGACCTTTGTGGCGCAGTGGTATGCGCGGTGGATTTATAAGACGGAGGTCCTGGGTTCGATTCCCGGCGAGGCAGATTGAGATTTTTCTTAATTTGTCTTGATCTGGCTGGTGGGAGGCTTTCGCCGTGGCTAGTTACCACCCTACCGACAAAGACATACCGCCAAGCGATTTAGCGTTCCGGTACGATGTCGTGTAGAAACCGAAAGGGGTGTGGATTTTCGTCCCACTCCTAACATGTTAGCCCGCTTCCATCTTAGATTGCATCATCACTTAACATCAGGGGTGATAGCAGTCAAGGGCCAACTTGTAGTCGATAAAAAAAAAACGTAGAATGGTAGCATAAATACTGCATTTCCATTTTGGACAGCCAGGTTGTTCTTTAGCGCGAAAAATTAAACAGCCTCTATTGTCAGTCGATGCAATTAGCCTATTATGCTAAGTTATAATGTTAATCAACAATATTTCCGTCAAACACAAATTAGAACCTGCCAGTTGCTAAGTTAATGCAATGGAAATTAATTACAACCTATAAATTTTCATGGGTAATTAATTCATATAAGATCCCACGAAACAGGTAGCGCTTTTTACGATACTAATAATGAATAGTGAATTAATTCATTAATTTCAAAGTAATGCATTAATTCGTAAAGATTTAGGTGTTTGACTCTGATCAAAATATTGATGTTTTGAATTTTTTTTAAACTTGATTTAATAACAAAACAAATTATAAACAACCGAATTAAGTTGATAAACTTAAAAAAAAAGACTTTAATGAAAGACAGACACAGCCTTACTGTGACGTGAAGTAAAATAGTAGGCAACGTCAGAGGAACTCTATATAAACTTTAGTTTTGCGACAGAGGACTAGTGGTACTTTAAGAATTAAAGTGCCTTTAATTTACACTGCCTTGTAGGATTTAAATTTTTTGCACAGTGAATCACAATTTATATCAAAATTTTTGAAAATACGTTACTTTATTTATTAAGTTATTTTAAACTGGTAAGTTTAACTGGCGTTACAGGATCCGTGGTTCAGTGGTAGAATGCTCTGGCCGCGATAGATAAAATAGATGTGGGTACGAAACCCGCCGGCTCCGCAGTTTTTGATATCACGGTTATTTTCAAAAAATTATATCATCCTAAAATAACACTATCCAATAGAGATAAAGAATTTTATATCTTTATAATAAATTAATAAAAAGTCGAGATGCGAAGCGTATATTTTGAAACCTGATGTGGATCGAGAGCCTAAGTGCGTACAACTGGGAAAGCAACACGAGCAAAACAATAGGGGCGGGCTGCGAATTCGGCTTTTTCTTAGAAGCCTCCGACAACTGCAAAGCGCGCCAGCAGGAAGTGGGGAAGGACTTAGTTTATGTAACCTAATCACCTGCCGGCTCGAGGCCAGCTTCGACGACTTGGAAAAAATCAAGGCCACAACAGACTAAATGCGAGCTCAGTCCATACACAAGTTTTATATCTAACCCTCCCTACCGTGCGGTCACATAGCAGGATGTTGCATAAGCTTTGTTGTTTTGTTATCCTTCGTGCAGACCACGTCGCATTTTAGATTAGTTTTTTTGTTAGCTGAGGCATTCTTCATATCTGGAGTGGCGTGGGATATTGAACGTTAACAAAAGACGCGTAGATGTTATTTTGAATACGCATTTACCTTCTACTGGCCTCGGCGCAAGGAGGGCGAAGGTTTACGTATTTAGAAGTCTTAGTATGTTACCGAATATAAACTGTTTCTGACTTCGCTGCAACGAAGATTTAAAAATTTCTCTAAGAGTGTAAAAGTGCTTCAACTCACTGGGAAACTTTATTCGCTTTACTCGTCCAATTTGGAATTTTTCACCTTATTCAACGTAGCGGGTTTTTACCGAGTGAAACTTTTAGAGTAAACGGTCTGGATAGAAAATGAGACACCGCAGGGCGGAGATTCAAGTCTTAATATAGCGAATCTACTAGAAAATTACTCTTACATATTTCCAACAATTGCTGGACTTTTCTAGATCTCTGTCATCAAGTAAATGAAAGTCTAAATTGGATCCCTTGTCGAAGTTTTATCTCTAACAAAATTTATCAACTATTTTTTATACTAAGCAAAATTTTAAGAACTTATTGGCACACGGCTGTAAATAATGAGGTAACAGAATATGGTTGAAAAAAATCTTCTCTGGGGGATTTCCGTTGGTCGGAATTTCGTGGGCGAGCCGCGTAGGGTAGCATCCCCTGCTTAATTCCCGTTGCCATGGGCGACGTGTGCTATCTCTGCATCAATGAATGCATTGTATGGAACACGAACGAATATGTACAATGGTCGATGAGTTTGAATAGATCATATTAACTATTTTATTATTGTGTTGTTGTTGACATTATTTGGGGCTGGAGTTAGATTTATCGTCAGCTGCTTAGAGATTTTTATTGATTACCTTTTATTTCCAGATTTCTTAATATAGTATAAAACAAAGTCGCGTCCAGCCTAGTTTTAAACCTTTAAAACTACACAACAGATTTTAGTGCGGTTTTCATCAATAAATAGAGTGATTCAAGAAGAAGTTTTGTACATATAATTAAATTATTTGTATAAAAAATAATGACAGTGTATTATGTTATTAAAATTTATGCAAGAAATACTTAATACAACATGAGTTTATTTATATTTTAGGAATTAAGAGCTTTCCGAACCTCTAATTGTTTTTAATCAACGTTCTTCTTTGTCTATTATTTTACGTTCCGTCCTAAACCCTTTTCCGAATTTTTGTTTATTGTTTATGATACATGTAATACAAATTAGATTTCAAAGGCTGAAAGAGCAATTTAAAATGTCATCAAACTTGAGTAGGTAGAGTGAGTAGATAGTTACGTTAAGTTAATTATAAGTTTGATTACTGTACAGTCTCTTGGGGATTCTCGTAAACACGGAATATATTTTGTAAGTCAAATTAGATTTAAATTGTCACGTATACGTTATTATTAAGTTCATAGCCTGGTATGTGCAATACACAATACTGTTATGACCACATATCGATCTAAATTATGTATTAACTAGCTGACCCGGCAAACGTTGTTTTGCATTAAAAATTTAAAAAAAATAGATGAAAATTAGATACTAGCCGATTCTCAGACATGCTGAATACGCATACATAATTTGGTAAAAATCGGTAAAGCCGTTTCGGAGGAGTACGGTAACTAGCATTGTGACAGGGAAATTTTATATATTAGACTAGCAGTCGTTCGCGACTTCGCCCGCGCGGTAAGTAGTGTGTTGTAACCTTCCAGAACACCAAAAATAAAATGAAAAAATACATATTTTAAAGAATGGGCATAGCAAGTTATACTCAAAAGATAGATATATGCTACGGACTTTTCTTTAGTTCTAATAAAGTTTTCTTTAATTGTATCGTGATATCTCCTAGCAGCGTTTTCGATTAAATCTCCGAGGCGGCTTAAATTTCTTCGACTTTTTCAACAATAATTCATACTTAATCTAATCTAAACTTTCGCTAGTGTTATCTATATTATTAAAAATATAGCAACTGAAACTCACGTCACGGTTCTCGGAGTGTCAGTTTGCTTCACGCCGCATTATCGGAACAAGCAAGCCCATGACTATGTACCCCGTATGGGTTCGAAACTAGTCGGGCATACTCCGACAACCATGACGTCAGTTTCAGCCGTTATATTTTCAATAAAATTATAATTATTAAAAATATAACGGCTGAAACTCACGTCACGGTTGTCGGAGTATGTCAGTTTGCTTCGCGCCGTGTTACCGGAACAAGCAAGCTCATGAGTAAGGACCCCGTATGGGTTCGAAACTAGTCGGGCATACACCGACAACCATGACGTCAGTTTCAGACGTTATATTTTTAATAATTATAATTTTATTAAAAATATAACGGCTGAAACTGACGTCACGGTTGTCGGCGTATGCCCATGTTTTATAATATGTATGGATTACGCACTTCTCTTTATTACATAATTTATTTTTACCACATAAAAGTCGGACCAAAACAATATTATCAGTCAAAAAAATTGGTACGTTTAACTTAAGTAGAATAATTGGTCTGAACTTATATGGCCATGAATCAGTGAGTTGCGTGATCCAAGCAATAAATCTCGGGCCAACGTTTACAAGTAAGAGTTTTATAGCAGCCAGAGATAAGAATAAGTCCACCTGAATCTACAAGTATAATGCGCCCGCGCCGACCGACCATAATATTTTTCAAAAGATTGCCATGAATTATTTATTTCTCACGTAGACACCATTACAATTATTTCTTTTCTACTCGGAGGCAACAACTCGTGAATAGCAAGTGCCTGACTGTTTAAGCCACAGTATATGGCGAGTCTCGACTAAAACTCGTTTTAATACTCGAAGAATGAAGTTTGTCTGCGATCGTAGCTATAAATAGTCTTATAAAGGATACAGGAGCCTTTAATAGAGTTATTTTTTTTCGATACAAAAGGAAAACGTTAACATATAGACGCCATACAAGATTATTATTTGCAAAGTTTTTAACATTCCCAGGCACTTGGAATTGTGACTTGTGGATTGTGACAATTGAAACAACTACCTACTTAAGTTTATCATAAAAACGTCATTTTCCTTTTTTTCATTTGTCCTCATCCAAAAATAAACATTGTGTATATATTTACTCCAATAATATTAATTACAAAGATCATTACTGTCGATCACAGTTGTCGTAGTATACTAAAATAATCTGCTACAAGAGCCTTATGTCCTTCAGTTTTTAAGTAAGGCAATTATTACGATTTCATAACTTTTTCCCTAAAGGTAGTGAATGTCTCCTGACATTTGCAATTCGCAAAGTTACAAACATGATATAATTATTACGATTTCCAAACTTTCTTTTCCTTAATGGCGGAGAAAAGAGCTCAACCCGCCAATGAATTTTTAAAAACAAAACAAAGGCTTAGGGCACGGTCGCAAAAGTTTCGCACGCGTTACCGAGAGTTGTGATTAAAGAACTTACGTCACGGCATTGCGTCGCGAAAGAGGTAAACATTCGGGGTGAATGACCCGTTTTCAACTTGACACATTTTTGGTCGGCCCAATTGTAGGGATCAGCGACCTGCGACGGCTTGCGCAACGGGAACCCCGTTGGTTCAAGTAGGGCTCTGGGACAAGGATGTTCCCGGATGACCAACTTGACGGCAACGTTCTTCATTTAGTTCAATGCCACTTTTAGAAATGAAACATACAAGTTGATCGAAATTTTAAATATTATAAGATGAGCATATAATGAATCTAATTTCAATGACATTCTGTATTGCTTAAATACCTTAGTAACAGATTTTAGTATTGCCTCAGCAAGATGTAAAATTTCATTTCTCACCATATAATCTTCTACTTTTATGACTTCTATATCAATTTGTAGTATAATACAGTTTAATACGAATTTGCCAGTCATGGTTTTAACTATATTGTGTACTAACTAAAATGTTTCTACAACGATGTTTGGCCTAACCTGGATATAACTATTGTCGATTTCAAAAAGGAACTTTAAGGGACAGTTACATCGAGAACATTTCTTTAGTAAACGTTAGAAATACTGTCCCTTTTGTAGACTGCTTGCGTCACGAGGGATGCAATAAAAAATGCAGGTAAAAGGCCCGTGCATCGACCCCATGGTTTAAAGTGACGTCATCCTTATATTGTTAGAATCCCAGAAAAGTTTACATCAAGTGAAGCTATAGTAATAGAATTAAAAAATGTATGCATTTTACCCACAATTTACTGCTCTGAAAAGTTTGTAATAGAGCATACAAGCTTTCTAATTAAATTAGATAAATATGTTGATAACAATATACATCAAACAACGTATGATAGAAACAAATAATATTTATCCACACAATGTTATTTCAGTCAGTTATATTTCTTCCATAAACAGGTAAAGGGATTGAAACTGTTAATATTTTTTGTTGCTTAAATGTGTTTCTATACAATTCGCACTAGCGGTGTCGTTGACCTCTCGACAGCTGTTTAACTATTGTCTGAGACAAGTGCAAGATGGGCTGCCACAGAAACCATTCCGGTACACACGATCCGGAACAAAGGAGCCGTGGATAATGACATCATTATTTTCCTCTTCGACAATTGCTGTAATGACTCTGACGGCATACACTAAACTATTTTTGATTCATTAACGTGGCTTCGCATAAGTATTTAATACTTCTAAAAGAGTATGGTCAATAATAGAAGATTGTGAAATTGTATGATAGGTTATTAAAACTCTAGTTCATTTATAATTTGTAACTAAATGATAGACTAGTATTATACTCTTATCTTCAAAAACAGGAACTCAGAGCTTCAAGTGTAGCTAATAAGTAATTTAATTACCTACTTTTGGGAAAGCTATACCTACTTAACTTAATTTTATAATTTCATTGTCCAAGCATGTGCATTATGTGGTTATTTATTAAATTCACATTAAAGGTATTATGATATGAAAGAACGTAAACGTATTTATGAACCTAGCAATAGAATTAATAGGCATCAATAGAAGTATTAAATGACATTAAATCTTATTATATAAGGCCCTGCAAAGAATTTTAAGTGGCTTGTAGTCACGATTTTAATGCTTCTTTACTAAAGTCGGGGCGTAGGTCATGGGGAAGCATAAATTTAGAAGAGCCGATAGCGACTTGGCTCTACAAACCTACAACAGCTGTAGACGAACGCCACGCCACTAACACATGCTTGCACCCCTAGCCCCACACACACACAGCGATACATAGACGTAAACAGACGCAGGTTTATGTATACCAGATGCCCCCGTAGAAAGAGACGAACATAAAATCATCCTTGAAGGTAGAACAAGATGGGACTAGAGCGGAGTTCGGATCGACAACGTGCAGAGAACTCTAATTAATGTAGTTGAAGGCCTCGAAAAAAATAAAAGGAAATAATATGTGACATTATAGCAGCCTGGATCGCTATGATGGAACTGGAAAAAAACTTGTTATAGACGCAGCTGTGAAAATATGCGCCAACGAACGCGCTCGAGTACGGTTTCAAATAGGATCTCCTTAAATAGCAAATAAACGTTTCATAGAGGCGAGCTAACAGAAAAATAAACAGAGGCAGGCCGAGCGGCGAGGCCGTTGTTAATTAACATACAGATAGTTTAATAAAAGGCAGGAAGCAGGCAGCGAGGGGAGTAAGCAATGAAGCGGTAAAAATAGAAGCGGGGGCGACACAGACGCGCAGGAATCGATCCCTCAAACAACGCGATGCATCGCCGTGCCAATCAATATAGGACGCGCAAGTAGCTCCGTGCCTCACTTGCATACATACTGTGCCCATACCGTGCCCACACCGTGCCACGACCACCACACGATCAATACTTTTACTTAGGACTTGACCACGCGTCTAACGCATATCATTAGTACTATGCAGTATAGTAGGAGAAAGAATTAATTAGCAATGTTAAGAATATGTCAATTATAGGAATATGTTTCAAGCATTAGTAAGTACATAAATATGTAGTTAAATGAAATTAAATGAAAGTACCCTCAATTGTACTCCATATCAACAAAGAAAAATAAAATAACAAATTCAAGAATAAAAACGGACATATACAATAGGCGGCCTTATTTATATTGTTATCAAATATTACTTTCTTTTTCTAAATAAGTATAATTATAAATGTCCCTTATTATTAATTATAAGCATAAATATAACATCGTACAATGCATTTCAGTTTTTATAGACATGTAAAAACTTTGCTTACGTTTTTTTTTTACTAAAAATGTCCTTAATCAGATAGTTTTATACAAGCTTTTGCAAAATTAATTAAAAACATTGCATTTTATTGTTAATTTATTTTGTAACTATAGCGTTATACTTTATAGTTCATTAGCATAAGTTTTTATTACAAACATTTAGAGTCGTATAATTAATGAAATAAAATATATTAAACAACTGAGTATCATTAAAGAGTATTAAGATTTTATTAGGGATATAATTTTTCATGGCACGTTTGTTACCCTACAGCCATAAGTTGGAATTAATTAATCTTGCAGAGAAATGCATTAATACAAAGGTATAGTTTTATATGTATAAACATGGGGCTTAGTGTCCATAAATTAGAATACCATAATTATGTACAGAATGAAGGTACAGCTGTAGGGAGAATTTAATAGTTTTTACGATACGAGTAGGAGTAGAGAGGTAGAGATTACTATACTCTTACTTGCAATTACAAGTTTTCTTTCAGAATAAAACTAGTTTTTTATCTCAAGGACTTTTGATTTTTCTATGCGCTTTCAAAGCGATATGAGGCGTGAACGTGATGCTTTACGTATTACCTTTTTTTATATGAAATTGCAATGATAACCTTTTCATGATGTGATGGTATGTACTTATCTATTTAAAATAATAACTTTTTCATGTTGCTGTACGACAAGTTTAAAAAGTTTCAAAATTAGTTCTTGAAACTTTTGTAAAAACAGTTAATATAAAATGAAAATTTTTACCACAAACGGGATAGAAACTCAGTAAACACAATGGGACCAAAGTGTGAAAAATAATCAAAATCGGACACCTCTGTAAAAAGTTATCGTGGCGTGGTCATACATAAAAATATATATATATATACGTGTCGAATTGAGAATCTCCTCCGGTTTTTTTTGTCAGTTAATAAAAGGTTTTCGGAGTTTTCTATAAAAATATAATAAGTGCAATAAACTGCAAATATAATTTGGTTATAATTTAAACTAAGTAATCATAATGAAAACTTTTTTTTAAATAATCGGGTTTCCAAGAATTATGTTACCCAACTAAAATAAAAATAAAAATAGTATGTTTAGTCGCGTAACATAGTTCTTGGTAAAACCTAATCAATATCTGCTGGGTGATTGAACTCCAGACAAAGATAACTGACCTTGGCTGGACAAATCAATATCGGTAATTATTATTATACCTTACTACATATTATAAAACAAAGTCCCGCATTGCGTCTGTCTGTCAGTTTGTTAGCGATAAACTCAAAAACTACTAAGCGGATTTTCATGCGGGTTTCACCACTAGATAGAGCGAGTCCGGGAAAGGGTATTTTATTCCTTAGGATGGTGGTGAATTGGCTGAAATGTGATAGTAATTGTTGGAAGTGTCGCGCTGCCTGGAAGCTTTCATGGAAATGCTGCCTAATATATTTGAGGTACATTAAAATAATGTTTAGAAAGTTTATTTCTCTATATTCGGACTGCAAAAAAGTCCACTATGGCACATTAATATATTTTAAGGATAATTTGTTATTACACCTTCTTTCTTTAAAATTCAGTCACTTACATTTTTTATTGGGTTTTCTCGGAAAGTTGCAATTACTATTTTATTCGGAAGCGAACTCACGGACATCTGTTAGTAACTTACAAAATTGGACGTCCAGTTGTTCGTTTACTGTAGACATGTCCCGATGATTGATGTAAATTTTAATTGGTACTTAATGTCTTAATCAAAATTTTAGTTATTTTAAACAAATTAAGATAGTCCCGAATCGCTAGTCTTGGGTTTCGAATTTTTATAGTATAATTCCTTTCTACTACAAAAAACTGTAATTTGAAAAGCTGATTTAGTCAAAATTAAACACAATTAGGAGGTAGAACTTTTAGGTTCAAAACATTAAATAACACGTTTTAAAATAACGAGTCATTAGGGTTGCCATCTCTAAAATTTGGAATACAGGACACGACGCGTGAAAACCCCGGAACAAGATCTTTTAAACATATTCAATGTATTAAAAAATAATTAAATTGACATAAATCACCTTTTTTTATTTGGAACGGTGAACATATTTGGTTCATCGGTTGATCGTGGTGTGGTGCGACTGCGAGCATAGTGCGTGTTTTGCGGGTGGCCCAATTTTTATTTATTTTTTAAAACCCGGTCTACAAATAAAACCTTCCCCGGACGCTCCCCGGATGCCCTCTAAACTAGAACAAATCTGGGGAAACCTGGACGGATGGCAACCCTGCTCAGCATTATTGCTGATTATTAAATAATTGCCATTTTAGCCGAAGTATAAGTGCCTCTTTTCTAAGAGGCGTAGAATCCCTTTGTCAAATCAAGTGATACATAGATAATATAACCACACTAATGGTTTTCTTCTTCTGTTTAAGAACCTTAAATATTGATTCCTAATTGAAAAGATAGGTATCCTATTTGTAGCCTTCCATCGTCAACTAACTCAACTGTGAAAGTAATACGGAAACGGACAAGTATGCGGGACAGCTGATTCGCGTCCCGGTTATTTTAGTTAGCGAACGCAAGCACGTCGCAGTTGAGGCAGGTCAGGCCCAGGCACAGGCACTCACTGTAAACCCTAAGTGACGGGGGAGCGAATATAGGTCATTAAGGGAACCACACGACCGACGCGGAAAGCAATTTTTGCTTTCGGCCTCGCTTTGTGATGAAAGTACAATGTACCGTGTAGTACTTTATCAGCGATGCGAAAAACATTGGGGCAGGTCGGGGTTAATGCCCTACGTATCGTTCATTATCTGCCCATTAATTTATTGTTGTTAGTGGGTATTAAATATTAGCTTAGTTCTTTGTTGTTTGCGACAATGTTTTTCGTTGAACATTCATTGGAGTTATAGAAACCTTTAAACCTTAAAACATTTGTGTGTAGAAATTCAAATACTTTAGGCTTAAATAAAACATCTTTCTCTACATCTTACTACTTAATTGAGATGCAGATTTTTCTCTTGTCTAGCTACAACGAAAACGTATTTATTTAATCTACCTCTACAATTCTACATGTATTGGCGACAATAAAGAATTTATCTAGGCAGCTGTCTAGGTAAGTTCTTTGTTTTATTTATTTTATTTGAATAGGAAATATTTCAATCATTATTTTTGACTAGTTAATAGTATAGACCATATTCAAGTAAAACAATATAATAAAGAGAGAGAGGTAGGTATTATTTTCCTAATCAACTTCTCGTATAACAAAAAAGGTGTGTTTGTAGTAATAAACTCAATTCTGTGGGAACTCGGCAGGGGCTCACCGCAAGTAACTCGTCGTAACAACCGGCCGGGACCGGCGGAGCAAAACCGCGTCTAGACACCGCCTATGTAAAACCATAGAAATATTTACAATAAGCCAATAGAAATGCCGTGTACAAATTGTATTCAATTTTTTTTTCAATTTGAATTTATTTGAAGAAAACTTCTATATTCAGTAAAGCTGATTCTGTGTCTGAAAAGAGTTGTAAAGATGTTTTAGCTTATTCAATTAAGTTCAATTAATTTATTATACTAGTCTTTTAATAGTGAATCGTAAAGCAGATTCTGCCGAAAAAAACTACTTTAGCAGTTAATCTTTTTAACCGACTTTCAACAAGATGGAGATTATGTTTGGTTGAGTGTATGTTTTAAACAATATAAATGTAACAATGATTTACAATTCAAGTCCTATCTTTATAGGACACCAGTTTCACCGACGGTACCAGAATCTAGACTAGGATGTCGAGTACGGACTTCTGACACGTTGTGGGAGACATACATTGCTTTTTACACAACAGCATGTCATCGTCGTTATCAGCCTATTGACGGCCCACTACAGGGCCAGGCCTCTCTCCATATAGGAGAGGGAATACAGAAGTTTTTCTTGATTGGAGGTGTAGATCGCTAACTTCACGCGTTCATGCCATTTCTATTGCCTCATTATTAGTAATTCTATGTTAGCACCCCACAGAACCATTACACGCTGGTCTACTATATCCTCTTACTTTCTTTTACGTTATTAGATTTGATAATAATATTACAAACTGGCCTCGAGTAGATAGCGCTACATTCACTCGATGTACCGTAAAGAATAATATTTTATTAATATAATTATTTATTTATTTGCTAACGTTACTTTTACTGCATAGGTACTATTTATGTAAAACAAAAAGTAACTTGCAGTTAAGCGATAAGGTCGCCTTTTGTAGCTGCTCTACTTATTGTATTTTATTACTATGTTCTAAGTTTCTCTTCGTTGTTGTGTACAAAAAAAGAATAAATAAATAATTAAGTTAAATAAAATAAAAACAGAAATAAATCTAGATGCAGTATACAACAGGTAAATTCACCGTTTAGTAAGTAATAAGTCTGCCAGAAAACTTTATAATTGGAAAAGGAAACTGCATTTGAAACTTTTAAGATTTTTCTATTTATTTTTATCTTCACGTGAAGTTTGACTATGTTTTTATTACTTTACTATTAAAAACCTATGCACTTATTTACCATAACTAATGGTTACCCTTCCATGGCGTTGGTATAGTAACCAAACATCACACGAAACTATGCTGCTGTCTAACGAAAGACCGTCATCAACCAAAAAATAACGAACCACATGAACTCCCAAGGAGGTCCCTCTGAAACGACTCCGGAATATTTATTAGCGTTTAGTTCAAAATGTTCAAATGTATCTAATTTTTGTTTTTGAGCTCCATGTAACACATCGGGTGGTCCGTGCCCCCGATGGTAATCAAATTCTTGCACCATAAAATACGGTGTACAGCGCAAATAATTTACGCTCCGTTTCCGACCATGGTTGTATTAATTAATTCGAATATTTTGCCTTATAAAATACCTTGGTAATATACTTATTTTGTATCTATATACTCACTGAAATAACAAAGACATTAATGGCTAGTTAAGCAGACACATAATAGTGTTGTCAATAAAATGGGTCCCTATGCTTAAGTCGTACCCCTTAGAAATAAAAGTAATATCGTCGGGGTACGACAACTTTAAGAAACCTTACCCTACTTGGTGTGTGCGAGGAAAATAATAAAGTATAGTTTGGCCATTTTATTAAAATAATAAACGTAAAGAAATGACCGGATATTAAAGCAGATGACTATTATCTCTATCTTTATTTCTCGTAAGCAAAAATGTGGTCAGTTTTTCAAGAATGATTTATTTGCTTTCTGTCATTTTGATGGCTCTTCTCTAGGTATGTGTTATAGTTACAAAATCAAAATTTTGTCTATTTAGGAGTTAGGTGTGTCTTAACATTATCACATAATTCCCTATATTGATCTAGAATAGAGACGAAAAGTAGCGCCAGACAAAATAGTTATCGCTAAACAAACAAACAAAACGTTGTAAAAATGCTTAGCGATAATATTTTCACCTTGTGAAGAAAGTAATGCACCTCTAGATATGAGTCAGTGAGGTAGTCACGAACCCTTTGTTATCTGCGGGGGTGGGCGCGCGGGGCGAGAGGTAAACGGCCGGCACAAAGCGGTCGGCAGGCGGACGGCTCGCCCTTCAACCTGAGCTCAGCCTTGGCTGCATATAGACCCGGTTCGACAAACTCTACGCCATTCGATTTTACTTTTCATCTTGTATCCAGACCTTTTATTGCATTATTTACTATCGGAATGTTGCTATGTCAAACACCCAATAAATTCGCACAATATCCGGCCGGCACGCCGGGTATGCCGATTCATGGATTTCTTCTATCGAGAGGTCGCCAACCCGCGGGAACCTTGGCCGATTTTAAACGCACAGGTTCGATGATCGTTTGAATCACTGGATCGGTTTTATAACTTTCCCGCCCGACGATAAACTTTATGTCTGAACTTGTTTCCTTATGATCTCGATTTATAAATACATAGCGCAGGCCAGATGGTACGTTGTGTTATTAGAAGCCATGGAAAATGTTTAGAGAAAGCCTCGGGAAACAGTCGTGACGACATCGCTCGGTTATTTGTTTTACTCGCCTCCTCAGCCATTCCATTCCATTCCATATTACCACCATTAACTCGGTTAGCTACATAGGAACATAGGTGCTTGTCCATGTTTTATGATGACGTATAAAATACTGGTATTAAAGATTTGCCGTGTCTGTCTGTATATCTGTATCTTTCATCATAGCTTATAAACGAATGGAAAACGCATTATAATCGGAAATTGGGTTTTCGTTTTTCTTTCTTTTATAAAAACCAATATTTTTTTATTGACTACATGTTGGCCCTTGACTGCTATCACACCTGATGTTAAGTGACGATGCAGTCTAAGATAGAAGCGGGCTAATTGTCCGAAACCAGACGTTCGGTTTTTATACGATGGCTTCCGACTCTAAATGATTCGGTGTTTAATTACGACGAAAAGGATTTCTGATGTCTTATAAAAGCTGAATTCACGGCAGTTCCTTTCCAAAAAAATTCAAATTTAATGTGCGAGAACCAAAGTATTTGTAGTAGGTACATATAAGAAAAAAAATAACAATGTATCATAAATATGATTCTAACAACTTTGTCGTGATCTCTAATATCGTATGACAATCGAATTGAGATCCGCACTTTTTATGTAATGAAACAAACAGTCGTACGCTTTCCGTGTCATCATTGTAAGCAAATCCCTTTATGTCTCAGAGTCTTAAGCAATTTAATCTGGGTCGGCGAACAAATTGTTTAAGTTATGCTCGCTTTGTAAGACTGTGTTCACTCGTTTGCTGTCACCCTGAACTCTACAATTTATGACTAAAGTAGCGGTCGCCTGCGACTTCGTGCGCGTGAAACCCTGGATTAAAACCATCATCTTAAATTACTGTAGGTATCATCTTTATCATTATTAGTCTAGTAACAGCCTACTACAGGCCAGGCCTCCTCCGTATAGGAGAATGGATATTGAAAATCAGTAGAATATATAATCTTAGCGGCCAGACAGCGGGAAGAGAATGTTTTATACCGAAATATGAAAAAAAGTCGAGAAATCAAAATAGGTATGTATTATAAATAATCAACGAATATATGGATTTTTTTATTCTAAACTCAACAATCCAATGATTTCATTCGACCATAATATATCGCCAATTGACGTCAAAATTAAATTGTAAAAATTAAGAATTATTAGGTAACAAACAAGTTGTCTGCACCTACATATTGTAACAGCGTAAAGTAGAGCTATTTTGGTTATACCATAATATAGTAGTTTAAACAAACCTAGACACCTAACTAGATAAGATAAACAAATCTCAGGACAATGGACGGCCCGGCTATGTCCCGACAGACCTTGGCCGAATTTAGCCGGGGTCAACGACCAGCTCGCTTTCCCCGGCGCGCGTGCACTTCTATGCAGCTAGCTTCGATGCTCGTTAGTGAAATATTTACTAGAGGAACTCGTGTAGCCGATTCTATTTATACTACATGTTAGCTTTATTTTTTAATCCACAGTTTATGACTTGTTTGTTATTTTTGGTCTCACCTGATTTTAACAGTCTATGAAAGAATGTGAAAAATCTGTGCAGTTTTCAGAATTATTTGTAACTATGCGAAACATACCGCAAACTATACAAATAAATAAAATAGAAGTGTGTGCCTATAATTTGAAATTAATGAACGTATGTATGTAAAGTAGGTCAAGAAAAATCAATTTTAAAAAACCGCTATTGTAGAATATTATAAAATCAACCTATATTGATGATCCAAAATAATAAAGGTTTTGACAGAATCATTTTTGTTTTTTCGTTTATATACTTTCATTTATTCATTTATTGTAGCATTCATGTACATATAAATAAACATGAGGCCCTGTTAGGGCGTCGCTAACATTATTTACATTATTGTTATTAATAAAGATATATATCATTACATACATTTTCATATTTATAAATTATCAATAATTACAGTTTATTAAATTAAATTATATGTTTAATATTAGGTCACTAAACATAGTTAATGTCAAGAAAAGTATACTTTGGGGTGCATAAAAAGGACAATGGCTATCTATGCCACTTCAGTATTATTATTTTGATATACTAGCAGGTATAGTAACCATGCATTTCTGGATCTTTACCGTCTCCCTGGTTTACTTAAAATGCCGACGATCGATCCGAGACAATGATCATAAAGAGGATCATTGACTGTCAATGAAAACAGCAATTCAGGAGATGACGTCAATGGAATCCGTAAATAGTTGAATACATAAATTTTTTACTGTGATAAATAAAGTTCCAATACCGGTCGATTTTTCATACCTATAAAAATACAGCAGCCAGTAGTCAGGGCATGTCAATAAATAGTTGTCTTATACTAAACAGAAAACTCACATGGATTTCTTTATACATATTACATTAAGGAAAAATAAATTTTAATAAATCTATAACAACCTAAAATGATCTTCCTTTACAGAAGTCGCGTACTAAACAAGTTTTATTAGATTTACTGTGCATGTGTCGTTAAGAATGACCAAATCCAATCTAAATTATGAATACTGAACAAATTATTGATGGCAAACACTATTAGGTAACTTTTACGTTTACGTTTGACTAATGTCCAATAGGAAACTATAGGTTTACAGAAAAGTTTGCGATGGCATATAGGTATATACCTCATATCTTTATTTTACGGAAAGATTGCTTTGTCAAATCTATCTACTAATACTAATGTTGTAACATCATCATCATTATCATTATAGGAGAGGGGATATGGATCGTACATCCACCACGCTGCTCTAATGCGGGTTGGCGGGCTTAGGGTGATAATGTTTCATTTATTTACGATCACTATTAGATGTTGATGACAGTGACCGGGACCGACGGCTTAACGTGCTTTCGGAGGCACGGGGGTGTAACACCGCCAACTTCCAGACTCCGGACTTGGAATGTACTGAACATTTCATAGAAGAATGAAAAAGTTTAGGATTATTACGTGACCCGACCCAGGAATCGAACCCAGTACCTTGTGATCGAAGCCACATAGGCTAACCACTAGACCAACGAGTCAGTACTTTAACATATATCGTGGTAATTGGAAAGTAGATGGATACAGTATTAGATACAGTAGTAGCATTATTATAACGACGCCGTGGCGCAGTGGTATGTGCGGCGGATTTATAAGGCGGAGGTCCTGGGTTCGATTCCCGGCGGGGCAGATTGAGATTTTTCTTAATTTGTCCTGGTCTGGCTGGTGGAAGGCTTTCGCCGTGGCTAGTTACCACCCTACCGACAAAGACATATCGCCAAGCGAGTTAGCGTTCCGGTACGATGTCGTGTAGAAACCGATAGGGGTGTGGATTTTCATCCTACTACTAACAAGTTAGCCCGTTTCCATCTTAGATTACATCATCACTTAACATCAGGTGTGATAGCAGTCAAGGGCCAACTTGTAGGCATTAAAAAAAAAAGCAAAAATACAATACAAAAAGCTACTCGAATATTGAACTTTTACCCGACTCTAGTATGATAACGAAGGTTTGGATAAATACACTGTTAAACGAAGTTCGCAACCAATATGCCCATATACTCGTACCTATGTACTCATGTACAATGTACCTATTGGAGTTCTCAAGATATCTCGCTGAGTGTTTGACCACTTCAGCCGAGTGCGAGTCACTCCTCTACGCAAACACCCCGGGCTTGGTAACGCAAATTTTCATTTCGTATTTCAATGTACGTGTACCCACTTATCAGGCCTATGTAAATTTCGTTTATATTTTAATGAAATCAATTTTAGGTACACGCTATATCCAATGACGTTTTACTAAAAACCATCTTAGCCTATACCCCTAAAAAATAACGCACGCGTTTTAATCTAATGCTTAGTATTTTCGTCTACAATGCTGCTTTTGCAAATTTTAAATAAAATAAATACTTCCTAATCAGGAGATAGTTGCAATATTCAAATACTTCGAAAAAGAACTATTGTCAATAGTTATTGTGCATTGCTATATTATTTTTTTTTACAAATAAAATTATTGTTCTGCGGTAGATAGGTACATTTATTTAATAATGATTGTCTTAATAAAAAAATATGTTATTTACAAAGCCAAAGCGCTCTTTTTTTTTTACTTGAAACCTACTAAATACACGTGTTCTATTTCATAGAACATGTAGATGTTGTTTTTAAACGACTTCAAAAAAAAAAGGAGTTTCTCAATTCGACCGTATATATATATTTTTTTTATGTGTGTTCGCGCATAACTTCGTCGTTTATGAACCGATTTTGATAATTCTTTTTTTGTTGGAAAGTAGATAGTCCGGTGGTGGTACCATGATAAGGAAACCAGGATCTGATGATGGGATCCTGGATAAAACGAGGGGAACTTTCAAAAATTGTAGGGACAACAAGTACGTTTGTTAATTTTTCCGGTAAGTATTTAAAATCACTACAATTTGATGAAGGTCTGGAGTCGATCTGATGATGGAGCCGATCTACACATAAGAGAACTCCTTGACGATTTACTGCAGTTACCTTGTGTTTGGGCTCGATTAATTTGTCTTGATGAGAACTTTACATTTAGATGGGCTATGACTGTCATTGAGGGTCTGGTGATGAAGACTAAGTACAGTTAAGGGAGCTCCGTAACGGCTTATAGTAGCTAACTTGTGTTTGGGCTTGAATTATTTGTCTCGATGAGAACTTTACATTTAGATGGACTGTGACTGTTATTGAGGGGCTGGCGATGAAGACGAGGGACAGCTGAGGGAGCTCTTTAACGGTTTACAGTAGCCACCTTGTGATTAGGCTCGATTAATATGTCTCAATGAGAAGTTTGAAAGGTTATAGTTTCCAGTTGGTTTAATGTTTACTAAGTCATGATCCGATGATGAGATCTACTAAAGCTTGAGAAAACTCTTCAAACTTTTTAGGCACATTTGCAGGGATGTCGGAATATTTTAAGTGGCTAGTGAATATTGGTACTTATGGTTTAGTTCGAGTAGGTATTTTTGTATGTTCGTTGTCGGTAAATCACTAAAAAGTACAAAATATAATTAATTTTTTGTTATCTAAGGTAAAAAAGCATTTTAACAAAAATAAAAACGCCTTCAAAACGCACTAAAAAGTAAAAAATAACTACGCCATTTACTTACTTTAATTTACTTCACACATCTATGAAGTCGGTGCCATCCAAGTTTAGGTAAAGACTTTAAAGTAGAAAGCTCGGGTGGCACCGACTTCATAGATGTGTGAAGTAAATTAAAGTAAGTAAATGGCGTAGTTATTTTTTACTTTTTAGTGCGTTTTGAAGGCGTTTTTATTTTTTGTTAAAATGTTTTTATTTCATACTTTTTAGTGCTTTATCAACAACGAACATACTAATAAACCTACTCGAACTAAACCATAAGTACCAATATTCTCTAGATACTTATAACATTCCTGCAAAAGTGCATATAAAGTTTGAAGAGTTTCCTCGAGTTTTCGTAGATCTCATCATTGGATCATGACATAGTAAACATTAAACTAACTGGAAACTATAACCTTTCAAACTTCTCATTGAGACATATTAATCGAGCCAAATCACAAAGTAGCTACTGTAAACCGTTAAAGAGCTCCCTCAATTGTCCTTCTTCTTCATCGCCAGACCCTCAATGACAGTCCCACCCATCTAAATATAAAGTTCTCATTGAGAGAAACTAATCGAGCCCAAACACAAGGTAGCTACTGTAAACCGTTAAAAAGCTCCCTCAGCTGTCCCTCGTCTTCATCGCCAGACCCTTAATGACAGTCCCACCCATCTAAATGTAAAGTTCTCATTGAGACAAATTAATCGAGCCCAAACACAAGGTAGCTACTGTAAACCGTTAAAGAGCTCCTTCAGCTGTCCCTCGTCTTCATCGCCAGACCCTTAATGACAGTCACAGCCCATCTAAATGTAAAGTTCTCATTGAGACAAATTAATCGAGCCCAAACACAAGGTAGCGCTACTGTAAAACGTTACAGAGCTCCCTTAACTGTACTTCGTCTTCATCACCAGACCCACAATGACAGTCACAGCCCATCTAAATGTAAGGTTCTCATTGAGACAAATTAATCGAGCCCAAACACAAGGTAGCTACTGTAAAACGTTACGGAGCTCCCTTAACTGTACTTCGTCTTCATCACCAGACCCTCAATGACAGTCACAGCCCATCTAAATGTAAGGTTCTCACTGAGACAAATTAATCGAGCCCAAACACAAGGTAGCTACTGTAAAACGTTACGGAGCTCCCTTAACTGTACTTCGTCTTCATCACCAGACCCTCAATGACAGTCACAGCCCATCTAAATGTAAAGTTCTCACTGAGACAAATTAATCGAGCCCAAACACAAGGTAGCTACTGTAAAACGTTACGGAGTTCTCTTATATATAGATCGGCTCCATCATCAGATCGACTCCAGACCTTCATCAAATTGTAGTGATTTTAAATACTTACCGGAAAAATTAACAAACGTACTTGTTGTCCCTACAATTTTTGAAAGTTCCCCTCGTTTTCTCCAGGATCCCATCATCAGATCCTGGTTTCCTTATCATGGTACCACCACCGGACTATCTACTTTCCAACAAAAAAAGAATTATCAAAATCGGTTCATAAACGACGAAATTATGCGCGAACACACATAAAAAAAAAAAATATATATATACGGTCGAATTGAGAAACTCCTTTTTTTTTGAAGTCGTTTAAATACATATTTGATATTATAAAAATATCAAATATGTTATCATGATTTTATATCATTTTCGGTTCTAATTTGGAAGGTCGAAATTATAGATTATCTCAGTTTCGAAGTTTGATGTTTACGTAACATCAACATTAAGGACTTATTAGAAAGAAGCTTACTAAAGAACTAACGAGGCAATAAAAAAGAATTATCAAAATCGGTTCATAAACGACGAAGTTATGCGCGAACACACATAAAAAAAAAAAAAAAAATATATATACGGTCGAATTGAGAAACTCCTTTTTTTTTGAAGTCGTTTAAAAATATATACTATACTCAACCGCAATGGAAACACGTTTCAGCTTTAGAAATATTGAAGAGTAAATACGTACAAGCCAAAAATACTCCACCGAATGTAAGTAAGTAAGCACTCAAAAGGAGGGGTAGATATAATGCCAAACAAACTGTTTACTTTAGATATAATATTTGTTCAATGGAGTGGCTCTGACCTTCAAAGTGTAGTCCTCCAGTGAAATCTAATTCACGGAAAGCCAAGGTCTCGACCTCTCCGATACTAACAAATTAAAGAATGTATATATGTATGATGTATATAAATATTATGTTTGTTTGTAGATTTGTAAAGCGGATTTGAGGATGCCGTACTTTTGCTGGAACCGAGAGGTCCTAGGTTTGATGCCTAGCTTAGACCGATTTAAGATAATATATTATCTAAATTAGCTCTTTTTCATCGATAACAAGTTGGCCCTTGACTGTTATCACACCTGATGTTAAGTGAAGATGCATCTAAGATGGAAGCGGGCTAACTTGTTAGAAGTTGGATGAAATCCACACCCCTTTCGGTTTCTACATGACATCGTACCGGAACGCTAAGTCGCTTGGCGGTGCGTCTTTGCCGGTAGAGCGGTAACTAGCCACGGCGAAAGCCTCCCACCAGCCAGACCAAGACTAAGAAAGAAAAAATCTCAATCTGCCCCGCTGGAAATCAAACCCAGGACCTCCGTCTTATAAATCCACCGCGCATACCACTGCGCCACGGAGGTCGGCTCTTTATAGGCTAATATGAACGTGGTGGGTTTGGGAAGTTTCAAAGATTTAGAGCTAGATCATGAAACCTTACCTATACGTGTAAGGTTCATTTGATTCAACTACGAATTATAATATTCTTTTGTATTATCATGATCTTAATTAGTGGCAGAACAAAAGAGATCCATTTGCAATAGGGAAAACTCATGACGCTTCGCTTCGCGTCTGTGCTAGGCTAAGTCAAGCCTTATGTCTATTATATATACCTATCATAAAGTACAAATTGTTAAGTTGGAAATAGTAACTTTTACTTAAATTTTTTTAGTTTTAAACTAGTGTTTGTTTCTTTACGGAACTCTAAAAATGGTTCTTAATTATATATACCACCACTATCTAGAGATTTCCTCTGCGGCTTATAAATCATATTTTTTTTATTCTTTGTATTGTATTGGACGGCTACACAGCTAAATGTCAAGGATGTTAACCAGTTTGCTTGCCTGACGGCTATGGTGCCATAGTGCCGACTATAATCTTTTTTCTATAAGTATTATTGTGTGATTAAGAATTGATTAATAAACATACGTACTTGCTGGACAGACAATACTTGTATTCGAATATTTAGTAAATATTTGAAATTGTACTTGTAGGTAGTTCTTACAATTATTTGTAGGTAAGTAAATTGATATGTAGAGTTTTGCCGTCTATCCGAATAGCCGATTAATCCGTTAAAACTAATTGTGTTTTTAGAGGTGTTAAAATAATGAAATAAATGTTTTTGTTGTTCTGAAATTATTATTACATTTATTCAATTTTTTTTTGGTTGTGCATAGGATTTTAAACAAGGGTAGGCATTAAACATGCAAATTGTATCATCTGGATATCTTTTTCAATATAACAAAACCCTGTGGTGAGTCTACTGGGTAGTCAGTGCATTTTTGCATCTATGAATTGCACGCCACTAAGATGCACTATGATAAATAAATTTGACCGAAAGTATAAATGTCACATGTTAAACGTCTAAAATAAAATGAAATTTGTGAATGGATACTAAAAAATTATTAAGTATTCACTATTAGTCTTATTTTATAAACATGATATTCGGTATATCTACAGTATCTACTAGATACCTACAAGCTTAAACAAATACCCACACCGAAAATGGGGACTGAGTACGTGAGAATATTTTCACTGACCCAAGTGTCAAAATGACTCAATGTTTTTAGTGGAAGACTCCGCTCCGCGAGAGGTTATTATTGCTCGAGTTGGAATGGCGTGTCCGAGACGGTTTTCATATCTTTCCCAGATAGGGTTGCCATTTCAAAAATCTGTCAATCAGGACAAGAAGCATAATAACGAACTCCTCTCTTTATTGGATTTTAGAGCTCAAAACCCGGACAGAATAAAAACTTTTCAAAAAATTATTAGCAAGTATATTTAATAAGTTTAAAGCATATTATAGACTAATTTTAATAAAATAAATACCATAATACAATTTAGTAAAATTAAATAACTTTTTAAGCAGCAATTAAAAAATTAAATCATTTTTGAAATTGCGCCCAACACGTTTTATCTGTTTGAAATGAAATGTGGACAAAAAATAGGTTGTGATTACAACAAAGTTACCGTTTAGTTTCTGAATAAGTTGAATAATGAAAAATATATTAAAGACAAACCGCCAAAATACAAAAACTAGCAATCTACCGCTCGTGTCAAAATAGAGTAAAATGAGATCCATGCCGTTGGCATTACTAGAAGCTCTAAATTGAAAACTGGACTGAAAATAAGACACCGCCTGGACACTGCCTGAACAATGTTATCCGGGGAAACCCTGAAGGATGGTTACCCTATTCCGAAAGAACCAAGTCCCCATATCCTAGCGACATTAAATTTTACGTTCTCTTTTATAGTCACATAATGCTGACCGTCCACTGGCGACGTTGTGCAACGCAGCGCAGTAAAAGTAAGAACCGATGTATCTATATCGCATTTTCAATATTCCCAAGCTTTTGTTTCTGTAACGTCGTTTTAGTGACACTTTAAACTCGGACGGACATAGAGATGTAAGTTTCATGTTAAAATTCGAATACACTTGAAGCAGTAAAACAAAAATAAAACTTATGAAAGATTTTTCAGGAGAAATTTTAGAATGGCTGTCCATCTCTATTTTTCTTTTAGGCTTTATGTAAGCACCTTCAACGCTAGATTGTGTCCGGAAATGGATACGGATACTTTGACTCGTAAGACAATGCAATCAAAGGCATAGGACAATTATTAAAGTGAATTTAGTTTAATTTAGAGAGATAAGTGTGGTGTAAAAGAAGATATAGTGACTAAAATTGAGAAAGGTATGCTTAGATGGTTTGGACATGTAGAGAGAATGGATGAAAGAAGATTAACAAAAGAGATTTACAAGGCGAGGGTGAATGGAAATGTTGGAAGGGGAAGGCCTAGGCGAATGTTCCTGGACCAAATTCAGGACATTTTAAATAATGGCCAGGTGGTGAGTACCCTAAACCGACGAACTTGTATGAAAGGATTAATGAGAGTGGAAGAAGGTAAGGACCGTGGCAAATGGAGGGATGTGGTCTCTGCCTACCCCTATGGGAACAAGGCGTGATGTTTATGTATATATGTAGTTTAATTTATTTTAAAACGCTTATTTGATTTAGGACCAAAATAATCCCTAGGTAAGCACTGAACTAAAATCGCTTCTAAATTTTGTAATTACAGGTAGATGTGATCTAGTTATCGCTAATAAATGAAACATTAGCACCCTAATCCCGCCAACCCACATTCGAGCAGCGAGGTGGATCTATGCTCCATATGGCCTATTCTGATAATGGCGATGATATGTGGTTTACACAAATAAGATATTGACGACGAACCTACTATAAAAGAACCTATAGAAGAAAGATTTTAAATATATCAATTCACAAAACGGTTAAATCATCAACTGATTGTTGTTCTTTAATTTGAATCCGCTTATGAAACCAAAATTCTTTGATCAACGGATGGTAATCTGTGTGTTGATGTTGCGTCCATGATCGGTTGATCAAAGAACGCTTCCGGTAGTTGTAATGTCCATTCATAAGCACGTAATATAAAATCAATCAGCATACAACGTATCAATAGATTAATATTTCATGTTGTTTCCTCATACGGCGACATATTGTTTTGCATGTAAAATATATTATTATTATCGTTTCATACATTACTACTGGTACTGAAATAGCAATACCTAGGAAGTCTAGCATGTTTATAATGAGGCAACCACTGCACTATTTCTTTCTTCGCGACCTAAGTAGGTATAAGTTCTCAGTTTATCTGGGCTGTCTGTTTCAATTAGATTGAATAAAATTTTTTTCTATATGGGAGCTGAAGTCGTGAGGAGTGACATAGGCTTTTATTTTAATATTTCTACGGTAACGCGAAATATGCAGGTGAAACCGCGGGCCTCCGCTAGTCATTACGAATATTATAAAGGCGAAAGTTTGTACGTATAGATGGATGGATGCTAGTCTTTCACGCTACAAGTACAGAATGGATTTTGATGAAACTTTACAACAATATAGCTTACATATCAGAATAACACAGGCCACATTTAATCCCAAAATTGCCGGAACTACGCGGGTAAAACCGCGGGCGTCCTCTAGTAAGTCATAAAACTTATCAAGAATTTTTTTGACGTGAAAACGTCTTATAATTCGATAGAGCCGGCTGCACGCACGAAAAAACATGACTCATGCGGCGTTACCTCGCTTTGAGGCGTTCCATGTAAGGCTTGAAGTGCAAGCGAGAGCGCAGAACGAGCGACAAAGAAGCACAATCGGCCTTTGCGTTCGGCAGCGTTCGACATCCGTCTATTAAATATAATTTTTAAATATATTAATTTTAAATTAAAAATTAATATATTTATTATAAAATTATAATATAAATTTATAAAATCAAAATCAATTATTTTATTAATTTAAATTAATTTTTAACCGACGAAAAAAAACGGAGGAGGTTCTCAATTCGACACGTATATTTGTTTTTTTTTTTTTTATGTATGACCACGCATAACTTTTTACAGTGTTGTCCGATTTTGATAATTCTTTTTTTATTAGAAAGGGCAAACATCCAAGGTGGTCCCATTGTCCTCATGTTAGGATCTGCTGATGATATCCTGGGGAAATTGAAGGAACTCTTCAAATTTTGGAGGCACGCTTACAGCGATTTCGGTTTTTGACTCGGTATCGGTAGCTTTTTGGCTACTAGTGCCATATAATATACTATGACAGTATAGTACAAGTACTGTACGTGGCGATAAATCACTAAAAAGTAAGAAATAAAATTTTTTAACAAAAATAGAACCGACTCAAAACGCACTAAAAAGTAAAAAATAACTGTGTCATTTAGTTGCTTTCATTTACTTAAGCATATCTAGGAGTCGGTGCCAGCCAAGGTTTTTACTTTAAGGACATTACCTAGAAACTGCTTTACTATGTTAAATAAATGTTCCTTAAACTTGGCTGGCACCGACTTCATAGATATGCTTAAGTAAATTAAAGCAACTAAATGACACAGTTATTTTTTACTTTTTAGTGCGTTTTGAGTCGGTTCTATTTTTGTTAAAAAATTTTATTATAAAAATATACTTAAATTAAAAATTTTAATAACCAATTAAATGCTACTGTTCCATCAGTATTTTCTTAAGACGTTGTCACGTTCAACTATCGTCAGTAAACCGACTTTACAGACAACCAATTTTTTTTTTGTGTTGTTACTGAGTTATACGCCTTAAACTATGTTTGTGTACTATCCATGTTGTGTACTAAGCACTTGTGTGGTCTAAATAGGAAACAGTCATCTAATTGTTTCTATTTATTCCCCGGTTTACGAGTTAACGAGCTAATAACGTCATGTTTTAAACTAAAGACTGCGGAAGTTAAAATTGGAACTCAGCCGAATAGATATCGCATATTTTTGTTTTTTATCTGTTATGGATCTAGTCCTTTAGCTTCAAGTTATGAGGGTCAGGTTGCATCTGTGAATATTTATGCCATTGGAACATTTTTGATATTCGTAAATTTTTCATTTTACTCGTAAAAGTAGAAACTAAAAAAATCAGAGGGCATTCCGAAAATTATAGTGTTTTACTTGCAGTTATTATATATTATAGGAACTATTTTCACATATATGCATTTTAAATGACTAAAGCGTAATGTTTTTTTTTAATTTGCTGGACGATTACAGGCTCAACTTTCTGTGGATAAACTAGTAGCAAAGGACAATCTCACTTTCAGACTGTCTGTCCACTGTCCTCTGCCAGGGCGAAACTGTCTCGCTTTCGCAATAAGACCAATTTATTTTTATTTTATTTACTAACGAGACCTTTATGAGCTCACGATAGACCTGTCTGGTCTACGGCCAATTTCAACGACCAAAAAGCAAGAGTAGGTATTTATGAAGAATGTCTCTGTAATCTGCAAACCTTACAAGAGTTTGGCCGAAGTGATAATCGCAAAGTCGCTCAAGAAGTTCTTACAAACTGTCGATGATTTTAAAAAGATCCTATTGAAAACAAAGATAGTGTTAGCGCCAATTACAGGTCAACATCTTTCTTTATTCAATTAAAAAAGCGCAATTAAAAATTGCTCTCAAGACGGCCAAATCGTTGAACGTTTATTCTTTCCATTGCTTCTTTATCGAGAGCCCGCCGCGGCGACGGCGGTGCTAATTGCTCAATTCAGTGCGAAGGCGCACTATTACATAAATTGCAACAATTCCTTCAATTAGAGATCGACGGATAACGTCCGAGTATAATTTATAAACGATGGGCGACGCGGGCATTAATCACAATGTACGGGTGACATCATTACCACGCCGAGTTACGGCGGTGACAACTAATATTAAAAACATAATTTTTATACTGTTAATTTAAACCCTCCATAACTAACTCCAGGGTATAAGCTGAAATCAGCGTCGAAAGTTTGAGGTATGGGTATGTAAAAACTAAAAAAATTACAATGGATTTCAACAGGGAGTTCCTACTTACCCCTAAAATTAATGGTAGAAATCTGCATTTTCAATTTTAACTAAAATTTATTTGTAATTTTCACTTAATAACAAAAATTTAATAATGCATATATAAATTGAAAGAAAAAATAAACCCTAAAATAAAATAATTTAGTATACTTGAAACTAGAAGCAAAAAGATAACGTTTTTTGTTCTGTAAAGAGATTAATAACCCATTTTTTTTACTAAAAAGTAGCAACCCTGGATTTCTATATAATGAGTGTATGTAATAGCTATGTTGTACCCACGAGCTAGGTGACATTGTTTGTAATGGCATCGAGATTACGAGATTACATTAATTACCTCAATAGACATTCCGTATATCTCGGCTTTCCATAAACAGTGAAAGGGGCTGAGCGAAAGTAAAACTTGGAGTTCTATTTTACACAACTACCGGCTGCCTGTGACTTCTTTCACTATAGAATTTACAGACATAAAAGCTTTTCAGACGTGTATATTTAATTAACCCCGGTAAATTATATTAGATTTTAAACCATCGCTTCATGCTAATCGGTTTGCTTGACGATGCGTTACTGGAACAAGTAAGCTCATGAATAAGGACTCCGTATGGGTATGGGTTCGAAACTTAATAGTCGGGCATACACCGACAACAATGACGTGAGTTTCAGCCGTTAATAATTTAATGTTTTAAATTATTAACGGCTATACGTAATTAATACCTAATAATATATACGTAAATTATATATTTTTAGAACAAAAGTGAATAAGCATTTTCTAATCAAGCGCATCTTCACTTCATCATCATCATCATTATTAGCCTATTAACGGCCCACTACAGGACCAGGCTTCCCTCCATACAGGAGAGGGGATATGGAGCGTACACCCACCACGCTGCTCCAATGCGGGTTGGCGGGCTTAGGGTGATAATGTTTCATTCATTAACGATCACTATCAGATGTTGATGACAGTGACCGGGACCTCCGGCTTAACGTGCTCCCCGATTTACGGGGGTGTAACACCGCCAACTTCCAGACTCCGGGCTTGGAATGTACTGAACATTTCATAGAAGAATGAAAAAGCTCAGAATTATTCCATGACCCGACCCAGGGATCGAACCCAGGACCTTGTGATCGAAGCCAAACAGGCTAACCACTAGACCAACGAGGCAGTCATCTTTATTTACCATCAGGTGAATTTGTGGTCAAGCTTGAGCTTGTTTCATATATAAAAAAAATACAGTTGCATAGGAAATTGTAAAATTCAAGAAAACTTAATGGCATTCCTATGGATATTTGTTTGGTCTTCAATCACGGCTATTCCCGTTATTCTATATCTATCTCGATATTTCCGCAATCTTAAAAGATTTAGATAAGTAAAACCGCATTTCAAAGCTAGTCCTATTTAAATGTTACATCATTCGTCGTCTAGCTGCTCAAAGCGCTCACGAAGCGATAAACAGCAGTGTAAAAGTGCTGTTAGTCTTGTCACAAAGTTTATCTATTATAAGCATTGACGTAAATAACTTGCAATCGTGATCAAATCATTATTCATAATTATACGGTACAACTAACCGTGTAAAACTAATATTGAATTTACCTCCTGCATATATTTTACATTTACATGGACGCTAGATAAAAATCTTGATGACTGACGAGTTCTATAGAGTAGAATTGTCTATGTGGTAGTTGTTACTTACCTAATCTTTATCTATGCTATGTATTTACCTGTACAGAAGAAAATCAAGACTATGTAGTATTACGCCATCTAGTGAAGATAATTGGAATTAAGGAGAAACAAAAATGTTTTTGAACTCTAGGTGTATGGAGAAAATACGGTAAATACCTACTACTGTAACTACTGTAAAACGATGTACACTATGATATATAACCTACCAAGTCCATTATAGGTACCTAGGTACCTTTTTGAATTTAAAAAGAAAATCACTAATAACTCCAACCGATTTGTATAGGCGGATACTTACTATGATATCGAAGCTTACATAATTATTATTGTAATGTACCACCAACTTATAAAATATAGTTTTCATTATGGAAAGCTCTATATTTGTTAATTCCCATTAGAGGTCATTGTAAACCAATAACGGCTACTAGCGCCATCTATAAAAAGCAGGGAGACAACGATAATAATTATAGATAGTCCATCTAGGTTATTAGGACAATTTTCATTTAACTAAATCTTTAAATCAATTTTTAATTAGAAATATCCGTAAATTTGTCAAACTAAGTCTACCAAAAATTATAACATAGTTCAAACCCTAATATTCTCGTGTTAAACCACTAATATTAATTAATCACCTGTTATGAATATACTTAATAGAAATTCACATCAGAAATGTGTATTAATGTAGTTATATTAAACATTCTATTAGATGTTAGAACCCGTCTAGTATTATGTATAAAATGTAACCAAGGTAACGTTGGCACGCGTGTTCAATCTACGGCACGATTTCCAGTGTTGTGCCGGGCGCTTGGAATGAACTCAAGTGGCTAAGTCAAGAACGTTCGTTTACCGCGCGCGTCATTCATAACGAGTACAACTATCACCACCTAGCGGTCAATGTCGACACGACGTAGTAGGGCGATAAAGTTCAAGCGTATCGTAATAGATGGCGCTCTTATGAAAAAAATGTAATGGCGGGCTCTTGTTTGTTTATTTTAATATTTCGAATACTTTAATATGTTATTGTATTTCATGTATAAATTAATGATAGGTCAGGCATTCGATCATAACGTATGTATTTGTATTATATAAGTTATTTATTTTGAAAACTTATTTTAGTAAGTACATCATTCCGCTTGCTATTGAGTAATGATCGCGGGTTCTTGATGATTGATCTTTGATTCTTTTTTTATCAGATTACTATCTAGTAAAAGGGACTAAAAATACTATTATTATAATAAGTTCGTAATTGGCTTACACGAGACAAAATTCGGAGTGAGAGCAAAATGATAACATTCGTTTTCAAATTTTTTAGCATTTAACATTCCCGTGTTAGGCTTGAGCACGTACGTAAGCTATTGCTTGCGTACGATATATTATTATATATCTAGATCTTACTAACTGCTATCAAATGTGTTAAATGTACCACTAAGCTTCTAGCCTAACTAACATAGATTCGATTCTTCGCGCTAACTTTTGTTAACTTTACCCAGGTATATACTTCCATAAGTCTATACATGTACTATAGTAATAATGTTCGGATGCAAGACAACAGAGTGTAACGACTCTCAGGGTTGTCGGGTGGTTTAAATTAGCACCATTTGAAAGTGATCTCATCGGGCCATTACTCATTGGCCGTCAAGTGTACTGGCCTAATGAAATTCGATGCGAACATCCACCGTGGGCTACTGTAGATTTCATGTTGTAATGGACTTTATTCCAACAATAATAAGGACTATTAGTGTGATAGTTTGAGTTTTAAACTCTCCAGTTACGAGTGTATACTTAGTGCGTAACGTTGTTTATACGAATAATGCATGATTTATTATTTTTTTTAATTTTAACACAGGTTTGTTGGTGCTGCCATCTAGTGGCGAAATGAGTTACTATTTATATTTATCATCATCATTATCAGCCATTTAATTGCCCACTACAGAGCCTGGCCTCTGTTGAAGAGGGGACATTGAGCTTAGACCCACCACGCTGCTCTAATGCGGGCTGCTGGGCTCGATCTAAGTATGTTTTCCAAGTGAAAATGGTGAAAAGATAGTACAAGCCTTGGCTAAGCCATAAGGCCGAATGCAAACTGGAGGGAATTAAGGTTTGTAGAGCCACATATCATTTCTATTGTTTTTTAATAACATACTACAATTATGTTTATTTGTAATCACAGAGTGGGGAATCAAACCAATAATTTCTATCTGATAAATTCACCGTGCATAGTCCGTCACGTGGGCATTCAAAAATTGTTTGAACTTCACTCTTGGCACAGCGCTACCACTCTCTCTATATATAATATTCTAGATTCAAGTACCCGACACTGGTCTCTATAGTTTATGATGGTACATGACATTTCTATTGGCTTGTTATTAATGTTTTCGATAGCTAAATGTCATCCTAACTCATATTATAAATGCGAAAGTAACTACTTCTGTCTGTCTCGCTTTCACGCAAAAACTACTGAACCGATTTAAATGAAATTTGGTACATAGATAGTCAAGAGCCTAAAAAAAGACATGGGCTAAAAAAGGATTGTAAAGGGTTAAAAGAGGGATAAAAAGTTGTATGAAAGTATCGTCATTTTTAAAGCTGAAAGCTTACAACTTATTTTTAGACAGTTGATTAGATATTAATAAATATGACATTCAAAGTTAGGAAAAATTAGGCTGGTGTAATTACCAATTCCACGCGGATGGAGTCGCGGCCAAAAGCTAGTTCATAATACAGGGTGTGACGTGCTATTGTCTCGCGACGCACGACGCACCCTCTGGCGGCGGCGAAGCGGCAAATTGGGTATCTATTGTTCGTTATCATTAAAATGTTACTATCTTTGCATTGTGTAGTAACATTTTAATTATCGAGAGCTTTTAGTAAGGGTGAAATAGTATTTTTTTATTGAAGGAAGTTTGGATAATTTGAATTAATATGTGACTTAGAGAGTTGTGCCGCCCTATTTTATCTTTTTTGGACATGTTCTGACGATGCTCGCTCAATAAACCCCGGTGACGCCGCTGTAGCCCCGTTATGGAGCCGCCTATTTATTACACTATCAGAAAAAAATCAACAGAAAAGTTACAGAATCGATATGCAAAACTGTTGTCATCCGTCGCACAAGCGCTATGATTCGGTGCCAGTTTTCTAAAGTTCCTGCGTAGCACATTGTAACTAGGTAGATACCTAGATTATATCTAGATTTAAACAGCAGGGCGGTGCGGCGGCTAACCTCGCCACTTTCTAACGTAATAAATATTTGCATTTCCCTCTTTGTGCGGTTTTACCTCTTGTTAGTGGAGTCGAGCTACAATATTGTGAAATAGTTTTATCATTGCTTTTTATTTTCTAATGGAGAATGAATTTTATAGAATAGAATACAGTTTATTTGTTATCTAGTTGAAATATATATAGAGATATAAGATATAGATTAGTTTTCTCTCGAAAAATAATAGGAATAATAGCTATAAGTACATGGTGCGTGTAGTTTTTAATGAAGTTTTTATAACCCGTAAGTGTGAGTTTCGAATTCGTGTTTATCTCGCCCGATCTTATAGTATGCAGATAGAGAGAGAGACTGAATTTAAGACTCACATTTTCGAGTTACAAAAACATCTTTAAAGAAAAGCGCTACAGGATGGCATCTCTTTCACTTTCAATTCACAGCATGTAGAAAGACTGAAAGGAATTCAAGATTCACATTTTAGAGTTATAAAACCATCGTTAGGACGGACTTATAGCTCCAGTTTTGGCAAGTCTATCCGCTTGTCGTTCCGATTATCCGCGTTTCAAGTCAAAGAAGATTCAAAGTAGAACTTCGTATTACGTTTTTCCCAGAAATAAAACTCACCTTAACTTGAAGAAATGGATGAACGCGCCAGATTACACAAGTTTTTGCTTACCTGGAACAAGAAAAGTATTCTTAGAAATTTTATTCTAATGACAACGTTTGAGGTCGTTTGAGGTCCATAAAAAATATTATAAAAAGGAAAACCCCGACTGCTTTAGAAGTAGTGAACTGAAAAGAAAAAAACAAGGATCACAATATCTAAAACATTTTTTTGATAATTTATGCTGCTGCAGGCGAAGACAAACACAAAAAGCTTCTACGTCATCCTTTTATTTTCATTTCCAGCTGCCATTTTGGAAATGTATATAGCCTAACTCATAGATTAAAGACAACTAGATGGAGCCCATAGCATGTCCACTCGTGAGACAGCAAGACAGCCTTATTGACATGATATGTCAACATTTAAAGTACATAATATCGTAAAATAAGAAATATTACTTTATACGATAATGTTTAAATTAATATCGTAACCGCAAAGTTATATTATTTATCAGCAAATTTAATAAAAAGCTAATAATTGCTCAGATATCTCCTTTGTTTGTCACAAATTCCACTCTTGACAAACAATAAAAACGAACACGCTGAAAGGGACAAAAAATAATCTTGTGTCACTTTCTAACAAATCCGAATGAAATAAGTCTGTCACGCTCTTGAACCTACAGCCGCGTTATGACTCCATCTAGTTGTCTTTAATCTATGAGCCTAACTACTACAATTGTGACAAATTCAACGATATATGTCTAAAAATTATATGTAAATCTGTAGAGCCGGAAGGTTACTACTTGGCCCATAACAGAGCATATTTGTGGCATGCAAGGAATATTTCCTGCATTGTCAACCTAAAGCAACAATTTAAGCCTCATATGACTAATTTTAATGATAACTACGTATACCCTTTTCAGCACAGGACAATTTCTATTCAAAAATTTTTTTACAAAAAATAGACCGACTCAAAATGCACTAAAAAGTAAAAAATAGCTGTGTCATTTAATTAAGCATGTCTATGAAGTCGGTGCCAGCCAAGTTTAAGTTTACATTTATTTTACGTAGTAAAGCAGTTTGTAGGTTCTAGGTAACGTCCTTAAAGTAGAAACCTTGGCTGGCACCGACTCCTATATATTATGCTTAAGTAAATTAAAGCAACTAAATGACACAGTTATTTTTTACTTTTTAGTGCGTTTTGAGTCCGTTCTATTTTTTGTTAAAAATTTTTATTTCTTACTTTTTAGTAATTTATCACCACGTAACGTACTCGTACTATACTGTCATAGTATCTTATACGGCACTTGTAGCCAAAAAGCTACCGTACCGTATTGTTGCTTAAAAAACAAGTATTGCTTTTGTCTGTTAGGTATATTTTTTTTCTTTGAAGGCGTCTCTGCTTAAAAATGCAAGTTTTGCCAGGTACATCTTTATTTTCTTGGAAGGCTCGTAAGTACATAGAATAGTCCGGATCGCTGCAACAGGGCGCGTGTCCTTGAATACGGATGAATCTCATGCGTATGGATGTACGGCCGCTAGTGAAAGCGCTGCGGTGTCTTCATCTACTGTACGATCTACAAGTACACGATGTACTGTCACTGTACTGATTGTGCGAGTGTCACTATACGTTGAATCGGCTTGGAGATTCGAGACATCGATATGATTCGATTGCTTTTTAATCAGAAAAGCAAGACGCTTAAGTCAGAGTTTATTTACTATTTAATGTTTTTAATAAAGTTTTCTTGGATTTTGGAGGTTATTTTACTACCTAAATGGTGAACTATAACTAGTACATTTACATTTTGCTACAGCCATTTCTTGGCTATTTTGTGATGAAAATGAGTTTTGTTGATCGATACGACGTTGCTTTTGATGTTTCCACACACTGTTTTTCTACACCATATTGATATTCACATAATTCCAAATAGCTACGGATACGTACAGGGGATCGATCTTCATACTCTTGAAAAGGAGGCCAGTCTGACCCACTCGACTACCACCGTTTACTTACCGATTGGCAAACGTTCCCGTTTACGTTGAAGTTTAAGTAGAAGAAAAAGAATTTAAGCTATCGCAAGTATTTTCCATATTATCCTAACTAATATTATAAATGCGAAAGTAACTCTGTCTGTCTGTCTGTCTTGCTTTCACTCTACAACTACAGAACCGATTTAAATGAAATTTGGTACACAGTAAGTCTAGAGCCTGAAAAAGGACATAGGCTACTTTTAATTGCGAAAAAAGGGTTGTCAGGGGTTAAAGGGGGGATGAAATGTTGTATGAAAGTATCGTCATTTTGAAAGCTTTAGACCTATTTCTTAGGCAGTTGATTAGATATTAATAAATATGACATTCAAAGCTTAGAAAATAGGCTGCTGTAATAACTAAATCCACGCGGACGAAGTCGCGGGCAAAAGCTAGTTTAAATATAAACGGCTGGAACTCACGTCACTGTTGTCGTAGTACTCCTGACTTCTCACACACGTTGCTCACGCCGCGTTACATGAACAAGCAAGCTTATGACTAAGGACCCCGTATCGGTTCAAAACTAGTCGGGAATACTCCGACAACAGTGACGTGAGTTTCAGCCGTTTATATTTTTATAATAAAAAGAAAAAGGTTACAATTATGATAGCTGATTACATTGATAAGCAATAGTCAATCAACAAACGTCCCAATTTACGTTCATATTGGAGATAAACATTTCACTAGCGGGGACTGCACTGCATCCATACACATGAGGGCCTCATACGTATTCAAGGACGACGCGCTCGCCTGCAACGTTCCAGAACATTCAGTGCACTGACGTAATAATGTCTTGTTGTACGACTGTATCGGACATTTTGCCATCTTTGTAACGTATTTTTTATTTGATTTTAAACCACCTTCTCAGTCTGATTATGATTTAAGCTGTCACGTTTTCTGAGTTTCTAAGGCGATTTTATTGGAATGGAGTTTTTAAGCTATTGTATAGCTTCTATCGCGGGCCTTGAGCGTGGAGACCGAATCTAGAAATTCTGTAACGAAAAAACCTAACACCCTCTCAATATCAAAAACATAATATCAAAAGCACAATTTCGGCAACGACGTCATCGGGGAACGTGGCCTAGCGGTAAGGTGCTCTAAGTGCCCGGATTGCCAGAGAGACGCGGGTTCGAATCCCGTCGGTTTAGCAATTTTTTTTGAAGCGTGATATTTCAGTCATTTTTTTTACAAGAGTAATATTTCAAAATGTCATTAAAAGTTCTGGTATTTATCGATAGATGGAAAAACTAAAAAGTAACCGTTTAGTTTTTCCATTTAATTTAATTTAAGTTAGGTAACCATAAGTTGATAAAAAATGCTATGCAATAGCTTTATCGCGGCAGTCTCAGAGTGCCACACGTCTTTTTTATTTCATTTAATCAATTATTAATTATTTTTATTCATGCAAAAGTCAACAATCTTTAAAAAATTGTCAACTCAATATTAAATTAGATTAAAGCTAACTTCTAACTGTATTTAAGCTTTGCAATGGTAATATGAAAGAAGTGCTTGTTATGATTTATTACAAAATTAAGAGCCTTTTAAATATAAATATACCTGCAATAGAATCTTCCCTGAAAGATAACAGGATTAAATTGAATGTCTGTTCGAAAAATGTTTGAGGAAATTGCGAACTTTGTTTTCTTACATAGAATCAGGTAAAAATATTATGGCTTTACCAATGAACTAACAAAAAATGGCTACCTATGTTTCCTATTAGTTTGCAGTATGTATTTTTTTTTATCGACTACAAGTTGGCCCTTGACTGCTATCACACCTGATGTTAAGTGATGATGCAGTCTAAGATGGAAGCGGGCTAACTTGTTAGGAGTACGATGAAATCAGTGTGGAATCCTATCGGTTTCTACACGACAACGTACCGGAACGCTAAGTCGCTTGGCGGTACGTCTTTGTCGGAAGGGTGGTAACTAGCCACGGCGAAAGCCTCCCACCAGCCAAAACCTCACACCAGCCAAAAGCCTCCCACCAGCCAGTAGAAGTGCCAGAGGAAGTCGTAGAGAGATCTCTATGACTAGCTCAAAGACCTGCCTGAGTAGAAAGCAGTAAGATCTATTCTAGAACGAGCGCTCAAAGCTACTCTAGCAGGATCCGACCAGATTTAATTGGGCAGGGAGATTGGAGCTGAGAAGGCACAAAGTGTACCCTCGAGTCTACACCCATGTCGCAAGTCTCCGACTCTGTTCGGTGTTATTCTCTCTTCTCCAATGCCTCCATGGATTGCTAATATGTATATTCGTCTCTGTCTATTTTGAAATCAGTTAAAATCAATTCTGAAATATTGTAAGTTTCCTTAAGAATGTCGTGAATCACGTACACGCCATTTATTATAACGGCAGGAACGCATTTTCTCTATAAATTCAAAACCCATTTGGAGCTTTCATCAGAAGCCGTTTCCAAAGACTAATCGCTGGCTAAGTTAGGAGAATATATTAACAAGTTTAATTCTGTCCATGACTTTAACAATAGGAATTTAACAATCCGTAAAAGCATCGTTAACGTTTACGTTATGGCTAAGGTCAACTCGATTAAAAGTTGTTTTAACCTTGTGTGTGTCGTCAAAATTAGCTTTATGGATACGTAATTCTTAGGGTTAATAGTACAGACCTCTTTTTAATGAATTTGTTAAATGTATCTTAATATTCAAACGACGATTTTTTAATTTACGAAGTTTAATAAGATTCGTTATTTCATTATAGTAATTATTATTTATTATTATTTTTTCATCTTTAGCATCATCATTATCATTATCAGGCTATTAATGACCCACAACAGGGTTTCAAGAATTACGCCTCTATCCGCCCTTGATCCAACAATTAAGAGAGGTCGTCAAATATGGACCGTTGACTGAAACGACTATAGGGAACAATCATTGTTGAATCAACATTCCACATGACGGTAATCTCATGAGCAAGGTCCTAGTATTTTGATACTTTTTCCTTTTCATTATTATTTATTATTTTCATCTTTAGCATCATCATTATCATTATCAGGCTATTAACGACCCACAATCAGGTGATAAACTTGGTTAATTAACCATCACTATCAGATGTTGGTAATAGTGACCGAGACCGACGGCTTAAAGTGCTCTCCGAAGCACAGGGGTATAACACCACTAACTTCCCAATTCCGGGCTTGAAATGGACTGAAAATTTAAAATTATTGAGATAACAGACCATTAGACCAACGAGGCAGGCCTTTCAACTATGATCTAAACTCCGTAGTTCCCTAAGATTCTTACTCGTACCTTTGGTAGGAGCAATACCAAAACACTTTTAAGCTTTCGTTAAATAACGATGTCTTACCATAGTATCTTATATTGTAAAACGATGAATAAAGTACACAGTTCCAATAACTTTGTTAAAGTGATATAGGACAGGTCAAGAAAATAGGATAGATCAAGTTATGTGCCGTTCAAGGCCTCGTGTTATGAACATAGGCAGCTCGTCCCAGGATAACTAGGACGACGCCACGCGTGGCCTACTTCCTGCGACCTGCCTCACGACCTACTTGTTTAAACTTTACTAGCGCTAAACTTCATTTAAATTTCATTGCAAACGTACATAATTAATTTCCTTTGCGTGAAATTTCGGGCCAAAGAAATGCTGTACACGTCTAATATATTTCATTTCACTTTTATTACGTTGAAAAAGTGACTAAATATTTTTTTTATTATTTTATTTACCTCAAACTTCAGAGGGCACCCGGATGTCACCCGATAGTTTAGTCTAGTTAATATTTATAAAATACAGGAGTAAGTATCATCTAATTTTATCATAGAAAATTTAATACTACAAAAATAACGTTTAGAGATAGACAGAATGGTTGCTGGTTGCTTTTGATTGACATTAATCAAAGAATAAATACAGGTGATCCATTACTACCACACCCCCATCTTCCCCCTCGTGATTCTTCGTGATTTTTCATGGACTCTTCTTCTTCTTCTTTCAAGTCTCACATGATTAAAGGTCAGCCCCGTACATAGAGGATACTTTTGTGTGAACAAGTTTATTAAGTTGTATTCTGTGTGTTCCAACATTTTATTTAGCGAATCTGTTAGATATTCATGTAGGAAAGCTTACTTTGTTGTGACTTTTTTACCGGTTCGAAAGGTTTTCCGAGAAGAGTTAACGGAGGCTTAGTTACGACCACTTTAAAAGCTAAAGTCTATTTGTGTTGTCTCTTGAACCGGTGCGGGAGGTAGATTGTCTTGAAAAGAGTTCACGGAAACTTATGAGCACTTTTAAAACTTTAAACTTGTCTGTTTGTAGTGAATATTCGTAAGGTTAAAAATGTAGTTTCTTTAGTAACCAACCCATCTTCAGGTTACTTGATTATGGACTTATGACGACCTCCGTGGCGCAGTGGTATGTGCGGTGGATTTATAAGGCGGAGGTCCTGGGTTCGATTCCCGGCGGGGCAGATTGAGATTTTTCTTAATTTGTCTTGGTCTGGCTGGTGGGAGGCTTTCGCCGTGGCTAGTTACCACGCTACCGACAAAGACGTACCGCCAAGCGATTTAGCGTTCCGGTACGATGTCGTGTAGAAACCGATAGGGGTGTGGATTTTCATCCCACTCCTAACAAGTTAGCCCGTTTCCATCTTAGATTACATCATGACTTAACATCAGGTGTGATAGCAGTCAAGGGCCAACTTGTAGGCATTAAAAAAAAAATTATAAATAGTTAACTTAGGTTGGTGTCTATTTCAGTGTTATAGAAAAGATTAATATGCTTATTTAAATTTCATAATTGTAACTGGATGTTCAAGGTACATAAAAAAGTTAAAGTTAACATCATTTTTATTACATGTACGATATTATCAAAATTTTATAAGTGTCGATCAAGTATGCCTGGCCCGTAACCGAGTTGTCAGCGGCCTTCCCGGGTAAAGTAGGGCGTCCTAATTCCATTCGTGACCTGCCCCACGACCTATTTGTTTTAGCCTCACTACAGCGCGTGTAAATTGATTTAATATTTGATGTGAGCACATATGGGAATTACACACGATATGTAGTGATTTTTCGCGTGCCTAGTTTATCTACTTCTTTGTTTACTCTAAAAATATTGTATTTTTAGGAAAAACTATGTTATTATATTATGTATGAAGGGAGGCGGTATGTCTTTTAAGTAAACTACTCAGAATCGGTTGTGCATTACGCGAGCGCCTAATAGATACGGCGAACGCTTACCTAGTTCCTCGCCTTCTTAATGAATTACCTTGATGTGCGGGACCATATTAACGCTCGCAACATCAAAAGAAAACTAAAGACTCACTTTTTACAAATTTCTATTAATTATTATTTAGTTAATTTGATTATATTAGCTTTTTAGAATGCCTAGATACTATATTTCTCAAACCTAAGTGGTTTCTTATGCTAATACATATAACATACTAATATTATAAAGGGCGAAAGTATGTGTGTGTGAGTGCGTATATTTGTTACTTCTTCGCGACTTAACTGCTGGAGCGATTTTAGTAAAATTTGATATGGTGTAAGCTGACACCCTGGATTATCACATAGGTACTTTTTAAGCGACTTCAAAAAAAGAAGTTTCTAAATTCGACTATATATATTTTTTTATCCAAAATTTTTATGGGAACGGGAACTATTCGTCCCCTAGTAATCTCTATAAGCCTTTTATTGGTGAGATGCTTAGCAATAGACCAAAACAAACTCAGTTTAAATTGTCACATAAGATTGATCAAATTAACTGATGATACATAAATAGGAATAATTAGAGTACACTTTCTTATTATCAAGGTACCTATTTTATTGTAAATACTGACTGGAAAAGAGTTTATTCAAATGATCGATGTAAACCTTCTGGGTAGAGTTGAGATACGAATTTTAAAAGTGCGGCGTTATATTGTTGTAGCACTTGAAACAAACAAAGAATTTTAATTTACTTTCCATGATATCACTTAATGCGCACTCAAATTTACAATTAAACGAGCTTTTATATATTTAAAAATATAATAAAACCTGGAATGAGAAATCTGATTTACGGGTCATTTCGGGGAACGATCTCTACAAAGCGGCAACTTTGTCTTACACGGTTTGTTTCGGGAGATGCGTATCTGAAGAACCCATTATAGCTCATTACATTCTATGAATTATTAATGCCAAAGATCAAAGTTATGGCGAAATAAAAATAAATGCACATTCAAATTATCTAATGTGTTGTAACATCTGATTTATTATCTGTCTAGATGCTATCTGTTATTTTATACATTGATAGATCTGTACTCAGAAGAATAAAATGTTCGATTAGTTTAAAATAAACAGCTTATGTTTTAATTCAGACGGGAAATCGAGGAGGAATTTATTTTTCACAAAGTCATTCAAATCCGATAGAAAACCTTAACGTGCGTTTCACTCCGAAGAAAAGGAAATTTGAGTTTGATGTCTACCGGATTTATGAGCCGGAAGTCCTTGTTTCGATTGCCAGTAGAGCCGATTGATATTTTCTGATTTGGCCCGGGACTGACTGGTAGGAGGCTTTGCCCGTGGTTTGTACCTACCAGACTAAGACAAGCGATTTAGCATTCCAGTACGATGTCAGGTAAAAACCGAAGGGGTGTGGATATTATCCTACTAACAAGTTAGCCCACTTCCATCATAGAATGCATCATCACTTACCATCAGGTGTGTCATTGTACTCATGGGCTAAATAAATTTTAAAAAGCTTATATCACAAGGAAAATTTTATCTCCAATTCATCATTACTAGAGAAAGCAAAAGTTGAATAATTAAAGCAAAATTTCCAGCGACGACAAAGTACTTACAGCTTTCCAAATTAATTCCGAAACAGTTATTAACTGTAATAGATTTAAATTTAATTAAACAACATTTAGAGATCCTTGAATAATGGAGAATTCCTCAGCGTGCCTAATGAAGGAATTTGTTATATCTGAGGCATTGATTTTAGGTAACCAATTTTTGGATAAAATTTTGTTATTACAGCAAATTCAGTGACTCACGAGGCTCTCTCAGTAATCGACTTAAAAAAAAGGAGGTTATCAATTCGACCCGTATGCATGTAATATTTCCAGAAGTGCCCAGTTTTGGTATTTTATTTTAACTTGCTGAATATACCTACACATTAATAGGTAGGTACAGATAGTTAATTTTATTACATACTTGTCCTTTTCTCGCTAATCTTATCTTATTAATGCTGTATTCACATATATATGTTTTTCAAATGTATATAATTTTCGGCAATGTCTTGTCTATTGTTTTATACCTATGCATTTTTTAAATTAAACTTTTTATTTTTATAATTACTTGCCAGAAGAAAATAAAAATATATAGCAACCATTAAGAATTTAATTTTTTTAAATTACAAATACAAACTGTAATTTCTAGACAATAATTTTGGTTAACTTTACATAAACCCAATGTGTATCATATCTAACACAATGAACAAAAAATAATATAATTCATTGAATCCAGACCCATTCCGATGTGTTATTTATATTGCACATGGGTAAAGTGAGATAAGCGTTGGTAATTTCATGGTCGGATGCCGCAAAACAATGCACGAAATCCCATTGGAGTGGTGTTTGTTACATTGTGGCATGGCAATCATCATTTACATTCGATACATAGCAGCAGGGCTTCATACAATACTTGGATACAGATATAACTAATAATAATCATTTGTATTAATAATCTCTCATTTATCTTTATTTACATATATTTTTTTAAAATTTTTAACAATTTTATAGGTATATAATACAAAAATATATATAACAACACAGTTAAAAATTTATAAAAAAAATCTTCTTCTCCATTTGCGAGGTCTTTGCGGGACCAAGCAACCGGTGGTCAGGGCTCTAGAGTGAGGAACAATTCGAAACTCATAAGGTGTTGGTCGACGCCTTTTCAAAAGGACTGACTGAAATGACTATCGGAACAATAATAGTTGACTCAACATTCCACATGGCTGTAATCTCGTGAGCAAGGTCCAAGTACTTTGATACTTTTTCCTTTTCGGCTTTCACGAGGCTATCGTCATGAGGAACAGTAATATCATCAATTATTATTATTATTGCATTTTATTTTTATACTAATTAATATTGTTTAGAACAAAATATCCTTACTATTACAATACTCCTTTACGCAAAATAGATTCTTTTTTTTTTATCGACTACAAGTTGGCCCTTGACTGCTATCACACCTGATGTTAAGTGATGATGCAATCTAAAATGAAAGCGGGCTAACTTGTTAGGAGTGGGACGAAAATCCACACCTTTTTCGGTTTCTACACGACATCGTACCGGAACGCTAAATCGCTTGGCGATACGTCTTTGTCGGTAGGGTGGTAACTAGCCACGGCGAAAGCCTCTCACCAGCCAGACCAAGACAAATTAAGGAAAATCTCAATCTGCCCCGCCGGGAATCGAACCCAGGACCTCTGTCTTATAAATCCATCGCGCACACCACTGCGCCACGGAGGTCGTCAGATTTTGTTGAAACTTCACAACAATATAGCTTACATATGACATATCAGAATAATACATAGGCCACATTGTATCCCGAAAATGCCACGGGGACGAGAACTACACAAGAGAAACCGCGGGTGTCCTGTCAGTCTATAATAATCAGAGCAGAGTAGGTATGTAAGGAGCTCGCCCTACAAAGTGCCGTCCTACGTTCATCGTCCTAAGGCATAGGATTAAGGTTATACCTCATGTGCCTGTAATACCTGCAACCATGCCCTACAAAGTTGAACAAATCAACGCAGCTTGGTGGCCGAAATATTCATGGTGGTAGTAGGTACCTACCTACTTGTGCCGGACGAGCTGTCAGAAAAAGCTCTGCCTCTACTGAAAACAGAGCTACTTGACTGTGCTTTATTACTGTGATCGAAACACGAACTCAGCCTTATGTTAATTTTAACTAAAACTATTAATTTCATCACGGGCAACTATTAACTATTAAATTCAAACAGGATAACGACACAGATTCTTGGACGAAATCAGCTTTTCTTTCTACATTCAAGACGGGATAACCAAAATTGTAATTTATGGAATACAAATTGTAGCTCTGATTTTTAAAAGAACAACTACACCGTACCTGCACGTATTAACTCTAGCACCGAACCGGTGGCAGAATTACTACGTACTGACAGACTTGACGTTTTAAAAGTACTTGTAAAACAGAATAAATTGAAATAAATGATTTTTGAAAAATCATTTATTTTTTTTGAAATAAAAATAATTCAAAAATAAAATTTTGGATCGCTTTCTTTATTACTTACAAAAAAGTATGCTTTTACAAATAGTTGTCAGCCACATCGACGTGACAAAGAGTGCATCAATTCCGCTCACGGTTTTTCTATATCGTTTGCATGCGCGTGCGCACCATTATTCGCGCTCGGCCCAACACAGTGAGACCGGCCGTTTCCGTTGCCAAGGTGCGAAAATAAATTAACCTTTTGTGTGCATTTTTACATGCTTTACATAACATTGTCATGAGCATAGTTACTGTTTTGTTTTGAAAATTTAATTCCCCAAATAAATTTTAAATTTATAATTTCATGCAAGTAAGCGGTTATTAGTCATCCAAAAAGTAGGGTGATTCTTTTCTAAGTAGTTGAGAAATCGAATCTATAATAATCGATTATTTCTATCTATGGATTCAGAAATCTATAGATAGTAATCCTAATAATCTTAATTATAATTTTTTATGTTAAATATTTATGAAAGCTCGCTAATTCGGTAAATTAATTCAATTCAATTTGTGTCCATTAATCGGTCTCACAACAAGTAAAACAAATGAACTTATTTTTATGCATTTCTAAGTAGATAAAGCAAAGTTTTGGCTTTGTTTCACTAAAGTTATAAAGCTATAAAAGCTATCACTAACCAAACGATTTTTATTGGAATGAAATATCGGACCTTTTATATTTTGTTAAACAAAGCAAAAATTTCATTTACATTGTACACTGTAACATTTTTATTCTGTTCTTTCACATACCGTACAGAATGAAAGCAGTAAATTTTAGTAGTATTGAATTCGTTTTTAAATTTCCAAATAGAGCCGTTTTTATTGGAATCATATCCGGGCTTAGAGAAATAGAACACAAAAATACGAGAATCCAAAACATTTTGTATTGGCATTTTTACCGTTTGGAACTTTATTACAATATTAATTGGTTTCTACGTTCAGAACACAATATGAACCTGGCCAAAAAATCTGGTCAATGTTTTAGCTATTGAATAAAAGCAGGCGTTTCTTTCCTGCAGACCAAGATCGCAGGGAAATTAGGAGCTGGAAGAAGGAAATTGCATGGTTACGAGTGGACGTCACAACAGTTGAAGAACTATTCTGCCTAGCCATGGATTAAAAGACAGCCGACCTTCAATATTAATAGAGAACTAAATACTTGAAAAAGGCGTTAATTTGAGAAAATTTAATATATGGCGGGCTTAGAATGATCTATATAATATTTATCTATTTATAATGATCAGTAGATAATGTTAGTTACTGAGCCATTGCTGTGTGTGTAGTAAGTGACGTGCTCCTGAAAGCACAGGTGTGTGTGGTTTTGGTGTTATTTCATGAAAATTAATCAAAGACAGCGAAAAGTAAAAAGTATTTGACAGTATTGATCTTGATCGATTGCTTAAGTTCAGATAATACGACGTATAGAAGCCAATTAAATTAATGGGCAAGTCGGCGGCACGGCCTACCTCTATCTGTGGGCTTTTTCATCTTAAACAGTGCCAATCAAACGTCAATCCTTAGCATTTAAGATTCGAGTGTGAGATTTCCAAGGATTCAGAGTTAACGTTCAACGTAGTTCGGTAAAGAAATGTTAATTTTGGTCATACATGTCTGGTTAAACTGACTTGAGTTTAAGATTCGGCTTTGATATCATTGGTGTCATTTCATTTATTTTTCTTTTTAGGTTGATTTCGCAAATCCGTTACGAATTGAGTGTAAAGTGCATTTAAATATTTAAAAAAGTTAAATTTGATCAATTGCATACGGTTTAGGACCTTTGGAGATATTGGTTTTTTAGTCAGCGTCTACATCATGAAAAAAGTAACTATGCTAAATTTCAAGACAATTATGATCAGTGATGATTTACACATCATAAACGTTATAGTTCTTGAGTATGATGTTGTTTTATGATGATTAAATAATTTGTTTGTTAATAATAATAAAAAAATTTTAACAAAAAATAGAACCGACTCAAAACGCACTAAAAAGTAAAAAATAACTATGTTATTTAGTTGCTTTAATTTACTTAAAAATAATAAAAATTAACATTAAAGCAGTTTGTGGGTTCTAGGTAATGTCTTCAACGTAGAAAGGCGGCTAGATCAAAGAACATGATGGCAATTGGACCACCTTGGAACTAATAAAAAAAGAATTATCAAAATCGGACAACTCTGTATAAAGTTATGCGTGGTCATACATAAAAAAAATATATCTTTGTCAAAGGTCTTGTGACCCACTTAAAACTTATAAGGTCTTTGGTAAACCTAACAAAATCTTTAGCTTTAATAACCATCACACATGTAATGGCCCTAGTAAAACTAAACAATTAGCCAAGTTGCATATAGTTACATGTACTCACTGCCGCACAAGGTCATGCCAGCACGTCTCATTGTTGCAACACTAGGTATGCTAGTCACACAAACGTTCCTATATCTTAAACTTGGCTTTATCATGCAAATGCCTTTGTTTATTTCGCGGCATGCTAAGCTGAACGTACATTGGATAACATAGTTTTATTTATTTTATCTAATGCATAATCAAGAAGACAAACGTAGTCAAAATGATCATTCTAAATCGTAAGTATTGGTGTATGCATTACAATTTAGCCGTTGACTGCAGTCAAACCTGACGGTAAGTTCCATTAAGATTGAAGCGGGCTAACTTATTCGGAGTAGGCTGCAATCCACACCCCTGTAGGAATCCGACATAACCTGTTTGCCCCCCATGGCAAGTGGATATCCATGAGGATTTACTCACGTAAAAAAGAGGATAACCAGGGAGGAGAGCAACTAGGGGTAAGTCACAAGTGCCTGAAATTACCCTGACAACTATGCCTTTCAGACCTTAACACAGCGATGATGTTTGACTGCAGAAAGTTTTTTTATTGACTACAAGATGGCTCTTGACTGCTATCACACCTGATGTTAAGTGATGATACAATCTAAGTTGGAAGCGGGCTAACTTGTAAGGGTAGAATGAAATCCACACCCGTTTCGATTTCTATACGACATCGTACCGGAACGCTAAATCGCTCGGCGGTACGTCTTTGTCGGTAGGGTAAGAATAATCTCAATCTTCCCCGCCGGAAATCGAATCAAGGAACTCCGTCTTATGAATCCACCGCGCATACCACTGCGCCACGGAGGCCGTTTGTTTTGAATTAAAGCTCTAAGTTACTGTTGTCTTTTGTGTAAACAGACTACTGTGTAGAAAGCTTGTACAAAGTGTACACTAAAGTTTCTATTTAGTAAGATAGCAGAACATAGACGAATAAACTGTTAAACAAACTACAAGATAAACAGTGTACAGTTTCAATTAAGTCTGACAAATAATAGCCCTATCTAGTCTACTTTAGTTGCTGGAGGAAAATTTTGGTTTTTCACACAAAATCGATCGCGTAACTGAAATGGGTAGAAGTTATTTTGAGGTATGAAATCGATAGAAAAGTTTTGTGTAAACTGTTTATATCAAACAAAATACATATTATAAAACTAAGTCGGTTTGCGACAAACTCAAAGCTAACTACTATACGCATTTTCGTGTGTTTTTCACCAACAAATAGAGAGATTCTTGAGAAAGGTTCATAATTTGTTAATGTATTCTGTATATTATGTATTGTACTGTTGGAAATGTCGGAAATGCCTGCTTGGTAGCTTTCATCAAAATTTCTGCCTAATCTCGTTGAGATCCAATAGCAAAAGAATGTAAGTTAAGGTTGTATTTTTTTTATTAAGAAAACAAAAAATCTGTGATACAGAGGTCTACCCATTTTCACATAAAACTTTTTATATTTGTGTAAATTGCAATACATTTATTTTCTCTCGAGGAAAATCACGGACATGTGCTAGTTAAAAATGTGATTAAATCAGATTTTGAAATACACAACAATTTTATAATGAGCTGTTATAACCTCTTATCTAGTCGTAAGTATAGTATGCTTCCCTACGACAACAGGAAACTACCTCAGTAACATGTAACGCAAGTTTTTGTTCGAGTTAGCGCGAAAAGTTATGGTTCCGGAAAAATAAGTTACATAGCTTTTAGGATGCAACGCACATCGTTAGACCACCGGTAATGAAATAAAAAAAATACGTTTGATTAATAGAAATTCCCTGCCCACTAACAAACTGATCATTCCTATAGATTATATCAATAAAGGTTTTTATAGGGGCGTAATCAACACTAACGAGCGGTAGATTAGACTGTACACAGTGAGAATAGGATTTCCACTGTAATACTGTAGGAAACAGGACAGTCATGCCCAATGTCCATTTGGACGGATGTATGTTTGTAACTCTTTCACGCAAAAACGACTGAATGGATTTTGATGAAACTTCACAATCATATAGCTTATATATCAGAGTAACACTTAAACCACATTTTATCCCCAAATTCCTACGAGAATGAGAACTGCGCAGGTAAAACTGCGGGCGTTCTCTAGTTTACTATTATACCTTAAAGTGCTTAAAAGGATAATAGAAAAATCCAAAAGTGTAAGTTATTTAAAAATGTCTGTACTATTAAATTGTATTATGTTATATTAGATAAAAGGTAAGTACCTATATAAAGGTAGACATAATTGTATATCTCGAAACATTCGACAGGATCTTCACAATCCCTCTACAAAAAATGGATCTACGACTTAGACCACTTTACCAGGCAATTATTAACTGTGTCAGCCACTGGGTAGGGCGATACCAAAAAAAATACGAAGTTATGTATTTTTTTTGGTATATATATGCTTTTTGTGCCAGCGTTAGGGCAATTTTTAACCGCCTTAAAATGGTTACTTTAACCTGAATGTTAGTATGAATGCGATTATTTGGCTAAATCGATTTTGATGCGGTTCTCAGTTTGACCTACATGTTTGTGTATGTTATACTTTGAAAACGATTCTTTGGAAACTATTTTGCCCACATATATGGGTGGTAGTTATAACAATATAGGCGACGTTGCCACACGCGGGTTCACACGGGTTCAATCTGTACTACGCCGGCCTTGGCCTCTGTGCCCCTACACACAATGATTATGAAATCTACGGGAAAGCGTCGTTCGTTGTTTTAGGCAACTCTATTTTGCAAGGTGATTCTTACGTAGGTCTTGTTATAAATTTTACACAACTAGAGGGACGCCCGCGGTTTCATCCGTGTAGTTCCCGTGGGAATTTCGGGACAAAATGTGTCTGTGTGTGTAAATTATATATGAAGGGTTACCCAAGCGTTCCGCGATACTAATTTCAAAGCATCAAAAACCATCTAGGTATTTTGACCAATCGGAACAAAAATGTATTGGGATTTATATGATTAAATATAAGAAAAATTGCGAGGTTATTTTTCAGACCTTGAACAAAGAAAAGAAATCATTCCTCAAACTTGCTTACAAATTTTCAACTACACAAATAAATTAAAAATTAAATTAAGAATTTATAAATTAAAACACAGTTAGATGCATACCGAAGTCCGTTAAAACAACATTCATCATTATTCGTTATAACACACAGAAAATTTATTAAACACTGTGATATTCACTCGTTGGTAATAATGTTGATGTTAAACTAAAAAACTCATTAAAAATGTACAATGTAACACCTGTTTTCTATAACAATCGCAAGAATAATGTTAATTTTAGTAAGTTAAAACGATACCTATCTACCTACCTAGATGGTTTTTGATACTTTGTGTGTGTAAAATCAGGTTTGGGTGGTAATCAATATACAGTTTGTAAAAGTGTAAATTTGTTGTCAATAAATACAAGTTTTTGTTTTTTAAATTTAGGATTGGATTATAAATAATTATGCACTCATGGTCATTATAGTCTGCCTTCTAATCTGGTGGTAGAGTCACTTCAAATAGTCATGTCAACATGGCGTTTCAAATGTGCTTCTAAACTAAGCTTGCTTGAAATAAACGAACTTTGAATGGAATATATCAATCTATTCCGAAAGGGGTATGAATTTAATCCGACTCCCCGCTTCCATCTTAGATTGCATCATCACTTACCATCAGGTAGACTGCAATTAAGGGCTAATTTGTAATAATTCAAAACAGTCCGTTTGGTTTTGGCTGTAGTTATAACTTGTGCAAGAGTATAAGACGTATTGGTGTTAAAACTGAAGTATGTGTATTGTTGACCTTTCTTCACATTACACGCACAAATGCTGTCAAATTATCACTACATCTATAGCCAAACGGTCGTCCCAGAATGGATTAACTTACATTCAAGTGACACCTGTCAAATAGTTAATTGGTTTGGATAACGACGATACTGTCATTGCAAATTAAATAATAATAATCATTGACAGTTTACTGACAGTAACCATTATACGGCCCGATGAAGCCAGGTACATAATTTCAGCATTTCAACATTATTAATACAATGTAAAAAGTAAAGGAATTTATTTGATTAACGATTAACGATTTCGATTTGGCTTTGATTTTTGCCAAAATATTGTTGACTACATGCAATGTGTCCTCGTGCCGTGAAATAGAAAAATAATGTGTATTATTAACCTATTAAACAGTGGAACTAAAGACAAAAAAGCAGAGCTAGATGGCGCCGCTAGTTTTATAATATCTGTGGGGGAAATGATCATGTCAATGATTAAAATATTGAAGTAAAACAGATTATAAATACATTATTATGGTTGTTAGGTTTGTAACTGCTTTTTGTTCTGCAGTACATAATTATAGCATTTTAAGTGACATATTAATACAATGTAAGAAAATAAGTCATTTATTTGTCGATTGACGATTTGGCTCCGTATTCAATTTGCCGATACATTGTTGACAATATGAAATGTGTTCTCGCGCCGTAAAATAAGACACAAAAGCTAAAACGGTCGCATTAATTTATGCAATCCGGTGTCGATGGAACGATGTTGCCAACTTGGCAAACAGTTTCAACTGTATTTCTTGGTATTTTGACTTATTATTTTGTAAAATATACGAAGGTTGAAGTAAGATCTTTTTTGGTGATAACTTCCTGACAATCTTTTATTTCTGAACTGCGCTGTAGATCTCAGTCTCTACCATTTACTTTAAATTGCATATTTAAATCTTCCTCCCGAACAACTCTGTTTATTAAAACTGTATGAAAATTATTTAAGTATGGTTTGAGTACATTCAGATGCAGCGCGGAACCTTATTTAATACGCATTGAGTGTCGGGACCTCAAAGTGCCGATTTCCGGGATCCTTTGATGTCCCATATAGAACGCAGGCAGCTTCAATAGGTTTTAGTGGGTATTCTGGCTATTCCTCAGCCAGTGAGTCTCACATACCAGGACGAAGACAGTGCAGTTCTGCATGCAAAGCTTTCCACCGGAATGCGTTTCCCAGCGACTAAAAAACAAGCAGTAGGTAAATACTATGCCATACCTACATAGATACCACGAAGATTTCTTATATATATATATATATATATATATATATATATATATACATACTAGCTTTTGCCCGCGACTTCGTCCGCGTGGAATTAGTTATTACGGCAGCCTAATTTTTCTAAGCTTTGAATGTCATATTTATTAATATCTAATCAACTGCCTAAGAAATAGGTCTTAAGCTTTCAAAATGACGATACTTTCATACAACATTTCATCCTCCTTTTAACCCTTTACAACCCTTTTTTCGCAATTAAAAGTAGCCTATGTCCTTTTTCAGGTTCTAGACTTACTGGGTACCAAATTTCATTTAAATCGGTTCAGTAGTTGTATAGTGAAAGCAAGACAGACAGACAGACAGAGTTACTTTCACATTTATAATATTATAGTTAGGATGAATGTCATATTTATTAATATCTAATCAACTGCCTAAGTAATAGGTCTTAAGCTTTCAAAATGACGATACTTTCATACAACATTTCATCCCCCCTTTAACGCCTTACAACCCTTTTTTCCCAATTAAAAGTAGCCTATGTCCTTTTTCAGGCTCTAGACTTACTGTGTACCAGATTTCATATGTATGTACATATATTGCAAGCAAGCCATTACCGATGGCACTTGATTTACTAGAAGTAGTTAAACCTGGTACCCATTCATAAATGATTATATTATAGGTGTAGTACTCCCAAGTCCTTTTTACACTTGATATTAATGTACAGGCTCTCGCAATCCAATGAGTTTATAACGTGTAGGTATGTATTATGGGCAATAAACCGGTATATTGGCTGTTAGCCGTAGATATTATCGAATTGCAGAAAATCTTAAAGGAATTTATCTTCCTCTTTTCATCCATATGATATATACGTTCCGGATCGTTATGCGAGATATATTTCGTATTAAATCTTTTGCAAAAATAACTGTCTCCTCCATCCAGCAATATTGCCAATATCAGCTAGGTGTATAAATCTGTGAACGAAGTGGATCCTTTATTGTGATGATATCACTACGGCCATGTATTATTGCCTCTTATTGAGCATCTTTATTGGTGGAATTGGCTTGTTTAGTATGAACTAGCAATCAACTGCATTTACTGCTGCATAAATAAACAAAATTGCACATACACTAATAAAAATAAATCAAGTGGAAAATCGCAAACAAAATTCGTTTGGAAATAACGAAGCACAGAGAATTTAAAAGATAAATTTAGAATAGAGAATACGTACCTTCTCATAAAACATTGGTATTTTAAATATAACTAAAAAAATTATGAAAACAAAAACCAGATTGCTTAGAAATAATGAACTACTAACGTTTTGGAGGCAGTGTAACAAACTAACTATATGTTCTATCAACTATGATTCTTGAATGAACCACCTTGCAAGCATGCTCTTTCGAATAAAAAAAGAATTATCAAAATCGGACAACTCTGTAAAAAGTTATGCGTGGTCATACATAAAAAAAAATATATACGTGTTGAATTGAGAACCTTCACCGTTTTTTTTCGTCGGTTAAAAAAAATAGGGTTTATTCAATCTGATTAGTGCAATCATAAAAACAATACGTTTACATACAAATAATACTTAGTTTAATGATATATATTTTCTGTAGATATAAAATTGAAATGATGAATTACATTCACTGTAGTTTAAAATTTACTTAAGGAGTTTTGTATCTATAAATTGTTAACTGATGTGGGCGGTGTAGAGAGCTTTGAAGACTTGAATGAATATATTTTTGGCTTTTCTTTATAAGTTATTTTATAATTATTTAGTTTTGTTTTACTGGATTTAGAATTCCTTTTTGTATACGCTATGTAAATGTGATATACAATAGTAGAAGAGTATATTTACCAAGGGCATATTGGTCCAGTTATGTACATAAATCCAATATCGAAAAAAATATAAATCGCCGAATCCAACTCCGCTGGGCAGCGTTCGGGAAACTTCGTGACATCTTTCTGTGCAAAATAACCGCCTGAAGACGAGAGTCTTTGAACAGTGCCAATATCGCCAGTGATAAGCTATGGATCTGAGACTTGGTCGCGAAAAAGCAATGTTCTTTCTATCTGTTCTTTACCTCTCTGATTTCTGATCTCTGAAATCCGCAGAAGAACAAAAGAAACCGACAAAGCTGAGCGAGTCGCAGAGCTGAAGTGGCAATCGGCGGGGCACGTGGTTCGAAGAGCCGATGAGCTGACATTATAAGAAATTTAATTTTGAAAAAACTCTGCATATTTTTTTCGCTTCATCATTTCGATATTATAGTTTTAAATATCATTACGCGTGCCAAAGTTTATATCGTAGACTTGGTCATCTCTATTGGTCATGAAACTTACACAATATAAATTTGAAGTCATTAATTGCTCAGTCATCATATTGAGCTGTCCAGTGAGATACAAAATAAGACAAACCTAGTATTAAGATTATATTAAGTACCCTAAAGGTTAGAATGTATGATTGACAGATCAATACAGAGAGGCTGAAATAAACTTTAATTAAGAAGTCACCTAGGTTGTTATCTGAGATGTGATAATTAACTGGGATTGGCGCTAGAACGAGGTCGCCTTGCTCGGGGGTTGTGAAAGTATTATCTATCTATCTTTTATACATCAATCATATATAGTTATCAGTGAGCACATCAGAGTGTGGAGTACTAGCTTAAAGATAATAAGTAATTAATTAGTAGTATTTTATGTTACAAGTCTAGTACACAGTAACACTAGCTTAGCCCCCATTAGAATCCCCACTAAAGTAGTTTAAACATTCTATTATAAGATACCTTAATGATTGATCGGTCAATCTCAAATTGAATATTCGTATAAGATGGTAATAATTTAATGAAATTTAATTTAATTAAAGAAGGAAGATTAAAAAAGTTTCCATAACATAATTTGTTCAGCTTTATTACAATTATTAATGAATCAGAGTTCATAATAGTGCAACATTTGAGTATTTTAAGTTTTTGAAGAAAGTGGAATATTTTGATGACAAAGATAAATAACTTTACAAAGTGGAAGTTTTTGATGACCGAGATAAATTAATAATTTTACGCATTTCTGCGGTAGCAATGTTGTCATAAAAAGTTGAAAATAAAAATAAAATAATTGCAATTTCCTGTTCTTGTGACTTTCAATAAAATTCTTATTTTTAGTGTAATTTTAAAAATATTATCGCCCCGGTGCAACCCACGCTGTATGGCGAACGTTTTGTAAAAAATTAAATTAGAATTCTTTGATCGCTGCATTTTAAATGGCCTGTAGGAATGTGTTGTTTGTTTGTCATTGTGTATGATCAAAGTAATTTCGTGACATTTAGCGGTTTTTGGAACTGAATTCATCATTTTGGTTTTGCAAGCAAATGTATTGTGCTCAAAGTTTTTAAAACGCTAAAATTAAAACACATACAGATAGGTTGACTGACGTCACTTTGTTTGTGTGTAATGATTTAAAACTCATAAATATCAGTCATAAATATCAGCTATTTCAAAGCCACACTATAGGTCTAAGCGTCCCAAGTTATAGAAAGGATTTTATGGAAGACGTGGCGCGGTCCAAACGGATCCACGAGGACCTCGTGCTCCGCAGACACACAATACCTACAAATACCACATTACAAATTAACCAAAGAATATTGATACCGAGCACATATTAACGCTGACTAAAACAAACTAATAACGTTATTATAATACAGAGCACATTATATGCCTATTTTTTTTATTTTTTTTTTGTTTTTTTTTGTTTTTTTCTTAAAATAAGATGTTAATTGTTCTCATTTTTATATATTTTGTTAGTTCAAATTCACATGTAGTTATTTAATTTATATATTTATTTATTGTGTTTAGCATAATTTTATCTTAATATTGGAGGTTACTTATTATTAATTTAGATACTATTTTCAACTAGTCCATAGATACCTTGCAATTGTTAATCGACTAAGGTCTCCACGATACAGGTTCCGTAGTGTGGAGACCACCGGTAATAGTATTGTATATGGTTTTCATGGCAATAAACATTATTATTATTATTATAAAAAAAATAACCAAGCAAAATCTATGCATCCGGTACTATTAAAGAACTTGGTATTTTTTGTAGAGTTTCAAAGCTAAAGTTTTTATAGCCAGCTTAAGTAGATAATGAAGATTAAGATAATATCAGCAGTGTTTTATTTGGCAGGCAGCTCGCCTGCCGGTGTCGTGAAATAAATCTTAACGAGGAATTAATGAGGGACGCCGCGCAACACGATGCTTTTAGTGGGGTGGCGAATATTTCGAGACAAGTTGTTCTTAATTGGTTCCCGGAATACTGGTTTTATCTTCTTGATTTAGGTATACGGGCTATCGTTTTCGTATATTTGAATATTTTTTTTTATTTGTATGACCTGTGAAGGCTAGTTGGACATGATCACATGATGAGAAGTTCTGAAGCGATATGAAATTTTATCCATTAGTCAGTGTTGTCTCTACCTCCCTTTTATACTTTAGATATAGAGGCAGAGTCAAGACGAGCGATGTTTCGTTTCAGAATCGACCTGCAGAAGGGATATATCAATATTAATCTTAATATTCACATATCCCTTCTGGATGATAAGCGAAGATTAGGACGACGTAACGATCACTTCTAATGTAATAAATAATAATTGATAGCCTACCTGATGGAAATGCAAGAAACACGTCTTACAAAGTGCTGCCCTGTGTACAAAGAGAGTAGTTGTAAAGCCTCATATGGTAACTAGCCTCAGCTGAAGCCCACAGACAGAGCTGGACCACTTCCCACGTTGGGCTAATTGAGGTTTTACCAATTGGGATCGAACCTATACCTAACCTCTGTCTTGTAAATCCACCGCGTATGCTACGGAGGCTTTCATACCAACTGAAACTTTTATTTAGAAGAAAAAACATCTTAGACCTTACGGTATGACCCCGAACTGCCTATTTTCTTGGAAAGCACAAAATCTTATTTTATTGCTCGACGCAATATTTAAAACCTCTTAATCCGATGCCCCATTGAATCAACAAGGTAGTTGAATATAATTCCTCTATAATTGAACGAGAATATTTCGATCATTATTAGAGTGCGGCCATTATAAACTGACTGTATTGTATTTGCTATTCACATAGTCATTGTTTTCATAGATTCATTAGCGCCGAGTTGCTAACTATCTACCTCCCACGTTGCGGTCAATTTGAATTCAAGTATCGCGTTGGAATATTTCCATTTTCGTTTCTATTTCTGTTAGTAACAAAACTTTAAGCTGAATCTACGACCTTGCCTCAATCGTCGGATATACATGGGTAAGATATACCACCTAGCCTCTCGCTACGTTAAACATCAGTGACGTCATTTGATTCACCTCATGTCTTAACAGCGTCGGTAGTTCAACTAGAACCTGGCTGATTGTTAATGATGATCGAGAAAGAGACGAATGATTAGGGGCATCATTATCAGCTTATTAACGGCTGACAAGGACAGGCCTGCCTTCTCATAGAAGACGTTCTCTCTATTATAAGCCACATTGATTTGCCACTTTTTTTTATCGACTACAAGTTGGCCCTTGACTGCTATCACACCTGATGTTAAGTGACGATGCATTCTAAGATGGATCTGGCGGGCTAACTTGTTAGGAGTGGGACAAAAATCCATACCCCTTTCGGTTTCTACACGACATCGTACCGTAACGCTAAATCACTTGGCGATACGTCTTTGTCGGTAGGGTGGTAACTAGCCACGGCCAAAGCCTCCCACCAGCCAGACCAAGATAAATTAAGAAAAATCACAATCTGCCCCGCCGGGAATCGAACCTAGGTCCTCCGTCTTATAAATCCACCGCGCATACCACTGCGCCACGGAGGTCGCCACTGAATCAACAAGGCAGTTGTATTGTACGAGTATGAGGTATGTAAAAAAGGAATTATTACGACTTTATTTTAATATAAATTAAATTAAAAACATTATTTGTACAAGTGATCGATCACAAAAGAAATAATTCCTGCCTGTTGTGTTGTTTGTTGTATTATGACATTCGAGGAGGTCGAGATATGTAGCTCAGTGACAGAAAAAGCACTTAAACACTCAAGAAAATAAATGTAGTGTAATGCAATACACAACAGGGTGTACTGATTGTGCTGGAAATGCTCTCTATTGAGATAACTTCAACTTATATTTATAGGGATTCAAACAACCATTCTTTGATAGTATGTATTAGTTTCGTTAAGCAAATCATACTCATTGCTTCAAGTTCCAAATTTATTTAAAGGGTGTGCGTAACGATAATGTAATGAAAATGTGATGAATGAAAAGTTCCGAGCTTAACGTGAAGAAAAAACGGAAGTTTATAAAAAAGTTACAAACAATTTGTGAAAAATATGTATTAATTTCCTAAATTGTATGTTTATTGAAATTTCTTCAGAAAATATTTTATAATGAAAACCCAACTTAAAAAGTCGCGTATGTATGTAGGAGAATGTAGGGGATATCTACTCACGATTTCCAATTAATACAAAATTCAATGTATGTCGATATTTTGATCAAAATAAACGAAACATAATATTTAAACCATTGACGCAATTTTAGAGTTTTAGTGAGTCTAACTAACAGCAATTTATTTCCTTTTTCATATAATATGAAAGATATAAATGATTAATGGTTCATTTATGTAGAGATAGAATCGAAAAAGCTTACTTTTACGTTTTATCCTAATGCATTTATTTTCAGTACAAATTATAACCACTGTGTTATCTCGGTACATCACGCTACTTAGTTCATTGCCCTCATTATCGGGTTTGGCACGATAGCTACACGGAAAAAACCTTTGACGAAGATAAACGACCAGCCAAATTAATATGAGCTGTTATACCGAACGCGCGTTTGGCAAGCGAGGGTCTTTAACGTCATAACTTTACAGATTTGTTTTTGGTTAGGAATGCGATAATAAAAGATACGTCCTTGGCTGCGCAGTGTCACTCAGGTCGAGAGAGGTTAGTCAATATTTGGTTGCCTACCAAATTGATTTGGATTGTTTGAGCCTGTTTTATTGTGGTTAACATATCGCTACGCCTGTTCATCCCTCCATCCTCCATTTTTATTATTATTGACGGAACATGTAGATGTTTCACTCATGTAAAATTAGGAAAATTAAATGAGTATTTATTTAAGAGAAGTACCAACACCAAAACCATTTGGAATAAGGTTTACTAATAACACCTTATACGTCAAATTAACAGCGAAAGAGCAGAGTTTGGTAAAACTACGTAGCATTTGCTTCTGATTACAGGATTTATTTACTCTTTTTTTCATTAATTTTTTACAATGCAAAATCTTGTAGTACTTACTAAAAACTTTGTACTCTCAAAGTCTTCTCTGTCAAATGAAATTTAACTTTGGCTGCAATGAACATTTTTGCATATTCAAAAACTTAACTTTCAGAAACAAAAGGCGACAGACGTCCTTTATGTTTCTTTAATACAACATCTGATAGCCATTTTGGGTTAATGGCATTGCTTGTTAAAAATAATCTGAAGGTTATCATGAATCTTACTTGGTCAAGGCTACAGAGTTTTTCGGCTTTTATATCGTTATGTATTAACGTATAGTAAGTATAAGCTGTGGTATAAGTAAGTGAGTTTTACTATTTTACGTCAAACTTTCGAATTCCATTTTTAACCGACGAAAAAAAACGGAGCAGGTTCTCGATTCAACACGTATATTATTTTTATGTATGACCACGCATAACTTTTTACAGAGTTGTCTGATTTTGATAATTTTTTTTTATTAGATAGGGCACACTTCCAAGGTGGTCCCATTGTCATCATGTTAGGATCTGATGATGATATCCTGGGAAAATTTAAGGAACTCTTCAAATTTTGTAGGCACACTTACAGCGATTTCGGTTTTTGTGTATGTATCGGTAGCTTTTTGGCTAGCTAGTATCGTATAATCTATTATGATAGTATAGTACGAGTACGTTACGTAGCGATAAATCACTAAAAAGTAAGAAATAAAAATTTTTATATATAAATTTTTTATACATAGGAGTCTTTGCCAGCCAAGGTTTCTACTTTAAGGACATTACCTAGAACCCACAAACTGCTTTACTACGTTAAATAAATGTTCCTTAAAGTTGCTGGCACCGACTTCATAGATATGCTTAAGTAAATTAAAGCAACTAAATGACACAGTTAATTTTTACTTTTTAGTGCGTTTTGAGTCGGTTCTATTTTTTGTTAAAAAATTTTAACAATTATAGTTTATTCGTTTGTTTCACTCGATCATTTTCTCCATTCTTTCATCTTCAATCACCGTTTTGTGTTTCGGAGTTTTATAAAAAAAAAATAGTTGATCTTTGAAAAACGGGATTTTACGTATTTCAAATAAGTAAAATAAGCTCTGTCTTTCTGTCCCCTCGAATAGTTTATCCAAAAATCATTCCTCTCATTGAATTAGATTGGATTGGCAATTGGAAGGATGTAGTCTCTGCCTACCCTGAATATTTCCTTAGCTTCTTCTACTCTCATTATTGGTTTCCAAAAGTTCGTCGGTTTAGGGCACTCTTGACCTGGACATTATTTAAAATGTCCTGAATTCGGTCCACGATCATTCGCCTAAGCCTTTTACTACTAATACTTTTACTAAATAATAATAGTTACTCGTAAGCCAGTGGAATGATAACAAATATAACATTATGAGGCAGTTTATCCGTGTATAAAGGCAATGTGGCGACCACCTACAACTTCCGCCGTTGATGGGTGGAGGCTTTTAGGAAATGCTTTTTGTAAACAGTATGTGGGCTTGAGTGGAAAACGGAGCACCCTGCTGTTTAAGTAACGCGGAATGAATCTACTATGTGGGCGTTTTACAAACTTAACTTGTTAACTTGTGAGTACGTTGCTTTAAAATGATGACGCCAAAACAAAACAATTTTGAAACAATACCCAATATTAAGTCACTGTATTAATTTTGGTCACTGTATTAATTTGGGAATAAAGCTTTAGATAGAGTCTACTGGTCATCTTTGGAGGAGGCCTTTACCCTCGAGTAGAGGGGTTCGCGCTAATTTAAAAACTTTCACGGATAAAATGTGTATAAAAATTCTTTTAAATTGTCTAACACATGACTTTAATTTGTTTAATTTTATTTTTTTTTCTTATTTGTAAATTGTTCAAAATTATGTTGTTTAATTTTTTATTTTCTAATTTCTATTATCTTTGTACATATTAAAACTTCATTATGTATCTGTAAATTCAAGCGTGAAATAAAAGGCTTTTTTATTTATTTTATTTATTAATTTTGGTAAATAATATCTACAAAGTTAGCTTTAATCTACATTTTATTATAAAATCATTTTGAAAATGTAAAATGATTAAAGGTGGAAAACTAATGAGGTAACAACTTCAATGGGTGAAATCTCATTACGTAGCTTGCTGGGGTATGAAAAAGTAAAATTCATAAAATTAACGGCAGTATATACGGACCAATTTCGAAAAAAAAATTTGATATCTATATAAATCTATACAAACATTAGCAGCGATAACTCTTTTTTTGTTTAGTATTTTTATATGCGGTGTAACGTGAAGCCATGTAGGTAGATTTATTAATTGTCAGATTGCGTGTTCGTTCGTTCTAATGGATTTTAAAGCCGGTTCAATGAACTCTATTTTGTAATGAGATTAGGTAAATGTGAAAAAATAAATATAATGCCACAATATGTTGCATGGTCCCCTAGCTCTATGGTCTGATGACCTCAAAAAGGTAGTGGTTAGATGAGGAAAGCATAGGATCGTATATGGTGTCCCGGATATGACCTATGTCCAGCAATGGACGGATATTGTCTTTTCATTTTCGAAAAACAGTGCTCTGTGGATTCACCTACTTAGTTTCGATTCCTGTACAAAAATCGGGCTAAAAAGTAATCAATGAATTATACCAGACTATAATCTATTATCTAATGCAGTGCTGTGAAACCGTTGAGCCGTGTTTGAGTAACAAACGCCCGTTAGATCTCGTTACGTTAAGTTGATATTTGATGATATTATGTATATTTTTTTTATCGATTACAAGTTGGCCCTGATGTTAAGTTAGTTGCAGTCTAAGATGGAAGCTGACTAACTTGTTAGGAGTGGGACGAAAATCCACACCCCTTTCAGTTTCTACACGACATCGTACCGGAACGCTAAATCGCTTGGCGATACGTCTTTGTCGGTAGGGTGGTTAACTAGCCACGGCGAAAGCCTCCCACCAGCCAGACCAAGACAAATTAAGAAAAATCTCAATTTGCCCCGCCGGGAATCGAACCCAGGACCTCCGTCTTATAAATTCACCGCGCATTCCACTGCGCCACGGAGGTCGTCAAAATTTCAACAACTGTATCCTAAAGTGTGGTGAACACTATCCAATAACAGTAACTCGTTAAGTTTTCTTAAGTATTCTATTTTCCGCATAATTTTCTTATTTATTTTTTAAGCACCTTCCCCTGACTCTTTTTTTATACTACTATACATAGATAGTACTTAAGACATTGGCAAAATAACTTGGAAATGACTGAATATAATTCTATTGAATGAAAATATCAACTACGTAACGGTTTATTCTAGCTTGTTTCTTTGATTGTTGATTTCTTTGAAGTCATGAAAGAAATCATATTGGAGGAATGAAAAGGTAATATTTATTTTAGAAATAAACAGCGGTTTTTATTAGATTTATTTATTTGATATTGAATTATAGAATGGTTTCGGTAAAACTTCAAAGAGGACGTCATGAAATTGAAATTTGTTTGTATTTGGCTAACCAAATATGTACCTACTTAGGCAATAATAAGAGTTTAGAAATAACCTGAACTTAAACTTACGTACTAAAGGCATCAGATGGGTGCAGGTTACAGGTACTTTTGAAATGCCAAAGTATTTTTTTTTTATCGACTACAAGTAAACCCTTGACTGCTATCACACCTGATGCTAAGTGATGATGCAGTCTAAGATGGAAGCGGGCTAACTCGTTAGGAGTAGGATGAAATCCACACCCCTTTCGGTTTCTACACGACATCGTACCGGAACGCTAAATCGCTTGGCGGTACGTCTTTGTCGGTAGGGTGGTAACTAGCCACGGCGAAAGCCTCCCACCAGCCAGACCAAGACAAATTAAGAAAAATCTCAATCTGCCCCGCCGGGAATCGAACCCAGGACCTACGTGTTATAAATCCACCGCGCATACCACTGCGCCATGGAGGTCGTCACGGAGTATAGGCTTAGAAAATCATCAGTTCTTTAAAATAATACATAATGTAACTAGGTTCAGGTTTCAGACAACCAACCTCAGGTGAATAGGTGCGGGAACCTATCACACACTGCCGCATGGAAATCTAGCAATGGACGTTCATCACCTAATACCTATTGATGATAAATGAAACACTCACCTATTTTCCCATTGGGGCTATACGGTCCGTAGCTGCCCGAAGACAGCGGCGAGGAGTACCCGTTCGGCTGGGGCTGCGCGGCGGCCGGCGACGGGGAGCCCCCGCCCGCCATCCAGTCGCGCACGTGTCCGTTGGGGTGCCCGTTGTGGCTGACCCCCGGCTCGGCCTTGACTTGCCCCGGGATGCCCCGGTACGCCACCTCGTGTTTCAGGTCCATGCCGCTGTTACCGCATGCTGTCGCGCCGCCCCCGCCGTTCGCGCTCCACACTTCTGTAAACAAAAGAGAACCACTTTTAGATATTGAATAGAACCGGGCGCTACTTCGCGACTGTTCATTATAAGTAGTTGACATTCAATAAATTTTCCAATTTTCCACGAAAAAAGAAAACTGCCGCAATCTCACGAGATGTTGGCTCCTGTAATTGCTAAGACTTTACTTTGCAATTGATCATTGTATAGTCAAAGTCGGAAAATAGAAAAATATATAAATTATTTATTCATTTATCGTAATATGATGATTTTTTTTGAATTATGCCATGCCATAACAAAACCAAGAATTAGCAAATGAATGGTACGCTAAGATAACCGTTTCTATATCTGTGGATCTGTAAACTGCGATATTATTATCCATTTAAAACTATTTTTAACCGACGAAAAAAAACGGAGGAGGTTCTTAATTCAACACGTATATTTTTTTTATTTTTTTTATGTATGACCACGCATAACTTTTTACAGAGTTGTCCGATTTTGATAATTCTTTTTTTTATTAGAAAGGGCATACTTTACCATCATGTATACTATTGTCATCATGTTAGGATCTGATGATGATATCCTGGGGAAATTGAAGGAACTCTTCAAATTTTGGAGGCACGCTTACAGTGATTTCGGTAGCTTTTTAGCTACTAGTGCCGTATAATATACTATGGCAGTATAGTACGTGTACGTTACGTGGCGACAAATCACTAAAAAGTAAGAAATAAAAATTTTTAAATAAAAATAGAACCGACTCAAAACGCACTTAAAAGTAAAAAATAACTGTGTTATTTAGTTGCTTTAATTTACTTAAGCATATCTAGGAGTCGGTGCCAGCCAAGATTTCTACTTTAAAGACGTTACCTAGAACTCACTAACTGCTTTACTACGTAAACTAAATGTTCCTTCAACTTGGCTGACACCAACTTCATAGATATGCTGCGTGCGTTTTAAGACGGTTCTATTTTTATTTAAAAATTTTTAATAACCATGTCATACTATGATACTCGTATTTCACTAAGAAAATTAAATTAAATTGTTTATTTGGTTTATCTTAAATCAAAGGATGTGTTACTAACGTCAGAACGGAACGGCACATTATCTAAAAACAGAAGCAAAAAATATAGTAAGTTAAATAATACATAAGTTACGAGTATACTTGCAGATAAGTAAGATTAAAAGATAAGCTTATGCAAGGTATACAATATTTAAATTACAGAAATTATTCGCTCAGATTCTACATAAGTAGGTATATTTTAAAATTAAAATTTACATTGGAGTATTTTTAACCGACGAAAAAAAACGGAGGAGGTTCTCAATTCGACACGTATATTTTTTTTTTTTTTTTTATATGTATGACCACGCATAACTTTTTACAGTGTTGTCCGATTTTGATAATTCTTTTTTTATTAGAAAGGGCATACATCCAAGGTGGTCCCATTGTCCGCATGTTAGGATCTGATGACGATATCCTGGGGAAATTGAAGGAACTCTTCAAATTTTGGAGGCACGCTTACAGCGATTTCGGTTTTTGTCTCGGTATCAGTATGGCCCAAGAGCCTGCGACGGCCAGACCTTCCTTATTTTATAAAAGCTGAAATTTTCTCCGTACATGTCTCCTATACAGGTAAGAACGACCAGCGACTATAGAGTTTGGGTTGTGGTTACTTGGGCAGGTAACAGGTAGTAAAGGTGTATAAAATAGTACTGAAAATTTGTCAAAGTATAAAGCTCAATTTTTTTATATTTTCTTCGGGATAACTGTAGAAATCTCGTCATCCATTGCCGGACACTTATGACAGTTGCTACCCCTTGCCAGACACCCCTAAACTTTGATAAATTACAATTACACTTTCGTTATAGTATAAAAGCTAAATTTTATATATGTTACTTGGGGGTCTATAAAAAGATGTTACCTCAATAGCCGGACAGTTTTCGTGGTTTTTACATCTTGCCAGACACATTGAAAGTCCACTGTAGGTGGAAGCACGAATGCTTAGTCGATTACTATTTAAGATATCTAATAAAAAATAATTTTATTACGTTCATAGCCATGTTGTATAAAGTAAAAACATTAGTTTAATATCATAAAAATATAATAAAAAGTAAAAAGATTATAGGTACAAAAAAATATTTAAACTTGTTTATTAATTTAAGTTTGTCGTTGTCATTGTCGTCGATGTTTTTATTTTCTTCATCACTACTACTCCAGTCGATGGCATGATCGTCCTCAACATCACCTTCTTTGTCAGTTTCTGAAAGAAAAATAAGCAAGATTATACAGTTATGAATAGTTAAAAAATTATGTATCATAATTTGTCATAATAATTATATACCTGATTGAGTTTTGAGCGAATCACTAACATAACTCGGTAGTTGATCCCCTTCGAACCATTTGAACTGGTATTTGTCATCTTTTAATACCCAGCCGTTATTGTCTGCTTGATATGTGGTTGGATTTTTCAAATGAGCATTATTATTCCAAATGGTACATATATAATTTGCTCGCAGAAATTGCTGCAGTAGCTCGCTTTTGCAACGTGGTAGATTACTGGCGTCAAAATTTCGCAACTTCTTTTTTTTTAATATTTTGTATGGTTTTAATTTTCCTTTTCTGAAGAGCGCAGGATTGAAATCACAACCTGTGATGGCATGTAATCCAGGTAAACTCGACAAATTAACAGTCCTAACTCTGCATGTATTTTGGTTAGGTCCACATACCTTAAATTATTGCCAGTGTCTGTAAGCATCCAAACAACCGAATCACTTTTAAGGTGATGCATGTTACTAAGCATTATAGCCGCAATATCGGTATCAGCACTTCTTTTTATTTTTTCTATCATTTATTTATTTACATTTCTTTTTAAATTTTCAACAATGCTATATAAAACAATTATAAAAACACTATTAAAAATTTATAAAAAAATCATTCCGCCTGCTGCGGGGCCCGGGGGTCCAAGCAACCGGTGGTCAGGGCTCCAGAGTGAGGAACCTCCTCACAATACGCGCCGTTTCAAGAATTACTGCCTTCTGTATCCGACCCTTGATCCAACAATTAAGCGAAATCAGCACTTCTTATTATTACTTCTGCTAATAAGTTGAAGTTACATGCATGATATACTATCTTGGTATCTGCTTCCTCGTGTGCTGGGCATGACAACTCTTCATTAATCCTTGAGACAACTTTATTAGAATTATCAACAGTGAAAGAATGACACTTTCTGAAATTGATGTATATTGTTTTGTTGCCAATAAATGGCACCACTTTATCAGTAGCCCAATGTGAAATAAAAAAATTAACTAAAGCTTCTTTCAAATTTAAATTTTTCAACTCTTTCGCGAAATCACTTGGTCGAATTTGTTTGGGCCCAGTTACAGAGTAAGCCCAAGCAGAGTACCAATTGCGCGGATTCTAACCATTGGGAATGCTGATAATCTTTGATCGATTCATCATCACATAAATTCAACAGACATCAATTCTCGAAGCTTGAAATTGTGTAGCCATTTGCAACAATTTTTTTGAAATATTTGAACAGTTGTTACCTCGCGGTCGCACTTACAATGGACTTTCAATGTGTCTGGCAAGATGTATAAACCATGAAAACTGTCCGGCTATTGAGGTAACATCTTTTTATAGACCCCCAAGTAACATATATAAAATTTAGCTTTTATACTATAACGAAAGTATAATTGTAATTTATCAAAGTTTAGGGGTGTCTGGCAAGGGGTAGCAACTGTCATAAGTGTCCGGCAATGGATGACGAGATTTCTACAGTTATCCCGAAGAAAATATAAAAAAATTGAGCTTTATACTTTGACAAATTTTCAGTACTATTTTATACACCTTTACTACCTGTTACCTGCCCAAGTAACCACAACCCAAACTCTATAGTCGCTGGTCGTTCTTACCTGTATAGGAGACATGTACGGAGAAAATTTCAGCTTTTATAAAATAAGGAAGGTCTGGCCGTCGCAGGCTCTTGCTCTAGTAGCTTTTTGGCTACTAGTGCCGCATAATATACTATGACAGTATAGCACGAGTACGTTACGTGGCGATAAATCACTAAAAAGTAAGAAATAAAACTTTTTAACAAAAAATAGAACCGACTCAAAGCGCACTAAAAAGTAAAAAATAACTGTGTCATTTAGTTGCTTTAATTTACTTAAGCATATCTAGGAGTCGGTGCCAGCCAAGGTTTCTACTTTCAAGGACGTAACCTAGAACCCACAAACTTCTTTACTACGTAAAATAAATGTTCCTTAAAATTGCTGGCACCGACTTCATAGATATGCTTAAGTAAATTAAAGCAACTAAATGACACAGTTATTTTTTACTTTTTAGTGCGCTTTGAGTCGGTTCTATTTTTTGTTAAAAAGTTTTAAGTAGGTAGGTTTTATAAAATCGTTTTCGAAAAGCCACGTTCATTTACTTTGGTTCAAGCAGATTCAACCAAGAAATACTTTATTCAGATACTTAGCAGTTATTTTGTTTATTATAAAACAATTTACAATTTATTAACAACAATTTTACAGTGTAAAATGTTATACTGTACGCATAGAATTGAGATTGGAGTTAGGTACGCTACCGTAATATAAATCAAAATTTTCTAATTAACTAAATGCCGTAAAACCGAATATTATACCTTGATCTCGTAATAACTCATATCAAAGTAAATTAAAAGCCGTTCTCAGCTAAAGGTTGATTAGTGGATAACATGAGCCGAAGGACGCTTGGCTCATATACCTTTACTTAATTAAAGTGTACCTTGAAATCGTGATAGCCAAATTATAAGCTCTAGTTAACTACATTCTAGCTCCGTCTTAGGTCGGGCGTAACCTTTTACGACCTCTCCTTGGCACAACCGTTGAACTGGTGGCGATATTGCATGATAAGGGTCGTGGATACCCTTGAAGGTAGCTACTTAAAATATTAATTTTTTTTATTTATTACAATTTAGCCCTCGACTACAATCATACTAGATGGTAAGTGACGATGTAATCTAAGATAGAAGCGGGCTAACTTGTTAGGAGTATGATCAAATGCACATCCCGTTTTGGTTTCTATATGACTTCGTATGGGAATGCAAAATCGCTTGGCGGTATATCTCTGTCCGTAGGGTGGTAACTAGCCTTTGCGCGAGCCTTCCACCAGCCTGACCTGGACAAATTTAGAAAATCTTAATCGTTCTAGCCGGGAATCGAACCCAAGAATCTTATAAATCCTCTTCGCATACCATTGCACCACGAAGGCCATCTATGATTTTATAGTTCTAATATAAGAACTGCTCACAAGCATATATTACGACCTTGCCCAGATTTTTTGTAAATAAACATCATATAAGTACTCTGTGTCACGAAGTAGGTTAACTCGTCTGATCGTGATAACGAGCAATCTCCAATCTCCATCGCTTGCTGAGGCGAGGTTGTAAAGACGTAAACTAAAATGCATGTAGCACTTTTCTTTTTATTATTGTTTACTGGGTCCTTCATAAAATGGATGTTTGTTTAGCTTGTACTGTTTTTATTACTAGTACTTATGCATGCATACCTATAGAACATAGAACTCAATAGCTTAAAGGAAAACGGGTTGATTGAAGTCTGACTTTTCCTATGTTCCAATCCTTTTAGATCCTCTCTTATTCCAAGCATATTAGGTTTAATTTATTTAAGAAAAAATATACATTTTAATAAAACATTACAAAAATTGCTAAAACAGTGCAACAAATGTTTCGAGATGCAACAAATGTTTCGAGATGTGGGTATATAGGCGGATGCTGCGTATATCATGGAAGGACCGCATTCGCAATACCATTGTGCTGCAGAAAATGGGGAAGCCCAAAGAGATTCTGCAGTGCATACAAAAAAGAAAGCTTGAATACTTGGGCCATATAATGCGAAACTCCAAATATGATATGCTCCAGCTTATTATCCAAGGCAAGATTAATGGGAAACGAAGACCCGGCCGTAGGCGCATATCCTGGCTCAAGAACTTACGCCAGTGGTTTCATATGAGCTCTAAATCACTGTTCCGCAGTCAGCAGCTAATAAAGTTAAGATAGCCATAATGATTGCTAACCTCCGATAGGAGATGGCACTAGAAGAAGAAGTGCAACAAAAACTCATCTGAGTTTGTCCGTATACCGGCGCTCATCATTCAGCGCTCGGAATTCCTAATTATACTTTTAGGTAGGTAAGTACGAGTACGATATGCGTAGATGTGTAATTAATAAGAACAAAATATGTGAGGGTAGTTACAAAATAATGCCTCGCTGCACTGATGTGACGCATTGATTAACTACAGATAAAGGAACCTCTTCTGATTTTAACTCTCTGCCATTTTTAATTTCCAAAAAAACATAACAGGGTTTTATTAAGAATGTGTGTTATATTGAAGTGATCAGCAAAATCAAAGAGTTTATTTTAATTCTAATTCCAGTGAATTTCTAAAAAAAGTAAGTACTTACATCTCTTTTTTAATACTTAGGTGCAATTATGGTATTTATTTTTCAACGTTATTTAAAATGAACCTCAGTTTTTGATTGTATTTTTCAATACTATAACACGTGGGCGTAATTATGGTATCAATTTTTTCTAATACTTGAATGTTGATAAGTTAGTTAGTTAGTTTCACTTCTTACGAGTGTACGCTAGTACACGCACACATTTTTTTTTAAATATTATACGTTAATTCATTCAATAGTTTTTTTTACCAACTATTATAAGCATAATTTGAAAAATAAGAGACTTTTATACAAACTTTCAATCATTATATGTAACATACATAATAGGTGCTCATTTAGCGATGTAGATGATCACTAAGAAAGAATTTCCCAAGAATCCGACGGGAACGGAGCAGCGCAGGTGAAACCAATGGGCACAGATAGTAAATTTAAACGGAACAGTAGATGTAGATCGCATGTGCATTCGAGCGCTAGATATGCATGTTTATATTGTTTTATGAGCAAAACTAAACTGTGTCTTAAACATTTTACGACACCATATAAAATATAAATTGTGCAATGCACAAAACACGCATGGGTATAAAAACGCAATGCATAATCAAAATGGTGGTTTTCCGTTTTCACACGGGCATTACACTTATAATGTACTACTTGAAATAGTCGATTTTAATCTGGAATTGGATTTTTAAAATGGTCTAATTACAACAAAAATAATTTATTTGGTTAGGAGCAACGTCCAGGTAAGAACAAATTTCAGTTTTGTAGTTAAATTTCAAATATTTAACTGTCATTTAATTATATATTATGTTTTGAAATTTTTAAGCAATTTTAATTGCATAAATTACGAATTTGTCATACAATTAGACGAAATCGTAATTTTATATTAGAGAACAAATTCTACTTTTGTGTATGTGTGCAAGAGAAACATTTAAGTAAAACTTCAGTAACGAAGCATGGTACAAAAAGTAGACCCAAAAAAATAATGGAGCATGTATCTGTCTCATTCTCCTAGTGACTTTTTTAGTATAAATAAAATTAAATATTATTATATATTAAAATCCAGATATACAGATCACTCCTTTATCCTATATTTCTCTATGTGCATGTTTTTGTTTTACTGAGTTGCAAATAACGATTTAATAAATAAATAAAAATCTTTTATTTAAATCCTATTAACGATCATAGCAGCGTTAGTAAATTCATTGATAAACTTAAAAACTAGGTGTTAGTAATACTATAGGCTATATTTATTGCTACTTAAATCTATTTCCGGTCCGACTTGTCAGTACATGAACCAATGGGCAGTGGTTCAAATACTGACAGTCGAGCCTGGCCACAAAAGCACTCAAGACACTGCTGGAACTGGCTCGGACTATTCGCAACAGAGATGTGCACCGCTTACGCATGGTTGCATAGAAGCCAGAAGACACGAGTCTCAGCGAACATACCTGAAGCACTGCAGAATCGGGGCAGTCCCATCAGCATCCTAAATGCATTATTGTATTGCACTAAAAATGTACCAATTGAATTGGATTTGAAGTTCCAATAAAAAATGTACCAATATTATAATTGATGGTCTAGTTAACTACTCCATTTGCTTCTATTGTGTACAAAATTAATGCATTCATAAAAAAAAAACAAATAAACTCCGAAAAACGCATCGCGAACGCTAGCCGCGGTTGCACAACGGACGCGGGCGCAGAGAAAGCGTGTGACGTCACGGCCTCGACACGCTCACCTACTTGCGTCCCGCTGCAACAACCCACTTCGATACCGGCCCAATGTCGAGCTTTCTATTGACTCTCGACCAGTGTACACTTACTTAGGCCTATCATTTTATCGGAGAAACTGCTAATCTTACGCAGTGAGATCGCTTTATTGACTAGTTTAAATCGCAATCAACTGTAGAAAAAGCCTTTTTCACTGAGCAAGTGCTGTAGAATGCGAGACTTCAGAGCCGTCTCTGGGGTGTATGGACAAGAGAAAAAATATCATAAAAAGGGGTCCGAAGGCTACTAAGGTGCTAAGGCTACTGATGAGAGAATCGACGGTCTATGTATGGGCGTCTTCTGTGAGTCAGAGGGACAATGGAAATGATCTGGGAAGTACATGCAGAAAAAACTGTCGATAATGCACGATGAAAATGCCACAGTTCCTTAATTTTGAGGAGTCCCGGAATGAGTAGAGAAAAATAGAGTAAGCAGGACGTTTTATAATAGCTTGTAAACTAAGCATAATCTAGATATTATATTATGTGAAAAATATTAACAATTAAGTAAACCTACTGAGGTACGATAATTTTATTATAAAAAACCGAATAATTAAAATAACTAACTAATTAACTTAACTATAAACATAATTCTAAATTTTGCCCTTTCAGTAGGGTGCCCATCACGCAGGCAGCATTTCCGCGCTGAATTGCGATAGATATTCGTTGCGCGAGAAAGCTGTCTGCCCGAGGGTCGCCTGTTGCCTCCCTGAGGCACCTACTTAATTCCTTATGAAGCACCTGAGCGCTTCTGCCCCACGGACCCAGTGTCTCGACCCCAAAATGGAAAGAACTCATACTGAGTGCCGAGAAAATTGTATTTTGATGCTCTCGGGCGTCCGCCGCCGCTCCGGCAAACTAAGACTATTTCAATAATAAATGAATGTCTAGATCTAAATTTGAGAATGGCTAAACCAGGTTTTGCACTCCTTAATTTAGAAATCAAGAGATAATAGGGATAGAAGTAATCAATAAGCTGAAATGATGATGTATGAAGTCTTTCCACTATAGACTATCGCAACAAGTTTATGCCAAAATGCTATAAATAAACGAGTCATAAATTGGCCAGTAAGCTCCGGTCATAAATAGCTGACAGTTGCAAACGCGATATAATTAATTCGAAGTGATTCACCGTTGCGTGATATTCTCTATTTGTTACGTTACAGCCGGCTTCAACTATAACAAATGTAATATAACTTTTTTATTAATTTAAAAACATTCGTGTTGTGATAAGTAACATATTGTTTCGCCGCAAACTTGGAGTGAAGTTAAGTCCAATAAAAAATTAATTAAATGTTATTCATAATATGGTTTCATTATATTCATATGTAGAATAATATTTATTTCTTGTACATTTAATCTACGATTTTCATTTATCCTAATATATATGTTTATGTTAGCAGAAATTGTTTTTTACAATGTGTTCTTTTATATCCATGCAACTTATAAATTGTATTTTTGAATAACACTAAATCTATCTTACCGGGATACGTAGTGGCAGAGTAGGGAAACGTGTATTTCCGAATCGAAATTGAATAGAGATACAACCAAAATTGGCTAACCTAGATGAGATTTGTCAAATGTGATTCAACCTTCCAACTCTAGCACACCAAAAACTTACATATTTATAGCGTATCTTAGGTACCACGCTCAACGGCTTGTAGTTTTGGAAGTAGACTAAGTGAACTTAAAAAAGGTTAGTGAAAAAATATGGATAATAATTAGTTTTTATCGAAATATTGTCTCAGTCTACCAGTAGGCGTTAGATACGCTAGAAAGAGATATGTCGAGTAAAAAAAACGGGAGATGTCGTCCAATAGCGCGCAATTATTAATATTGCTCTCTCTTTCGTTACGTTGGGTCGAAAGAAAGAGATATTTCCGATATCGCAACTATAGGGCGACATTTCTCGTTATCTCTGCTCGTCATATCTCTTCCGCGCGTATCTTAGATGGGCCATGAGGTCGAGGATCCTGTTCGCGCACTCCTTTTGCCCATTTTATAAAATGGACGGTACTATGTGTAACGTTCTTTGAATCTATGTTCCCTTAGGTCTGAGTACAGACGGTAAGCAAAGTTTAATCTTGCTACGATTACAGATCGCCCACATCGTTACATTGACGTTCCCGCGTCATCACATCAAGCCTTTGCACCAAACAGAGGATGTATTTTTACGACGTGCTATAAACTTTTATGGCTCATTACGATAATGTTAGGGGAAAATATGTAGCGAGCAATCGAAGGAACATATCAGATTCGATTTATATATATATTTCTCAAATTATCCAGAAAATTAAGAGAACTCATGCATGAATTTCCAAGAAGCTGAAAATTTATATGAACTTTAGGGACATCATTGTTTGAAATTGTGAAAAAAAATCTCATTAACTGCTTAATCTGATTTCATTCAAAAATATTCGAAAAACCTATATTTGTGAGATTTGACTTTGCATGTTTTTTTAGCACGTATGGAATGAGGACTTTTAACAATGCCATTGCAATGGTAAAAATCTCTAATGCAAATCTTCAGCAAAAGTTGATAAAAATATAGTTTTCCTACTTGTACGCCAGACGATTGATAATATGGTATACATTTTTCAGCATCTATCTATTATGTACCTACTGTTCGAATTGATAAAGTATTGCAGCCAGCTTGTCGCGACACAACACTCGAAAGAATGCAATCTGTATGCAACGCTCGAACACGTAGGAACTATTGTGTTTCACAAAGATTAGGAATTGTCGACGCGGAAATAGAATTTACGAGCGACGCGACCCCAACGCCGTTGATATATTCGGCGAGGTCGTCGGTTTATTGCGTCATTGATGGACTAACGACCTTGTTATCATGATTGTACTAACGCGTAATGGTCCTATGAGGTGAGTTCGATAACCGAGCGAGGTGGGAATAAGTCAATTGTGTTGTATGCCGTAATTAGAGAGTTCGGCACAGCGGACGCGCGGTCTTCATGAATTATTGAAATCATCGCGGCCTCGGGTGACGACGAGCAAATTGTTATCGTTCCCACGGGATGTGTGCCCCATGATAATCAAATTTACATAATATATCAGCACTATGCCGTTGTGTTTTTATAATAAAAGTTTTGTAATTTAGATTTTAATTACTGCCAGCCGGTGTATCCGAAACAAACTACATAATGAATGAACATGAAGAGACTAGATGAATTACAAAAAAGAGAGAATTTTCATTTACTGTGAGCGCTGTCGCCTTTTATATCCCTCCTGCCCGACAAGAGCAAATTTCATTAAATAAATTAAAAAAGTTAAATAACATTTGCCGCGACAATCTTTACATTACATTATGCATGCAGCGCCCTGGAGAAATTTCAAGGACTTTAGACTAGATGTCTTAACTCCAAGTATCACTTTCATTTTATTGCTTGGAACACAGAACTGTAACCTTACTGCATAATTCTGAAATATTCAATAGTTGGATCTGTGGGTATGACGTGATAATGCTTGGACCATTTCAAAAGAGAACAATATCCGTAGATATGTTAGAAACTTCCAATATTTTCTGATACCCACACGGGAGTGCTACAATAACACGATTTCTCTATTCGTTCAGAATGTGAATGCTATAGATATTCCCACCAGACGACAATCTATGCGCTTACCTACTCGTACTACGTCGTTGCCACAGCTACTGACGATCCAAAGGAGATGAAAAGATTGGAGAATTCAACGAAGGAATCACGTCGCAATTTTATCGACGCATTCACAGAATATGCTCCTGAAATCCTGGGAATATTTTTATTGAAACCAGTGAGTGGGAGAGAATATTCATCGAGTTTTCTTACATAATATTAAAATGTATGATTAAATGTAGACGCAATCTGTAAGAAAGATCGCTGAATGAATTTAGACGGTCTTAATATTTTAACATTTATTTTATCAGAGTTATATTTACTAACCTACAAATCTATTTAGCTTGAGAGCTTCCTTGGTGGTGATATATACGATGGTGGTGGTATATACGGATTAAAGCTACCATGCTGCTTAAATGCGATAGTAGAGCTGAAGGAGGTAATGTTTGACTCTACACTGACCAATAAACGGAGCGCACTTCCAAAGGTGCGGGAGCGTAACGCCATTAAACTCTCAACTACAGCCACTTACGAAGAATTTTTGGAAGTATGAATAACTATTATTTTCTATCTGGAACCTACAAATTCATAATCTATATGCGTACACGCAAATATTGGATCATCGAGGCTGCAAGTAGAACTACTTAAAAGTATAAACTAGAAAATGCATAAAGAATAAGAGGGAATGTAGATTATATTAATCCCAATATAAACATAGAGGCGAATTTCAAGAAGCATAATTTTGTCATGAACAATACGAATTGTACACATGTATCACACGCCTGGATTGTTAGACAGCTAGCTAAAACGGCAGTATTTTATCATAAGATGGAAACCAGTTTCACGCCTGACACGACTTCGTTATATATTACGAAAGTCTCATATGAAATTACACGATTAAACCTAAGCTGATTACTTTACCGATAATAGCATTGTGTCATGAAAGATTTAAAAGTGTACCATGTGTCATGATGGTTAAGAAAGAGCCGTATGGACAAACCATTTACGGCCTTATAAAAGGAGAGTCAAATCTTCATCGAATAAAAGATGACGGTATCATATTTTGTAATTGCACATTATGTTCCTTATTGGTACCATAATGTATGTAGATAATTGAGTTACCATTTAGATAAATCTCCCATTGCTAAATAAGATAAGGGTGCCGGTTCGTAGCCCGCAGATGACAACAGCAGACGAAGTGTCGCAGCCATACTACTAATTTCTATGTACATATTTATATGGAAACAAAATAAAATCGGTCACGAAAGATATTTAGTCGCTGCGATAAGTCATCTGCGGTCGTCCAACTTTAACTTTAAAGTATGTTTTAAGTACCAGTAACCAAAGCAAAATAATGTTATTATTATTCATAGAATAAGTAAAAAAATAATAATTGGTCGATATATAGCAGAGAATAAAGGTAAGTGGATAACATTTCGAGTGAATTAATCTAATTTACCTACCGAAGTATAAAGAATTGTAAAAAGATCTGACAATGATGGAGATTATTCGATTGTGAATCGTTAAATATTTCAAGTTGAAGATGCAGATGCTTATTTTAGCGCCAATTAGTAACTTCATTTGTTGAGAAGAAAGAAAGACTTGTGAATAGAGATTAGGTCATCAAATGACTAACATAAGAGTGATGACGTGCGTTGTGTTAAAAGATTCAATTGTCCTACTATATTATGGTGGTATTACAATGTAATAAATAATATCCTAATATCATAAGGGTTCTTGAAAGATTCAGTAACAAAATATATTTCTGTAGCCACAAAATATCAAATAAATATAATATCTTGGATATACGAGCACAACAACAAATTGTCGTGTAAACAAAGTTTTTTGTTGTTAATAACCTTAAGTTGTTACGAACTTCAATGTCAGCTTTTCTTGCATAAAGGAAAATTTAAATTGTGTCGCCAACTTTACAGTTTGTATAACAATATTATTTTTATTTTATGTAGTATTTTATTCATGCTCATTCAAGTGTTCAGTGCATTACTGAACTACATTTATGTCTTAGTATTTTCCTATTCAGTTGTTAGTACTAAAGAATACATTTCTGAAGTTTATAGCATATCTATGCGGTGTATAATGCATACAGAAAATGTTTTTAAATCGACCGATTTGTTATTATTGTAAAGTGGTCCATACAATGCATTTAAATTTGTTTTCGATATAAAATAAAATGAATCTGAAATCATTAAATATACTCCCTGAAATATGAATGTTACCAATTTTCCTAACATCGCAAGTTTTATTCTACATTGCTTATTTTAGATGTAGTGTTTTCTCTTGATGAGAGGCGCTTTATGTTTCTTTTCATGCAGACATCGTACTAATAATTATGGCGTGAGCTTCACAGCTTAAATTAACACACAGCTTATAAAAGCATTTATAAAATTGTTAGGGAAATAGATATTACAACTAAAATGGGTAAGGTATAAGAATGGAAAAGTCCTCAAAGGCTCTACTAACCGTGAGGATTTATTCTGTAACGAATTTTGACAGTGCGAGTCTCGTCGTCGTCTCACTCTCTCTCTATCTTACACGATACTGTGGATAGAGATATATAGAGACGAAGTTGAGATTCGTACTGTCAAAGGACATTGCCAAAAATTGTATGGAAGTGTACACCAGACTGCCCAGTAATGATATATATGCCATTAAATAGTGCAGATTTTCTATTTACAGAAAAACAAAGTTGTATGTAGCTATGCAGTCGCAGGAAAAAGTTATGAAGGTTGAAAAAGTTGACTTTTCATCACGTGATTCAGAACACAAAAAATCAATTTAAATATTTTCAAGTTTTTTGATATATTTTCAAGTGATTGCTATGAAACATGGGTAGTTGTTTAAAATTCTTTGTGTATTTAAATAAAACTGTTAAATATGAGCATAAGTTTGGACAGCCTGGGGCAAATTTTGGCAATGTCCTTTCGGTACACAATCAACATGCAGAATACAATAATAGCGTAAGTTAAGGTTAGGTTCCACCTGTTAGTCTATGTCGTGCCCACTCTATTCGCTTTATTAGAGGGGACAGAAGAATATTAGCGATTTAAAAAATGCCTGTAATATAAAATAAGCCATGTCAAAAATAATAAACGAAATACCTCACAGAAGTACGAGGCCCGCTCGCACTAAATCTGCACTCGCCGTTAATTACCTGGACTTATCTTGATGGTGTCCTTTGTATCTTTTTATGGTGGTCGTAAACCATCGCCTACTACACCCGAGGTGTTGTATTTATTATGTGGAAGTTTAATTACCAATCGAATGTAAATGACGACTCACGATTCGTTATAACTAAGGTGCTTTGGGTTATTATTCGGTGTTTTACATAGGTAATACATAAAATTACGCCTCATTCTCACAGGGGTAGGCAGAGACTACATCCTTCCATTTGCCACGGTCCTTACAAACTTCCTTAGCTTCATCCAATCTGTATAAATGATGAATACCGAAATTATGGCAAAAATATGTAAATTTTCAATAATACGGTAATTTAATAAAACAAATTTTATTTATATTTGACATAACTGGATTTGAATGAATTTATTCTAATTTAATTGAGTTTAATATTAATTGTCACTTTAAAACAATTGTTATTTTTATTAATATATAATTATTTTGTGCTTTTGCAAGGAATACTTTAATTTATTACTAAATACTTAAGTTTATATTATGTACCATGTCACAATATGTTAAGTTGCATGCTAATAGAATTATTAAGAATTTAGAATATTATTATAAGACATGATTGCTAAATAAATAAATAAATAATGATGACGAAATTATGGATATGTAATCTACGGTACTTTTTTACAAATTTTGTTATATTTGTTAGTTATATTCCTTGCTGGAGCTGAATCAGAATGTTTTAACTTGAAAGTTTATATTCAGAATAAGATGGAGCTCGATGCTCAGCGCGTCTGACGCCATCCGTGCGAGCTGAATTCTGAATTTCGAATTTTGCATCCAAATGTACAATCACCAACACGAGTGCACCTAAACTTGCATTCCCTTATCTAAATGAAAGTACAACGGCTATACTAAAGTAACGTAAAGTGCGGACGAATTTTCTGCACCGTGAAAAGTCGTGTTCTCGTGTTCTTTTCATTTGAAAAATATGCAAAAATAGTGAAGATTTTTGACGACCTCCGTGGCGCAGTGGTATGCGCGATGGATTTATAAGACAGAGGTCCACCATTAAAATAGACTAATAATAATGATTAATTCATTATTCTGAACTCAAAGCAAAGTTATCAAAATTGTACCATACCTATTTGGTAATTGTAAGGCTTGTGAATGTATCTAAGCTTTACTATTTAGTTACAACTTATTTTAACAAAGATGTTCTACTCAAAGTAATTCGTAAACGACCGCTTCACGTGTCTGAAAGCAATGAGAGCTCGGTTTACTTAGGCCTCCGACAATTCTGTTCAGAGTAAACACATTAATCTAATTGACCTTAATGATTTCCTCATGAATTGGTTTTCGCAAATTACAATCTATGATCGTTGTTGCTTCTTTAGTTCTGTAATTTGGATCAGAACAGAATCAAAGTGGTTTCATCAAGGCACTATTATACAGATAATATAATAATGGTGTCTTGATAAAACCGACAAAGACATACCGCCAAGCGATTAAGCGTTCCGATATTATGTCGTGTAGAAACCGAAAGGGGTGTGGATTTTCATCCTACTCCTAACAAATTACCCATCTTCGATTGCACCATCACTTAACATCAGGTGTGATAGCAGTCAAGGGCCAAATTGTAGTCGTTAAAAAAAACACTTTTACACTTCTAATTCTTACTAATAAGAAAATTATGCGAATTTTAATCGATTAATATTAGCTATATTAATATGCAGAAATATCGTTTCGGAAAATGTGATATTTCTTATTATGAAAAGCACGAGATACCACCCTATCTCGTGGTTTTCACATTCCTTTTTAATTTTTGCGCAAATAAAGGCAAAAGTTTCTAAGTCTTTCGTATTTGCTGTTTTCTTCTACTATAGTCGATGCATTTTGAACTAAGTCGCCGGATTGGTCGGTCGTAGTGATAGTTAACGTTTATAAGAGTTATCGAGGATTTATAGTCAATTGTATTCAATAGTCACTACAAGGCGTTTTAACTTCGTTAAATAGAATAATCAATATTGCATTAAGCGTTTAATTAACTATAATACTGTCAGTGACATTAATTGCCCGACCACTCAGTTTAAAATGCTTATAACTATTACTACTTCTATCTCTCCTTCTAACTAGGGTTGCCTTCTCTAAAATTTGGAAAACAGGACAAGACGTGTGAAAACCCCGGGTTTTAGAGTCCGAAAGCCGGACACGTCAACAAGATCTTTTAAACATATTCAATGTAATAAAAATGTCATAAATCACCTTTTTTATTTCTAACGGTGAATATACTTGGTTCATCGGTTGATCGTGGTGTGGTGCGAGCATAGTGCGTGTCTCACGGATGGCCCAAATTTTTTTTATTTTTTTTTTAATCTGGTCTACAAATGAAACCTTCCCCGGACGCTCCCCGGATGCCCTCTAAACTAGGACAAATCCGGGGAAACTCGAACGGATGGCAACCCTACTTCTAACAGTTCTAACTTTTTTTAGATCCCCGACCCCGACCGCTGTTACTTTTAAGTAATTTATAAATTAATTATGGAAAAATACTTAGTGACGTTTAAAATAAATCTTTTATTATTTTATGAATAAGAAATATATATATTGAAGATAATAGTTTTAAGTAGACTATTGATATAACTTAAGACCTATATAACTTAAGAAGTAGTCAACATAAATGTCATTTTAATGTTTTAACGGCTATATTTGTGGACAGTTCGAAGCGTGACTTAGCATACCTACTCGTATCACTGGAGGAAGTCATAACAATATTTCATATTTTATTACTTATCTACACAAATATCATAAAGCAATGAATATTGGAGGAACAAAGGAACTCAGATTCCTGTAATGGGGAAACGTTGCATACCAATAAAGGTGTAATAAAATTGTATTCCCATGATACTCGTATGCGAATGTGCAATAAAAGTATTTCAATGGAAGAATTCATGCAAATAACCCTAAATCGTAATAGAATAACTTAATATACCTATTATAATTATAGTAGGTATAGGTATTTACGTATTATTTTTATCGACAACAAATGTTGGTGTCTTGTGCCAATAAAACCACAGGTTTCCAGATAAAGAACTGCTTAATTCGGGAAAGTAGCTGATGACGGTTCGGCGGTTGGCTTCGGAGTCGTTTCTTTCGAATTACGAGTATTTGTTATGCCCTTGACTGCTATCACACCTGATGTTAAGTGATGATGCATTCTAAGATGGAAGCGGGCTAACTTGTTGTTGGATGAAATCCACACTCCTTTCGGTTTCTACACGACATCGTACCGAAACGCTAAATCGCTTGGTGGTACGTCTTTGTCGGTAGGGTGGTAACTAGCCACGGCGAAAGCCTCCCACCAGCCAGACCAAGACAAATTAAGAAAAATCTCAATCTACCTCGCCGGGAATCGAACCCAGACCCAACTCCGTCTTATAATTCCACCGCGCATACCACTGCGCCACGGAGGTCGTCAAAAATTATTTATGTTTTAGTGTGTATGTATTTGAATGTACGTATTTATACGTATTATTCACCTACAGTCTAGTGTCCTTATATTTTCCTAAGCCTAAAGTTGCCTGGAAGAAATCGCTGTTTAGCGATAAGGCCGTATTTTGTAACATTTGAAAGAAAAAGAAAGAAGGAAAGAAAAATATCTTTATTTATAAATTATGCCACACATCACAATTTTACCGGTATACCCCTGCTATGTGTAGTATAACCTAGAAAATGGACCCAGCTCAGCATTTGCTACACAATCCAAAAGACCATGTAGCGCTGATTTTCAACTGGATCCATGCTCAGGAACCGCCACAAACGTAGCCAAACTAAAAAAAAACTATACAATCTAAACCATCATCGGAATAAAAATTAGCATACATATGTTCTACTATGAGAAGATAAACAACAAACTTACATGAGAAAAATTAATTAAAAATTTAATTTCTACTTAAGTCTTTTTATGGCTATAGAATAAATAAATAAATAGATTTTAATATAAACATCTCTTATTATATTTGAACGTTAATACCATCAAAGATAGTTCTAAAAATATTTTAGTGAAAATTTGGATCGTAATTTCGGATGTTCTTGAATAGCTTCGTCTGACTTTTGCAGACACTGCCAAGGTTATTGAATACTTCATTCAAATGAATAAATTTCAATAGGTGTATAAATAACTACGTTATTACGAAAACTTCAATAGTTTATTCGTAAATATTACCCTCAATAACACATTAAATACCTATTATTATATAATTATATACTCACATTGTTGCATATAATAAACTATAACTGCACATATTTTGTCGGTTCACATTCGTATTGTAGGTCAATTAAACACAATTGTATGTACGTATTAAATAAACACACGCAAACGAACAAAAACACTTATTGTATCAGCTGATACCACCACACAAAAATAATCTAACACGTCAAACTTGCAACAGAAGTGTAAGAAAACGAATGCATTATTAACAAATGCGATCGCGGTCTCGTTAAAATTTAGTTCACCAATTATATTATGAGTCAATGTTTGTTTCCAAACGAGGGCTCGAGGCAAGGCGGGGCACGGAGCACGGAACAGGCGGCACGGGCACGGAGCACGGAGCACGTAGGCTCGCAGTGCGCGGTCGCTGGCTGTTGTGTCTGCGTCTGGTATCGATCCGGCGCCCTCGTTTCGGCTCGAGCGCGCCTACAAGGGTATAAGATAGCTCGAAGTGGCTATGCAGGTTACTCGGGCACATTAATCAAAAACAGTTTACAATTTGTTTTTGGGACATGAAATTTTTCTTGCGAACTCGTGGGGAAATTAATATCGGATATTGGAATATTTTTACAAATTCTTATTAGAATTCATAAATATTACATCAAATATTGAAAAAGACTATTACGAAAATGTCATCTGTTTAAAAATCTCCATGTCTCCAATTGGGATAAAATCTAGTGTTATTGATTATAGATCTGCGCTAAATCTATGGATCATCCTACCTTTACCGTATATCTTTTTTACGAATTACAGAGATTTAGAATAATAAGTAAATGAGAGTCATCTAAGCATACGTGTACTTTAACTTGAGCATCGTATTTTCACGTATGATTGCTTAAAATAACCTACTGACTTGCATTAGAAAGAGCTAAGATATTCATCAACTGATATAGAAAATCCTCGTTTTCTTTGTATTTATACAACAGGAAAATATGAGATTCTATTTATCCTTTTTTGGTATTTATTTTAAATATTTCTTCATATCGGTAAACTTAAGTTATTCAAAATACGGAAATCTATTTATATCATGATATACTTAAACGAAATATTTCGGTTAAAAAATTCATCGCTCATCCGATGCTCGGGAATAAAAGTCCGTCGGTTGATTGATGATCAGATTTCTGACGATTTCTTATTGTGGGTATAAAAAGAGAGTCTATTTGAAGTTTTTCCGATAAATCATCTTCCAGCAGCGAATAAAAGTCAAATATAGAATGAAATTCCTTCTAGCGCGAATATTTCTGCGACGCGAGTCGGCCTATCGAAGCCGTGTTCGGCTTTCACCTCGTAAACACCTAGTAGGTAAGCAGCTAGCTGTCTTATTCTTGGATTTAGACTCGAAAATAACACTTTCGTAAATATGTTTATTCAGTTTTTAGGATTATTAAATGTAGATAAAGTAATGGAGTAAAGTCTTAAAGAAACCTTTACTTTATGGAGATTTTACTACAAGAACAACAAAATTGTATTTTTGGTAAAATTTTAAAACGTCTTGATAACTTTTACAAATCAGCAATTTGAGCTTAAAAGAAAGAGAGCTCACATTGTGTCAAAAATATTTTTGCGACCTTTGACTTTGAATGAAAGATGATATGACTTTATAATTTTGAATTTTGAGAATAGTTCTAATAAATTAAAATCTAGCATATTCGGTTTCGTTCCAATTAACCTCCGAATACCTTTAGATGACAGAACTATTGCGTTTTCTATTTAAACTGCAAGCGAAGAACAGAAATAAAATGAAAAGTTTCTTCCGACATTTGTTTACAGTACCGTCTTGCCCGCTTCCCCTCATCTGCTGATTGGCTCTCACCAACACTATTTACGCTACACCCATAAATTCCCTTTCGCAAAACAGAAAACACACCCTAATTGAATTCGTGTTATTTTTGCTGTTGTGGAAAATTGGTTCTGTGCATTCAAAGCGTGAGAAAGTATCAATGCAGTTTACACGGCCAATTTAGATTCGACTACACTTTCTTGCACATAATTTGGAACAAGAGGTCGTTTGTTGTTGGTCGTGTTTCACTTCGCAACCACTTTGGAATGAACTCTCTAGGATTTATTACATTGTTTTCAAGGGAAGGCTTTTGTTTGTCGGTGGTCCTAAACTACATAAGGCAAGCGCACCTACATAATATGGTAATGCTGAGTTATGCGTTACATTCTCTGCATTATTGTGTAACTTGCGCATTTATTTATTGACTTGTTCTAGCGGTTAGCCCTATGTGGCTTCAGATCACGAGGTTCTGGGTTCATATCCTGGTTTAGGCTAAAAATAATTCGGAGCTTTTCAGTAAAATTCTAAGCCCGAAGTCAGAAAATAGGCGATGGTGACAGCACATTAAAACGTCGTTCCTGACCACTATCATCAACATGATCGTTAAATGATCATAGATTATCATCCTTAACCCATCTACCCGCATTGAAGTAGCATGGTGATTTACAACCTCCCGCTTGGCACTGCAGTGGGTTGTTAATAGGCTGATAATGATGAAACTACATTGAGTTAATACGTTGCATTTTTTGCATTATTGTGTAACTTGAGCATTTATTCTCAGGAATCCAAAAGCAGTCGAAATATGGCGAAAGTTCCGGCCATTACATTTGTTAATAACATAGGATGATTATCTTAATAAGATGATAGTTGTAATAACGCGTATGCATTACAACTATCATCTCAATCATTTGGTACCAATTGATTGCGCATGTAGTAACGTACATTTGAATTGTTAACTAAAATTTCAATCAAGGTTAACATCAACAAAGTCATCAACTTTAAAAAACTAAAAGGTAGCCGTTGCAGTTCGCTTTACAAGTATCATCAGCATAGCAAATTAGGTGGACCCCAGTAGAAAGATTAACAGAAAGATCAGTGTTGTAGACCAAGTTCTACAAAAGTGGTTCCAACATCGAACCCTGTGCAACCCCGCATCTTACGAGGCCTTTTAAGCTTATGGCCATCATAGCCATTATTACTTACAACTTTTTTTCTTTGACTTAATAAATCTTTATCATCACGATATTCGATACAACAAAAACATCAAATAAAAACTATAATTTTATTCTTTGCTGGTGGGAGGCCAAGTGGCTAGTTACCAACCTACCGACAAAGACGTACCGCCAAGCAATGTAGCGTTCCGAAATGATCTTGTATAGTAACCGATGGGGTGTGGGTATCATCCTACTCCTAGTTAATTCGCTTTTATCTTAGATCGCATCATCACTTGCCATCAGGTGTGATCGCAGTCAAGGGCTAACTTGTAATGAATAAAAAAGAAACAAAAAAATAATGTATGGAAGGAAACTACTAAAATTCAGATCATAAACACTGCACAAAACATGTGTTGTTTATTTTCTAAATATAAGTGTAGACAAAGGCGTTTCGTACAAAGTTGCTAAACTACAACGAGCGTATCCCATTAAGTAGGTTGCAAATTACTATGTTTAACAGTTTGTTGCGTCTTTATTACAATGTTGTAGCGTGTGGTTAAGGTTTGTTACCATACTGTCTGATATTTTTATAAAAGAACCGGAACTTTCCAATTAGTCGTGAACAATATGTTAGGAATAGAAAGGGTCACGACTATACTACGGCATCGAGTCCATGAATTCCCCGTATCGAAGCCCTTGGTCGCGGAGCTGTTGAGGTTCGCTGTATAATGTATCTGCACCCGTAATGATAGATGTACCAAACATATTATAAATGATAAATCATCATCTAGCATGATAATAGAACAAAGGGAGAATGCCGACTTACGAAAATTGGTGGAAACTATGCTTAGGGTGGTAATGACTTTTGGAGATAATCTTTTGCAAATACTGTAAACCGTTAAGGAGCTCCCTTAACTGTCCTTCCGTCTTCATCATCAGACCCTTAATGAGTGACAGCCCATCTAAATATAAAATTCTCATCGAGACAGATTAATCAAGCCCAAACACAAGGTAACTACAGTAAATCGTTGTGGAGTTCCCTCTATTGTAGATCGGCTCCATCATAAGATTGACCTTTAAATTGTAGTGATTTAAAATAATTTTTGGAAAAATTAACAAACGGACTACTAGTACGTGAATTTTTGAAAGTTCCCCTCCATTTTTCCTGGATCCCATCATCAGGATTTTTTTTATCGACTACAAGTAGGCCCTTGACTGCTATCTCAGCTGACGTTAAGTGATGATGCAATCTAAGATGGGAGCGGGCTAACTTATTAGGAGTTGGATGAAATCCACACCCCCTTTCGATTTCTACACGTCATCGTACCGGAACGCTTAATCGCTTAGCGGTACGTCTTTGTCGGTAGGGTGGTAACTAGCCACGGCGAAAGCCTCCCACCATCCAGACCAAGACAAATATATACCGCATACCACTGCGCCACGGAGGTCGTCAAAGGAGGTTCTGGTTTCCTTGTCATGTGCCAAATTTTAAACCAACGTCCATCCCTTCAAATCGAAACACAGCAAAGGCGGCAGAAATAATAACAGTAGTACTTCCCCAAACGAATCACAAAGAGCTCGTACCTAGCAACAATTCGACAGTCACACCTATATGTGAAAGGCGTAGTAGTGATAGGTAGGTGCGTCAGTAGGTCCGTTACACAGATAGATTGCAGGTGACCTACCCGTGACCCTTGACCTCTGTAACCTACATCCGAGCTACAATCAATATGTGTACGTGCCTTGCTGGGCTCGGAGACGAATACTATGATTTACAATATTATCATTCTGTTATGTATTACATAATGACCCATATCTAATTATAGGGCTTTTCTGGTATCTTAGGCTGGTGAGAGGCGTTGGCTGTGGCTAGTTACCACCCTACTGACAAAGACGGAACGCGAAATCGGTACGATGTCGTGCTGAAGGCGAAAGGGGTGTGGATTTTCAATCTACTCCACAACAACAACTACAAAAAGTTAGTCCGCTTCCATATTAGATTGCGTCATCACTAACCATCGGGTGTGATTGCAGTCAAGGGCTAACTTGTAATAAATAAAAAAAAAGACGTGTGGCACTCGGAGACTGCCGCGGTAAAGCTATTGCATAGCATTTTTTATCAACTTATGTTTACCTACCGACGTCATCGGGAGCGTGGCCTACCGGTAAGGCGCTCTAAGTGCTCGGATTGCCGGAGAGACGCAGGTCCGAATCTTAAATTAATGACTTTTTGTTATATCACGCTTAAAAAAATGTGATATTTCAAAAAGTCATTTTTTTTTAAATTAATGACTTTTTGCAATATCACGCTTAAAAAAAAAAGAAAAATTGCGGAACCGACGGGATTCAAAACAGCGTCTCTCTGGAATTTCGGGCACTTAGAGCGCCTTCCCGCTAGGCCACGTTCTCCGATGACGTCGTTGTCGAAATTGTGCTTTTGATATTATGTTTTTGATACTCAGTGGGTGTTAGGTTTTTTCGTTACGGAATTTCTGTATTCGGTCTCTACGCTCAAGGCCCGCGATAAAAGCTATACAATAGCTTAAAAATACGTATGTTTTCTAAAAATTAAATCTCAATCACACTAACATGCCACGCTGCCACAGAATCACAGATATAATACGCCTTCTTTTCACTTCAAGTGTTAAAACGACCAGTAAAGGCTGCGTTCAAAAAATTTCGTCTGTTGGGGTTCATTAATAAACTAATGGATTATCATGTCGCTTTTTCAGTGAACTTATTTCGAAAAGTGGAAGTTTTTGCTTTTGCTGATGCCGTCATTCGTGACCTTGGACCGTAAAGTAAAAGTAAAACATTTCGAACAAACTCTTTTATGAGAGCACTATCAACATTTTAACATGCCACTTTAGGGCCACGCCTTAGCGGGCTTAGGATGATAGTGTTTGATTGTTTAACGTTCACATTCAGATATTGATGACAGTGACCGGTGCCGAGGCCTTAATGTCCTTTCCGTGGCATTGGTTAGTTTTACTGACAAGTAAAACAAAAGAGAATTCAGTAATATACCATAGCTTGATTCAGGATTTAAACCTAGGACCTCGTTGTCTGAAGACCATAGAATAACCACTCGCAGTCGTATTGTTTGTTAACCCGTGAAAGAAAAAATTCCGTATAAATTTAACACTATGATTTCATTCTTCGTAATAATCCGCACTCCATCCTTAAAGAGTCTTATGATTGTTACGACGTGGAAAGGTCGTAACTTGAGTGCCTACAATTGTTTGATAACCCTCCGTAATCAGCAAGATTCCGTATAAAGTCAAAACTTTTACGACAAAACTCTCTGTAATAACTGCCAAGGTTACATTTTTCAGGTTAACTTAACATTTCAGTTAAATAAAATGTGTTACTTTGCGGAATTTCATTTTTAATAAAGAATATTTTTTTGCTATTTCTTACGATAAATCGACCATTCATAGCGGTAATGCCACCCAGAATCATAACAAACTGTCTATCTACATAAGTATCATCATCGTCATCGTTATCAGCCTATTAACGGCACATTACAAGGCCAGGCCTCCCTCCTTATAGGAGAGGGGATATGGAACGTATACCCACCACGCTGCTCCAATGGCGGGCTTAGGGTGATAATGTTTCATTTATTAACGATCACTAATAGATGTTGATGATAGTGACCGGGACCAACGGCTTAACGTGCTTTCCGAGGCACGGGGGTGTAACACCGCCAACTTCCAGACTCCGGGCTTGGAATGTACCGAACATTTCATAGAAGAATTTTGAAAAAGCTTAGAACTATTCCGTGACCCGACCTAGGAATCGAACCCAGGACCTCGTGATCGAAGCCACATAGGCTAACCACTAGACCAACGAGGCAGTCATACAGTACATAAGTATGTGGTTAGTTTATTCGCAGTAGAAGTGCAAGAGGTATACCAGCAAAATCACTCTATAACCCGCTTAAAGAGCTTGGGGTAACTAGAAATGTAGCAAGCTACACATTAGAACGACAATCCAAAATTGCTCCACTAGAATCTTTCCAAATTACAAGTTAGCTCTTGACAGCAATTACACCTGATGGTAAGTGATGATGCAATTTAAGATGGATGCAGACTAACTTTAGTAGTAGGATGAAATTCACCCCCTTTCGGTTTCTACACGACATCGTACGGGAACGCTTAATCGCTTGGTGGCACGTCCTTGTCGGTAGAATGGTGACTAGCCACGGCGAAAGCCTCCCACCAGCTAGACCCGCTAGACCAATTCAGAATCGACAAATATTCAATCAGCCCTGCCGATAAATATTATTATAAATATTATAGGACAATTACACACATCGCTATATAGCCCCAAAGTAAGCGTACTCGTAGGTAGCTTGTGTTATGGGTGCTAAGATAACTGATAAATATTTTTATATATATTATACATAAATACTTATAATATATAAATAAAAACCCAGACACTGGAAAATATTCATGCCCATCACACAAACATTTTCCAGATGTGGGAATCGAACCCACAGCCTAGGACGCAGAAGCAGCGTCACTACCCACTGCGCCACTCGGCCGTCGGATGAATAGGACCTCCGTCTTATAAATCCACCGCGCATACCACTGCACCCCGGAGGCCGTCACACGTTTTCACACTACACTCTAATTAGATTAGATTAAAGATTTCATTTGACTGAGTAATGGATTCAATAACCTAATTTAATTACAAATGTGGAATGGTGCCAAGTATGCTGAATTTCGGTCCTGAATAATTTAATAGGTTAAATATTAACGCAAAAAGATGTCTAAGAAATTTTTGAAAGAGGTAATAGATATTTAGCTTTATTCAATAATCCACTCAATTAAACTAAAATTATTTTGTTGTTAATTTTTATACCTTATAAATAGAAATTGCAATTTTAAATACCTTGTTTCCTTTCCAACTAAGCTAAAATCTGCGGTGTGGGGGGGGGGATTATTAATAAAAAGGTGTGGGGCATTGACCTTGGTTATGAGGTGAAGGATGTGGATGCAACAAACTAGCAGTGATACTCTCCATTCTATGACAACTAAGCTAAAGTTATGTGCTAGGTGTGGTCATAAGAAAAGTCTAGGTGAAGTTTGAACCGACAATTCCATGAATTTGTGACCAGATAAATGTAGAGATCTTGAGGCATATAATAGTCCCAAACATTTTCATCCACACGCCACGTGTCCAAATGCTATTTTTTTTATTTTTATCACCTACAAGTTGGCCCTTGACTGCTATCACACCCGGTGTTAAGTGATGCTGCAATCTAAGATGGAAGCGGGCTAACTTGTTAGGAGTAGGACGAAATCCGCACCCCTATCGGTTTCTACACGACATCCTACCGGAACGCTAAATCGCTTGGTGGTACGTCTTTGTCGGTAGGGAAACTAGCCATGGCGAAAGCCTTCCACCAGCCAGACCAAGACAAATCAAGAAAAATCTCAATCTGTCCCACAGGGAATCGAACCCAGGATCTCCGTCTTATAAATACACCGCGCATACCACTGCGCTACGGAGGTCGTCAAATGCTATGCCCGATTTGCACCACAACACTTTAGTTTATAGGTCAACGAGCTGCCGCGTAGATGTACACACGTATCATTTGTGAGTTGTGATATTATACTACAGATATGATACACGTTTAAACCATTCCAACCATTCTAAAGGTTCATTCAATCACAACAAACCAGCGGAACTTTTTGAGTCAGGGTAGTAAAGTAGAGTTCTGAGGTATATAATAACCCCAAACATTTCCTTACAAACGCCACCTGTCCAGATTTTATGCTCGATTTGTACTACAATACTATAGTTTATAGGCCAACGACGTACATGTATTGCGACACTAAACGACAAATATGATACATGCTTCAACGATTTCAACCATACTAAAGGTTCATTCACATATACCAATGTCAAGGATTTCAATGTCAACAATGGTTTGACTCGTAGAAACGGGGATCAAATCCAACTAGATAGAACTAGAGCTTTTAAGCTATATCAAAATCGCAAACATTTCCTTACACACGCCACCTGTCCCAATGTTATTCTCTATTTGTACTACAATACTTTGGTTTATGGGTCAACGAGCTGCCGCGTCGCTTGATACACGTGTTGCGACACTAAACGACAGATATGATACGAGCTTCAACGATTTCAACCATTCTAAAGGTTCATTCACATATACCAATGTCAGAGTTTTCCGGTCAACAATAGTTTGATGTCTTACTGACGGGGCAGAAAGCCAAGTATCTACAAATTTGTGTCCGGATAGAAGAGCTCTTGAGGTGTATAATAATCTCAAACATTTCCTTACACACTCCACCTGTCCAAATGTTTTACTCTATTTGTACCACAACACTTTAGTTTATAGGTCAACGAGCTGCCGCGTCACTTGATACACGTGTTGCGACACTAAATGACAGATATGATACACGCATCAACGATTTCAACCATTCTAAAGGTTCGTTCAAATATACCAATGTCAGGGATTTCCGGTCAACCAAAATCAGGAAAATTACGAATACTAGTCGTGAGTAATATTAACTTCTATGAAAACAAAAATAATAATATTATTACTATAACAACAAAAAACCCGACTGCTTAGAAGTTATGAACTGAAAAGAGAAAAACAAGGACCACTATATCTGTATAAAATTCTAAATACTTTATGGTGCTGCAAACAGGGACAAAATATTTTAACCTGCAGGGAAAGAAAGATCTACCAAAACTACGTTTGTCCCCGCCTTTTGAGACTTTAGTTTTAGTTTATGGTATAGAAATGAGACGGTACACTTAGTACACTTTTTGCCATTTTTTGTAAAAAGTAATATGAACATTATATGATATTTATATTTTTGAAATGGTCTTTTTACGACCTTTCAATTGGTACCCATATTGCTAAGATAAGAAAAAAAAATACACACATCTCCCCTTTTTTCCCCCATTTACAGCCACCATTTTGAAAATTTATATAGCCTATGTCACTACCACAATTTTGACAAATTTAACGACACCTCACATGTCAAAATCCGTTCAGCCGTTTAGGCTGTAGCGCGTGCCGGAGAAATGGACATACGTACATACATACATACATACATACGCTCGAAAAACATAACCCTCCTTCTGACGCAGTCGGGTAAAAATAAAAATTGTATGCTTGACCGTAACCGCTTGCTTATAACCGGTGTAAGATCATCAAACATTCAAGAATAATATTTTTAAACGAAATTAAAAAGTTATTGAAATTTGACAATTGGTGGTCTCCATAAATTCTGATCGAGTATCTAATACTATAATATATATAACTTTAACACTCAACGATGGCAGATACGATATTTGTCGATCGGTGATACTATAATAAATGTTATAAATTATGGATGGAGTGAAAACTACTAATTGATTATGAACAATGCACGTAACGTTCACTCTGTTTGTAATTGACACTGACAGGACGTGAACATTAAACTTTGTTATGTTTGAGTAGACCATTAGTACGATATCAGCAATAACAATCTCGCTGTTTGTTCAACCCATATTTGACCCGTTGACTTGGCGCTGTACTATAACCGATGCTCCCTTTTCCAAGAATTTACTATTGATTGTACGCCCGCGGTTTCATCCTGTAGTTTCTGTTACTGTAAAAATATTAGGACCCGAAATAGGCATACGACTGGTACACACACAGACAAACAAAAATTTTGGAAATTGTCTTTAGATTTAGATAAAGGTATATGTATACTTTCATATGCATTTATGGAAAAGCTGTCAATTTGAGATTACAAACAGACACTTTAATTTTTAAATAATATTTATATTTGTATGTATAGATTGCAGCATTCCTTTAGCATTTATACGATGCTTGATGGTAAGCGACAGTGTGTAGATCATGTCTTTTTCTATAATAACAAAAGAAAAAACGAAATATAAACATCAATCCATTTATTTCGAATTTGATACCAAGAAAAACACTGTGTGTGTGTGTGTGTGTGTGTGTGTGTGTGTGTGTGTGTGTGTGTGTGTGTGTGTGTGTGTGTGTGTGTGTGTGTGTGTGTGTGTGTGTGTGTGTGTGTGTGTGTGTGTGTGTGTGTGTGTGTGTGTGTGTGTGTGTGTGTGTGTGTGTGTGTGTGTGTGTGTGTGTGTGTGTGTGTGTGTGTGTGTGTGTGTGTGTGTGTGTGTGTGTGTGTGTGTGTGTGTGTGTGTGTGTGTGTGTGTGTGTGTGTGTGTGTGTGTGTGTGTGTGTGTGTGTGTGTGTGTGTGTGTGTGTGTGTGTGTGTGTGTGTGTGTGTGTGTGTGTGTGTGTGTGTGTGTGTGTGTGTGTGTGTGTGTGTGTGTGTGTGTGTGTGTGTGTGTGTGTGTGTGTGTGTGTGTGTGTGTGTGTGTGTGTGTGTGTGTGTGTGTGTGTGTGTGTGTGTGTGTGTGTGTGTGTGTGTGTGTGTGTGTGTGTTAATTAATAATTTTTTAGTATTTAATTTATATTTACTTTTTGTGTTATTTTTTTAGTACCTAGAAGTAAGTTTTTTGTGTAATTTAAGATGTGTAATGTAATTTAAGATTTTTATGTATTCATTCAAGAAAGTAGAGTTAACTTTCTACTTGGCATTTTTATTGTGTGTTTGATATGAGCGTTTAGGATTGATATAAATATCAGAAGTTGTAATCTACCTAATATTTAATAACAATGTTAAATATTTATATTGTTAGCGTTCTTTTAAATAAATATACAGATATCATACACACGCAGTACACTCCGAGAGACTACAAAATATCTATGCTCATCACAAGCATTTTCCACTTGTGGGAATCCCTTTGTGTGTATGTAAAGCGTGGTCACTACCCACTGCGCCACCCAGCCGTCAATTTGGTATGTTACTTGACAAACCACGTTGGCGAATGCACTTGATGGTAAGTGAAAAACTATCGCCTATGAAAAACGTAATATTTTGCAGGGCATGCAAACGTTATACAAAGTGTTTCCCTATGTTTTCGACCGGAGGGGTAAATGTGAGATCTGGTCCTGAAGGAAGCTAAAAGTAGCTACCGTGGATAATATTTGTCACACTAACAAGTGCATTTATTTACGAGGAACAAGACATCAAGCAGCGTCTATTTACTTTGGGAAAAACTAGTTTACTTATCTTGTCACTTTTTTGAAATATGAATAAAAAATGTCTATTGAACACCTAGCTAAAACAGTTGAGGGAACCACCAACATGACGGAACAAAGTAAACAAAACAGGTAAAAAGAAGAGTCCTAGAAATTAAACTTTAATGGACACCGTATCTTTGGCTATTTGGTATTTCGTGTAGATATTGTTTCGTTTCAGAGGACACGTAGATATTAACGTCAAAAGTCAACATATTTTGTTTTGGACACGTATATATTACCTACCTATTATTATTTACTATACATATTTATTTTAGTGGAAATGTAAGTACATACTCTATAGAGTTAATGTGAGAGGATGACGAGTACTTAGACGAAGACAAATGTACGCAATTAATTTTAACTAATTTTATAAAACGTAAACTTTTAAAATAATCTTATCTTTTCCGACCATAATTTATTCGTATTATCAGCTTACACGGCCCATTCCAGGCTCTAGCTAAACTTTTCCTTACAGAAGAAGGGATCTGGAGCTTCGGTCTACCATGCTGATTCACTGCGGGTTAGTGAGCTTTGGTTACTGTTCGATACTTTATCAGCTTGTATTGAGAATTACCGAGCCTTTAACGTGCGCTCCGATGCACGGGGTGTGACACTGACAACATCCCGACTACAGGCTAAAACTTTTTAGTGAGACTTTCGTGGCTGAACGAAAATATCGACTTTCTTTGGCCCGACCCAGGATATCATGATCTATCCACAGTTACTGGACCAAAGAGGAAGTGGCGCTTTATATTATATTATTATAACAAAAATAAACAATGGGCATGAATGAGCGATCATGTTTACCCGTATGCTGAGATATAACCGGTCGAATAAAAACGAACAATGTCAACCGTCCGCGGTCCCTAATTCGTTACACAGATACAATCGGAATACCCGTTCTATTTATATTAATAATAAATTGTATTGCAGCATTGTTCCAACACGATACGATAAGAAAATAATAATGGCACAGGTTGCTGAGTTCCCATAGGGTTGGTTACTGCGCTTTATAATAAAGCTGTGGTATTTTAGATATTTGGATTGTAATAATTAAATTTCAATTTAAATGTAATATTGGATAGTTAATAAATGTAATATTAGATCGGTATAGTAGTTAAAAAGGTTAAGGATCATGTAGCGTATATCCACTAAGTTTGATGTTAGGGTGAACATTTTTGATTCTGTAACAATCATTTTCAGATTTAAATAATGTTAGTGATCGTTACAAAGTCAAAATCAATAAGCCAAAACTCGCTTTGCTGCAGCGTAATTGGGCTAAACTCTAAATACCCTCTCCGATTGAAAGAGACCTGGTTTGCAGTGCCACATTTTTTAAATATGACTAATAGGTACTGTCATTTCGTACATATATGAAAGGTTTAATGAAGTTGAAAGAAGTGAGAGAGATATTAAAGGTTCGTGGCAATAGGAAGGACATGGTCTCTGCCTACTTCTATAGGATTGAGGCGTGTACCTGCTATCATTTCTTTTTAATTAGTCTGAAAACTGTTAGGAGTGTGTATACATAACCCTTTAGGGATTCAGTCCGGCCCGTGAAGCTATTGAGACAGCACAAATTTGTCACAAAACTACGTTAATGGCGAACAAGTGCGACTTACACTTTGGCCAAAAATTAACACAAGAATAGAAATATTTTATTTAAAGAAGTTGACAACCTTAACTTCCGCTCACAGTACCTATATCAATTAGTTGACCGGCATCCTATTATCCTAACAGAATCATAGCAATGCTGCTTGTCGTAAAGCTAGGGTAAGTGAGCGAGCGTGTCCTTATTCTTAAGACGAAAAATAAATATATTGTGACAAAATTGAAAAAGTTGACAACCCTAACTACAGTTTATCAATTAGGTGTTTATTTTCACTACTTCCTGAACAATCGCAGCAATGCTGCCTGGCGGTAAACATGATGATCGTACTTCTGCGGACAAACTCTTAGTAAAGGGACCAAGGGAGACTTTTACTCATGTTTTTAATACTAAGGTGAATCAAATATAAACGAGACTTTATTTTTAAAATAAATATTTTTATTTTAAATGCTAAGAAGTACATATCTTATTTTCTAGTATTCTGTTATAAGAAATAATTGAGAGGGCCAAACACATGAAAGTCACAGGGTGACAGGTCTGGACTGTAGAGCCACCGACCCCAGTTGCTCCAATTTTTCTCTGGTCAAGGCTGCTGTGTGGGAGCGAGCATTGTTATGGAGAAGAACCACTTCCCCGTTTTTTGCGGCGATATGCAAGTCGGACCTCAGTCAAAATGGCGCAGTTGTAAGCCGAATTGATTGTCCTGCGCTCATGCAAAAAATCAAGGTGCAACAAACCACGCTGGTAAAAAAAACCGTAGCCAAAACCTTGCCAGCTGACAGTGGCTTTCACCGGCTTTCACCGGTCCTGGTTCTCGTTTTTTTTCTCCACCACCCACTACCACCCACGAACTGTTTATGCCATGCGAATACTCTGGCTCGCCACAGTATCTCTTCCCCGAACTGGGCAGTCAATCTACTCAAGATTTCGGACGGTTTTACGCCTTCTGCAGGGAAAAACTTGATTATAACACGTTGCGACATCATCACAGTGAATACTGAAGGGGCCCCACTCCTGATAAACCTGCCCATCAACTATTGTGCCTGAAAGGCCAAAAGTCTCGTTTATATTTGATTCACCCTCGTAATATGCCTAATTTTATTCTGTTATATTAAAAAGTCACAAGAAAGAATAGTAGAGCTACTCTACCTTCCTCTAGCTACTACCTATTACGATAAAAGATGTGATACAATGTTAAAAAAATATTTATTTTACTGTTTCATAGTTATATTAACTAGAATAAAGGACATTGCCAAAAATTTTATGGAAGTGTACCCCAGGCTGCCCAGTAATGATATATATGTCATTAAATAGTGCAGATTTTCTATTTACAGAAAAACAAAGTTTTATGTAGCTATGCGGTCGCAGGTAAAAGTTATGAAGGTCGAAAAAGTTTTCATACTACGACGACGGTCACGTGATTCAGAACACAAAAAAACGATGTAAAAGTTTTTATATTTTAAAAATTTTAAATATTTTCAAAAGTGTTTGTCCCCGCCTGCAGCACCATAAAGTATTTAAAATTTTAGTTGTTTAAAATTAATTGTGTATTTAAATAAAACAGTTAAATATGAGCATAAGTTTGGACAGCCTGGGGCAAATTTTGGAAATATCCTTTAAAATATTAGATTTTAAGTTTATTCTTGTTAATATAACAATGAAACAGTAAAATACGTATTCCATCGGTTAAATAAAGTCAATAGTTATAGCGTGCACACAAACAAATATACACACACATACAAACTTTCTCTCTTATTATATCAGTGTGATCTGATGTAGGTCGATGTGTACTAGCTAATAAGTGCACAGTATGATCTACACAAGAAATCTTGAGCAAAAGCTACATAATTATATGTATTTATGTGGCGAACATTAAACGGAAGAGAGTTTACGAACTAGTTCTTGTAGTGTTTCGAAAGAGCCTCAGATAGACTCAACTTTTACGGTAAACAGCTTTTTTAAGTGAAACGGAAAGCTAAATAAGTACACTTGAAACTTTCGCAAGTGAACAAATTGTGACAGTTCTTTTTTTACTTACAAAAAACAACTTGGACAACTCTGTAAAAGGTTATGCGTTTTTTTTATGTATGACCACGCATAACTTTTTACAGAGTAATCCGATTTTGATAATTCTTTTTTATTAGAAAGGGCATACTTCCAAGGTCTTATCATCATCCATCAGATCCTGGGAAAATTGAAGGAACTCTTCAAATTTTATAGGCACACTTCGGTTTTTGTGTAAGTATCGGTAGCTTTTTGCCTACTAGTGTCGTATAATATACTATGACAGTATAGTACGAGTACGTTACGTGGCGATAAATCACTAAAAAGTAAGAAATATAAGTTTTTAACAAAACATAGAACCGACTCAAAACGCACTAAAAAATAAAAAATAACTGTGTCATTTAGTTGCTTTAATTTACTTAAGCATAACTAGGAGTCGGTGCCAGCCAAGGTTTCTACTTTAAGGACATTACCTAGATCCCATAAACTGCTTGACTATGTTAAAAAAATGTTCCTTGAACTTGCTGAAACCGACTTCATAGATATGCTTAAGTAGATTAAAGCAACTAAGACACAGTTATTTTTTACTTTTTAATGCGTTTTGAGTCGGTTCTATTTTTTTGTTAAAAATTTTAGAAATCTCGCTGCAGAATTTGTATCTTAGATAGTATCTACTTACATTGTCTAGGATACAGATTATTATAATAACGATATACACTTAATTCTACATTTCAAAAACTAAACCTATTTTTATGAAACTAAAAAATTGCACTGTTTCCTAAATTGGAGTAACTATTCAAATCCAAAGTTCGTCTATTTCCAGTAAGCTTAGTTTTCAAACACGAAACACTTTCGGTTAGGCTATGTATAATAACTACTACCGGCTAAAAAGGTATGTTCTGATGAGAAGAGCCGGCAAGTATATCTATTCTAACTGCAAACATCTTTTGTCATTTACTACTTTTGACGACCTCCGTGGCGCAGTGGTATGCGCGGTGGATTTATAAGACGGAGGTCCTGGGTTCTATTCCTGGCGAGGCAGATTAAGATTCTTAATTTGTCTTGGTCTAGCTGGTGGGAGGCTTTCGCCGTGGCTACCGACAAAGACGTACCGCGATTTAGGTTCCGGTGCGGCTAAAAAGGGTGTGATGTTCTACCTGAGAAGTAGCCGGCTTCCAAGATTCATCATCACTTAACATCAGGTTGATAGCAGCAAACATTTTCTAAAAAAAAAGTAATTTAAATTGCAATTCTGAAGATTTTACTTACAAGTACATGTAGAATCTAATTTATATTTACAAACTACAAACTGACTACATGATAGGTATGGATCTAATTGATACGCTCCGTTTTTGGAAGGCGCTCAAAAAGACCGACTAGTGAGTGAAGCAATTTAAAATAATCCGACACTCCCAGTGTTCATTGACGCAGTTTCATGTACCGATTGCATCAATTTCAATGTATTTGGTAACACATACGTTCTTTATTCAACGGCCCGTTTGAAAGCCGACCAATGCGATCCCAGTATTCACCGAGAGCCGGTGATCGTCAGATTTACGATATCACTGCGATAAATATCGGCTTACTGTCAGACAATAATATATAAAACTCGTATCTATATTTATTTGTGCTTGCCTTATTGGTCTAGTTAGCTTATGAGGATTTTTCATTCGAGTTTTTTTATAAAATATGGAGCTTTTCTTTTTTGTAAGAAATCCTTAGGAATAATTTTCAGATAATTAAGTAAAGTATAAAGGTTATTCATATTTCGAAAAATTAATTAATGAAATTAAATCATGAATCAATCATAATAGAAAAATATCCTACCTATCAACCTTACATAAATTCTACACAGATAATAATCACAATGATACACACACTTAACCACAAACACATACACACGTACCGTACCTATCATACCTACCGTTGATACCGCTATGTATAATTTTTCATGAAACTTGCAGTATTTAATAAAGAAATAATATTATTCTCGTGCGTAACGTAATAAAATTAAGAAATATAAACTAAACCAATATAACTCTCCTAACAAGAATTGTTTTTAAAATATAACTTGCTTTCTATTATAGTACAGTTAGATTTATGATGTTTTTAAGAATTTTTACTTTTTTGTGTTTGCTTTACCTAAACTTTTAATTTTTATTTATTTATTTTATAATTTAAAAACTTTAGCGCATATCATATAAAAATTTTTAACAAAAAATAGAACCGACTCAAAACGCACTAAAAAGTAAAAAAATAACTGTGTCATTTAGTTGCTTTAATTTACTTAAGCATATCTATGAAGTCAGTGCCAGCAAGTTCAAGGAACATTTTTTTAACGTAGTCAAGCAGTTTGTGGGATCTAGGTAATGTCCTTAAAGTAGAAACCTTGACTGAAACCGACTTCTCGAAATGGGTTATCGATGACGAGCTCTTTCACTATTTCTTGTATCACATCTCGTGGTCCGTTGAGGCAACGGTTAGACGCACACCTGGATGGTTTCAAAGTCAAATTCGGATGTGAAGGCGCATATTATGAATGTTGTTGTTCAATTATATTAAGGGTACCAATGAAGTACGTCCGGCATACAACACATAATATTTATGTTGTTTGTACGGCATTTGAAAACATTTATTCATTTATAGACTGTTCCAGTACTGTGGATATGAAATAATACAGTCAACATACAGTAGTTAAAAGTATACATAATTAATTATAAAAGTGTATAGGTACAGATTCCACTAAAATATTTTGATGTGAAGAAAGGCTGTGACGAATGAACGTTGTTTACATTACCGACAAACTTAACATATCTCATGAAAATCAGGATCTTTATGATTCACTTTACACTCTATATACGCTCTTTCCTAACTCGTACACGCAAGTTGTAAGTAAGCTTAATGTAAGTTTTTTTTGTAATACTTAATAAATAAATATTATAGGACAATTACACACGCTATATAGCCCCAAAGTAAGCTTAGGTAGCTTGTGTTATGGGTACTATGATAACTGATGAATATTTTTATATATGTTATACATAAATCGAGAGAGAAATCGAAATAGAGTTAATCGGGCTGATGTGCCGCCTGTCATATATAACGGTATCACCATTCCATACGTTGAAACGGTAAAAAATCTAGGATTACATCTGGACAAGGAATTATCGTGGTGCGTGCATATTAAAGAACTGAGTAAAAAGACGTTTATATCATTAAGTTCATTGCGGCGAACGTTCTGATCTGACACCAAAATTATGCTTGCGCAATCTCTACTTCTTTCTGTTCTCGATTATGCGGATGCAAGCTATCTTGATTTGACCGAGGACCAGCTTAACAAACTTGCGACCAAAATCTAGCAATTCGGTTTATATTTGGCTTGCGCAAATATGCCATATATCTGAATTTCATCAGAAACTCAAGTGGTTCGTGCACCGAAATTTACATATTCATTTCTTCGTACTGTGTGCTATTTCATCAAAATTCTCCTTCATATCTAAAAGATAAATTTTCATTCCAAGTGCAATAACCTCAGACTCTGACTCTTATGCTGTACCATAAAAGTAAGTTTTATAAAAAATCATTTACTGTCGTCTATAGCGCTATAATGCACTCCCAGTAGGCATACGTGAGTCGGAATCGCTTTATATTTTCAAAAAAGCAGTTAACAGTCATTACTTTATATATTAAAGATGACTATCTGTTTATGTTCTTATGACATGTTAATGTAGGAATATATATTAGTTTATTTTATGACATATTGTATTTATCATAGGTATTATCTGTGTAGTCTGGTTTATGTATTAGTATGTAACTGTTTGTATGTATGTATGTATATTTTAAAAGTACACCACCTGCAGACCTTTCTTTAATTTTTTCCTAAGCCTAAGGTTGCCTGGCAGAGATCGCTGCTAAGCGATAAGGCCGCCTTTTGTATTCTACATATTCCTTATGTATTTTGTGTTTGTATCTGTATTTTTCTTATGTGTGTGGTATACAAATAAAGAATAATAATAATAATAATAATAATAAATACTTATAATATATACATAAACACCCAGACACTAGAAAACATCCATGCTCATCACACAAACATTTTCCAGATGTGGGAAACGAACCCACGGCATAGGACGCAGAAGCAGGGTCACTACCCACTGCGCCACTCGGCCGTCAATACTTATATGTTAAATTATTAACCTCAAAGAACCGCCACTGCGAAAAAGTATTAAATCGCAGGTGCAGGTAGGGGTTACCTTGATTTGATTCATACTTACCTTTTTTGAAGTAAGAACCAGCGCTGTAAGTTTTTATTTAAGCAACACGTGTAATTAAATAAAAAATTTTAACAAAAAATAGAACCGACTTTGGCACCGACTTCATAGATATGCTTAAGTAAATTAAAGCAACTAAATGACACAGTTATTTTTTACTTTTTAGTACGTTTTGAGTCGGTTCTATTTTTTGTTAAAAATTTTCATTTCTTACTTTTTAGTGATTTATCGCCACGTAACGTACTCGTTCTATACTGTCATAGTATATTATACGACACTAGCAGCTAAAAAGCTACCGATACCGAGACAAAAACTGAAATTGCTGTAAACGTGTCTCCAAAATTTGAAGAGTTCCATCTATTTCCCCAGGATATCATCATCAGATCCTAACATGATGACAATGGGACCACCTTGGAAGTATACCCTTTCTAATAAAAAAAGAATTATCAAAATCGGACAACTCTGTAAAAAGTTATGCGTGGTCATACATAAAAAAAAAATAAAAAAAAATATACGTGTCAAATTGAGGACCTCCTCCGTTTTTTTTCGTCGGTTAAAAAATGAATAAATAAGAAAGTGTGATCAAACAAGAAAATGTATGAGAAAGAAAATCTATACATTATGATAAGAGTTAGGCACAGGAGAACACTAGAACTCTATTATTCACTATTATTCATACACGAATCCGATTCTACTATTGAACTGTAAAACTCAAGGGTGAGTGTCAGTGTCATATAAAATTTGCCTTTACTGTTTTCGATATCGACGCGGTAAAATCTGACACTAGGCACCCTGATTGTAATAATTTTCTGGTGCAACTTTACTATCGCTGGGCACGTGCGGCTCAGGATCGTTGTGTTTGGAAATCCCTAAAAAGCCTACGCCCAGCAGTGGACGTACACCGGCTGATAATGATGATGATGATGATATAAAGCCAAACTGTTTTCGCATAATATAATATGGATATAAAATAATAGGCATACCCGATATACAGTAGATAAATGTGTACATAATTGATTAGGAAAGTGTAGTTTAAAATGAGACAACTCAGAACAGATCATAATATGGGGGCGAGAGAAAGCCAGACAACGGTGACGTAATCACCATAGACATGACAAGTGACATTTATTTTCTTGAGTCTAATAAGGTAGAGGTTTGTTCATATACAGCCTACAGGTATATATAGCCTACAGCTTATAAATAAATGGTAGTTCATGATTGAATATTGAAAACAAAATGGCATATGAATTTACATTTAATATTTAATGTTTTTAATAGCAAAGTTTTATTTATGGTATGATATTGTCGTGCATTAAGCTAGACTCTTAGGTTTAACTCATAATTATCACCCCATTAATGGCCTATTACAATTACAGGGCCTGGCCTCCCTCTACGTAAGAGAGGGGATATAAGACGTGGATTCAAACAGATAAATTTTCATTTATTAACTTCACAATTAGATATTGATGACAGAGACCGACAAAGACGTATCGCCAAGCAATTTAGTGTTCCGGTACGATGTCGTGTAGAAACCGAAAGGGGTGTGGATTTTCGTCCCACTCCTAACAAGTTAGCCCGCTTCCATCTTACACTGCATCATCACTTAACATCAGGTGTGATAGCAGTCAAGGGACAATTTGTAGTCGATAAAAAAAAAGAGACCGGGACTAAAGGATTAATGTTCTCTTCGAGGCACAGAGGTATGACGACCTCCGTGGCGCAGTGGTATGCGTGGTGGATTTATAAGACGGAGGTCCCGGGTTCGATTCCCGGCGGGGCAGATTGAGATTTTTCTCAGTTTGTCTTGGTCTGGCTGGGGGGAGGCTTTCGCCGTGGCTAGTTACCACCCTACCGACAAAGACGTATTGCCAAGCGATTTAGCGTTCCGGTACGATGTCGTGTAGAAACCGAAAGGGGTATGGATTTCGTCCCACTCCTAACAAGTTAGCCCGCTTCCATCTTACACTGCATCAATACTTAACATCAGGTGTGAGAGCAGTCAAGGGCCAATTTGTAGTCGATAAAAAAATAAAGAGACCGGGACTAAAGGATTAACGTTCTTTTCGAGGCACAGAGGTGTGTTATATAACTAATATCCCGTTTCCGGCCTAGAACACGAACCCAGGAACCTTGTGATCGAAGCCACATAGGCTAACATCAAGATCAACGAGGCTGAGGTATACACATATAGTTAACAGTAATAACTATGTCATTTGAAACGGCATATCCTTATACTTAGGTGATTACAGATTAGAAATCAGACACCATTCATAGTTTACAAGAGAAAGTAATTTCAATAGGAGCATTACAAACACACGTTTCCACGGGGTCAATGGCAGCGACTTTCGTTTATTAACCGCCTCAGACCGCGTCTAATATGTTAAACATATTGCAAACGATCACGTGGTGGAAACCAGTTGGAGTTGACTATTGATATGTTCTCGGGCTCACGCAACGTCAACGACGGGAATAAGTGGGGACTCTCTTGTTATTGCCACCCTATAAACAATTGGGCCCACTTCTCTGGATCAGCATCGCATAGTAGAAACTTCTTATTTAAGGGGATATGGAGCTTGTACCCACTACGTTGATCTAGTGAAGATTGGTGGGCTTGGTGATAATGTTATAATCTTGAAAGGTGGCTAATTATTAATTTATTTTTATACTTGATTTGTACACATAACACATGTAAGAAATAAAAACAGTAAAAAGACAAAAGAGGTAGAATCCAAAATGCGGCCTTATCGCTTTGTAGAGATTTCTTCCAGGCAACTTTAGAATTCTAACACTATCAGCTGTATTAATAGCTTAAAGTGCTTTCAGAGTCACGTGGGTGTTACATCAGTAACTTACCCACTTCGGGTTGAAAAGTTGAAAGTTAATAATCCAAAGCAGGATTTGAACCTTAAACCTCATGAAAGCCGTAGAGGCACAAACGAGGCAGTTGTTTTTATTTACCCTGAACATCGATACACGCAGGTGACCTTGATAGCCACAGTACACATAAACACAAAACAAAATGTCTTGCAGACAGCAGACAGCGCACACGCCGGTGGCGGCGCGCGGAAGTATGTAGGACGGCCGCGACGCGCGATACCTTATCTCACTGGGTTAACAACCTACGAGTATAGCCGCGTATTGGAGTGTGCAATCACGTTCGCGTTATCACCGCTTGTGCAAATCTTATCATAGAGCAGACGGGAAATGCAGAACTGCCACTTTAGAGATCGTTTGACGGACATTTTATAGATTTTATCTATAAACAAAAATAATTGTGGGTCTTTCAACTGTTCTATATAATATGGGTTCTTTATCATGGCACATTTGTAGCTGCATATTAGAGTATGTAACTGCAACTACGTTCGCGCCTTAAAACAGCTTATTCAAATCCTATCATATAGAGCAATCAGAAAATGGAGAACAGAAACTGACAGATTTTTATTAAGATTATTTATGTGGCACTTTATTAGGACGTGGCATATAGTACATAATTTAAATATTGTTAAATTTTAAATAAATTTATTTAGATTTCGTGCGTGCAATTACATTACTGGTGGTGCAAATCTTATCATAGAAAAGACTGCTGAAATGCAGAGTTGACACTGTTGAGATCATTTTATGGCAAGTTTATTTGGAAGTCTTTTGTTTATCGCTTTAATAACAAACGAAAGTTCAATTAATGTTAAATGATTACCGCCGGCAATTAATTTTGGCAACGCTAGACGCTCATCGGCACGCGATAGTACAATCATTTTGCTTAATCGATTGACGTAAGGGGAAGAAGAGAATATCGGTCATAATTAAAGACGCAGCTTAAGATTATGTATATATAGGATCATTTGTTTCTCTGTCCTTATATTGCAACCAATAAGCAATAGAAGAGAAGACCATTAAATAGAAAGAGACACAAAGTCGTGCCTAGGTGAACACCGACTTTTAAACTTTAGGTACATGATGGTCTTCGATAATTACAGTATAAACCTCGTTTGTTTTGCCTACATACAGTCAAAGGCCATTTATTGACGGATCTAAAAATGCAACGTGCATAATCGTAGTCAATTGAAAGATATATTATATTGGCAGTTAAAGACATCAACTCTTGGTGTGGATTTAGGGTAGCAAAGTCACGAAATGTTCAGGACTGTAGGTTCTGAATATTTCTTGACTTCGACGCAAACGGTTTATATTTAGATTTTAAGGTATTTCAAATAATATTTATTATTAATAATAGTTTCTCACCACTGGAGGCGTTTTCGGAGGCGAACAGCGGGGCGGCGTTGTAATCTGCAACAATATAAAAGTAATTTATTATATTAATTTAATTTAATTAGTGATATACTTTCACTAACTTTCATACAGATTTGGGACGAGACTTAAACAATTCCAAATTATAATGTTTACGTGTATAACACTAAATTTCTTTATTCAAACACTTATTAAGAAACACTTTCGAAACGTTTAGCGCCATTGTTTTGATATGGTGTTCATGATTTTTAAAATTTTAACATAATAGCCGGGGCCGTGGGGACCGGGTCACGAGTAATGTGAAGAACTTTGAAAGGGTTATCAAGAGTACCGATGATCACATAACTGACAGCTTCCATCGTCAATGAATCAGTTATTAATCCAAAGAGGTAATGTTGATAGTGTCTTATGCAATATGATTGTCTCGCTTCAATTAAATCGAGGAGGTTTAACATTTTGTTATAGGTTTATTTGTAATTATTTTATTTATTATATAATTTGTTACTTATTTTGTTATTTCCTAAATCGGACATATAGTTTGAGGTTATAATTTTTCGACAATTATCAACTAATTATCAAAAGAGAATATAAAGACAGTTGAAATATAAGTAAGTTATTCATGTTTGAAAACACCACTCTTTCTATTAATTAATGGTACAAAAATAACAGAGAATCGTGTTTCATCAGTATAAAAATTAGCACAGAGATCTATTATAATCTGTTATAGCAAATAGGCTACTATTTATCCCGAAGTTTCAGTGATAACAAAATCTAACTCTAGTGTAAAGCTTGTAGGTAGAAAAATATAAACAATGTCAATGACTTTACAATAATCATTAATATCTGGTTAAACGAGCTTTGATCTTGGCTTTGAAAATCAAACGTTTTATAAAAAAATAACCTAGCTAGATATGTCAATCGCCCCCGAAACCCCATGTGTACAAAACATTATGAAAATCGTTGAAGCCGTTGCTCGTTTAAAAGTATTTGATTTGCATAACCATATCCAAAAAAATAATACCATAACGATTTCCTTTCTCAATGCAATAAATTAATAATAACAAGCACTATATCCATAAAATTAAACGCCGTAGTAGTGAATGATGTCAATGATGGTCTATGAAATATACGCGAAGGCCACGGGGTAAACGACACTTTCTTACGCAACGCACCGTCAGTGATTACACCACTGTGCTTTGACCCCGATCATTGGAGCTAGCGTATAAATATAGAGCTCAAACACACTGGTGATGACGATTGACGATATTTTGATATCATTTAATTAATTTGCGACTAGCATTCCTACTTTCGTCTCTTTCACAAATTGTGTAGAAACATAAATATTCTATTACCTACATTAAGAAAATTACTATAATGAATAACCCATTAAAATGCTAAAAATAGTCGCCTACTTTGTTCGCTAGCATTTAAGTATTAATTATTTAAATTTTTGATTTAGAATTATCGTTATTGAAGGATTATTTTATGAAAGATAAATAAGTCATTATATAACGACAATTTTTATTTCTACACAGAAGACGAGATAACAAAAATTGTAAATTAAATAATACAAAATGTAACATTAATTGTGAAAAGACCAACTGTTAAGTTTCTTATCAGCTTTACTTAGGCAGGATCTGCCTTCCGGACCGATGATAGAGTCACTATCTACTGACATACTTGACGCTTCAAAAGTGCTTGTAAAACAGCCTACTTGATATAAATGATCTTATTTTTTAAAGTCGATATTTATATACATACATCGTCCAATATGTATATTAGATATATTAGATTGAGGGCCTTATACTTACGATTATTATATTCGTGTTTAAAATCGTTTACTAATTCGTAATTCGAATTATTGCATCGATGTATTGACATACTGATCGAGTATTCTATTGGATAGCGAGCAGCCATATTGCATACATCTACAGCATGCAAATGAACGTTCGTACATAGTATATTATTATGTTTCGCATGTGAGTGTAAGTGTTGACAGGTCTGTTTATACTACACATGCATAGATGTTTGCATGTGTGCGCGTGGGTTCGCGACCTCGTTTTGTTCTCTTCAACTCGTGTTTTCGTTAAAAAAAATTATAAATCATATTTTTATATAAAATTACTACTTCGTTCGTTTGTAATTAACGATTTCTGAATAGTTTTTTCCCTAAGTCCGATCCCAATGAAAATAAGTTCATAGAAATGTTTTTAATAATTTAGGCCTAATCAACTTCTGCAAATTGTTGAAAAGTCTATTACCTAATTTTGAAAATATTTTTGATATCTGGGTTATAAGTAGGCCATAGTCGCTCTAAAATATATAGTAAAAGTTATGTAATCCGAATGAAAGCGAAATTCACACAAATGAAGTCATTTCCGACGAGGTACTTCTTTCCACTTGTAGTTAGGTATCAAAATATATAAACTCGTAATCATACTCATTTAAATTAATAAAGTTTTGTCTGTATAAAACATTAAGGGGGTCGTGAGAATTTTTCATCCTGTAAAGGGGTCGCGTATACCAAAAGATTGGAAAATACTGGTTTAAACCAAACACGTCTTAAAATTGTCGGTATTAAAAGCCAATAATACAATGTCTGACATTGTAACATTGGTTTTAGGTCAGAGTTGGTTTATAATAGGATTGTTTGAATTGATATTATATTCGATAGTGTTTAATACATATTTAGGTACCAAAATTACTTGGTAGCGTGCCAGTTTTCCATCTGCTACTAATTTATCCATACGTAGGTAGATCCAGTAGTCGTTTATTTTTTTCAAAAGTGTTGTTACAAGATTTTTGAATTCTTAATTCATCATCGTATATATAACATAGATCTAAACTCCCCTTCCGCACGCGCGCCCCCGCCTTGGTGACGCTCACTTCGCAACGCAGAAATAGTAATATTTTAACGCCAAACTTCAAAACCGTCCTTTTTTATCTTAGATCTTATTATCACTGACCATCAGATGTGATTGCAATCAAGGTCTAATTTGTAATGGATAAAAAAAATAAAGACTGTATGTATATTAGCTAGATTTTGCCGCTAAATATAGGTTTTAGAAGAAGCTTAGAGTCACTGAGCGGACTATTCATTACAAACAAACAAAGTTTTCCTCTTTATAATATTAGTATAGATTATAATATTAGTATAGATAATGTTTAATACATATTTAGGTACCAAAATTATTTGGTAGCGTGCCAGTTTTCCATCTGCTACTAATTTATCCATACGTAGGTAGATCCAGTAGTGGTTTTTTTTTCAAAAGTGTTGTAACAAGATTTATGGCAAGACAATTAAGAGAACCGCATAGAAGCAAAGGAGATGGTCCAAAATAGTATGGAGCACAAAATAGTATGGTACATAAGTTGAAAAAAACTACATATATTAATAATTTAATTTTGATTAGCCAAATCTCCGAATTCACTTTTATTTGGGCGAAATATTATTTATTCTCTCCAAAACAATGCAACACTTTACGTATAATCATGGCAGATCTTAGATAAGTTATATTATCTATGGTAGACATTCTGCAGGTGGCGGATTGATGTTGTTTTGACTTTAGCTGTCAGTGTTTATTGACGTATGGTAGATACCAAACCGTTTTTGAGAGTTATGTATAGCCTGAAGCCAAGACTTGAAAACAGTACCTCATAATCGAAATCGCACAGGCTTCAATCACTGGACCAACAAGTCTAAGTACGCTACATTGGCTAGCTAATAAATGCAGTTGTTATTTTTAAACATCGTTGGTGGTTTACAAGTCCCCTCCATGGGGAAAAGAATCAAATCAAAATTTCAGGCGCGTGACTCAAGTTAGCTCACAGTTGTTTATAGTTCCTGACCTAAAGCAATATATGCGTCTCGTTTTCCCCACTGACCGGCCGCCGTTTTTAATCCGCCACCCTGAAATAGTCATTGTGTATAGGAAAGTTTACCTTATTTACAATGTATTAAAGTTTACAGTCGTTTGCGTGTGTAGGGCTGCACATACGGATTGTTTACAGTTTATGTATGCGCAAATGTGCAAAATGACGCACGCGCAATTCTCTTATGGTAAGGTTTCCCTTGGTACACAGGAAAGTAAGGGTTGTCGTATACGTTTAGGAATAAAATATAATCATCCGTCTAATATCATAAATGACAGCTTGTTTAGATAATTGGATGTGTGTTAACTCGCACGAAAACAGCTGAACATGATTTTTTTTATAGAAATTCGACTATTTCAACTTTATTATAATATTTTTACAACTAAACCAAATTTTTTTTTTATTTTTTTTTTTATTTAATGATCGTAAAACTGGTTACAATCATAAAACATTACACCTTGTTAAAATATAATCAAAGACATACACTTAACTGTAACCTACTCGATACGACCACAGCATGATTACAATAATTTACGACAACACTACGAAATGTAACTTAAAATTTACAATAAAAACATAAAATAAATAAGATTCATTTTAATAATAAATAGAAGTATAGAACGTAATGTAAGCTCTGATACAGAAAAGCCTGTACCTGTGACGACAAAAAGGTAGTGGGAAGTGGCTGGATGAAAAAGGCAGAGGATCGTAGCTGGTGGCGCACTCTCGGAAAGATCTATGTCCAGCAGTGGACTAATACAGGTTGATGATGATGATGAAAGCCTGTGCCTGTATTTCTAGCATAACTATTGCAAATAAAAGTCTATCCTTCCAACTAGGTGGTCTAGGAGAGATTACTTTCTGGTGATGTGTCGTGGTCATTTTGAACCGACGAAAAAAACGGAGGAGGTTCGCAATTCGACACGAATATATTTTTTTTTATGTATGACCACGCATAACTTTTTACAGAGTTGTCCGACTTTGATAATTCTTTTTTTATCAGAAAGGGCATACATCCAAGGTGGTCCTATTGTCATCATGTTAGGATCTGATGATGATATCCTTGGGAAATTGAAAGAACTTCAAATTTTGGAGGCACGCTTACAGCGATTTTGGTTTTTGTCTTTGTATCGGTAGCTTTTTGGCTACTAGTGCCGTATAACATACTATGACAGTATAGTACGAGTACGTTAAATGTTACGAGTTACGTGGCGATAAATCACTAAAAAGTAAGAAATAAAAATTTTTAACAAAAAATAGAACCGACTCAAAACGCACTAAAAAGTAAAAAATAACTGTGTCATTTATTTGCTTTAATTTACTTAAGCATATCTAGGCGTCGGTGCTAGCCAAGGTTTCTACTTTAAGGACGTCACCTAGAACCCACAAACTGCTTTACTACGTAAAATAAATGTTCCTTAAACTTGGCTTGCACCGACTTCATAGATATGCTTAAGTAAATAAAAGCAACTAAATGACACAGTTATTTTTTACTTTTCAGTGCGTTTTGAGTCGGTTCTATTTTTTGTTAAAAATTTATATATTTTTTACATATACACGTACATAACATCACGCCTCGTTCCCATGGGTGAAGACAGAAACTACATCCCTCCATTTAACACGGTCCTTGCATACTTCTTTAGCTTCTGCCAGCCTCATTAATCCTTTTATACAAGTTCGTCGGTTTAGGGTACTCTTGACCCGGCCATTCTTTAAAATGTCCTGAAATTGGTCCAAGAACATTAGCCTAGGCCTTTCCCTTCCAACATTTCCATTCACCTGCGCCTCTTTTGTTAATCTTCATTTATGTGGTATGTAATAAAAAGGCTTTACACAATGTAAATTAAAACCGTACGTCTAGCCTTTCAACCATTGCCTGGCAGACAAGTTTCAAGTCCATTTCTTTGTAGCATTTTCAAGTTAATCTTATGCGGTGCACATCAAAAAGGTTTTACATAAATAATGTGTATATCTTTCTGTTCTAACTGTGAAACGCTTTCACAAAACGATTTAACTAACGAGCGACCTTCGTAATCCTCTTAATTTAGATTTAATGTGGTTTTGCGTTAATCCCCACAAATGCCTTATAACTAATGTGATTTAGATCTGAAGCCTGGCTCTACTACACAAATAGATACAAAGGACTATAGTTGTATGTAAATAATCGCTAACGTCCGGTTGACTGCGGCGTTCGCAAATAAATTACTTGCTATTGCAATAATTGGTTAAAGTTTAGTTATTGAACTAGTGTTGGTTATTTCAACACCGCCACAAGTAGGGATAGGTGGAACCGAATGAAAAAATATGATGTGTGAATTTCATATATATTTTTTTAAAGTGATGCAATTTCTATGTGATTTAAGATCTCTATTTTCTTAAAAGAATAACAATAATTTCACTTATATGAGAAAAACTATATTAATTAATCTAAGTAAACTATTTAACTAAGTGTACAATACAAATTACCTACCTACTATAATTTGTTTTAATCTTAATTTGAGTAAAATATGGTTTATTTTAGTTATCCATCAGTTTATTCGATGGTATTTCGCAATAGAGAACAGTATATTAGTCTATCTTAGACGAAGTTGTTAAATATTCCAGTATCTAATCAACGAGCTGTTCTCGTAGGTTCTTGTAGGTCTTCGAAGACCTCCATGGCGCACGATTTATAAGACGGAGGTCCTGGGTTCGATTCCCGGCGGGGCAGATTGTGATTTTTCTTAATTTGTCTTGGTCTGGCTGGTGGGAGGCTTTTCGCCATGGCTAGTTACCACCCTACCGATAAAGACGTACCGCCAAGAGATTTAGCGTTCCGGTACAATGTCGTGTAGAAACCGAAAGGGATGTGGGTTTCATCCTACTCCTAACAAGTTAGCCCGCTTCCATCTTAGATTGCATCATCACTTAACATCAGGTGTGATAGCAGTCAAGGGCCAACTTGTAGTCAATAAAAAAAAGGTATAGTATCGAAAACGGTTGTTGAATGCAGGGGATTTCGGGGACGTTTAATCGATCAAGCTTCATTTTAGAAAACGTACATTACATAAAATACCGAGCAAAGATCGGTGAACCAAGTACTAGGATGTAATTGTAGAAAATAAGATTACGAAGTTCAGATTAATAACTATTGCATAGTAATAGCAACGCAAGGACTACTTGGTTATCTACAAATAATGTTATTCATTGTATACGCGTAGACTGTAGTTATACAAATAAAATCGACACAATACAAGTACAGTACAAAGTTAAACAAGCGACCTCGAGGCAACCCTGGATGCGGCGGGGGTGGGCGAGGGAGGCGCGAGGGGGGACGATTCCTGACCACGCACAACTAGGTGCTTCGCTTCCCGACGGCCTATATTTAGCGATGCATTTCACTGTACTTGGAAATTGGACGCCATGTTTCCCCCGCTAGGATATAGCTACTAGCAAGGGCGTGCGCCGTGCGGGTTATACGTATAGTGCTGGAACTATAGAGTGCAGACGTCGAGTGTACAGGTAGACTGAGTGCTAGCTTTATTTTATTATTATACGTTCTTTTCTTACCGTTTTATGTCACTATATTTTGAAATATGATACAGTTAGTAGTGTGTATAAGGTGTTAATATCATGGAGCGCAAACAAGGCACTATTTTTTTAATTCAGACTGTAGAGTTTGTTATCAATGAGGCTCAACTCCATTTTTAACCGCCGAAAAAAAAATGGAGGAGGTTCTCAATTCGACACGAATATATATATTTTTTTTATAGTACGAGTACGTTAAGTGGCAATAAATCACTAAAAGGTAAGAAATAAAAATTTTTAACAAAAAATAGAACCGACTCAAAACGCAGCAAAAAGTAAAAAATAACTGTGTCATTTAGTTGCTTTAATTTATTTAAGCATATCTAGGAGGAGGAGATGAGAGAGAGGAATATTAATAACTTTACCTACTTTATAACATTACCTAGAACCCACAAACCGTTTAATACGTTAAATAAATCTTCCTTAAACTTGCTGGCATAGTTATGCTTAAATAAATTAAAGCAACTAAATGACACAGTTATTTTTTACTTTTTAGTGCGTTTTGAGTCGGTTCTATTTTTTGGTAAAAATTTCTATTCCGTTATATCTTCCTCTTCTTTTTAATGTTTGACTTTTGACTTTGACTTAAACACTTGAAAACTAGATCCAATTTCCTGGTTATGAGATAGCTCAAGCTATAAGGAGTTAAGCCTCGTTGGTAACTAACTCTACAATCTAAATTCTATAATTTCAGCTCTATTATACATTTATGTACTCATATAAATCACAAACTCTTAATAATAACGATATCCTATAGGAAAAAAGGCGCTTACTATAAAAAATTACATTAATATCTAAATTAGGTGAATATTTTATAATTTTAACGACCTCCGTGGCGCAGTGGTATGCGCGGTGGTTCGATTCCCGGCGGGGCAGATTGAGATTTTTCTTAATTTGTCTTGGTCTGGCTGGTGGAAGGCTTTTGCCGTGGTTAGTTACCACCCTACCGACAAAGACGTATCTTCAAGCGATTTAGCGTTCCGGTACGATGTCGTGTAGAAACCGAAAGGGGTGTGGATTTTCGTCCCACTCTTAACAAGTTAACCCGCTTCCATCTTAGACGGCATCATCACTTAATATCAGGTGTGATAGCAGTCAAGGGCCAACGTGTAGTCGATAAAAAAAATATATTAGATGAGTGTAGACTGAACATCAGAATTATTTTCCTATTAATAATTCTCTTTTAGTCTTTGTACTGTTTTACTTTGTAAAACTAAACGCTTTTCCGCGCTAGGATATGAGTAACTACTGTAATATACAGAACGTAATTGTGAAGTGCTGAAATTAGAGTGCAGACTGCACCCTACTTTGAGCAATATATGTAGCTCATTTATCGTTGCTTCTCCTATTGTTTTTGTACTGTTTCATTTCACTGTTCTTAAAAATTGGATGCTTTGTTATATTCGTTATGTATTACTTACCTTCGAGTGAATTCAGGTCAGGTTTTAATTTGGATTTATTTACATTTGTACATTTAACTTCGCTTCGACTTGTAGAGTTAACATCCCTTGAAGATGCTGCGGTTTCGAAGTGAAGCGTGACAAAATGAAAAATAAAAATGACATTCCAGTGTACTTAAACAAAAAATGGCCAAACAATTTCCATATCTATTTATTATTTTCTGACACAAATATGAAAAATAGAAAGTTTTGACAAATAGACTGTAGATTTTTCGTTGCATCGGGGTGATATTTTGATTTTTCATTTTTTATTTTGTACCAAAAAATTTAACTACAAAACTAAACAAAATGTAAATTGGACAAGGAAACACTCTCTCTTCTTGTCTGTTTTAGCGCAAAATAAATTAATTATTAAATATTCATTCGTAAATTATTTTTTTAAATTAAACTTCTTTTATTGAAAGGAAAGCACAATAATTTCGCTCCGCGCATCAAGATTTACTATTGTTTTATGTTATATTATTGAGTATCAAATATGTTTATCAGAAGTAAAAACATTAAGTATAGTTTTTTTTATCAATTACAAGTTTGACTGCTATCTGATGTTAAGTGATGATGCAATTCGTAACGAATTTTGTAGTGAGCTTACTTGTTAAAAGGAGTAGGCCACGGCTAATGTTAGGGAGGGCAATAAGTTAATGCTGCGAGTTAGCCAGGACCAAGACAAATCAAGAAAAATCTCATCTGCCCCGCCGGGAATCGAACCCAGGACCTTCATCTTATGAATCCACCGCGCATACCACTGCGCCACGGAGGTCGTCAACAATAGTAATTTACGAATTCTACTAAGATCATTATAGACGAAAGCGTCAGATCGTGAGACTGATTCGCACTTGGTTTTTATGAAGTCGGCATAAAAAAGTTAACTCTGGATCGCGTTTCATGGCTGTTTCTCGGAAATAAAGTGACATTAAAAAGGCAAATCTTGCAAACACTCCATTCAATACACAAGGCTGTATTTTTTATTGCCAGTTGTCAAGACAAATAACAATTGCACGTCTAGAGTCCATACTTCACTACATATTACTAAACTTCCGCCGCGTCTGTTTGTTTGTTCTTTTTTTTTTTAATGACTACAAGTTGGCCCTTGACTGCTATCACACCTGATGTTAAGTGATTATGCAATCTAAGATGGATGCGGGCTAACTTGTTAGGAGTAGAATGAAAATCCACACTCCTATCGGTTTCTACACGACATCGTACCGGAACGCTAAATCGCTTGGCGGTACGTCTTTGTCGGCAGGGTGGTAATTAGCCACGGCGAAAGCCTCCCACCAGCCAGACCAAGACAAATTAAGAAAAATCTCAATCAGCCCCGCCGGGAATCGAACCCAGGACCTCCGTCTTACAAATCCACCGCGCATACCACTGCGCCACGGAGGTCGTCGTTCGCAGTGAATAAAAATTACTGAACTGATTTTCGTGTGGCTTATATCAATAGATAGAGAGGAGTCATGAGGAAAGTTTTAGTGAACAATTTGTCAAGGTTTTGTAGAAAGTGGATACAATATGATGATAATTGTTAAGAATGTCGGAAAAACTAAGACTATCGCTTAGGAGTTTTTATCAAAAATACAGCCTAATCCCTTTGAGGTATTACAAAACTATGTTTGGGAGGATTATTTCTCTTAATTAGAACTACAAAAAATCCGCTATGTTATAATTATTATTTCAAAAATATTCCCCGATAATATTCTTTTTTGTGTGATGGTTGATTGTTTGAAGGTTGTATCCAATACAATGATTTCTCACGGACGAAATCACGGGCGTCCGCTAGTTGCGAAATAATGACCAGTTTCAAGGAGCCACGGATGCTTACTTGTTATTAAGTTGTGTACAACTTTAGCATGTTATTGTGTAGGGCGACGGCATTGAACCGTGTGAATAGACGCCACTCCCATTTCCCTTTGTCAAGGTAGCAATGCACATCGTTCACGCTATAGTAAGGAGTCATTATAAGTAGCAATGTGCAAATTAACAGACTACTTGAACACGAATTGTTCTGACTTGAACTTGTTTATAGTTATACTCTAAAATAAAAGTAAAATGTCTTCGAACTTATCAACAGCCCCCGTGGCGCAGTGGTACGCGCGGTGTATTTATACGACGGAGGTCGTGGGTCAGGGCCAATTGAGATGAATTGGTTCAGGTCTAGCTGGTGGGAGGCTTCGGCCGTGGCTCGTTACCACCCTACCGACTAAGACGTAACGCCAAGCAATTTAGTGATCCGGTACTATGTCCAGTAGAGCCGGAAGGAGTGTGGTTATTATTCAACTCCTACTAAGTTATCCCGCTTCCATCTTTGATTTTGTCATCACTTACGATCAGGTGTGAAAAAAACAATATTTTTGTAGTAATTCAGTTAAAGGCCGACATTATAGTGATCGACAGAGAAACTCTTCACACGGCGTAAAAGGAAAAACGTCATACAAAGTTCAGAACCGTTATAACTAAAGTGATGTTAAAATTCATTTATTACACTCTCAGTACACCAAGAACCAAAGTCCCATGTGTCTAAAATTAAACAAGCGACCATGCCCTTCAGAACAGAACATAGCAATGCTACATTGTAGCAGAATAAGCATAGTTAATTCCTTGATGCGTTGTTAAAAATGCTATTTTTTATAATATGGTCCATTTTATATTACATAATGGACCCATTTATAAGGACCCATTGTAGGACTTCCTTATCTTTAATTGTCGGACGAAATTTTGAGCTTACCACGCTACAATACGAGTTTACGGGCTTATCCTGATAATATGCTTCAGTAATAATCACTATTAGATGTTTATGGTATGTGACTGACGGCTCTACTCTCTCTCCGACTCACAGGGGCTTCTTACACTTATCACTTATCTTATCTTATCACACCAACTTCTTAGCTGCTAACTCCCAAACTTTGACAACAACTTTTAGAAGATATAAAATCCATTAGATACTTATTGTAGCCTACTTACTGTAACAGAATAACCACTGGAGCGACACAGCTGGTTCTTACACAAGTACACACAACACATCACAAATAGCTACACAAACATGGTATACAAATAGAGCGGACAACAAGAGCACAAACACGGCATCGAAGACAGTAAGAAAGCCATAACGCACGAGTACATTGCGCACGAGACATGGAATGGGTTCATATATCCATTGGAAGGCATCTACTATTTGTTCCCAGAGCCAGCTTTTGTGGTTTGAGAGCGATCGCGTTGCGTGTGTGGGCGTAACCGCAAGCCTCTCCCGACCCTAGATTTCCGGACTTGGTACTATTAGGCGGGTGATACACACCTGCAATGAAAAAACATAGAACTATTATAAAGATTACGAAAGTTTGTGAGTGTGTATGTTTGTTATCGTCTCCCATAAAGCGCAGAGTTGGTCGACCCTCCACTAGGTGGACTGACAACATTAAACGGGTTGCAGGAAGCCACAGGATCGTTGTTTGGAAGTCCTTAAAAAGGCCTCCCTAAGGAAGTCCCTAAATGTCCAGCAGTGGACGTCTACCGGCTGTTAATGACGACGACGACGACGATGATGATGATGATGATGATGATGATGATGATGATGATGATGATGATGATGATGATAATGATGTTTGTCACTTCTTTAAGACTAAACGGCTGGGGCGAATTTAATAAAATTTGGTGTGGAATTAGCTGACACCATGGATAAACACATAGGCCATATTTTATCCCAAAATTCCCATAGGAATGAGAACTACGCGGGTAAAACCGCAGGCGACGTCCAATAAAAGCTATCGCAAAAATGCAAGCTAACTACACTTATTGGGCGTCAAAATATTTAATGCTACGCTGTCTAACAAACTGATACTTCTCCGGTGACCAATAATCGGATGTTTATTTGGCCTAAGGGATAAGCCTTTACCTGTTTAGGCATTGGCAAAGGCCGTCCGCAATAGGACATAGGTGGCTCTATTGGATTTCACAAAACATTTTGGCTGGTAGTTCTATCTGCGTAGCCTCCGACCGGGATGCATAAATGCATTTCCCAGGGAAAAAAGGTTAAGCCTTGTCATTCAAAGGGGAAATTGACCTATGAGTGGACAATTAGATGGCGTAGGTATATTATGTTTTTGTAAATATTTTCTTTTATTTTTTTGTACAGTGTTATCTTGTACCCAAAAAGTATAAGTTCTCTTAGTTAGCTTACAACCAAGTATATTCCGCACCAAGCAACAAGTCTGGTAATTTTTGGCCTAAAAGTTTCTTTCTTTCTCACTGAAAACGTTTTAATGCTATTTCATGAAGATCGGTGGGGTATTAATAGCGTAAATGCATAAAATCCAAAACAATTTTTAGTTTATAATATTTTGAATATTATGTATTGTTATATACAGAAATGCAAAAAAACAGAGGAACTCATAATTCGTCACATGTATTTTTATGAAAGATATGCTTCTACTTGGCTACAATCACGTCTGATGGAAAGCAGTGAGGAGGTCTCGGTTGGAACCCGCTTACCTGGCAGATGTCTATTCACTCTTGCCGTCACTTGCTCGTATGTGTATCACGGCCTTAACTCTGAAAGTATTTCGTTCTTCCATTTGTTACATACGAGAATGAGTACTGCGCGGTTGCGTAATGCTTATTGTAGTAATTACAGGTGGAATTACATTCCTTGGATGGAAATCTTTGTATAATATCGTGCTGTTATGGTTTTTATTGATAAAACAAAATATACAGAATTGTGTACATATCTGTTTAATGTTTAGTTTGGAATTCAGGGTAGTAGTTAATAAATTCACTTTTTGTATTATAAACATTCTGATTTGAATATTATAATTCTGAGTTTTTCATTCTCTCATAAAATGTTTAGTACATTCTAGACCCAGAGTCGGGAAGTGGTGGAGTTACAGCCCCGTGCCTCGGAGAGCACGTTAAGCCATCGGTCCAGGTCACTGTCATCAACATCTGATAGTCATCGTTAATAAATGAAACATTATCACCCTAAGCCCGTCAATCCACATTGGAGCAGCGTGGTGGGTGTACACTCCATATCCCCTGACCTATAAGGATTGAGGCCAGGCCCTGTAGAGGGCCGCTAATAATGATGATGAAAATGATCAGCTTATTAAAGGCCCATTACAGAATTATTCAGTAACCCGACCCAGGAATCGAACCCAGGACCTCGTGATCGAAGCCAGATAGGCTAACCACTAGACCAACGAGGCAGGCATTAAGCTTATAATGATGAAATAAAATATTGTTATGATTTTTATTTCGATAACTAAAATATTTTTACTGACTGCATCGTGCTAACCGCAAGAAAATCAGCATTACGGCAATAGTCTATATTTTATTCTAACATCACATTCATCAAAATCGTTATGATTTAGCCGTAAATAATATTAGCATGTATTGGCGATCAAGTTGATTTAGGTTGAGTGTAGTACATGAATACAATGTAGCTGCAGTATTAATAAATGCTACCACATGTTGTTCATCTTCCAATTGTTTACAAGTGCAGATGTGCGCATCCGCTTCACGGAACGCATCAAAGAGCAAGCGCGATCGGAATTAATATATGAAGTGAAAGCATCATATTTTCCGTCTACAAGTTTCACTTGAAGTTGCCTATGAAAGAGAAATCGAGCGCGCGTTGCATTGAAAAACGGAGAAAAAGTCGTCGGAAAAAGTGCAAAAACGCGCCGTGGCCGTCCTACAGCAACATAAATCGATAATAGGAAGCCCTCCGACTAGTTCAGCAGTGCGTGCGAGCGACCTAATACACCCACTATGAGTCGCTCGTAATGCGGGCTAAATATACAGGCCCGGCGCGTCCCTGCAGTGCATCGCCAACGGAACTTATGTCGCAACTACAACGTCCACAATTGCTTGTTCAGAGAAAATAACCGGTTTCACTGTCGCTTCGGTACAGATGTAGCACTTGAGTCGGCGGGTTAGAGTTTAGTTTGGCTTGCGCGGTGGGAGGAAGAAGGCCGTTTTCCAGCACACCCGTCGCGGTAATAACACAGCTAGGTGCATTCTCGCTGCAATTTCGCTCTCGGTCGGGCTGTGTGTTTGTAGCGCTGAAGATCAGGGCTAACGATCGGCGCGGCCGTCTCGCTCGCACGCGCCTCCCCCGCGCCTTCCCCGCGCCTCCTCGCTCCTGTCTAGGGTTGCCAGTATTTTTCATACTAGACTATAATAATATCTTATTATTATTATAAAAACTATACTTAGTAAAAAGTAAAATGGTATTTTTAGAAAAACGCAGAAAAAGACAAAAATATATCATTAATTATTTATTTTTATCAAGACTTTATTCATTTGTACTCTTGTATTTATTCTCTCCGCGACACTGCGTGTAACACTACAAACTTTCCCACTCCAAAATTTTTTATGAAATAAAAAAGTTCAGTATTTCATAACCTGACCTTGGACTTATAGGCAGGACAACGAGATAGATCTTTGCTACAGTGGCGACGATCCAATCAGACAGTACAATAAGGAAAACTACCGTACAATACAATAATATAATAGGGTTGACAACCCTACTACCGAGTCTAGCAAAAGAAATGCAACAACTTTATCTGACAGCGACGCGACGCCGAGAGGCTTTTGTGCGTTTTCTATGTTTATGATTATACGGGAACACGGATAAGGGCCCCTTTGAACGCGTCGCTGGCTACATAATCCCGCGACAGTTTTGTTCTTGTACACTTTGTTTATTGATCGCGTTGCGTACAATGCGTGCGATGATATCGGCACAGCGGTCTGTTGCCGCGTTGCAATGTCCCAGCCTTTCATACAAATTGCTACATTACCTACAGCGTCATTTTACTAGCTTTTAGATGTTATAGGCTGTGCTAAGAAAATAAAAAAATATCTTATGGTATAAATGAGGAAAAATAATTTATTCCCACTTTACATTGTAGAAGAGTACCCTAAATTTTTTTTGCAAAATATACTTTTTGAACTAAATCGCGGACAGACAGGCATACGGACAGACACACAGATAGACAGATAGACAGAGGATGGACATGGTGACAGTAAATTAGACGAAAGTACTGAATGAATTCAAATGAAACTTGGCACGATTAGAGTTCATACTACGAGGAAGGAGATATGATACTGTGTATTTCGAAAATCAGTACCGTTTCCTTAAGGGAAGGGTAAAAAGTCCACGCGGACGAAGGCGCGGGCGTCCAGTAGTCTTTCTATAATGAAAATGGTTTAAGAACTTTGATTGGGTAGTTTCAAATCACAAAAATCGTACTGTTTCGAAGTCTGTATTGAAACTTAAATTTCGTTAAACCTTATTCTTATTTTTTTCTCAAGGGAAATTCCGGATGAATTCATCTTCACCCAAACGTTTACAAGCTCTACAGTAATTGTTTTCAATTTTTGCAATAAATTCTAAGTACACAAAGCGAAGTTTCATCAAAATTCGTTATTAAATTCCTTAAGATCTGTTTGCGTCCAATAACGAAGAATTCTATTGAACAACAACGGAATTCTCGAGCTCGTCGAGAAATATTGTAAATTTTATCTCGGCCAATTGTCAACACGATTATTGAAGCGCGATAACTGTGAGACGAGCTACTCATTCGAGTAGAAGCTTTAGGATTGTTGTCGTCTTTATAACTGCCTATCATAAATATTAACAGAATTGAATATATACAGATTGATCCTATCATCTTGGAGAAGAAAAAAGGGCTCATTTTTGTTGTGAAAACAAAAAGTGAAATATATTTGCTCACGGTCTATTTGTTGCAAGGTTTTCTTATACCATCAATTAATCATCTATTATAATTACTGAAGAAGCAAAAATCGTCTGACCAGTGCATATTACATCCACGTATTACAGATGTAGGTAGGTGTATACGATAGACAATAATTGTTTAAATTTGCCTTTTTTTTCTTGGGGGAGGAAAATAAAATAAATAAATAATATTGTAAAAATAGTAAAAAATATCTAAATAATTGTTTTTATAACAACGTCAAAGTACACAGAGCGTTTTTGGTTCAAAATTTGTTATTAAATTCCTTAAGATTTGTTTGCGTCCAATTATGAAGAATTCTATTTAAAAGCAACGGAATTCTCCGTCTCGAAACATTGTAAATTTTATCTCATTTTAAGTTGTTGTTTAATTAAAACAACTATTCATAGATGTGTAGGAACGCTCACCTCAAAATAAACAACAAACAGATCTCAGTGTATCTTCAAGCAGACATGTTGTTCGTACATGTATTATTGAATTGTTAGTACAGTTGTTTACACGACTTAAGCTTGAACTTGTTGTTATTTGCTTATTAAGTTTATCTAATATAATTTCTGCTTGGCAAATGAAAATGTTATTCGTCTATTTTTATTCTATTTCGGGTATTCTATCAAGTTTTTTTTAACAATGACGTCTGATAAAAGCAAAGATGAGATCTACCGCTTTATGATGAACTGTTTGTCTAATGGAAGACAAATTATATTTTAATTGAAACAAATTAAAAGTTTTATTGATATAACATTGTATTTATTAATTGATAACTCTTAGTAGAAACTGTGGGCACCTTAGTCGTGCTATATAAACTATTTATTTATAAACAAAATATTGTACAGAACAATTTGACATGTTTAATTTATTTCACTTTTTTTAACTTTCAAAAAGTTAATCACAAGAAGAAAGAATGTAAGAAACTAATTTTATTAATTTCGAATCCTAAATCGTGATGTTAAAGTTGAACACAAAAAGAGGGGGCCGAATTATTTAATTTAGCGGTCACATAACGTCGGCGTAACGGTACTCGTACTATATTTACTTTGGGCACGTGTTCGGAGCTGAATGGGCCCGCCCTTGACCCCGGTACGCACCGCCCGCCCAAACGCCGGCCGCGCCTCTGCCGCAGCCATTCCCCGCGCCGCTTCCGCCGAACACCCCGAATCAATAACCAGGATCTACACACGTGCCAATTTCTAATACACTACAGCAGACTGGTTCTAACTAAACATATAATTTGGTAACTACACGGAATTCATAATGATACTAGTAACCAGTACATTATACTACCAATGTACCTATCTGTATGATTTCTATTTGGAATTAGGCAAATAGTTATTGTCTTATAAGATAATGCTGAGCTTCTATCGGTCTTCTCAGTACGAAAGCTTAATCGAAACTTTTTCTTTCGATACCAGTGGTAGAGTAATAAGCATTTAAGTTGGCGTTAATGTCAGACGTACTTGTTTAATAAGCATACTAGTTGAAAACGAATTTAAATATGAATTGTCGATATTGCGATACAATAATAATACTACTCGTATCAGCCTGGAATTGCAGAAGTGCAGCTTATCACGTCTTTTGTCAAGGTACGCAAACCATACGAAAGTACATTTTTGCTTTTCGGACACAAGAATGACATTTCAAGTTGTCATTTTAGTTTCCGTAAAGAAAAAATAGATGTGAAAATTGTAGATCCATTTTTTCTTAACGTACACAATAATGACGTTTCTTAACGATAAACGAGTTGTCATTTTTGTCAAAAATAGACTGTACAGGCACTTAAGGAGTGTACATAATGTTTGATGCCTGGTTTAATCCGCAGCCAATCTGCTGTTTTAAAGATAAATAATTGATTATCTTGGTTAACTAAACTTAGAAGTTCTAAATGTATAATAGGATTGTTATTTTAGCTTAGGCTTATGGACTCACCCCTGAATTTTATACGAGGTCCAAAGTTTACTAAAATGGGACACTGATTTTCTTATGTCAGGCCAATTGAGTTTCTATTATTATTTAACTAAATACAGTTACGGGTTTGTTGGCAAGTCTATTATGCTTTTACAAAGTTTGGTTTCCTCACTTCTACCAACTATTTCAATGATTTCCCAGAAATCTATTCTTAATTCGACGAAATAGGGGAACCGGTTTTAGGAGCTCTTCTCTAGTGAGCTCTAATTGGTGGTTTTATACACTTGTTGACAGAGTTATCTTGGAGAGTTCCTGTTAGATACTGGGTTCGGATCGTTGTGTACAGTTTCATGCAACTTTTTTTATTTTTTTTTTATTTTTTTTTAATTGATTACAAGTTGGCCCTTGACTGCTATCACACCTGATGTTAAGTGATGATGCAGTGTAAGATGGAAGCGGGCTAACTTGTTCGGAGTGGGACGAAAATCCACACCCCTTGGGTTACTACACAACATCGTACCGGAACGCTAAATCGCTTGGCGATACGTCTTTGTCGGTAGGGTGGTAACTAGCCACAACGAAAAGCCTCCCACCAGCCAGACGAAGACAAATTAAGAAAAATATTATTCTGCCCCGCCGGGAATGGAACCCAGGACCTCCGTCTTATAATTCCACCGCGCATACCACTGTGCCACGGAGGTTGTCAACTAGTTCATTTACAATTTCGTATACTTACAGTCACCTAAAATCCTATGCATCATGAAGTCTTAAGTTTGAGTTTTGAGTCGGGCTATGATTTAGAGTTTCTTTATTACTTGATATTCTGTACTATGAAATACACCAGTTCGGGGTTGGATTATTGGTGTAAGACTCTCATGACTTGGAAACTGGGTTAAGTTATTGGTCCAGGTATTTCTTATTAACAAATGTAATGATCTTTAAATATTTATTAATATCATCACATTCAGCCCGTAAACCCACGTTAGAATATCGTGGTGGGTGAGTAAGCAGCTCAAAAGCCAAACAACTAATAGACATCTCCTATAAGAAGGAAATATGGTTTCGCAAAGATACTTCAAAATAATAGGTAACACATAATAAATATGTAACTAGGAAACACGATTGTACAGTATTTAAAGAGAGAAAACTTTAAAGTTACATTTTATTTCTTTAATTTCTTAAAGAAATAAAATGTAACATTAAAGTTACTGTCCTATTTCCTTAACGTATCATATTTATGTGCCGTTGTGCAACTTTATACAGTTTAAGTAAAATATTCCGGTAGCCCAGTTAAGTTGTACACGAAGTTAAGACAAGACAAATGTAAGTATGTGCATTAAAATTGCTTCAACATAGCTACTTGGAAACTTGGGAGCACGACTTTCACTGACCTACAACTTTACGATGGTACCTGCAGAACCAAGTTGCTCCTCTATAAAGTTTGGAGATTACAAAATTTTAAAAATGTCGGTAGTTTGCACAAGAAATTGTAAAGATAACGATTAATATCTATTCTATTTTTATCCATTTATAATTTCGGCGTTATAATAAATTATAGTCAAATGGCGGCTGGACTATAAAAAGTGGAAATACTTGGAAATTCGTGCTTCCAAAATATGTCCGTCTGTTGTCCAATCGCTTACCCATAAGTTATACCTAGGCAATTTTTTTTAATCAACTACAAGTTGGCCCTTGACAGCTATCACACCTGATGTTAAGTGATGTTGCAATCTAAGATGGAAGCGGGCTAACTTGTTAGGAGTAGGATGAAATCCATACCCATTTCGGTTTCTACATGACATCGTACCGTAACGCTAAATCGCTTGGCGGTACGTCTTTGTCGGTAGGGTGGTAACTAGGCACGGCGAAAGCCTCCCACCAGCCAGACCAAGACAAATTAAGAAAAATCTCAATCTGCCCCACCGGGAATCGAACCCGGGACCTCCGTCTTATAAATCCACCACTGCGCCACGGAGGTCGTCATCAATTATTTCATTAATAAAAATTAAAAATCAAACTACGTATTATAATTGTCAACAATATTGACAATAATTGTGTGTACTCCCAATTAGGTACAGAAATGTTTTCACTAAAGTCAAAATGAACTACTTAAAACTACTGAAGTGGGAATAATATAAGATTTGGACATATATTTTAAAAAGGTAGGTATAGGTATTTTTAGGTAATATTTTTTTATGTTTATATGTCACGGAAACCTGAGCCATCGTCCACGATTTTCGCAATGATATTATGTACACAAAATATCAAATGTCTGTATGTACTTACAAAACAAATTCCCATGATATTATACGCGTTTTTCTTCTATGTGTTTAAAAAATACTTCCGCTGCACACATCGATAGACGTGAAATATTTATTCAGTCACGCGAAGGATTGCGTCTGTGTGAGTAGGTATGTCAGTGTGCAACATTGTTGATGTGGCGTATAGAGAATAGTGACCGATGGTGTTATGTAACCGTCGCAACTATATTCATAGACGCACTGAAGTATTTTCCAAGGCAGGTTTTGTTAGTGGCGTCTGCCGTTCATTGTTTTTGCAGCGAGTAATGTATATGGTGGATGTAAATATAATCGGATTTAGTATTTTTAGCGGTAACGAAGGCGGCGGCGACCGGCTTGCGATCAATAGTCCGGTGTCTACTATATCCAGTCGGTTGCTAGATGAGCGTTTACACGTGTCTGTTCTACTTCCGACTACTAATTCAGTAATATTATTAAGTTTTATAATACGTACCTAACGAACGTAATGCTTATTACTTAAAATCACGGATCAACAACTAGGCTATTAAATAAATTGTGTATGAGTTATATAAACGTCTTATGTTTAGCCTAATTCATTCTTATGTTTTGCGGTTGTAGACAATCTAAGCTGTTGTTAATTATTTCATAGTAATAATTGACGCCTCGTTGGTCTAGTGGTTAGCCTATGTGATTTCGATCACGAGGTCTTGGGTTCGATTCCTGGGTCGGGTCATGAAATAATTCTGAGCTTTTTCATCCTTCTATGAAATGCTGTTCATTCCAAGCCTGGAGTTTGGAAGTTGGCGATGTTACACCCCCGGGCCTCGGAAAGCACGTTAAGCCGTCGGTCCCGGTCACTATCATCAACATTTGATAGTGATTGTTAATAAATAAAACATTATCACCCTAAGCCCGCCAACCCGCATTGGAGCAGCGTGGTGGGTGTACGCTCTATATCCCCTCTCCTATAAGGAGTAAGGCCTGGCCCTGTAGTGAGCCGTTAATAGGCTGATAATGATGATGATCATACAAGTTCGTTGGTTTAGGATACCTAATACTCTTGACTTGGCCATTATTTAAAATGTTCCGAATTTATATTTATAAACCTCGATAAATCCAATTAAATAAGTTATGAATTTTAACTCAATTCCTCTTCATCTTTCCATACCTTTGAAACATGCCACTCAATTTATACCTTCATCTGTAGCTTTACGTCAGATAGAATTAGAATATAGAAATAGAAAAGCAACGCTGAATTAACTTTTATTGGCGGTTATATTTATAATGAACCACAAAAACACTTATGCTCTGAATAGGCTATTAAAAGTACGGGTTGAATGGTTCCCGATATACGCCATAAGCTATAATCTACAATCACATCACCTTGGCCGGATTTCACATCTGCCGCTACAATGGGCAAGTAGGTCGAAACGACTCCGGCGCCCATTGTCAATGCGTTTGCGCAATACGACCTATGTAGCCTGTAGATCTCCATGAAAACGATAGAAACTCATTGGCAAGTACAGTCTAAGATAAACTGCCTCGTTGGTTTAGTAGTCAGCCAGTGTGACTTCACGAGGTCCTGGGTTCGAGTCCTTGGTCGGGCATTGGAATCATTCTGAGTTTTCCTTTCTTCTAAGAAATTCTCAGTAAATTCTAAGCCCAGTGTCAAGACGTTGGTGTTTTGAAGAGCACATTAATTAAGCCATCGTTTCCGGTCTTATCGTGATCGTTAACAAATTAAATATTATCAACCTAAGCCCACTAACCCGCATTGGAGCAGCGTGCTGGGTCCACGCTCCATATCCAGTCTCTTGATCACCTGACACTCTCGATCACAAAAAGCCGCAAAGATAAAACCATAGAAGGACAACCAATATAACAGTGCAGGACACGAATCGAATAACTATCCCTTTGGGAGTAATGCCCTAAAGGATATCTCGACCAGGGTATCTAATTAATGGACATCGACATTTCGACGTACAAAAAAGCCGTACATTTCTTACGAGTATATCTTTGAGCAATCCTGTCTGTGGAATGTCAAGTGAACGCTCACTTTAACATTATTTTTTTTACTGCGACTGGTTTTGTGCATGACTACCCTCTCTGATATTTATTACTAAATTTTAGTAGATATAATAAAAACAAATTATGTAGTTTCATTTATTTCAAAGGGTTTATAGTAAAAGTATCTAAATCAAATGAATTTCATTTATTTCAAAGTAAGCGTCTTTACTCTTGTAAAGTCAAGGACGTCATTATTTAGTAGGTATCCTACTGGTGGTTCGCAAAGCAAATTATACTGAAAATCTAGCAACAATTTTATTGCTTATTTTACATTTCTGTATCTAAGGGGTAAAAGCGGGACCCTATTACAAACTCTCCATTCGTCTGTATGTCTCTCTGTCATCAGGCTTGATCTCACGAACTGTGATTATTATACTTTTTTGGCCCGATATTAATTACGGCAACGTAGGTCTCAGTTCTAAGAGTATCTATATATCTGTCCTATACGTCCTGGTTCTTTTGTGGGTAATTAAAATAATAAATTATGTATATTTTGTAACTACACAAGAAGCAATGCACAGGTAATGCATAACATACACCAATAAAGGACATAGCCATAATTTGCCCCAGGCTGTCCAAAAGTATGCTCATATTTAACTATTTTATTTAAATCACTTGGAAATATATCAAAAATATAAGAATATCAATCGAATTTTTGGGTTCTGAATCCCATCGTCGTAATATGAAAAGTCAACTTTTATAAACCTTCATAACTTTTATCAGCGACTGCTTAGCTACAAGTACCTTTATTACTATTGAAATAGAAGATTTGTACTATTTAATGATAAATAAATCATCTCTGGGCATCTCTGGGGCAGACTTCCATACAGTTTTTCCTATGTCCTTTATTGTCGTACTGCGTTAAACATAAGCGCATGATTTAACATTTTTCAAATCATGGTATGAGATATCCACCATTGATTTTATTTTTAAAAGAATTAGAAAGACTTTTATTCTATTAATTTATTACCCTTGTATGTCATTTATCTTAACAGAATGTCAACCAACAAGTAAAACTGCATAACAAATAGCTAGATTGCTCGATATATTGCATGTGTAGTGTGCCTTAAGTTGTTATAGAGTTCATTGCCCTTAATGATAAGAGTGCGCTGATTCAGGACGAGGAAAATATTTGGCGCTTATTATAGGCCTTGGTTACCATAACCTTCAACTTGAAAACAAGATATGAGTAACGCATATTATTTATTAGTTAGACCCATGTTTTAATAAGTTATGTAATTTTTAATTAGTTCGTAACAATTAGTCTATGGGAAAATTTTCAGGCTTTGAGAGTAACACACAAACAACAAACTTAACACTAAACTATCTAATCATTAGTTACTTATAAATATAAACCCAAAAAATATTTACCCAAGTTAATCTATTGCAACAGGAGCCTATATCCATGTTTAAGTTTTAAGTTAACGCTGTACCAATACAAAGGACATTGCCAAAATTTGCCCCAGGCTGTCCAAACTTATGCTCATGTTTAACTGTTTTATTTAAATACACAATGAATTTTAAACAACTACCCATGTTTCATAGCAATCACTTGAAATATATCAAAAAAATGAAAATTTCAATCAATTTTTTGTGTATGAAAAGTCAACTTTTTCAACCTTCATAACTTTTTCCTGCGACTGCATAGCTACATACAACTTTGTTTTTCTGTAAATAGAAAATCTGCACAATTTAATGACATATATATCACTACTGGGCAGTCTGGGGTACACTTCCATACAATTTTTGGCAATGTCCTTTATGAAAATAGTTCAAAATCTGTATGACAACAAAAATAATATCAGTAGGTAGGCAAACCAAACTTATATGGACTCTTGACATTCTGATAATTTTATAAACTTGTCTACAAGAAATTAAATTCCCCTAGAGCGTCCTATAAAAGACGTATCTTGCTAGTCTATGCGTGTAATGCAATGAGATATAATCTATCTAGGGCATCTCTAGATATGCTCTAGTTGTCTGGCCAACGCCCATTTTCATTGGCTGTTGAAATCCATACTTAAAATCGATAATAATGTTAACAAACAGCCAGAAGGGAATACAACTTAAAACACCAAAAGACAAACTTAATAACAATTTATTTATAAAGACATCAAATATGATCAAAATGAAACATTATTACAGTAATTACTTAATTAAACATTACGAGCACAGATTCTAGCAATAGTCAAACATTATGACTTCACAAGACTTGGACACTAACGTGAATGATCACAATTATCCATAGGAGCATATTTTATAGCCTAACGCCCGACGAGTACCGCCCCTAGTCTATTATCTATAGTTTACCCGCGGTACCACAATACAGCAGATGAGGCCACTATATTGTCTATAGTCTACAATGCTGCCAACACGGCCCTCCTGATATTGGGTCGCCCTCGACCCAGGCATCTCCGGAGACGTGACTGGGACCAGCGACACCAGTCACTGACGACTGCACCTGGAGCCGCACCATTAGCCTCTACTATAGAGGCCTGTAGAGCTCGTAGTGTCTGACACCTGCATTGAGGAAGTGCAATGCACATTCATCATCGTCACCGTCATCTGTGAAGAACAATATATTAGAAGGCAAATTCAACATTCTAAATTTTATCTTCCAACTCTTGCATCCTGTCATCACAGCAGTTCCTTCAATTAACTCTTATATCAGACAACTGAATCATTTTAAATGCATTCTTACAGGTTTTATCTGTGAGGGATCTCAAAATAATAAAAACAATTTGATACAGTCCAATAGTTGTCCGTAGAGATAAAAGACTAAAAGAGCACGATAGAGGTCAATAAAGTCTAATAGAGACCAACAGAATCTAGTATCGCCCTATAACGAATAGAGCATACTTGATATTTTAATAAGGATAACAAAAATAGTAAAAGTAATCAATAGTATTGAAAATAAGTGGTTAACCAAGCCACCACATGCATGAAGACAATCGTTCAAGGAGCGTGGTGCACGCGGCTAGAGGTGCGCCAACACCGCGGATGCAAACAGCTGTCAGCAACGCAGTGTTGCCAACACGGCCCTGCTGCACGGTGCCTGCCCCGGGCACCACACGAGTCGAGATAAAGTCACTGTTTAGAAACAATACAGATTACAACACACATATACACAGATATATACAGATTAGACGCTCCTGAGTCATGTTTTGTAAATTTTGCGTAGTTTTTAGAGGAATATTCCACAATCGACTTTATTTATTTACTTGATATTTACTTTATTTGATATTTTTATACTCTAAACTTTAGACTTAATACTTTAACCATCAAAGACTCTTAAAACACCAGATAGATTATTTATTGCTACAAAGTTGTCAACGGAATATTGTCCTTTCGTTTTTACTCTCTTACGACAATCTCTTACATGATCTCAAACTCGACTCCTACAACATGACCACCCGACACCTAAAGGGAACATAGCCACACTTAGGATTCCAGATTCGCCATTATTGTAGACCATTTTCACTTAAATTCTTTACGACAAAGAAGCTCTTACAACATGACCACCCTTCCCTAAAGGGACATAGCCACACTTAGGATTCCAGATTCGCCATAGTTGTAAACCACTCTCACTTAAAGAGCATGTATCTCACTTAAGCTGACCAAGTTGGTGAAGACATCTTGTACTTAAAGAGCATGTATCTCACTTAATCATACTAAGATGCCTTCAAGCTTAAATGCCGTTTTGTGTTTCTGCAAATTACTCGTATATTCTTAGACCAATATTCCGTTTCAACTAACATTCTATTATTTTATTACAGCTCGCTACATCTACATAATTATGGTTTACTATTACTACTAGGTTTATACCAGAAAATACAAAGATAATTACTTTTCACTTATTTACTTCCGATTCCGAAAAATAAAGATAGAAACCCTTTTTTTTTTACACAGGTGGGTACTTTCAAAATTAATAACTTAGATCGTTATAGCTCGGTCAGCCCTGACCTCAACTTAACGTTTTATTTTACTTTGCAACTTATAATAGATACTTTTACTAATAACTTTTTACTTTTCGTTTAATAATAAAACTATTTTTCTTACTAATCCTGGTCAACTTTACCGAATTTCTTTTCTCACAATATTCTCACACAGCCAGCCAACTGATGTCCACAGCTCATCATTTTGTCATCAGCTCATCATCATTTTGTCACGTAGTATCATCAACAGCATGCGACAAAGCCACCATTCTGTAACCTTTAAAAATCTATGTTAGAAAACATCACACAAACGCCACACTATAGAGCAATAGGTACTTCTTAACCGATACATTTTAATTTTAGATTGCTTAATTAGACATTGAACACTAATTTATTCTAAAAATGGTACTACTCATAAGCGAGACAAAGTCTTTCATTTGATAAGTACACAAACTTTTTTTTTTTTTTTCAAACAAACCAGCATAGCAACAAAGGTATTCGTAATTGTGTCGAAACAAATTCTCGTAATTTCGTTATGACCGTTTATTGTTAACTCGTTCTTTGTTCTTCAACTACCCTCATTCGTAAATAGTTTCACGTAATAATCTTTTCTTATTGCAATAACTCAAACAGGTTACTCTTAATAGCAAATCGACTAGTAATAAAACAAAATATGCAACTTCACACAATAATACCGTCAAACACAATGTCTTTCTTTTTCTTACCAACCATCGTAGCCACTGTCTTACTCACAACTTTCTCCGATTATCTTCCGTTACTCACAACTCCTCGTTACTTTCCGCCACATGAGTACTCAGCTGCAGTAAACCACGATGTTTGCGGCAACGTGTGTCAGAGGCTCGCCCATAAGAACCCAGACGTACGCAAAATTACACTTCAATCCCGAATCACTACTTTTATAAGATTTCATTTTGATAATCATTTTAATTTCTGTTTAAACAAAAATTTTTTTTTTTTTTTAATTTCTGTTACCTTTTTGTGGGCATTAAGATCCATCCCACTTCTGATGTTAACAAACAGCCAGAAGGGAATACAACTTAAAACACCAAAAGACAAACTTAATAACAATTTATTTATAAAGACATCAAATATGATCAAAATGAAACATTATTACAGTAATTACTTAATTAAACATTACGAGCACAGATTCTAGCAATAGTCAAACATTATGACTTCACAAGACTTGGACACTAACGTGAATGATCACAATTATCCATAGGAGCATATTTTATAGCCTAACGCCCGACGAGTACCGCCCCTAGTCTATTATCTATAGTTTACCCGCGGTACCACAATACAGCAGATGAGGCCACTATATTGTCTATAGTCTACAATGCTGCCAACAATAATACCTTAACTTAACTTCATTAAAAGTATATAAGATAAACACTAAAGAATAATAATTAGAATTAAAGAATAATTAGGTAAACTATTCGATATTACAATGATTCAAATTCAAATACATTTATTACTAGGCTGTAATATATAAGTATTTTTGGAAGATCAAGTCTGTCAGTTCGATTCCGATTATCTGAATTGGACAGGAGAAATTTTTAGCATATTAAATTAAACATTATTAACGAATTACTTAATTTCCTTACTTCTTGCATTATTTTTCAATAAATTTAAGTGTAAATCTGATTAGTTTTGTATTAGGTATATGTTATAGAATCTAAGTTATGCTAAAATTATTTACCTTCTAAAAAACATAAACTTTAAGTTAAGTTAAAAATGGACACCGTTTTAATTACTCAATTCAAATATAATTGCACACACCGGATCACGATCTTCAATTCAAACGCTTTTGACTGCACAAGCTCGTTTTACATAAAATTAACTCTTCGCTTAATGCTCAAAAGAGCAAAAGGCGCCGCAAATACGAATCACGAGTTCTTATATTTCTAAACGCCGGTACCTCTTTCTCGTTTTTTATCTCGGTCAACGGCCGTGGGGCCCCATTCTGCCCGCTCCATTGACATCGATCTTTAGGGTTAGATTTAAAATGAACTAAATGAAGAATGCCGTCGGTTACACAAAAGCTTGGGCTCTAATGCTCATTCGCGTTGACAATATTGCACGTGCGAGCCGAATTTATATAACACTGTTTAAGTACAGCTTTTCAAATTTACCCTTTGCGAATTTGTTAGGAACTGGTTGAATTAAATGGCATAAAGCAGACATTATGTATAGGGTAATTCAATGAGTGTCAAAGCAATTCGTGACACTATTTCTAAACTTAACGACACCCATTGCGGATTAAGTTATAAGCGAGACATACTGACATTCCACTGAGGGTATTTCGCACCTTAATAATAAAGAAGCATCCCCAATGTCGACTATACTACAAAACCATTCATCATTCTGTATTCGAGCGAGCAGGCACAGAGAGCAATGAAGATGAAATAACGAGTTTTTAATGACAACAGCGGACATGAAAACCCAGTCAAATAATTAGCAGCAAGCATCTTAACTTAACCTCGCCGTCATTCTTAACTTAAGGACACTCAATGCGGATTAAGTTATAACCACACATACCTACTGACATTCTACTGAGGGTATTTCGCACCGTAATTATAAAAAGCATTCCTATGTTTTAAAATCTATCATTTTTCTTAACACTAGCGAACGGGCGCCAAGGGCAAGGCAGATGAAGTAACACAGTTTTAAAGACCTCAATGCATACTTGCCAACTGAGCCAGATGACAAGGCCGAAACAGCAAGCCTTCATTTACTAGAAAGTGTATACTTTATCAAGATATCTGGGTAATATACATACAATAATAGTTTAAATATTTGAAAAACTTTGATTGATTTGGATCGAATAAGAATTTCCCTCAGTAGTTGCAATTTACTTTGGTATTTGTTCTTTCGTCATGTACAAATATAATTAAACACTTAAATTTCATGGAGTTCCGGCTTCTAAAGCGAATTATTTTTACGAGCGTTGAGATCCGAAGCCCACGCGCAGTCTTTGTTTTTCACACTATAGTTTTTTATCGCTAAATCGGAGCATAGATAATGAAGTCACGGTAACCGATCAGCAAAAAATGTTTATTAATGGGATCTTTAACCCGAATAGGTATTAAGTTCGTCTGCACTGACAAATAATCTAAAATACATAAAGAATAGAAAGAGATGAACTTGGGTACGTTTACTCGGATAGCGATTTGCAACTATATATTCCTAGTCATGGTTTAGTGTCTACTTAAAGTTTTTATTAACATTTTCAATTCTTAACGTGAAATTTAATAAAAAAGCTTATACAATGTTAATTCCGACTAAAGGGTCATTAAGTCTCGGATAAAAATTTTGCTACGCTACGGTGTTTTCAAATGTCACTGTTTGTATTTGCATTATATTCAAAGTAAATATTCAAATCGTAATGATGAAATTGTTGAACTAATTCCATTGTCCAAAGACCCTAAATCAAAACAATGGAAGATCGCGAATAAAAATTTAGGGTAAGACTCGGCATTACATATTTATAGTTGAGCACGCGGCAATGTTTGGTCTAGGCATTCAATCGAAACGAGCGTGTGTTGACCGCGGCGATTTACCTTGAGACCGCACCTCGCCTCGTATAATCCTACTTCTGAAAATATCCCTTGACCAGTTCCACTAGTGAACCGAGTAACCGGCTACACAACTTGTGCGTATAGTCAAGTTTCGTACAATGCTCGAAGACCGGTCCACTGCTGTGGGTGAGCGAGTTGTGGAATGCATTGGACGGACTGAGATGGCGTGATTTGAAAGTGTGTTCGAGTGCGTCGGTTATCGACTTTTTCGTTACCGATTGCTGCCTTATAATTTAATTCTCAACTTGCAATTATGTACTTAAATTAATAAACAAACTCGATATCATACATAAATTGCTCTCCTTAATTATAACTCCGAATCGTGGGATGTTTTTTTTGTTCCGCCAAAATTGTCTTCGTACCCGATTGTTTAAATCAAAATTACCAGTAATAACGTGGTGTAATTCATAGCTATAATAGACTGGTTCGGAATCACCGATGTGGTTAGATAATCAAATTATCATAATATTCTATGCATAAAAACAGACGCACGCGCAACCAGTGACCTGGGCAAAAAAAATACAATTTATTCAACGACGAGAAAAAACATGAATAATATTGTCAGGTTCTAGCCTTCAACTAACTTTGAAAAGAATACACAGCTCACACAGCAGAATTTGACAGCCTCCGTGGCGCAGTGGTATGCGCGGTGGATTTATAAGGCGGGGTTCCTGGGTTCAATTCTTGGCGGGGCAGATTGAGAATTTTCTTAATCTGTCATGGTCTGGCTGGTGGGACTTGGGAGGCTTTCGCCGTGGCTAGTTACCACTCTACTGACAAAGACGTACCGCCTAGTGATTTAGCATTCCGGTATGGTGCAGTGTAGAAACCGAAAGGGATTTCATCCTACTCCTAGCAAGTTAGCCCGCTTTCATCTTAGATTGCATCATCACTTAACATCAGGTGTGCAAAGCAGTCAAGGGCCTACTTGTAAAAAATAAAAAAATATAAAGGATTTCGAAACAAGCATCAAACATTGCTATATGTGTGATTTAATGCGGCAAACTTTAGATAGAGCAGAATTAGATAGAATCAATTTGTAAGATGCCAGTGACAAAATTTCAAATGGCTCGAGACCTTGAATTTGGTTGTTTATTTCATTAGTATGTTGAATTGTGTTCGATCTGACTATATTTACTGTCTAGACACTGAGGCCGTCAATCAAGCATTAGGTTTTACTCTTCCGGATGATGACGCAACTGAAATTGCCAGCTCCTCTGCTAATGTTTAGCAGAGGAGCTGGCAATTTGAGTTGCGTGCGAGTTGCTGAATTTTAATGAGATAAAGTTAGCGTAATTTTTAGATTAGTATTTACTACTTTTTGAAATACTAACAATTAATATTGTGCTAGGGAAATAAATGTTTAAAAGGTACAAGTGTGAGTTTTTCACCGAGAGTCAAATTGTATTGAAAAAAAAGCGTTTACTCTCACTATAACTAGATGGCGCTACTCCGATTCCATATAAAATTTGCCTTTACTGTTTTCGATATCGACGCGGTAAAATCTTACACTAGGCACGGTGATCATTCTTATTAAGGGTTTATGATTTTTTTCAAGAGACTTTACAACAAAGGAACATTGTATTAGGTTTATAACTTAAAGGGTTCTGTAAAACCCTAACATATATAATTCCAGTAGTTTGAAAACAAAACCATTACGACAAAAGAGAGAAAATTCATAAAATTAATGCAATCTGTATTAGTAGTAATTATTTCCAAATATTAACGGATTTAAGCTAAGTCAAATGTAATTAATTTTTTCTATTTCTCTCTCTGACCGATATACATTTCAAATACTTAGATTTAAGGATTTGTCTCACTAAGATCGAAGGCGAGCAAAAAATTCTGAAAAAGATCTAATATTACTACAGAATCACAGATGTTTGTAAGCAATTAATGAAAATATAGCTCATAAACGATATTATTATGTACTTTTGGTGCAATTGAATCTGTTTTTGCGTTCACCGCGCGAGTTGCTCGTGCCCGCGTTTTGCAAGAAACCCGACAAACCAGACGACGAACGACAATTTTCACATTCGCACGATAGTTAAGTGGATATTACTTAAAGATAACTTGGAACATTGCTGCCCAACACACTTATACAGGAAAATATAATTGGGTTTCTAATTAGAAATATGTCCAGCTGCATATCTTTTTGTTTTTTATTTAACTTTGAAAACTACAATATGTTCAATATTAAGTAGTCATCGAAAAATATTGTTTGTTGCCTATTAACATGCCTGCCTACCTTCCGAGCCGTTGGACGAATCACTACAATTAGTGTAACTAGACGTATAAAAAGTGCTACGTGAAGTAAGCCTATTGAAATAAACGTATTTGTATTTTCATAAAAGTGACACTGATTTCTAACTTATCATAGGAAATAAGACCTCACAGATACAAATTAGAAAATTAGTTTTTCAATTTCCTTATTTGATGTAGGAAGCGATGCAGTTGTTTTTAAAAGACATTTTATTTAATTTATGACATTGAAATTCCAATTCTTAGGCCTGTGTGCACCAAGATTGCGATTATCATAACCAACGGTTAGCATAAGCTGAACGTAAAATTTACTGTTCACGACAACCCGTACGCCGGTTAAAGACGTAAACCGGGCGGTTATCTTAACCGAGCTTACGTTTTTAACCAGCTTACGGGTTGTCGTGTACAATAAATTAATAGTAAAGTTAAATTTATAGTTAAGTTGAAATATTTGTCTATTAAATAGTTGAAGTAAAGTAATCTGTAACTATGTAAATGAAAATTGAATAAGATTGAGTTACGGATTAAAAGTTTACTTTTAAATGTAAAAGCATAACTAATGAATTATAGTAAAGTGTAACTATGTGAAAATAACAAGCGTCTATGGTTATATCTCGTTTTTGATTCGAGAACTAACTTAAAAAAAATTAATGTGAAAACGTAACCTATATTATATTTCTACACTATCTCCCGCTCTATCGCGTTATCAGAGAAAAAAATCACCCACTCAAATATTATATTTAACTATTTGTTTTTATCATGTCGGCTCGGAAGCCCCGAAGTTAACGGGCTGCCCCAATTCGGGGCACCGAAATAACCCGCACGGTGTTCCACTTTTGTGTCCCGCTCGTGTAAGGTCTGGACGCGCGCCCGGTTTTTTACCGGCGTGCCCGGATTTTAACCCCGTGTGATTGACCGCGTGCTAGTGGCCCCGAGTTCTTGTAAGGCAGTTACGAGCATTTTTCGATATAGTGTGCTTGCATGCTAACAATGTAACGTATTGATAGTCCAGCTGATGTGTGACCGTGTTTAGATAGGCTCAAACTTCCTGTGACCGGAAGTTTTGAGTAGTTTTTCAGTAGAGTATTTGATGTAACGTCTTATAAGTTTCTGAAGTGGCCCCGATTTCTAGTGAGCATTTTGTGTCAGTTATAAGCATTTTTTGGCACGGCTTTGGAAAACTTACTGCAACTGCAACTTAGAGCTAAATGCTTAAATGCTCATACTGTAACTTCAGCTTAATAGTGTAACCTCGTACTTGTAGCTGCCAGGATCTTTTGAGCGGTTATTTGATCGTCATTTTACGGTAGTTAGGTGTGTATTATAAGTGACCAGATACTCAATATCATCAGGTCACTGTCATCTCATATTGGAGATGGTCACCTCACCTTTCTACTTCAGGACTGCTAGGCATTGCAGTTGTCTGCACCCATCCGTAGTCGGTATTCCATGGATGTACAAAAAGTTTTGGTTCCTCATTTCTGATTCAAACTGCGTAATATGGATTGCAATCCCATCTACCGTTTTCTCTACAACCGACTATGTGGGTATCTTCAAATTAAAAGCATCTTCGCCTACTATCAGGTGTGATAGTGTAACTAGCATTTTTAAAAAATACTATAAAGCAGCCATCTGATAGTGTTTAAGGTATTATTTTACAATATTTAAATTTAAAGTGATATCAAGCGTGGAGTTTTTCAAAATATTCCTTTTTAGTGTATTTTTGGTTTTCTTAAGAATGACATCCATAAACATAAAAAAGCAAAATTTTAACAAAATCCAAATTTTTATGCAAAACGACCGACAATTTTCCGAGACTTACACTTATAGTCACATTCCGTCAGTTTTTTACCCTACGTGTGATTTCATGAGTCAATAATAAAGGATTTGCATAATTCGAGGCTAAAAAGGGGGAAACGGTGCGACATTTAGAAATCAATATGGAAGTTCACTTATACGTCGGTGTCGAAATATCTGATAAAATATAACTCGTTTAAAGATAACTGAATTACCTTGTGTCTTTTTGTATGTATTAAGTCTTGGCAAACTTTGAGTCTGCTCTGAACAAGAGGCTTGTTCCAGCGCGTGCGCAGTGTAAAAATTAATTTTGTACTACAAAAAATTTTTAACAAAAAATAGAACCGAATTTACTTAAGCATATCTATGAAGTCGGTGCCAGCAAATTTAAGGAACATTTATTTAACGTAGTAAAGCAGTTTGTGGGTTCTAGGTAATATCCCTAAAGTAGAAACCTTGTCTGGCACTGACTCCTAGATATGTTTAAGTAAATTAAAGCAACTAAATGATACAGTTATTTTTTACTTTTTAGTGCGTTTGAGCCGGTTTTTTTTTGTTAAAAAATTTTATTTCTCACTTTTTACTTATTTATCGCCACGTAACGTACTCGTACTATACTGTCATAGTATATTATATGACACTTGTAGCCAAAAAGCTACTGATACTTACACAAAAACCGAAATCGCTGCAAGTGTACCTATAAAATTTAAAGAGTTCCTTCAATTCTCCCAGGAAATCATCATCAGGTCCTAACATGACGACAATGGGACCATTTTGGAAGTGTGCCCTATTTAATAAAAAAAGAATTATCAAAATCGGACATAAAAAAATATACGTGTCGAATTGAGAACCTCCTCCGTTTTTTAACCGACGAAAAAAACGGAGGAGGTTCTCAATATCGATTTTTTTTTTTTTTTTTTTTTTTTTTTTTTTTTTTTTTTTTTTTTAATGTATGACCACGCATAACTTTTTAGCTTGGCTACTAGTGTCATATAATATACTATGACAGTATAGTACGAGTACGGTACGTGGCGATAAATCACTAAAAAGTAAGAAATAAAAATTTTTAACAAAAAATAGAACCGAATAACTGTGTCATTTAGTTGCTTTAATTTACTTAAGCATATCTAGAAGTCGGTGCCAGCCAAGGTTTCTACTTTAAGGACGTTACCTAGAACCCACAAACTGCTTTACTACGTAAAATAAATGTTCCTTAAACTTGGCTGGCACCGACTTCATAGATATGCTTAAGTAAATTAAAGCAACGAAATGACACAGTTATTTTTTACTTTTTAGTGCGTTTTGAGTCAGTTCTATTTTTTGTTAAAAATTTTTATTTCTCTTCTCTTCGTCTGCGCGGTAGGAACGGAGTATTGCAACTTTAGAGTGGACTAGAAGTGTTAAACTTCTAGCCGGCTCTTGGATTATGTTATTCAAAATTGTACACAGGTAACTTTTTGTTGAATTTATTTTAAAAAAGAAATAAAGAGAGAAAATTTATTTGGATAAAACACGTCACAAGGAACAAAAAAGTTCAGTGTTACAAATTAATGAAATTGATGTGATCCCAAAAGGGTCCTCACTCAGTATTATGTTGTACTAGAGGACGCCCGCGGTTTGACCCGTAGTTCTCGTTTCTGTGGGAATTTCAGAATTAAATGTTGCTTATATGTTATTCTGATATGTAAGCTATATTATTGTGAAGTTTTATGAAAATTCATTTAGTAGTTATTGCGTGAAAGAGTGATAAACATATATCCATACATACAAACTTTCGCCTATGTAATATTAGTAAGGATCTTTGACGTTCGATTCCCACATATGGAAAATGTTAATGTGATGAGCATTGATGTTTTACAGTGTCTGGGTGTTTATCTATATATTATAAGTATTTATGTATAATGTATATAAAAATATTCATCAGTTATCATAGCACCCATAACACAAGCTACTTACGAGTACGCTTACTTTGGGGCTATATAGCGATGTGTGTAATTGTCCTATATTATTTATTAAATATTTATTTATTTATTTATAACTATCTATCAGGATATCACGTTGGTTTTCCGTAGGTAGGTAAATCCCGAATCTTCCGAACTAAGCGTATGCCAATCTTGATGAAACTTTTGCAAATGTTTCAACATTAATAATATCCGCAAAACTGACAGTATACTCGTGTAATGTGAAACCGTATCCAACTGAACATTTGTCGCAACGCGCAGGCACGCTGGAACCAAATCGAAACCTGAACTACCGGTTTCAAGTCTACGTTTATGTGATCGGAAAAAAATTGTTACGACTGCTTCTTTAGAAATAACATAATTCATTGTAAGAATAATTGTTATACGAGTATTATCATACTTTGATGGTAATTAACCTACATAAGATGTCATCAGCATCTTAGAAAGGAAAGAAAGACCTCTCTTAGAATTAGAAGAGAAATTCAAACTTAAAACACGTTCAATAAATATATTTTTGTCTAATGTTAGAGCAATATATATAACGCTATCTAGATAAGAGATGTATAAATCCCTATATTAAACTAAAATGATTTATTTTCCTGTGAAAATTTTGTAATTCAGTTTTGGATATTTTATATATATTTTTACAATACAAAAATTAAAAATAAAGATTTTTGCAACCACAGCCGTGTCATATCGATTCACTCATTTGCGTAAAGTAAATCGCTCATGTATTTAAATGTTCTGATCAAATCTTCCACGTGGCGCTAGTGCGTAAATGAGCCTAGATTATAAAATTACCCAACTTGTAATTATCAAATGTTGAAAATACAAGACCTAGCAATGTAAAAATCATGTTACAAAAAAAACATCTAAGCCAAATACGTTAATTACTAATTAATTATCTAATATCAGATCATCAGTTCACTTAATATCAGTATGATTATTTGCTCCTGTTCTGACCATGATGGTCACTCGATAGCAGGAATAAATAGACCATACAAATAATTCATATTCTACTGTAGCATTTGTAATCGGAATAGGCAATAGGTACCCAGTGACTAGACATTCAAGAACAGAATTCGTCATCGTGACGCGTCCCGGTTCCCGGAGCGGCAACATTCGGCGCGGGTCCGTTATCTTCTTATAAACGTATGGGTGTGTATGGTAGCCAAATATCGGTGTCAGCCGGGGTGAACGACCGCGCACTAAGGCACCTGCAATCGCGTCTCTGTTGACATAAGCTACGAACAACCGACATGACGCCTAAAGTGATAATGAATGTCGGTGCAATACACTCGAGATTTAGAATTAAGTTCGTAAGTAGATACCTACTTCATGTTCTCGAAAGGACAACCGGTTTTGATTGAATACCAAATCGAGGAGGAAATTAACGCGTTCGCTTACGTCATTAGTTGATCGGACTCTGAAGCCATTGATACTAATGAAGAAAATGTTCGCAGCTTTTTTAGTGAACTAACCTTGAAACTTCCTAGACATTTTAGTTTAGATATAAACGACAAATAAGAATCTAAAGCTAGATAGATTTTGTTCTGATGAGCGTGACCGTCACGCATAACAATTCAAATTACAGACTAAAAAATAAGTTAATAGTAGAGATGCCAGATGTGTGATTTAAAAATTGAGACAATTTGTAATAGAACCAAATATTTATCTAAATGGATCAAATGATAATAGCAGACAGTATAGTAATTTTTTTAGGCTGTCTTAACAAATCACAATGATAAAGCTAAAGAGATTCGTAGAAAATTTATATTAATCCTTCTCAAATGTATTTTAAGTATATCAAGTATGTGTTTTATATTAAGATTATGATATTTATGATAAAGGCAAAAGTTTGTTAGTGTGTATGTTTGTTACTTGTTAACGACTAAACGGCTGGAGCCATTTTAATAACATTTGGTATGGAGTTAGCTGACTTCTTGGATTAACACATAGGCCCTATTTTATCCCAAAATTCCTACAGGAACGAAAACTACGCAAGCTTCCTCTAGTCAGTCAATGACAAAGTTGCTTAATTTGACCACGTAACCATTATAGAGAAGTCAAACAGAAAAGCTAAACAAACACAAAGTAAAACACAATAACCTCATAAATCTGGTGATAATTATAATTAAGCGTATAAATTATGACGGTTAATGGCATGGTGATCATGAATATCAAGTTACAAAACGCTACCGAAATACTTGCGTACTTGATGATCCCCATATGCAAAACGAGGGCACAACCTTGTCCTGATTCTAAAAATTGGCACATTTTTTTTTCTATTCTTTGAATCATGGCCAACGTAATAGCTAATTCGAACTAGTCAATACGGCCCACAGCTTCTCGCTTGTCAAAAATATAATTTCTAATATAAATTGTGATTTACGTAAAACATTCAAGTTAATGGACGACCGTTACCAGAAAAAAATAAGTTGCAAAATTTGAATGTTCTTAAACGAACGACAAATGAATAATTCATGTTGATTTTAACATTTCGTCAGTTTCTCGCTTAGGTCGTTATTTCCATTTACCTGGACAAATGTATGTAATTGCAGGTAGTCGTAAATTTTAGATTGCTGGATATTAAGTGTAGAATTGCATGGATATAACGTATTTGAAACTAGTATTTAAGCAGCTTGTTTATTTGACCCACGACAAATGAGACCTTTTGTTGGAGAAGTGAATAAAAATGAAAAATGATTTACAGATATTGTGCTGTTTTATATGGATTTATCGCAGAATTTCTGCAGTGTTCCACTGACATTAGATAGATTTTTTCGCAGTGATAGAGAGCCCTTGTAAAGAAAAATTGTTTATTTTTTAACCGACGAAAAAAAACGGAGGAGGTTCTCAATTCGACACGTATATTTTTTTTATGTATGACCACGCATAACTTTTTACAGAGTTGTCCGATTTTGATAATTCTTTTTTATTAGAAAGGGCTTACTTCCAAGGTGGTCCCATTGTCATCATGTTAGGATCTGATGATGATATCCAGGGGAAATTGAAGGAACTCTTCAAATTTTGGAGGCACGCTTACAGCGATATCTGTTTTTGTCTCGGTATCGGTAGTTTTTTGGCTACTAGTGCCGTATAATACTATACTATACTATACTCGTACCGACTTCATAGATATGCTTAAGTAAATTAAAGCAACTAAATGACACAGTTACTTTTTACTTTTTAGTGCGTTTTGAGTCGGTTCTATTTTTTGTTAAATTTTTTATTAATAGCCACATTCCAGTAATCAATCTTATTATTTTTATTATGATTATGTACAGCTTTTAAATATACTTTCAAAATATTTCCGCGTGCTTTGTATTTAAAATACTGTGCCTCAGGGTTAACATACTTATTACTCGCAGTGCGCTTAAAGTTTAGTACCGATAAATATATCATTGGTTCAAAGCCGATGGTTATATCATTGCATACATTATAATTTACCACTTGTTAAAGCAAGAAAACAGCAATTGAGCTCGTTGTGAGCCCGTCAATGGTAAGCAAGTACGAAGCAGTCACGCCCAACCACATTCCATAGAAATTGTATTGATGTTGCGACACGGAGAAAATGCTTTTTAAATTTCTTCCAAGCATTTGTTAGTTCTTTTTTTGATATCTTTTTTCTTATATTTGTGTTGATGCATCCGATGTTTACGGAAACAATTTGTTTGTCTGTTTTCTATTAGTAACGCTTGGTGACTTCACCTTTTGTATTTTTTTCTATTGAAGTTTATTACAATGTTTAAAATAGATAATATTATTATTTTATTCGTTTACTGCTGTGCTTCTACTTTTACAGATTGAGATCAAGTGTATTTTAATGATTCGACGTAGATAGTGAAAAATAATATTATAATAACCAATAAATGCTCACATATTTGGTCAGATTTATTATTTTCTTTCTTCTTTATAATTTTGCATTTATAAATCGGCTTGAAATATATTAGCACTATATCCTCTAGTTTTATATGTTTAGTTATTCATAACGACACAGATTTTGGTAGCCTTAATAAAATTTGCTTCTCCGAATATGTGCTAAGTGGCACAGTTCTTATTTATGATCGCACGGTTCTCTTCCATGAAATTTAATTGAACAGCTGAGGATAAATATGTTTTAATTTATTATAGTTTATTGCACTTGATTAGTGTGTATTTGGGTTATTTTATAGATAACATTAATAATAAAAATAGTGTTTGGATTTGTTATATTGCTACACAGATATAATTTGAAAGTGAGATGATATTAATACTAGTAGTATTACTACTTAAGAGCACTTTACAAATGGTGAAAGTATCTAAATATCGCTAGCTAACACCTGTAAGGCCGCATGTGAATGTGAATATACTGTTGAAAGTAAAAGCCAAAATATTTGCGTAGTTCATTTAGGAAAATATAATCAGAGTTTTAACAGTTGTAAGTTCTCGATTAGTTAAAAATAAAGTATTTATATTTTTGAAAATTATAGATTGATAAAACAGTAAATACCTAAGGGATATAAAACTAGCTTCAGATTACGTACTTCACTAGAAATTAGTCTTACAAATGCAGTGTCGTTAAATATAGAGGTCAAAATAAATTTAAAGTTTAAAGATGTAATGGATGTTTTATTGTGCTAGCAGAAACAACACTTGGTCCTAAATTAAAAGCCATTGTCTATCGGCTAATATAGTTCTAATAACTACAATGTCACTCATCACTCTTAAAGCAAGGCAACATAACACCTTAAACCAAGACTATACTATGCTGCCAAATAGCAGATATTACCTGGTAATAAAGCTAGTATTTCCATAGTTTATAGTTATTTGGAGTTTCGACTTTGCATTTCTATGCACAGCTACATACATTTGTAAAACGGTTGTAGTTTTTTTCATGAAATATACGTGTTTAATCACAAGAAAATTAAATAGTCTAATTGGAAAGTTACGAAAGATTCTTATTACTGAATAAAGGGAAATGAAGGAAATGAAAGTATCAGTATGACCAGTACTAACCTGTTATGCAATGAGGACATTATTTCTAATACTAGTTTATTGGACTTGAGGGAATCTAATTCAATTTGCGCAGCTAACGTTAAGCTATTTACAGTTGCATGTTGTTGACCTGACTCAGCTATGAACTATCAACTATCAAGTAGCTCTATTTATATTTTACATAATTTTTTAAATATTGTAATAACTCAAGTAACAAAAGATAGGTTCCTAAAGACTAAAGTAAAGCATCATCATAGTTTTTAAATTCCTTTCACGTACATATAGACATCGCGTAGGTATTCATTAATGAGGTTATGCAAATTAGCAGAAATAATGTAGAAAGCAAAATATACCAGAAATATTACAGTGTTATTGGTTACAATTGAATGTGTAACCATCTGGAATTAAATATAATGGTAAAGTGCTTGACTCTACATAACGATTTTGTTCCACTTTGGTATCTATTAAAAGCAAATATAGATATAAAGGAGTTATAAGAACATTGTAGATACCTATAGATATGTTTCTAGTTCAGTCTCTAGTTCCAATTAAACAGCAAATTAATGCCGCAGCGATGTTATCAGTGCCGCTTATGACAGACATTTGAAATAGGTTATCCAATATTCATTGTGTTGGCGGCCCGAACTTAGTGTAATTTAAGCCTATCGTGACAGGGATGTGAAGAAACAGCCCCGGAGAAACAATGGTGGGCATCATAAATCACCAGAGACTTTTATATTATTGAACGTTACACAAGCAATGAACTAAATACATCAATCAAATGTCACGGCATATAGTTAGCCGCCTTGTCAGCTGTGACGAAATAAATGTTTCGTGGGACAGTATACAGATCAGCTGAGCGCAGGCATGCGGGCGCGGGCAGCTACGCCGCGGCGCGCCGCGCGGGCCCGGCACCTACCACCAACCGCGACTTTCCACTTGCAGGCTATAAATATTCAGCGAACGCTCTGCCAGCAGCCATCGCTCTCACCGGGTTTCCTGATCGGATGATACCAACCTAGATACAGTTTGGGCTCAATTTTGACGGCCCGTTCTCGCACCCCAGCAGGAAAAGAAGACTCGACGTTCCGCGCGTTCACTCGCGCCTCTGTCTCATTAATCCATCACTGCACATCCGCACCAGGTATGATCACGAGTTCACTGTCACGGCGAGCGGAGGTCCGCCGGAGTCACAGCACCAGCACTACGCGTCGCAATCCGCGGTGACCGCTGCAACGGAACACGCGGGCGTCGGTGTGGAGTCGGAACGCGAGGTGAAATCGCCGAGAACCGAAACCGAGTCGCGAGGTCTGTGCGACCTCCACGCTCTCGAGCGTGAGAGCCGACGAAGCCTGAACGACAGCAGGTGTGCGGGCAGCAGTGCAGCGACAGGGCGGAGAGAGCTGGACGAGACGACGCGCGTGACTCGCTGCCGCCGACTGACGGGCGCGCCGCGTCGAGCCGCTACCCGCTCACCACCACACGCGCACTCGCGCACACTCACGGCGCGGCGGCGGGCGGCGGCGGCCGGGAGGCGCGGAGCCTCGCCGCCCGCTCGTCTCCGTCGCGCCGCGCACAGCCCGCGCACAGCCGAACGCATTTACCGATAATAATATTTTAAAATTTCATTTCGGATTTGACTTTAAAATCTCCAAGTCCGTCGAAGCGACGCCGACCGATAGATTGAATATTAACCGAAACGAGGTGCGCTGGGCGACATCTCATTCAAAGGATTCTGTGCGCCGAGACTGAATAGCACACAGTCTGAAAGAAACTTCTCGCATGCGCGGAGCGTGCCCTTATGGCGCCCTTTAAGTCCTCATTCAAAAATACTTACTACTACATACTTTTAAAATGAAATCGATAAAAGGTACACAAATCCGCAAAACAATCAAGTCCCCATACATTTTACGGAATTCGTATTTTCTACTAAACAAATTGACAGCTGAAGGTTACATTATTCAATTTAAAACAAATGCATCAGTGCCATTTTAAAAGTAAGAACAAAGTAACAAGCAATGAATGCATGCGCGGAGGCAGAGTAAGGTCATCGGAATGCTTTAGGTGCGATGCTACAAATTGCGCAAATAGATGTTCCAATGAACTCGTTTAATAATAGCGGGCGTAGTGAGGGCGTCAGCGGGCGAGAGCTAGCCGGCTGCCGATGCCGGCTAGCCGCATCGCCGCATCGTAGCTACTCGGCTATATCTATCGTAGCCACTCGGCTATAATGCGAAACACGCTCAAGGTTGCCGGAGCACGTACGACGGCGTCACGCACTGCGCTCACTAAAATCTCACTAGAATCTTGAATGAGATGATTTGATCACGTCATCAACTATTGAAACATCAACTCGCACAGTCCCTTTGATGTTTGCTCAAAATTAGTTTCGTATCAACAAGACGCACAATGACGATAAATTATTTAGGTACAACCATCAACATTAATGTAAAATAAGTGAAGATAGATTTTGGTAACCTTTCTTCAAAGTGAAGCGGGCTGTGCTATAACCGAAATTCGAGGAAACCTCGTTAGATTACAATCTAAAGCACTAATTAAATTATTTAAAAATTAAGACAATCATATTTTGACAATGACGTCAACGTTAAAGGTAGATCACCTTCACCTTAGCAGTCACATTTTATTATCAAATTTGTATCCATATATCTTTCGAGATCAAAAAAAGTTCCCGACCGTAATTGACAAAATAACATTTGTTTCGAGAATTTGAAATTTTTTCTTAACGGCATCGAGTTGCGAAAATACGCTTTTATTTTTGGATTATAGTAGTCGGAGTGACATTGAAATGACGTATGAAAAGAGATACGGAGAGCCGCGGGCGTCACGCCACATCAAGCCGGGGAAACAACAAATTATACTCATATTGAACAACCACGATTCTTAATTAACAAAATGTCCAAACAGTCAGGTATTCTTTGCCAAATTGACTTTAATGCGACATCCTAAATAATGAGTTTAATTAAATGAAACTGAAAATAAATACGAACACTAAATATACGATAACAAGGCATCTTTTGTAGTTAAACTTGTAATATTACTTAAACTTAAGTTTTTAATTACATTAGATTTACATTAAATTGATAAAAATTCTACGCTCTGTTTATTAAAAAGATATGTTTATTAAAAATAGCATTGTTAAAGGGAAAGCAATTCAGTCTCTCGTAAGAGCAGCCTCTTGTACTTTAAAGGAGTAACAGAATAAATTTGACCTAGAAGATTGATATTTTTTGCGAAATAAATCTTGATAAAGGTGATGCGTTATCAGCATGATCACTACATGAACCGATGAACGACGTTTTTTAGGGAATCAAATCCAGCGACTCCCTGTGACACGTTTTGTGTCGTCAGTCAACGTATAGAGGGGTATACGTCAAGCAAAACAACGCTTTCTAGTGCTGGATCACCATACTGGGCTACACCATACATAGTGGTTTTGACAACCTCCGTGGCGCAGTGGTATGCGCGGTGGATTTATAAGACGGAGGACCTGGGTTCGATTCCCGGTGGGGCAGATTGAGATTTTTCTTAATTAGCCTTGGTCTGGCTCTAGGGAGGCTTTCGCCGTGGCTAGTTACCACCCTACCGACAAAGACGTACCGCCAAGCGATATAGCGTTCCGGTACGATGTCGTGTAGAAACCAAATAGGGGTTCGGATTTCATCCTACTCCTAACAAGTTAGCCCGCTTCCATCTCAGATTGCATCTTCACTTAACATCAGGTGTGATATCAGTCAAGGGCCAACTTGTAGTCGATAAAAAAAAATACAAATATCTTGAAACTTCCACGTCTAGTTCTTCGAACTGCGAGCCATATGTATTGCCTCATTAGTTGAGCTATGTTGATAACTCTAGAGTCCAATCTAAGCATTTTCCAAAGGGTTATAAAATATCTTATATCTATATGTATGCTTACTGCCTCAAATTCTCCTGTTAATCCAGCCTACGGTATTCAACTTTGGTTTGTGTTCTGGATCGAGTTATTGGGTTTTTGAGGGGGTGTTTGAATGCTTAAGTGCACTATGTCCAAGGAGAATGCATGTTCAAAACGTGGCGCGATCATTACAAACGGGATGTATCGTCGTTGAAACAACGTCACGTTTGTTCCTCCGAGTCCAAAGTCGCCCGGGATGGCAATCTGCACTTCCGCCGGCGCCCGGATCATTGCCAGAAACACTTAGGGGAAAAGTCAGGCGAACATTGGGCGGGACTTGCATTGACGTCATAAACTCTGTTACCGTTCGACAAATAAGGTTAACTTTTATGACAACTGCAATAAAACATAGGCTACAATACTGGCGACTAAAAATATCTTGATAAACCTATTTTGTGGAAAACCAAAATAACAATAAATAGAAAAATCAAGTATTATAATTTCATAATTATATTATAAATCGTAAATAAATACCGGCTGACCTTTCAATATTTATTATGAATCCCTATCATAGTTCTGGCGGAAAAACAATACTTTCATAATAACAAGTCTCTGTAGTATTAATAAATAATGAAATAACGGCTGAAATTCACGTCACTGTTGTCGGAGTATGTCCGACTAGTTTCGAACCCATACGGAGATAATATAATTAAGAATGTGTCGGTTTAAGTGTATTAAGTAGGCACTAAACGTGTTTTGCGATTTTTCGCACAAAGACCCCGTTTCGGTAGGATTAAAGAACTGTATCCTAAGAATAATTACAAAAGTATGTTCTATTACAAATTTGTAATCCTAGAAATTCCACCCATAACCATTTCATAGTCGTTAAGCCGTAATGAGTAACAAATATCGAAACATCGATGTATGAATAATTGGGTATACATACAAACTTTCGCTCTATAATATAGACTGCATATTTTAGTGCCGTGTCATCCACCAAATATAATAAATAAGTATACAACGTAAGTATATTTTAATGCGTGTAGAACTGCAGCTGCATGCGCGTGCGCAAGGCGTGAAGTTTGACGTCGTCTAATTAGCGTTATACACTAATGGTCGGAGAGGGGGACATTTTATGTTGCTTGTCTTTAACGAGCATGAAACTGTTTTAATATCTTACATATTTTTTCAAAAACGATTTATGCAAGTCAGTATCACATAATGCATAAAACGGACTAAGGGCAAATTTGTAAAACTAAAAAGTGAGATCATAGGTAAGTATCGTAGATATGTAGGTAAAGATTGTGGTGACTTTTGGTAAACGTAAATAACATTTTTTTATATTTTCATAAACTATAAGAAATGCTTCGTGGCAATCCTTTGAAAACACTTTAAAAACCAACTTTAAAAGTCCTTAAAAGTTGCTATAAGGCTAACCGTCTAATGTTTGGCGATTCAGGACCTTCTCATGGTATTTATTCATTCATTTCTATTTATATAATATTTATAATATATTCAATTAAAAAAATACTTTTTATACTTTTAAAAAGGACGTGGACCCTTGAAATTTGCTATAGTAATAATGTATTCACAATATATATTTTTTACACATTTAAGTCGTTTCTCGCTGTCTGTACGCTTAGAGTTAGTTTTAAACGATGTAACGAATTTTAATGCGGTAAAGGGGAAATTATTTAAGAAAAAAAGAAATAAATACATCATATTTTAAACGAGAAAATATTAAAATGTTGCTTCCTAATGGCTTTGTTTCTCGCAACCTAAAAAGAAGAAGAAAAGGCATGGGTGTGGTCCCCGCATAGATAACTTCGGTCTTGCGTTTGAATGGGCCCACACCGGTTTATTATGGGGCTTCAGGTACGTGAAAGTCTGCCGACGGGACAAAGGGCTTGATGGGCATGAAAACTTCTAAAGCCGGACAATGCCACATAAACGTTTAGCTCTTTTTGTAGGCTGTACGGGCATTTTCGCATTTTGCGAGGACGTAACCGCGACAACAAACAGTCATAACTGACTTCAAACAAGCTATTACCAGCTCGGAACTTCTGAATACAGAATAAGTCGACGTTATAGTCAATTTTCGGTGACTTTGTTCGGACTTGAAGGAAGTCGGTATGGGTAACTACTGTACATTACGCTTTTAAAGAAAATGAAATTTAATTTTCACTCAAAATTCGAAGGAATCAATGTCTACATCGGCAGTCATCATCATTACCGCCATCAGTATTGCCACCCTAGTATTAATTTACTGACCTACTGCAGTGCCACCAAGCCTCTTTATTTTGAAAGAACTAGGACCCACAACGCTGCCCCAATGTCGTTTAGCAGGTTCGCGGTAATAAAATGCCCCTTATATAAGAGATAGAGTTAGACACTACTTATCTGAACTCCTGGATGAGATTTTTTACGGAGAATTTTCTGGACGAAAGAAAAGCTCAGTGTCTCATAGTCTGACTTAGGACTCGATTAGCACGACTTAATACTTATAGATCGACAGGATAGCATTTTATTTTTCGGTCCGTCTTACAATGTACGAGTGTATTAATTATTTATAAGGCGAGAGTGAATAGGAATGTTGGAAAGGGAAGACCAATGCAAACTTTCCTTGATCAAATTCTAATTAAAGGCCAGGTCAAAAGTGCCCTTAACCGAGATACTTGAATGAAAGGCTTAGTGAAATTGGAAAAAGCGAGAGAGTTGCAAGGATCGTAGCAAGCGGAAGGTCTTTCACTCTCCTACGGGAAAGAGTTATACGGCATGTATTTAAAGGAATTACTGAATCGGTAGTGGTGTCACTTCAACAAAATAAGAAAGTTAGAAGTTTCAAAGTGCTTGCAAATCCTACTTGTAATAAACGAATTTGAATTGAATTGAAAAGATCTCACTACTTCAAGAGATTTAGAAGCATTATTCATTCCTAATGATGAGGTCTCAATTTGATATTTCATAAAAGTGATCATTAAATACCTTTTTGGATCTGAGTTATAAATGCTAACACTAAATAATTGATCCGATAAACGCAACGAACATTTTAATAATAATTAAATTTTTCATATATGGTGCGAGGGCGTTTATTTGAAAGGTTAAGATTCGATCTCCTAACCAATTCGCTTTATAAGGGCTTTCGAGATTATAAAATTTTAATATTTAAATATAAAAGAATTCTTTAGATACATCCGACGAGATAAAATTACAAAAATATAATTTTTAATCTCTCGACACTCATGAATTTAGCACGGCTATGCTAAGCACGGCTATGATCAGAAATTCTTTCTATCACAATAGAAAAACGTCGATCTAAGAAATATGATGATCATGTCAGTTTTTGAACAAAAAGACCATCGGTCCATTCTTCGATCGGTCGATCGATCTAACATGTAGCTCCATTTTCGGTTTGCGGGGTTAGGAATGTTTGACTGTTACTATCAGTATCGGGTGGTAGTCATTACCAAAGACGAATTTTCAACTTCGGGTTACTGACATTTTTTTAATGAAGAAGTTCCTTAACCGATCCAAGACTCGAACCCAACACCTTATGATCCGAGCAGGTTAACCACAGCGCCAACAAAGAAGTCGTTCACCTTACAAATGGTTATTTAAAACCAAACGGTAGGCATATTTTATTTCCCGGCTATCGTCTCTTTTTGCTTGCAGCTTAGTAATTAACACCTCCAGAGGTCACGGCGGCCTTGCATTTATAGTCAACCCTCACCTACGCTCACCCACGCTACGCCCAAACTGAATTGATAATCTCACATAAATCAATACGCATAAATAAAAACGCACCTTCGCTTGTATAATTACAAAGGTGTTTGATTTATGACTCTATATTTATTTAGCAGCGGGTGTTGTAATGCTGAATCTCATTTTTTATTTAGGATGAAGCGATTATGTTCGTAAGTTCAATTTGTACGTGTAAAGCTTTATCCACATTGGGCTTGTTCTTAATAATAGCATTTAAATTAGTAACGACTGCCATCTTGGTTAGCTTGTAAGGCTTCGAATTAGGGCGCCCTGTGTTCGATTAATACATTGGGCTATGAAACATTGACTTATTGAGTTTCATAATCCATCATCATTATCAACCTATTAACGGCCCACTACAGGGCCACGCCTCCCTCCTTATAGGATATATTTAGAGAGGATAATTTTGATTTTTCCTAATTATTTGAAGATTTCTTTTCGTAATATCGTTCATCTAATATGAGCGGTAGGTATATATACAAATATGTACAGAGCTGACAGTTTTTGCAAAAGAGAAACATATGATAGTTATTGTAATTGTAGATTATGTACTCGAAATTTGCAATGAAAGTTATCCATATTCCTGCTACATTCTATACGTGTGTAAGTAACTTCAATTTCATTTAATCTTAAATCAATTTGACAGCTGTGTCACTCATTATTCTTATTTTGTAGGCCTTTGTTTGTTTTTTGGAGACAAAAATGGAATAAAGCAATTTTAAATACCTAATTTCCCAGATCACACGAGTATATCAATAAGTGTGGTGGCACCTTTAGAGGCGATCAGCACTGATGGCAATGTATTGGCTTGAGAGCAATACGTCGATCGTGAACTAAAGTCGACGTTACTCGGAATTTGTGCTCACCTTTTTTATGAGATCGACATATTGAGCTATTTTGTTAATTATAATAAGTATAGATGAAAGATTTTATAAGCGAAAAGGTAATAAATCACGTGACTAAAACCAATTAGTGTCTAGATTTTTAAATATCATAAATTATACGGCTGCATTAGTCACTGACATTGGTTATAAAAATACCTAATTTGTGCAGACGAAAAGAAAGGACATCGCTCGTCACTTAAGTTATTTCAAAGAATGTTATCATCTATATTTTTCATCTGTTTAATCAAACTTGATCCATCAAAATAGTGAGTCCATCAATAGTTAATTATATATAGTGAAGTATAATTGAAATGGTTGTAGAACGCGGCACTCATATCGGTTGCGGGCGCAAGTAGGATTTCCTTTTTAGACCATTCCTACTCGTCCATTAGGTCAGTGTGCGAGGGAGATTCTAGCGTTTCCTATCGCGCGTTCAGATTATTAGTGTTTCACTTGTTACGAGCTATTTTGATCTATAATACCATTTCTATTTTTTTATTCATTACAAGTTAGCGCTCGATTGCAATCGCACCTGATGATAGATGATAATGCTAGGATGGAAGCAGGCTACTTTGTTTAGAGTAGGATAAAATTCACACGATTTTCAGTTTTTACAGGATATCGTTCTGGAACGTTAATCCGCTTGGCGGTACTTCTGTGTTGTAGGGGTGATAACTAGTGTGGTAACTGACTAAGGCCGAAGCCTCCAACAACAAGCCAGCCTCCCATGGACTAATTTAGAAAATCTAATCTCTTCTGTCTGTCATCAGGCTGTATCTCATGAACCGTGATAGCTAAATAGTTGAAATGGTTCAGATTCTAGGGTTTCGCTTATTACAGGCTAATTTTATCTACGAAATAATGTTGACGACCTCCGTGGCGCAGTGGTATGCGCGGTGGATTTATAAGACGGAGGTCCTGGGTTCAATTCCCGGCGGGGCAGATTGAGATTTTTCTTAATTTGTCTTGGTCTGGCTGGTGGGAGGCTTTCGCCGTGGCTAGTTACCACCCTACCGACAAAGACGTATCGCCAAGCGATTTTAGCGTTCCGGTACGATGTCGTGTAGAAACCGAAAGGGGTGTGGATTTTCGTCCCACTCCTAACAAGTTAGCCCGCTTCCATCTTAGACTGCATCATCACTTAACATCAGGTGTGATAGTAGTCAAGGGCCAACTTGTAGTCGATAAAAAAATAAAAAAAAAGAATAATGTCAATATTTTATTGTATGTAGGTGCAAATTCAAATACTCGTACGTTTGCTTAATCTCTACCAATGTAATAAAGCTAAAGACTTTGTTATGTCGAAAGGCATCAGCGACTTTTGGTGTAATATACTTTGTATGTTCAGGAATATTATAAACTTATTAGGTTCATTAAAGCCTTCCTCAATAAACCTTTAACCGTATTGTCAAAAGGGTTGTTAGTTTTACACTTTACAATCATCAAGTAATTATTAAAATAATACCAGGTATATACAGATAGATATTATAAAGATAAGTACATATCTACTTGGACCAAGTATGGGCTAGGGAATACTTAGTTTTTCTTCTAAAATATTTTCAGTAAAATTCTAAGCCCAGGGTCGAAAAGCTGGTGGACTCGCGGCCGTCTGTAACGGTCACTATCATCAACATTTCGATAGTGATCATTAAATAATCAAGCGTTATCACCCTAAGCCCGGCAATCCGCACAGGGGTTGCGCGTGTGGCTTTGCAGGGGTTCAGTGCCCTCTATTCTGGGTGAAGCCGCTGGTCGTGAGGCGCTGCTCAAATTCGTCTGCAGAGTAGCACGGATCGACGGCCGAGTGGCGCAGTGGGTAGTTACCCTGCTTCTGCGTCCTAGGCTGTGGGTTCGATTCCCACATCTGGAAAAATGTTTATGTGACTAGTAAGGATGTTTTCTAGTGTCTGGGTGTTTATCTATATATTATAAGTATTTATGTATAATATATATAAAAATATTCATCAGTTACCATAGCACCCCTAACACAAGCTACTTACGAGTACGCTTACTTTGGGGCTATATAGCGATGTGTGTAATTGTCCTATAATATTTATTTATTGCTATTGCCAAGTATAGGGCAGTGGATGTAGACACAGAGTTTTCAATATAACATTGTGTAAAAATTACACTGCTCTGTCCCTCGTAAAGTGAAAATTGTACCAAGTAGCACTGTCCTGAGCTCGTCTGCTAGATTTAAGGATTTTATTGTATTAATACACACCCACATCGACACACACCCACACACACAAATACGCACGAACGTACGCACGCACATAATAATAGAATTATATAATGTACTGTTTATGTCAATTGATGTTCATTTCGTTTCAAAATTTTAAAATGTGTTCATTTGTTACAAGAAGGACTATGTAAGGAGGCTCGTAAATAGGCTGATAAAAATGACTTAGAATTAGATGTAATAATAAAGGAATTATAATTATACATAAAAAGCACTGAACTCAATTACGTGCCAATCTATCAAGAAGCGATTAATGCTACGCTAGTACATCGATTGCCATAATAGTTTTCTCTGCCAAATCGGCCATTTGCGTATGCGTGAGTGAGACAGAGCAAGAGCGTGACCTAGAGAGGTGAACAAACGTCTATAGTGAGTTCAACCCAAATTTTTGACCTGATTCGATGTAAAAACTCGCAGCTAACGAGCTTGACGTAATCGAATAGAAAAACAAAACACGGAATGCAGTCCTGCTTCTTGAGCTTTCTTTCGTTTTAATCTCTAAATTGTAACGGGATTCAGACCGCTGGGCTTTTACCGTCCGTGATACATTTTTGGGTCACGTTTAGGATTTCTCGAATGGGTTATTAAAGCTTCCTTATTGGAATTATAGTTAATTTAGGTCAAGAGAATTTTAATACGTCATTAGATTACTGTTTTAGCGTTTTTCTAAGCCAGAATTTAAATTAAAATCACATTATAGAATAAAGTATCTCGCCTCGTCTGTCTATCTCTTCCAATATAAAATCACTCAATAAAAAAGGGAAATATTTTTTTTCATGTTTTTGGAAGGTTACGATATATTATTCCCGCACGGGCAAAGTCGCGGGCGTCTATTAGTTACCTATGCATATATTTAGTTTCTCTTAAAGTGAGAAGCTGTTTCGATAGCCCACTTATTAGTTTATGATTTTGCTTTCGTTTATCAAGTTTTTTGCCAGGAAATATTTGTTTTTATTCCGAGAATACCAATAGCAAGTCGGAGTCGGCACGTTATCCTTCCGTACCGGTTCTCATAAGTAACACCTGATTGTGGTCGTTATACAGTCAAATATTGTCACCCTAACCCACCAATCCTCATTGGAGCATCGTGGTGGTTCTAAGCTTGAAATCCTCATTCTAAAGGAGGGAGGCCTTACCCATGACCATTTGTATAAGCTGACAACGATAAAAACAAGTGCCAGAATTAAACCGTAAAGAATAACGTACATTTTAAGTCTGCTTACAATCAAATTAGCATAGCGATTTAAAATACATTTAAACTTTAAGTGGTTGTACCAAACAAAGAGCTATTCATTCGTGCACTTGCGCGCATGCACGCTACATTTTATTAGCCCGCCTCTTGAATAAAACAAAATGATCTTTAATAGCACTTTTCGAACTGTAAGACAACAGAGAATTGTTTATGGCATCCGGGCAACGTTCCACTGTAGGCGATTCAAGGATAGGCTTTATTTTTGGCGTTCCGTACATCTGAATGAAGAGCTCCTCCTCCTAACCTCCATCTGTCCATTCGTACCAGCATTTTTTGCTAAATCTATACTAATATTATAAAGCTGAAGAGTTTGTTTCAACGCGCTAATCTCAGGAACTACTGGTTCTAATTGAAAAGTTCTTTTTGTGTTAGATAGTCCATTTCTCGAGGAAGGCTTTAGGGAAAAATGGGGAAAATTATTCATAACGGACGAAGGCGTAGGCAATACTAGCTATTTGTAATTTAGAACATATTAGATATGTGATGTGACTAGGCCAAGTTGTTTTTCATTAATTATAAATATATTTTAAACTTACAGGTTACGGCGTATAAACTCAAAATCAAAACATCTTTATTCAATGATATCTTCATTATTATTTTAAATCGTCAATTTTTAGATTATGAAAAGTAATGGTGATGATTAAAGTCGGAATCTAAAAATTAAAGCTACGAGGATTCCAAACGCGCCCTGGTCGAGAAGAGCCCATAACAAACTCAGCCAGGTTACTATTTTTTTTTTATTATCACGATTTTACATTATTATTTAAAAACCAATAGAACCAAGGACCCGGCTCCTTACAACAATTTACTCAAACGTCTTTTTATCATAAAAAGTCTTTAATCCTGAATTACACAAAACATGATAGATAAATAACATCATGTTATCGTACGGAACCCTCTTCTGGTAAGTTGAACTCGCACTACCATTTTTTTAATTCAACAGGATACTGGTCAACTGGATGTGTGCATCTATCTTAAAATTGTCGTTTTATTACAACATGATAATTGATATTTACTGTTGTATTTATAACGGCTTTAGAACAACAGCTGTACGATCAACTGTACCTACTTGTTTTAACATTGCGGTGTTTAATTAAAGCCTATAAATGCTTCATTTTGATAATTTTGATAATCTTTTTTTTTTATTGCGATAATCTTCTAATAAATATTAAAACTGATGAATCTTACTGACTGATTTTTAGAAAAACCCCGATGTTTTTCAGCGCATATATTATTAACAATAAAAAAAAATATGAATTCGGAGGAACGAAGAGAAACGGTGTGGTGTGGTTTAAAAGATGTGACTAAAATTGAGAAAAGCATGCTTAGATGGAGTAAAAAAATTAAAAAAAAGAGATTTATGAGGCGAGGGCAAATGGAAATTTTGGAATTGAAAGGCCTAGATAAATGTTCCTGGACCAAATTCAGGACATTCTAAAGTATGGCCCTAAACCGACGAACTTGTATGAAAGAATTAATGAGAGTGGAAGAAGCAAAGGAAGTATGCAAAAACCGTGGCAAATGGAAGGATGATAATCGACTTACAGAATAAAACAGTATTTGTGATTTAATAGCTTTTGCTTTAGCTGGAGTTTAGCCCGAGACATCGTTAGGCGAAGCTTTATGGCGTTACAAAGATGCCGCTACCGTGCTGTGCTGCAGATTATAACGTATGCATCGCTATATGGAGATTTAATGGTCGTTAACATTCCTCTCCTTGCTCTCGTCAGATTTGCTTTAAGGTTTAATAACTGTAGCTGAGCTATCGAAACGACGGAATAAACGTGAACAAAGGATCGGTTTGTGCGGGTGAGTGTTATCTCTATCCTTATCTATCGCAAACAAAAATGGTGTCAGATTTTTAAGAATGATTCCTTTCAAAGGCTCAACCATAGTACATTACAACTCAAAAAGTCAGACCAGCGTAACGTAACTTTTTTTTGTGTTGTTGTCACAAAAAAAGAAAACATATGCATGAATTGCCCTAGCAATAAACATTTAGTTTATTGCAAGGCCAAAATATAGGCCAATAAAATTGCCAATCAATTGCCTCTAATACCTACCTATTAAAAATGTATGCCTTTAACGAAAGTCCCATTTAAATTCATAAAAATCAGGATTTATTTATTTTTCATTAAACTGTATATAAATACTTTAACTAAATAACAAGTCAAGTCTTAGAAATCTTATTATTTTCATGTGCAGTAAACGTAAGCCAAATTAGACGACTAATAAAAGATGTACAAGAAAAGTATATATTTTAAATGTGCCTGCATTATAATTACGTTCAGTGAGTCATGAAATCATCTCGTTTTATTATAATTTTCAAACATCGGAGTCTCCATATTCGCAAGGGATTTGCATAACATTATGCGCGGCTATTGAAATAAATTCCAATTTGCTAACATTAAACCGAAATGAGCCTTTCCTTATTGAAAATTATGCCCCACTAACCATGATATTACTAAACGCGAATTTTAAAATTACTCATCGACAAAAGATAGGGAATATATTAAAAAACCCGCCGGTGTGGGTTGAAATTTCCAAGAAATGATGGAAGTCTTATGAGGTTATTTCCCATAAACATCTAACGGAATCAATTTGCTACCAGTATACAGGTTGCAAATAGAATACTTATGAAAGGGTGAAGTTTTTATATATTTTACTCGCCAGAAAGCAGAAATTATTTATTAAACAATATTATATTAAACAGTATTACAGTATTTATCAGTTAAATTTTAAACATCTAATATATAAAATTCTCGTGTCACAGTTTTCGTTGCCATACTCCTCCGAAACGGCTTTACCGATTTTTACCAAATTTTGTATGCGTATTCAGCAGGTCTGAGAATCGGCTACTATCTAATTTTCATCTAATTTTTTTTTTATTTTTAATGCAAAACAACGTTTGCCGGGTCATTATATACTTGGTTTTGCTAATACTAATTAATTATTACCTACCAGAGGACACTCGCGGTTTCATACGCTCAGTTTTCGTTCCCGGAGGAATGTTGGGATAAAATGTGGCCTGTGTTTTATTCTGATATGTAAGCTATATTACTGTGAAGTTCATCATCAAAATATATTCAGTAGTTTTTGTATAAAAGAGTAAAAAACATCCATTCATCTATTCGCACATACAAACTTTCGCCTTTCAAATATTAGTAAGGATAAACTAAGTAACATCATTAAAGTATGTTTTTACAAACACGACTAGTCATATTCTAATTTTGCGTTAATGTTTTTGCCTATAGTATGTATTTTAGTAGTAAGGTATTTTACTTTTTAAAATACCTTACTAGTAAAATACGGAAAAAGATCACGAATTTCCGTTCCGTTAGCGTAAATATATGTTAAACACGAATTCTCAATTGAAATAAAACGATTTTGTAACAAAACTGAGCTCCTATAAGTTGTAGAAGTTATACAGAGAGAGTCAATAATGAATCAAGTTATAAAGCGAGACTTATTGAAAGTGCAAGCAGTCTACGAATTTCATTCCACCACTTGCGACTGGGCCACTGTGCACATTGGACTTTATTTAACAGATGACGTATGAAACGCGTAGCATTCAATTGAAAAATAGACCTTATTAAAAACTGCATTCGACTCATAATCAGTTAACGGAAGGAGTTGAATGAGTTGTTTAAATATTACTGATGTAGCACTATTTATAGAAGAACTAGTAGCGAAACCTGTGGAGCAGGATTGTGAGCTTAATGAGAGGCAACGTTGGATTATTGCCACATGTATCCAGTTTGAACGATGGCTTACACTTATCTGGTCACCTGGTAATCACACTGCACTCCACAAAGAAAATAATACGAAGATTTATACATGTGACATTCGAGATAATTTATGCTCGTTGCTTCGCTGTTTTATCAAAGGAGTAATTTTTATACGAATACTGCTTCGTTCCTTTTCGTTTGTGCAAAATCTCGTAAATAATTCTGTTTCTGTTTGCATTGGTCGGTTAACTTTGGAGGCCGTATTTTTCGCACGCTTTCGGTGTTCACTTAATCCGGGTGTGAGATCTGAAGATTTATCTTTTTGGTAATTTTCCTAATTAATTATAATGATTCTATATTTGCTGCAGATGCAGATTTAGAAAATGAAGTTTACTTTTGGATTATTTAAACATTTATAAACTCAGTTTGCTCTTTTTGAAGTAAATTGTTTGAAAAGTACAACTGTTGAGTTTCTTGCCGGCTTTTAATAGCAGAATGTGCCTATTGTGCCGTTGGTAGAGTCACTACAAATAGTATAACATGACCTTTTAAAAGTGCTTGTAAACTAAGCCTACATGAAATAAATGATTTTGAAATGAAATACGGAACCCTAAAAGAAATCAAATTAATTTTGACATTAAAGTTAGAAATGAGATTTAGATTAGAATACCTAAATATATGGAACCATATGAAATTATTATCATTCTGTCGAGTCGATTTTACAGCCAAGGCGCGCCAATTGATATTTCAAGTAAAAAAAAAAGTTAAGTGCATGAGGAAGTGCGTTTGAATTTACACCTCCTTCTGTATTAATTTATTAGTCTAGTAATATATCTATGGGTTATTTAATGTATGAAGCTAATATAAATCTATCTTTATTAGGCACGAGTAGTTTTAGTAGATGGGAGCGAGGCAACCGCTCGCAGTACTAACTTCGAGCAGCTAATTGCAGCACGTAATTGCCAATAAATGCTCAAGTATACAGGATACAACTATCTTGTTTATATCCTATAAATTCTTCAAAATTTATTCCTACCTACAGACATCTCATTAGTAGTAAATTATAATATAACAACTGTGCAAACAGGTAGATTGCTGTACGCCGGAATCGAATGTTGAGTTTTTAGAAGAAATAAAAAAAATCTTTCGAAAAATTAACACTTTTAGGTATTTTTCTAGTTGATGCCTAAATTTTTTTTGCTTCAATTTAGAATCTTCACAATTAGGCGGAAATGTTTTGTTTTTCGAATTCGAGTAATGTATTTTTCCAAGGAATGATTTAAATTTTTTTGTTAAACATTTCAGTCGTAGTGGCATGAAGAATTAACAAACATACACACATGCCCACACACTCGCATAACAATTCGCCATTACCTTTATTAAAACTAAAAACGTATTTAAACTTGTGTTTCCTCATAACAGAATGAAAAAAGAACAATGCAATACAAATCCACAAGAACTTTAATAATTTCGTTACCTACGTTATTGTTACGAGTTTTTAGCGAACGACAAAAAAAAATACCCTTGAACGTAACCCATTTGCATCAAACTGACCTGCAACAACGTGGAATCCTAGTAACGTTTCGGCGAATCGATCTCATATTAGCATAATAGGCGTTCATATCTCAAGGTTAGAACAGAGTCAGCGACCGCTGTAGGGCGAATATCCTGCTCGTTCACGAGACCCGTGGCTTCCTTCCCTGCACGTGACTGTCAAGTGCTAAACTATACTCGTACCCATCAGCGTTCTGATCCTCTATCGTACAGCAGCACCGTCTGTACTCGTATTATTAACATCAAAGCACAGAAGGAAGTAAATTAGGGCACAAGGAATAACTCACATACTAATAATATTAATATTATATGTATCACTCATACTAATAATATTAATATTATAGACGTGAAAGTAAGTATGTTTGTCTGTGAACAGTTTACGCCTAAACTGCTGAACCGATTTTAATGAATAAATAGGACTTTGAAGAAAATACTACTGGTCTACTTTAATTGTTATTGTTATTGTACGAGGAACGTGAAGTAGGAATTCGTATGAAAGTTCTTAATTCTTGGCGAATTATATTTTTGAAAAATGATGCTAGAACCTAATAATATATAAGGATAAATAATATGATGTGATTCAATGGTAATTCAAATTTCATCTCTTTAAAAAAACTTGGCAGTTGTAATTTTTTAAGTTACATGCACAGAAAATGGCATGTTTATTAAGCATCGTTAAAGTGTAAAACGCAATGGGGTTAAAATGGGGGAAATCTTAATTTTAAATCACTGCCGTCCACTGCTTAGGAAATATTTTTGGGCTCTTATCACTAAAATAAGTTGCTTGCCTAATATGCAATAGCCCACTATTTTGTTTAGAGTGTACTTAATATGATAACTATCACGATTGTAATTTACCATGATGAATATCACAGCAATTGTCATCACTGTCAGGTGAAGTCATAAATGTAGCTATTGTAATTATAACACCGAAGGTTAAAGTAAATATCAATTGTCGAGCTATATTTTGTGACGCACCGGAATAATGTGATCTACGATGGCGACGAGGTCGTATGCCCGCAGAGCTCAAGGCTGCGTGCCTACATAAATATATAGTTCAACAAAAAGTTCGTTGAATGTAACGCTTCATTCAAGGTTTGTGAATTTTATTTGTTTATCACACTTATTACTGATTAGTAATTACTTCGGTTCCAATTTTTAAATCACAGATTTATTAGGCTAGAGCTAGACAAGCAGCTTCTTGGTAAGTACGTCATTCGAATGATTTCTAACAAAGCTAAAAGTCAACATGACTTACTTTCTCATCAAACTCGTACACATAAGCGCAAGCTTCAGTGGCTTTGAGTCATGAGGTTTTGGGTTTGACTGATCTTTTCTTTCTTCCAATAAATTCTTAGTGAAAAATCTCAACCCTGGTATCGAAATGTTCAAGAGACTTTGGAGTACACTTTATTATGCGTAGTTGGTCTCGGTCATTAACAATAGTATCTGATCGTGCTAGTTAAAGATTTAAACATTAATAGCCCTACACCCACCTATTCGCATCAGAGCTATATCTCCTATATGCAAGGAGGTTTGGCCACTCTTGTGGGTTATAATAGGCTGATAATGATGTAAACATGATCTCAAATAGCACAAATAGTAGCAATGAACTCACTGAAGTAGTGTAAATAAAAATTTTTAACACAAAATAGAACCGACTCAAAACGGACTAAAAAGTAAAAAATAACTGTGTCATTTAGTTGTTTTAATTCACTTAAGCATATCTAGGAGTCGGCGCCAGCCAAGGTTTCTACTTTAAGGACGTTACCTAGAACTCACAAACTGCTTTACTACGTAAAATAAATGTTCCTTAAACTTGGCTGGCACCGACTTACTTTTTTACTTTTTAGTGATTTATCGCCACGTAACGTACTCGTACTATACTGTCATAGTATGTTATATGGCACTAGTAGCCAAAAAGCTACCGATACCGAGACAAAAACCGAAATCGCTGTAAGTATGCCTCCAAAATTTGAAGAGTTCTTTCAATTTTCCCAGGATATCATCATCAGATCCTAACATCATGACAATGGGACCACCTTGGATGTATGCCCTTTCTAATAAAAAAATAATTATCAAAATCGGACAACTCTGCACAAAGTTACGCGTGGTCATACATAAAAAAAAGAAAAATATACGTGTCGAATTAAGAACCTCCTCCGTTTTTTTTTCGGTTAATAAAATGACGTTAAAACTATACAAAGTCAATGAATTTATGTTCGAAATAAACATTATAAATGCTAGTTAGTATCAATAAATAAAATAATAGTCATAAGTATAAACACATACATATAAAACACCACTACATCCTTCCATTTGCCACAGTCATTGCATGCTTCATTTGTTCCACACTCATTAAACCTTTCATACAAGTTCGTCGGTTACTCTTGACCTGGCCATATTTTAAATTGTTGAAACATTCGCCTACGTCTTCCTAATTTCTTTTTAGTTCGTGTAAATGTATAGTAAATATAAAAAGGTGTAAAGGTATAGTAAATGTGTAATAGCTGATTGCTGTTTCATTGTAGCCAGTTATAGCGAATAAGTGGTCAGCGGACGTGAGCCGTTTGCAGTGCTAACTGTATGCCGTTTGCGTACACGAAACAAGCTATCGTCGTCACACGATCTCTTATTTTCCAGTTACTAACTAACTATCCAGTTGCTAACTATAAATGTTAATGATAAAATTTTATGACTATCTTTTTAGAGTAGGTAGAGAGTAGAGACTGTAGGTTGTGTATTTGTATTTAATATGTCTCAAAAATTTGGGTTACGTTTTTTACGCAGCGACTCGGTATGAAATACACACTAGGTATTTGAGCATTTGATTATTCTGAGCTATTGAGTTTTTAGAACAATAGATAATGGAAGATAAAAACCGTAACCATAACAACATAGTGACCGTTAAGAGTTCAGTCCGTAAAACTTTAAGAAAACAAATAATTATGGAATACCAATTCATGACAAAGCAAATTAAGTACACCGGAAGCAATGATATTTAAATTACAATAAGCTAATAATAAATTAAATTACAGTATTAATGGTTAGCGATAATGCAGCCCTCGATAAGCGCTGGTCTAGAAGGTGCCTATTTTGTTATAAAATCAGATCGAAGAGCAAACCGGTAAAACTGTGTCCAAGAATGTTAGATCAAAAAATAGCCCAACGACAGCAGATTAGTTTAACCTGAAGCAATCCAAATGACGATTAGCAATGTTTGGGTGCGGTTGGCTGTGGGTGACAATTGCAACATCCGACGCGCCGTCTGCCGCGCCAATTTGAGCTCGCTCCACAAGTGGCATCACTGCACCCACAAAATGATCGCCTCGTGAAACTGCATCTATGACCTCATCCTATTGTACTTGACTCGCCTCGTGGGAGTGACCGCTAAATAGACTACAGCTACTAAACTACAGTTCCTCAAACTCTTGTGTAACAAGATCCCCAAGTAATGAACCATCAAAAGTGCAGGTTAAAAAATTTGTTAAAACATTTATTACCTCGAGGTTTCTATACGATTGATGTATTTGTTGCAAATAGCGGTTAGGAATGTCACATAAATAAAATAACATAATACATATCATTAAACACACGGACGAAGAGACTGGGGTATGCTACATATTTAACAACCCAAGCAATGTTCTCTTCGTCATCTTAATTTTCCTGAAACTGTCACTCTAGAATGTGTAAATTTCTAATGTTTCGTAAGGGAAGAAGTCTTTATGTTTTCGCACTATATTAAAAAAATTATGCTTGTTTCTGATTCTAACTTTCTAATAATAAAATTCTAAAAGTGGGCTTAAATTTAATAATTTTGCTTTATTCCTACTCGAGTTTCGTTAAAAATATAGCCGCTAGATTCTGATAGATGGATTTCGTATAAATTTTGTTTTTCCTAAATTTCTAATGATAGTTGTGAATAGTTAAATTCCAAAACAGTATATCCAAATAGTTAACATATTCTTACATTGCAAATATAAGATTCCTTTACCTTGCGAAATTGCTAGTTAAAGTAAAGAGACATGGTAGCAACAACGATTTCCTGGAAGTAGGCTGGGTCACGACTCTCTATTTGGGAATCGCTGGACTAAACGATTCCAAGCAATTATAGTTTATGTAATGCTTGTCTTGAACCAACACTGTGCGTGACCAACTGGTATAATTCCGACTGAATTACGTTAATTTCGAAAGCAAGGTCGGTCGTCGCCCCTTCGACCAATCGTTAACTTTTGGAATCTATACACTTTAACACTAACTAGATTTTTCACGTGACTTCGTCCGGACTTAATTAAATTAATTCAACAAAGCGGTTGACTTAAATATGATCACGAGGAATTCTTTGTTTATTATGTTATGCATACTATTGCATATTTAATTATTTAGATCAGGGTCAACTAGTTAGTTTAATATCTAAGGATTTATAACAGTTTTATCATTAAATAAATCTAAGTTTAATTATAATTAGCAAAGGATCTATCACATAGTACCTTTTTTCAATGATAGGTAAGTACAGAGCACTCAACTGACCATGACGATGTTATTTTCGTTCAGTTCAGTTGTTTCATTTTAACAAACAAACCAACAATATACAATAGACTTTATTGAAACCAGTGACATTGAGGTCTTAGCTCATATTATTTTGTTCGTCCACGACCCCTTTATCGGTCATCTAGTACGTGCATATACTATTTTAACAGCTTATTGTATGTGACTTGACTGAAAGAAATCCGGGCATACTTATGCGGTGGCAAATTTCGCCAATGAATTTTTTGAACGTGATTTTATTGGCTTTGTTTTGGAATACCTAATACTTGAGGATAAATCGATAATGGTGGCGATGGACAGAATAATAAAGTGAACGGATAAAGATAAAATCAAAAGTGGAGCCAACTTAATTCAGAAATATTTCACTTATTAAAACAACAGTACAAAATCTATTTTCAACCTGCTGCCTGCAAATAAACGACGCACTAGATTTAATATAATTTTTGGCGTTTAACTCTTATGTATATTATACGAAAGATTTTAAGTAAACAGTTTGAGTAGGTGGAATTTTACCTGAAAGATTATAGCGTCGTGGATTCGTAGATATACTTATTTGCCTAGATTTTGCTATAAGTTACATAAACAAAAGTCCTTAAAGCGAACAAAGTTATAAGTATAATAAAAGTTACAAGAAACCCCCATCTTATCGGAGAGGCTGTCTAATTAGAAAATTCTGAAGTAGATTTTAAATACCGAAGCCAAGGCGTACTATGCGTTAATAAAACAAAACTGCCCGCAGAACCCTCCCATGGAGTAAACAAAGTAATCAATTAGGGCCCGGGCTGAGTAATGGTGCAATAAATTTGCGACTGCCACAGATCCTTGGAATCAATGGAGTAATGAAAATTTAAGCCTAATGGTGCCTAGCTTGACTGGTGGAGAGTTGAGATACGCCGCGAACAGTAGAGACTGAGGTCTGACAGGTAATTATTGTTTAGTTATCGACTTTCCTGGAAATTCTTTGTTTTAATCTATGGACTTCTATGCGAATTTTGAAGAATTTATTATAGATATACCTAACTACGAGTAATAACTGACTTTCAAAAGTTTTATGTATGAGACACAGAGTTCCTATGAAAACACATTAATTATGCCTTTTATTTAATTAAATATTTTGATTCTTTATAATCATCAAAAATTAGAAAGTTGTGGTCAAACTTTTTAGTCACAAATATGTATGTTTAGTTCGGAAAATCAGGAGTAATGGTTGATATAAAAGAAATATTTTAACTCGCATTCATTACTATTCGAACTGTGAATCCCCATAACTCCTAGCTTTACAGAAGGTAAATTTTATGTATGACTACCCAAATTTAAGGGTCTGTTAAAATTTCATTATTAAATTTACGGCAAGTGAGCAACTGCTATGTATAAAAACATTTTGTTACGTAACTGTAGATTGTAGAACGGTATTAATTTTTATTACAAAACTGAACTTATTTTCGCTGCGAAAATTAGCTGTTTAATTGCCTTCTGTTTCCTCTCTATAAAGAGATTACCTACTAAATCTGTATTACAATTTATTTATTTCAAATACGCTCTGATTACAAGAACACGTCAATTTTATGGAAACAACAAATCATGCAATCGTCATATGTCCGTTTTTTTTAATTCAAAACAATAAATCATAAGAAATCATACGATCGTTATATTTTCGTTTTTATTGATGTTCAAAATGGTCGTCCAAAAGCGGACCTAATAACACCTAGTTATTTATATTAAGTAATATATATAATTAGATGTCCCCGTGATTTTACCCGCATACTTCTCGTTTCTGCGGGATAAAATGTGACCTATATGTTATTCTGAGACGTTACCTATATTATTGTGAAGTTTCATCAAAATCTATTCAGTAGTTTTTGTGTGAAAGAGTAATAATCATACAAACTTTCGCCTTTAAAATGTTAGTAAGGAATATTATGTTCACCTGAAGTAAAGTTAGCCTTTGAGAGGTTATTTATATGCACAGATGAATTAAAAGAATGAGATAAATATTCTTAAGCACTCTTCATTCCTTTTTACATAAGTTGTTAGATATCAAATATCGCAAAATATATAAGGTCAACATACAACAATGTTTTGCCTTGGTAATTCAAATACATTAATGCAAAATCGAATAAAATCTTCTGGCAGAAAAAAACCTGTTTCAAATTACGGTACAACACGCATATTCAAGTCACATAAATTATACCAAAATAACCGAACGGATATGATTGATGGGTGGGTATCATGATATTATGATTAATAAGATATCAATATTCGCGACACAGGCTCGGATTAATAAGCCGCTTCTCTTACACGTGTCTCCTGTGTATCGCAATTGTTTACTTCCCTTCAATGTTTTTATAGATAGTAGTAGGTACATGTTATGTGACTGGCTTGCTGCTCTGACTGCCTTTTCGGTCTAGTGCTTAGCCTATCTGGTTTCGATCACGAAGTCCTGAGTTCAAATTATGGGTCGAGTCACATAATTATTCTGAATTTTACATTTTTCTGTGAATTTTTTAGTACATTTCATACCCGGAGTCGGGAAGGTGGCATTACACCATAGTGCCTCGGAGAGCACGTCAAGCCCTTAACCTCGATCAATATCATTACCTGATAGTGATCATTAATGAATGAAACATTGTCAAAACAATACTCAATAATAATCAAGGTGATGATGAAGTGATCCAGAAGATTCCTGTAATAGAGACCTGTGAATTAGAAAAAATATGGACTAAGTTAAATAAAAACTATTTTTTTCAAAAACAACCAATCATGATATTATGATAAAGTTATAACACAATTTAAGGAATTCGGTTAGGTGAAGTATAATGAATATTTTATGCAAAATAAATAAGATGGGAAAATCATAAATTTGATTATTTCCAAAGGATATTTAACTTACTACTAATAACAAACATTCAATTTAAATATCAGTTTTCAGTAACATGATCACCTTTATTCGTCAAAATTAATCTTTTAGATTGAATCGAACGTATGTAACTTGAACCTTTTCTGAATCATCCTGCTCGAGGAAATTGCTAAGTACTCACTCCCCGCACTGAACTTTAGCAAGTTTTAAAATTGATCTCCCCTCTATTTGAACTTGAAGAGGCAAATGGCAGAAAAGTTTAAGTATATCATCTATTTATCGTTATCAAATGAAACTGAATTTTCAGAATTTTATAACAAATTACGAAGGATATCTTGTGCTAGATTATTAAGGTTAATCAAAGAACGGTAAGTTTAATATGCAAGGTGTCTGATAGTCGTTTTTCTATCAAATGTAATATAAAATCAAAAACCACCAAGACTTATCGGTCAGAGTCAGTTATTATACTCGTAGGTTGAAGGTTATTTTCGTAGGTATTCCGTTACTTGATTTATAATTATTATGTTGATATTATTGATGGTCCATGGTCTATAATTTTTACGAAAGTATGTTTTACAAATTTTTGATTTTTTGATTTTTAAAATTGATCAGCGTCAGTACAATTGAATATCTATATTATCTCCTATAACATATAATTAAACAATGTTCACTAAAACCAATACATACTCCATAGAGAAACGTTTAAAGAAGATCTGATATATCTTAAGATTTCCACAATCCTACGTTGATCAATAATAAAATATATACAAGGCTAGAATTCAGCCATTCCGTCATAATGTTCATGCAAAACATCGCTTTCTACATATTCGTTATAAAACAGGATGCGCAGTTACTTGTCTACGCGGCGCACGGCCTGCGCAGGATTTTATTACCTACATATTTTACCTCATGCCTAAGTAAAATTCCATTCTGGCCGGCAATAAAACCCGGCCATTGTTTGCATTGCACTTTTGTCACCTTGGTCGTGAGCTCTTGAGTAAATCACTTCAGGTGATTCTGTACACTTGATTAATCGCTCTCGTTTTAAATCACACAATAGAAACTCATTAAGCTCCGGACTCGGGGAACGTTTTTCTTCTATTTTGTTTCCTATTTCATTTGCTATATTTGTGCCTATTTTTTGTGGAAACTTGATACGTTTATTTTAATATTTCTTTGAATTCATTGTTTTCGTAACGTGGGATAGGTTATTTACTGGTTATGTTGTTTTGTTATTAGAGTTATGATAAAATATAGATTTTCGTTAACTATTTCTGTGTATCAAAAGTTATGCTTTTGTGTTATTTCATACTTTTTGTTTTTTATAAAGGTTAAGAGAGAATGGGGAAATGTTTGGTAGGCAAGTATTAAATATTAAAGGAAATAATGTTTTTAATGAAAAATATTCTGTTTTTTTTTGGAACAATATGTTCGTGCTACAAAGTATGCAAGCTGGGTGGTCCTTTGGCCCGCATGTCTGTTTATGAATAGACCCCTATAACTACTATACTTTCAACCCGTTTGTATTTTCTGGTTTAGAGACAATTTAAAAACAATTAATCTAATAAATAAAATCCTATTTAATTTTGTAAACTCTTAATTTCCATATTTGGCAGGGAATATTATAAATATAATAATATTTAATTTCAAAATTGACATAAGAAAATGTTAGATTTCAAATTTAATATTTAGTTAAAACTTTAAATTGAGCTATTTAATTCTTACATGCTAAACACATATTTTACTCACGCCAAATAATACAAAAAATATTTTCGCAAAACCAACCACTACGGTTATACATTTTCTTTTTGTGAAAACGTACCTATACGTATGTAGTCACAACTCGTTAATCTATTCGCAGCTAACTTATTAACAGAATTATTCAAAGTATAATTAGACGATTACGATTAAAGGCGTGTACTTAGACGAGCAAGCTGTAATTATCTGCGCCAGCGAAATGTGAAAGATGATCATTTCTTCATTTTCACTTGTGACTTGCTCGTCGGTAATTATAAGGTTGACAAGTGTTCAATTCTTTATTAAAAACCAATAAATAAAAAATCATCATCCGCCTATTTTTAACCGAAGAAAAAAAACGGAGGAGGTTCTCAATTCGGCACGTATTTTTTTTTTATGTATGACCACGCATAACTTTTTACAGAGTTGTCCGATTTTGATAATTCTTTTTTATTAGAATTGCGTAAGTATCGGTAGCTTTTTGGTATATAGGTATATACTAGTGCCGTATAATATACTATGAGAGTCTAGTACGAGTAGGTTACGTGTCGATAAATTACTAAAAAGTAAGAAAGAACTGCGTCATTTAGATGCTTTAATTTACTTAAGCATATCTACGAGTGGGTGCCAGTCAAGTTTTCTACTTTAAGGACCTTACCTAGGACCCACACACTGCTTTACTACGTTAAATAAATGTTCCTCAAACTTGGCTGGCACTGACTTTATAGATATGCTTAAGTAAGTTAAAGCAATTAAATGACGCAGTTATTTCTTACTTTTTAGTGCATTTTGAGTCGGTTCTATTTTTTATGTTAAATTTTTTTTAACGATCTATTACTGAGTCAGGCAACACTCCTGTAATCCTGTAAGACAAGATGCAGAGACCTAACATGCTTATCTAATGCAGAATTGTGGCTTTTAAGAGATGATACTTGCAACGATTAGGTAAGTACAGATTTTAACAACGTGCTCGAATGAGTGTGTAGCCCCACCAATTTCCAAACAAAAAAAAGAAGGAAAAACTTACCCAGGCTCTCGAAAACCGACGCTTCATACGCTAACCACTGGGTTTACGACACGACCTTATGTTCATCTCATGTTGGAGTATTTTCATGGACTTTAAAAGCGAGAACATACATGAATGTAAAGGACATTTAACGGTTGGGCAGGTGCTTAACTATCTTCGCTCCTCTTAAATCTCTCAATTAATAGATGCCAACCCTAGTTTACGACCACGTACGTAATTAAGGGGGGAGATCACACTTAAGTGTTGGCAATTACGCTTTGTTTAACTTTAATATGTACGTACTACTACACATGTGATTAAAACGAGAGGGGAGTTAATAATATTGTAAGAATTGTGTTTAGCACATTCCTTTGACAAGGGATATCCTTTATCAAAGGATGTTATGAAATAAATTAAATAAATAAATATGAATATCTTTATATAGAGGGCGGTTGGAGCGACCTATGCTCGATGTAACTCTGCGTGATCGAATCAGCAATAAGGAGATCGCAGAAGAATCAAAGTTACAGACATAACTTACCGAGTCGCAATGATCAAATTGAAGAATTGTTCGAAGAGACGATGGACGTTGGAGTGCCAAGGCACTGGATTGGCGACACCGGACTGGAAAGCGATGCATTGATTGATTTGCTACTACGCGGGCCGATGGTATTCAATGGGTTACAGAAAGTCGTTGGATGTTTGGAAGTACTTAAAGAAGTTGTGAGTCGGCTGATAATGACGACGACAACGACGATGATGATGATGATGATGAAAAGAAACGTCAAATAGTTAATAATATTAGCTATATTGAACAATACTTCTATACTAAAGCCAAACTCGATTGAGAATGCTTGTCAACAAAGAAATTAAAAATGAAGGTAGAAATCACTAGTCATTTTACACTTTTTTTTTAATTAACTAGTTAATGACGAATTCATGACATTAAATTAGATTAGTAAGCTTAAAACTAATTAATGTATTCAATGTCTTTCAAATAAGATTTTTAGAATAACAAAACGTAATTTTAAATTTATTAAGCATAAAATGTGTTGCATTTTCTACCTCCATTTAAAATTTGTTTGTTGACAAGTATTCTCAATCGAGTTTGGCTTTAGTATAGTCCATGCCTCGTGCTACAATAATACAGACTTTGATACAAGACACAGTTTTGTAGATGGGTGAATCAAAAGATGATAAACAAATTTTTTTTTATTTCTATTTATAATTTCTGAAACTACTAAACGTCTCAGGATATCAAAGAGCTATATCAGCTTGTTTAGAAATATCTTTAGTATCATACAATGTGACGTTAAAATAAAAATTCACGAGTTTTAACTTTTTGATACTTACGCCAGAAACAAAGCTAAGAACTCACGCCTCTTTCCCAATATAATTTTAGACTGTCAATATTATACCAAGTGAGACCTAAACACTGTTTAAAATGTAGCGCAAACATCGTTGACAATGAAAATAAGTAGGTAATGTGGCGGCAAGTCATCATCGACGGCCATCACTGTTTTCGGGGGTCAACGGCCGCGGGCGGGTTACGTCACCAATGACCTTGACGCGCTGCCCCCTCCCCCCGCGCGCCGCAAAGTGTCGCTGTCAATTACTGCGCTGGCCTCTTTACTTGTGCGAGTGTGAGATTTTTTTGCACACTCGCATTTTGCACGTGTCGACTTTTATTTCGTATTTTTAATTTATAGAAATTTTTTAGCCGTACCCATCATCTGTTTCGATAAGATTTAAACTCTATTTTTTAGAGTGAGTCTTTTATAATTTTTTAAAAGAGTATAAATATATAATATTGTTAAGGCTAAAAAGTTAGTCTCTAATTTACTCAGATATAAAATAAACGTTAAAATTACAGAAATTGTTAAGGTATATAGTCTCATGCTTTTGTGAAATATTTAAAGTAAAATTAATGATGCTTTTATTATAATTTAAAATATTAAAATGGTTGGTAACCTCAAGCTGAACAAGCGAGCGACTAAGGACCCCGTATGGGTTCAAAACTAGTCGGACATACTCCGACAACTGTGAACTTGTTTCAGCCGTTTATATTTTAAGAAATGATTGGTAACCTATTTAATATTTTAATCATTGTCATCAAATGTCATGACAATCCCTTCAATACCGCTATGATGCACTAGTGTTGGTAGGTGGTAGAGTCTTTACAAATAGTCCAATTTGACGTTTCAAAAGTGCTTGTAATAAGGCTACTTGAAATAAACGATTTTGAATTTTGAATTTTTTGAAAAGTTGTGTATATAATGCTGCACATATATAATTATATCTGCATATCAATCTTCAAAAAAGGAACAAAACATTCCATACCCTCAAAATATTAAGATGTAAAATGTTTTTTATTTGGCAATTATAAACAAGGAAAAACTAAAACGATAATTCCGACAAGCATAATGAACACGGATCTTGATAAAAGACTCATCGATAAGCCCAGTCTTTCACAGTTTGCACTCGCGATTAGTTAGCAATTAGGCGAGTAAAGTTCGGGAGAATCGACCGTCTGACATTAGCCGCCCTTGCGCCGCCCTCTGCCAGCTAAAGCCGACTTCATAAAGCGTAACGCGCGTAAATAAATCTTTTACTAGGGCTGTAACTAGGGTTGCCAGATATTTTTTCTTTAAGGGACTTTTCATCAATAGCTCTGTCGGGCTACGCTCAACATTTGCACCACATCACATGCTGCTGTCGTCATTAACCTCAAAATATGGTTGCCTGGAAGAAATTACTACTTAGTTATAAGGCCACCTTTTGTATTCTATTTTCTATCTTTTAGTTGTTCTTCTATAATTTGGGGTACAAATAATGCATAAATAAATAACACTGATAGATCATGGCTTCGACTGACCAATAGTTCAATTGAAGCCAAACTACTACGTCTTCTAAAGGAATATAAAACTATGATCGTTTATAAAACTTAAAAATAGTTAATATTTTTTCCGCAGTTACATACAGTATACAGTTTTTACAAATAGAAAAAAAAATATTTTATTTGTTTTTCCGAAGATCATGTCTCTTTATCCCTTTGATTTCAGTCTCATATTTTCATCAGTTTTAACATATTAACTTTTATAATTAAAACGATTATAATTACAATTAAAAACGCTTAAACTTGTCAACTAATCCATTTCATAATAAAATAATAATCCAAATACTGTAAAGTGTCGTGGACTAGGCGTATTTTTCAGGGTGTCCTGAAAAATACGGCACGTTTGGCATCGCTAGCTATAACGTTATTTTTTCCAAGCTATAAATAAAAACGTCATGTGTCCTCTGCTTTTTGTGTTTTACATCGACTTTATAAGAAACGACGGTGTAAAAAATGTTTGCACTTTTTGTTCTGTTTAAACATACATGTGTACATAAAAAGCGTTCGTGCCGATTAAAATACGGTCTAATGATTGTTTTTCAAGTACAAATCTGTTATGATTGATTAGTACGCATGGGGTTCGTGGAATGTAAGTTCGTTGAAACGAAAAAGTTAAGAAAATGTTATTATTATAATAGAATTTAAAATAAATATTATATCTACCACGAGTTTTATAATCGAGTAGAATAAAAACCAATTTTTAATCTAGGACATATAAACAAATAAATCACATCTAAGTTCTTGTTTGTTTAAGAATTTAGGTACGTATCCTCTAATTTTTCTTTGTTTTGGTACACTTGTAAAAGCTTGAACTAACCAACAAAAAGGTTCTTTAATATCAATAAAATCACCTACATGGATTTAGTCAACATGAATGGATGGATGAAGCAAACTAATGGTTGAAATTGATAAATAATTAAAAATGTCCCAACAATATTTACATACGTCAATTTATAATTATTATATTTGAGAATGCTAGAAAGTTCTCTCCAGACTTTGAAAGTGATTCAATTTAACTTACACAACTTTATTAAGAAAGTACCGAACTTTTCATTGGGTGTTATATTGTGTACTTTCAGTTTCTTATTACGTTATACCTACTAAGTCCTTTGAAGAATCCAATGGGGCTTATTTGTTTCGGTAATATCTAAAAATACCTACTTTGGTGTGAACATTTTCTTGAAACTTTTTGTACTGAAAATAATTTACCTGATAATGATTTTAAAAATAATTACATAATAAATTAATTGTTTTTTTGAAGCCTGACTTAATGAATACATTTCATTGCATTGTTATGGAATAGTCATAATATTTATTATACACTAAAAGTACAGACAAAGCTCCAAAGTCAAAAGACATATTAAGTCTTTTAGCTTTATCGATAACTTAACACTTCATAATATCGAAAAATATATTTAAGTTTTCTTTTTTTTAATCTATTGCGTCGACGACATTACACACATTACCTTGAGGTCTGTTTTTCGAATAGTTACTATATGAACAAGATAAAGAATTACAGATTATATTTAAGAATGGACTTATGAAGAAGTCCTAACCGGCGGCAACATCATAAACATCGGTCTACACATAATGTTTATGATTCATTAATTCATTAAAGAAGCTACAACACAAATTGTTCATGCCAATGACATTGAGTGTAGAGTCAAATAGGTAGGTATAATGATTTTTTTAAAAACAAACTGACATTTCTTTTGTAACACGAAGACGAGTATTTCGGAATCCCGTGCGATATTCGGAATGGCATCGACATGCATTTTAAATAATACACTAAAAGCAGAAAATTTTGATTATTATGCCTCTATATTTAATTATTTTTATACGAAAATCTCATTACTATGAACATGCAATTTATAGTGGAACCTTGTATGTGAATAAAAGATTCGTATTTCCTCGAGATTTGAACAAACGTTGTAATTAGCAGGGAAAACAAAAGTCGCATTGGCTTGCCACTTCTTCTGCAGTGTGTATGAGGAATGAGAAGTCAAGCCACTTATTACGGGTTTATAGAATATCGACTACTTAATGGAAGATAAGATTTTTGCGATACTTACCAGACCTGCGATACAACGGTGAAGGAGAAACAACTATAAACAGTGAAAAATAAATTAGATGGTTTACTCACCGTTTATCAGAGCAAATCCGTCTGAGGATGTTGTAGATATCGTGAGAATAACACTGTATCTGAAACAAAGAATTACTCTTATGAATCTTTTTGATAAGTTTTCGTTAATGTTTTTTTTTTATTGACTACAAGTTGGCCCTTAACTGCTATCACATCTGATGTTAAGTGATAATGCAATCTAAGGTGGAATCGGACTAACTTGTTAGGAGTAGGATGGAAGTCCACACCCCTTGCGGACTATACGACATCGTACCGGAACGCTAAATCGCTTGGCGGTATGTCTTTGTCGGTAGGGTGGTGACTAGCCACGGCGGAAAAGCCTCCCACCAGCCAGACCAAGACAAATTAAGAGAAATCTCAATCTACCCTGCCGGGAATCGAATCCGGGACCTCCGTCTTATAAATCCACCGCGCATACCACTGCGCCACGGAGGCCGTCAATGTTTGTACTCAGTAGTATGTATTTTTTGTAATGTTACGAATCTTAATTGATTTTTTTGTTGGATTGTAATTAATATAGAACTTACGAACTATAAATCTATGCTTCATAGAAAGTAATTCGGCAAGCTGCTTTTGTTTATTGGAAAAAATTCAATGACTGGTAACAACGTTAAATTATTTCGTATAGGTATAAACAAAGGTTTGACTTTACAGGAGTCATCGACATTTATGTAAATTTCGCCCGTGTCCCAAACTCCCAATTGAAGATTAGAGAATTGGTAACCATTGACAAGACTTTAATTATCAGGAAGTTTAAACAATTACAGTAATGAACAAATTTACCACCAGATTAATTGAATACTGTCTCGAAATTAATTTAAATCATTGTTATGTAGAAACGTGCAATTAACATCAATTGAAATTATTTTGGAAATAAGCGGCGGTAGAGTGTAAAATCAGGCATTATTGCTCTTCCATCATTTCACACCTGTCCACAGTTATGCATCTTTTTTTTATCGACTACAAGTTGGCCCTTGACTGCTATCTATCACACCTGATGTTAAGTAAAAATGCAGTGTAAGATGGAAGCGGGCTAACTTGTTAGAAGTAGGATGAAAATCCACACCCCTTTCGGTTTCTACACGACATCGTACCGGAACGCTAAATCGCTTGGCGGTACGTCTTTGTCGGTAGTATTCAAGATATTAGTAAACTAACAGACGTCCAGGGTTAATGGTATATTGCAACCTTCCAAAAACACCAAAAACAAAAAATGTACATTACCCATACCCTTTTCTAAGAAATAATGGGGAAAACAAGTTATGCTCAATACATAGGTATATATATGCCACCGCGGACAGTTTTGTAGTTCTTATAAATTTCTTCGACTTTTCCAATAATTATCGTCATATTTCATTCAACTTGCCAAATTGTGTACTGACACCTTCCTCAGCAACTATTCCATCTATTGATGAAAACAGCTTAACAGTCCGTTTAGTAGTCTTTAGGTTTATCAACAAACGAGGTAGGGGACTTTGTTTTATAATGTGTAAGGATCAATTTGTAAACACAGCATCGATCTTCACCGAACACTGGCAACTCTATACACTGGAGATACATGACCGATAATGTAGTTGTAGAGTAGCCAGTGAGGGCGCCAGTTCGTAGCCGACCTCAAACGACAACTGCACGCGACGTGTCCTAACATTACAGATTTGTATGAATTTCTGTAAAATCCTTTTGACGACCACCGTGGCGCAGTGGTATGCGCGGTGGATATATAAGAAGGAGGTCCTGTGTTCGATTCCCGGCGGGGCAGATTGAGATTTTTCTTAATTTGTCTAGGTCTGGCTGGTGGGAGGCTTTCGCCGTGGCTAGTTACCACCCTACTGACAAAGACGTACCGCCAAGCGATTTAGCGTTCCGGTACGATGTCGTGTAGAAAGTTAGAAACCGATAGGAGTGTGGATTTCATCCTACTCCTAACAAGTTAGCCCGCTTCCATCTTAGATTGCATCATCACTTAACATCAGGTGTGATAGCAGTCAAAGACCAACTTATAGTCGATAAAAAAAAAGTCGACAAGTGATGACACGTTGTTTCCATATACAAACATAGAAATCAGTTGTGTCGCTGCGATAAGTCGTCAGCAGGCGGATAAGAACTCATACCTTAAGAAAATAAGCGCGTTTGTGATAAAAAGTACATTTGTTCAATCAAAATTTGATGACTTCAGATATAAGCATCCTTGGCACACCACATGTCTATGGTGTCCACTATCCTAAGTTCCACCATAAACTAATGTAAATATAACGCAATATATTTATCTCTACAATTTAGACTTAATATTGTCTTAGATAATATTGTAATCTAAATATTACCTATATAAGAATCTAAATCAATAAAAATCTTTGTGCCAAAACCAGTCGTATATTTATTTTATATTCTCTTGTATTAATTAATTAGCCCAAATTAGTTTACTGAAAGTGCTAATAAATATCTTTTTGATTTCATTAGTCACAAATTTTAAGTAAGACTCATTAGCATATTAAATAACTTCGAGTAGTCGCGCTTCATCTCACTTCGCTTTCAAGGACGTTTAAATCTTAATTAAAAGTGAAAGATAGTTAATTACAACTAAGCTATTTAGAAATGGTTCTGTTGTGAAAAAATGGAAACATTAACTAACGTCAGATTACTCGTATTTAAATTTTATGTTTGTTAATTTTTTTTTCTTTTTTTTTATCGACTACAAGATGGCCCTTAACTGCTGACACCTGATGTTAAGTGACGATGCAATCTAAGATGGAAGCGAGCTAACTTGTTAGGAGTAGGATGGAATCGAATAGAAATCCACACCGCTGTTGGTTTCTAGACGACATCGTACCGGAACGCTAAATCGCTTGGCGGTACGTCTTTGTCGGTAGGGTGGTAAATAGCCACGGCGAAAGCCTCGCACCAGCCAGACCAAGACAAATTAAGAAAAATCTCAATCTGCCCCGCTGGGCATCGAACCCAGGACCTCCGTTCTACAAATCCACCGCGCATACCACTGCGACACGGAGGTTTTCAAAATATTATTTGATTTCTATTAAGTGCATTAATAGATGTTTTAAGTCGGTGATCGTAACACAGGTCCTTCCTTAAATACCTAATTACCTAGTGCCCAACAGTACTCTGATGATTTAATTAGATCGTCATTTTTATGCGCAACCATAATAATTTATTATCGGAAAATAGCTACTATAAAATAGTTAGGTCAAAATCATCTGAAATTCGTATAAAAAATAATAAAGTGCGCCTGTATAAATAGATGAAATGAAGGTAGGGCGTCAGAACTCTCTAAGGGCATTTCCTTTGAGATTTGAACCTCAAGTGCTCAATATCTTATTTATAGAGTGGGGTAGTGCCTATATGAGACGAAGAGCCAATGTCATTTAGTCGCCTCTAAGTTTAATCCCTTGAGAGGTCACTCAATAATCCAATGCCAACGAGTTCAGCGAACAATGCTGATGCCCTATACATGTTTATATTGTTGACCCAGTGTTCCGTTTACTCTTCAGTTTCGGATGTGCCGGATATGAGTTACGATCATTGAAACCTTGAAAGTGCCATCGCCTTTATTCACAATCCCACTAACTATTATTCTCATAAGGGAGCGAGAAATGAAGAACCAATCGCGGAAGAACCAAAGTAACGGACATATCTGAACGAGTCGCAAAACTGAAGTGACAATGAGCGGATTGCGGGTGTTGGTCGACCTCTGACCAGGTGGACAGACGACATTAAATGTGTCGCAGGGCTAGGCGGCTCAGTATGGTTGTTTTTGGAAGTCCCTAAAAAGGTCTAAAGATGATTACCTCACCAGTCATCAATGTAATCTGCACCTTGGTATGCAGTAGCTATTTCTTGAAGTCATTTTAGTAACTATACTAAAGCCAAACTCGATTGAGAATGCAATACATTTTATGCCTAATAAAAAAATTATGTTTTGTTATTTTAAAAAAATCTTATTTAAAATATATTGAATATATTTATTACTTTTAAGCTTACTAATCTAATTTATTGTCATGAATTCGTTATTAACTAGTTATTTAACAAAAATAGGTGTAACATGACTAGTGATTTCTAACTTCATTGTTAATTTGTTTGTTGACAAGCATTCTCAATCGAGTTTGGCTTTAGTATAGTAGTCCTAGGATTAGATAATCGGCTGATGATATTACTTCGAGATGTCACTCAGCATTGCAATGGCAGCGAGTTCAGTGAACAGTAGATGTCCTATACATGTCATTGTGATGTTTATATCGCTGACCCAGTGTTCCGTTTACACTTCAGTTTCGGATGCGCCGGATGCGATGTAATCTGTAACCGGGCAACGTTGTTTTATTTCGAAATGCGATGCGTAAACGTCCCCCTTTGATGTTATTCGATTATCATCTGACATTCGCTGAAAGGCGAACTTGACTAAACATAGAATTGCTAATTAAATCCGATGTTATATTTATAAAAAGTTTTATTTTTCGGACCGAATTTACCTAAGCAGGCACTGTTGATTTATTCGACTTGTTATATTTTTACTTCGTTATTAAAAATAGTTATGTGAAGTTGGGAAATATTAATAAATTTTGACAGCCTCATTTATTTTCTACTTATATTAAAATATTAGCTTGTCTCACTGTCTCTAACTAATTATACGTATTCCAATTTCTAAGGCTTCGGTGTTTAGGTATTTTGCATTTTATTATCACTTTGTAATATTCCATATTTTCTTCTACCGTATACCTGTGCCGTATAACATGAATTTGTGTAACAGGTTTCGATGTCATACGCCTGTCTTTATATAACTCAATAATTTTAAAATGCGTTATTGTTTTGCCGACCAGCCTTCAGTGTAATAAACGTCTAGTCTTATTCACCAAATCAAAAACACTCCAACCGAACAACAAAAATAGAATTTATACCCTCAGTTAAAATCGTTTGTATAGCTTGAAATTCGAGTCCCCTCTCAAGTTGGAATACACCTAACTGCGCAGATGTCATGGCGGCGCTGATGACTATTTTGTAGTACATATTCTGTTTGTTCATTGCGTAGGAATACGCCGCATGTTTAGAGCTGCAGATTGGTATGACCTATTGTTTTAATTTTCTCTTTTAGGTCATTTCAATCATTTTAAAAATGTATGCACCGTAGCTTTTTAAAATCTTCCCAACAATTGCGGCCGGTAAATTGCGGACAATGATTGATGCGTTCAATATTATGGATAGCGTGAATTGTGCAGCGTGAACGCAATTTAGTCGCCATCTTGTTCACACCACAGAAATGAGTCGGCTTGTCACGTGGAATTTAATATAAGTCTGCAGCTGGTGATAAATTTACTTCATCATAAATTTAATTTTTGACGATCTTTCTGAGTTAGTTGATAATGCCTTACAACGGGCAGGTCTGGGTTCGATTCTTAGCGCGAGTCAATTTAGGATTAATATTTTGTAATGGAGTTTTTGGTCAATGGAGGTCTGGCATGGTGGTATGCTTTGGCCGTGTCTATTTAGTACCATGCCAGCAAATAAGTAATGGTAAGTGATTTGCGTTTTTGGACGATGCCTCATAGCAATCATTTGGAGGTTATGCAACTCTTTTAAGTTGACCCGTTAACATCTAAGACAGCTTCGTCACCTAACATTAGATGAGATCACAGTCAAGGACTAACTTGTCATTAAATAGTAAAAAAATATATATTTCAGTTTTGCTGGTGATAAATTTCACTAATCTTAAGTTTATTCTATTAAGATATTAATATTTGGTACCTAGTTGTCTTAAAAGTTAAGGCTGCTATTAATCTACTCCTGTATAAGGCCATTAACAGTAATTCTGCTCAGAATTTACAACCGTGTTGGAAAATAAACTGCCATTTTAATCGCTTCTAAAAGTTTTTTTTATTTCATTACAAGTTAATAGCCAAAGTAACTGAAATGACACCTGATGGTAAATGATTAGACTGCAGTCTAAGACATATTGGCTGGATTTGTCCGTGGCTAGTTACTACTCTACCGGCAAAGACGTACCGCCAAGTGATATAGCGTTCCGGTAAGATGTGCAGAAACCGAAGGGAGTGTGAATTTTCATCCTACACCTAACAAGTGAGCCCGCTTCCATCTTAGATTGCATCATCACTTAACATCAGGTGTGATTCGAGTCAAGCGCCAACTTGTAATGAATAAAAGGTAAGGTAAAAGCAAGTAATTTGACGATAATGTTATTATTTTGAAAGAAGCTTCAATTGAATCATCTATCCCAACTTTACTGTAAAGTATACAAAGATATTACTTTCATTTCCAACTCACTTACTGTAATAAAATGAAAATTCAAGTCCTTTGTAGTTTCTTGCATTATCAGAGCAAGACGTTTCAATTGCCAGCGGGGATAAGTTTTCTCGAAGTTGCCTTGCAGTATGGAAAAGCGAGCGCCTTCGGTTAAGTCCTTGCGGAGCTTTGGCCTTGGATAATGTCTCTATGCTAATGAAACGAAGGCGAAAGTTTTACAGGGAAACTATTCTCTTCTTGATATGACAACCATCTCTCTACAATTATAAAGCTAATTTATTTATGGCAGATTAAAGATTTTATAAAAGATTTGGCTTTTATACTTTTTGTAAGTTCTGTGATCATTGACATGAAATAATTAATGTTTCATGGCCTCTGTGGCGAATTAGTATGCGCGGTGGATTTATAAGAAGGAGGTCCTGGGTTCGATTCCCGGCTAGGCTAGTTAACATGATAATCATCCCCCTATTATTATTAATTTATTTATTTATAGCTTTCGTAAACATGTGTTGACTCTACGTTTATATGTACTGTAAATATTGCCATATGTTTGACAGCCTCAGTGTAACAGCGGCTTGCCCGTTACATTTGTAAGACGCACGCAGGTCGTAGATTCGATACTAGCCTGGGCCGATTAGATATTCGAGTCTGGGTTATAGGAGGTACCGACCGTGGTTAATTACCACCCTGCCACCAAAAATGTACCACCATGTGATTTATCGTTTAGATGTCATGTTGCGAAGAAGCCGAAAGAGGTGATTTCATCTTAGGCACTCCAGAATGTTCGAAATTTAATTTTTATTTATTTGTATAGATTTTGCCTTATTTCGTTATGTTTGTTTAAGTGGGCAACTAATCCTAAAGTGGGGCGTTTAGAAATTACTTCAAATATAAAAATAACATTTAATTTCATTAGCATAAACTGTGAACCAAAATCCGAGCGGGGCTTGGCTGTTCTTACGAACGTGTAGATATCAAGTTGAAACTCATATCAAATACTTTGGTCTAATTATCCTTAAGTTGCAAGAAAACTTCGGTGCTCTATTGCGCGTGCGTACTTAAATCATTATCTTTAAGTATAATCTTCATCACCGTTTAATCATCTTACTTGTTTTTCGAATAAACTATATATTACGGATCAGGACAAAATCAAAGCACAACATATCAGTCACTTATTAGAGTCCTTGAGGAAGCCGTTCAACTGAAATTGTTTAGCATTCCTCGCTGGGGAAATCAGGATGTGTATTCGCTTATCTCATTTCATTAGACTAGCTGAGGACAAAGTACTGTACCTCCCGTGAGGGACACAAGCCAGCAATTTGTGTGAACTTACAGCCAGCTCTTATCTACTTGATCATAAGGGCTATTTGTGTAGGTACTTCTAGCGGCTGTGGTTGGCTTTTAAAGAAATAAAAGGCCATCGATGGACCCTGATAAAGGACGCCTTAAAACAATGTCTTTTTGTGTGAATGTTTTATAAGTAACTAGCAGATGCCTGCGATTTCGTCCGCGAGATAAATATTGTATAATTTTTTTTAACGAATATGCCATCGCTGAGTTTTTCTAGTCCTAATAAAGAGAAACAATTCTTCCATACGTTATATTGTTATATCTCAAACGGTTAAAGCAGCGTTTTCAATAAAAGGTTGAATTGTTCGACCCTTCTAAAAATTATTATCATATTTTAGTTAATATATCCAAAACCTTTTCAAATTATATACTAAAACCAGTTGTAAATCCGTTCAATAGTCTTTCAGTTTATAGCGAACAGACAGACAGACACATGGGGACTTTGTTATATAATATGTAGTGAAATAGTAAAATTAAATGAGTAAAATATTAATATACTACGATACAAAAATATACGATCGCAATTGTCTTATTTAAAAAAAAATCTTACAACATTTTCTCTTATTACATTTTCCTTATATACGTACCTAATCAAGAATTTGATTTTACATAATATTTATACATACAATGACTGCCTCGTTGGTCTAGTGGTTAGCCTATCTGGCTTCGATCACGAGGTCCTGGGTTCGAATCCCGGGTCGGGTCACGGAGTAATTTTGAGTTTTTCATTCTTCTATGAAATTCTCAGTAAATTCCAAGCCTAGAGTCGGGAAAGTGGTGCTGTTGAACCTCAGTGCCTCGGAGAACACGTTAGGCCGTCGGTCCCGGTCACTGTGATCAACATCTGATTGTGATCGTTAATAAATTAAATATTATCACCCTAAGCCCGCCAACCCGCATTGGAGCAGCGAGGTGGGTGTACGCTCAATATTCCATTTCCTATAAGGAGGAAGGCCTGGCCCTGTAGTGGGCCGTTAATAGGCTGATAATGATAATGATGATGCTGCAATGCAGTTGTGATATATGCAGTTTTAGATATTGCTAACTAACCCAGATAATACGGGAAGAGAAAAACTTTGAATATATTGGTAATTTTTTATATATGGTAATATTAGGGTTCCATTATCAAGAAAAAAATAACAAAAAAATATTTGACCTTTTGGGAAAGCTGGAAAATGGTGTTCTTTTAAAGGAACGCTAGTAAGATCACTACTGTCACGTAGTATCTGAATTATTATAGGTAAATGGAAGATAAATAAAATTACGTTATTATTTTACAGATTTTATTATTAAAAAAGGAAAGCAATTATTAGTCCCATTGGAAACGTATCCATAGGTACTTTGTACCTTGATCTTGGTATACAAACTGTCCGTGAAAATAGCCCGATGCTGCTATAGGTATCAGGAAAAACTGTCCATACACATAAATGAGCTTGCCCGAGCTCTAACCTCTCGAGGGGGGGGAAAATCAATATGTTCGACTTCAGATACACAGCATTGCTGATCTCAAACATAGTTTTTCATAACAAGCCAAAAGAGGGGCCTACTGCCAGGAAATCTACAGCAAAGATGAGCTCCAGGTTATGACCATAGAGCTCAGTTATTCAGCTAGAAGAGTGATTTATTGTTTGTGTATAGATTGCCATGATACAGTATAAAAACGAAAAAAAATGGATACTTTTTATTGTATCGTATGGTGCAACAAAAGACATTCCTTTGAGTGAGTGTAAAGTAATTTTACACTATACACAAAATAATTTTACATTCTTGTGACAAATGCAACACCTAGTCGTAGTCTGCTTCTCTTGATATTTTATAATGTGTCCTATATTATCATAACACAATTCTATATGCAAGTAGGTACTTAGAACTATGACCAAATTTATAATTTTGATTCATTTTGATAGTCTCAATTATGCCGGTAGCAACAGAAATCACAAATGAAAATTTCCGAAATACTAAATTCAAACGTTTCACGCTCTGTCTTCTCTGTCAAATCTTTATTATGGGGTAAAGGACATTTAGAAAACACAATTTCCCCTCGTAGTACTAGTGGCTTTTATGCCCCGTTGACCCATTACATTTATTAGATTGACTGATTTAAAAAAATATCGAAAAATAAATGAAAAAGTGCTCTATTATCTATAGCGCCGAATGTCAACTGAGGAATATCTGTTCCTTGACCTTGGTAAGGATCAAACCAAGCTATATAGTCTAAGGGTATTGCACCGACCCAAAATTTGCAGCCCCATCTGATTGATTGCTTGGATGGATGGCCATCATAATAAGGTACCATAGCTTCATCTATACTGTAGTTCTCCTCAAAAGGAGCAATTACAGTTCTCGGATGGCAAAATTGTGATGCTAAAAGGTATGTTTTTTTCATCGTCAATATGTTCCAGTTGTTCGATGATTTCAAACAAACAAATCACGTTAACATGATCTGAAAAGTAAAAGAACAATATGAGCAAATCTGTATTGTTATAGTAGTTCATCTTACTAGCGTTTGATAAAAAGAACACCTAATTCAACGACAAAATTTTAACTTAAAATATTACTATTTCAAATGAAATATGTACACAAAATATTGTCAACGAAGACAATATTACGATGCTAAGTAGTTTTATACTGAATATTACGAAATTGATATAAACTTACCTTTCGTCGTTCATCCTTATTTTTTTTTAGAAATAAAATACAGAAAAACACCACTAATGATAATTTATTTACACATGCAATGACTTCTAAATCGAAGAATATAGTTTTGTTTCGCGATACGTAACATAAACTTTATTCTGGTTTGCCCTCAATTCGCTAGATATTTTTTTTCCCGAGGTGTTCCTTTAAAAGTGAGCTAGTAACAACTGGGCTAAGCATTTCGTTTGCTATAGTTAAGCATATTATTTGTCTAATACCAGGGGATTCCTTTAAAGCCACACTCATCTATTCAATTCAATTACGAAATAAAATAGCAGCCAAAGTTCTAGTTTCTTATTCCGACAATCCTTTTCAGGGAGAACAAAGGAGGGCTCATTAAAATAATCCACTGCAAGCGGCACTATGCAATGATAATAATACAGTCATAAAGATACCTCATTATAAGTATACGTATCGCTATAAATTCTGCATTGGGTTAATACGCGGTCCTTCAGACCATACTGGGAAAATTGAGGGTAGGACATAAATATGTGAAAGTATGGGTGCCTGTATGTAGAAGCAATACATTGTAAGAGGCATTGCTAGAGTCAGGTTGATATATCTGTATGCATTTAAATAGTTGATTATTATTGGTACTGCTTTGTGCGTATTTTTCATATGTGCTTTTTCTCCTAAACCATAATTGTATTATAATAGCGCAAATTTACAAAAAGAAATGAAAAAGTTAACCACGTTCCTAAAAAAGATACTACATGTAACAAGAAAAAATTTAAATATTCTGGAAATGCCACGACATTCATAAAATTTACAATAACGGTTTTTTTATTTGTATCAAAATAGAAATATACCTTTCTGTGTTTATTAGATGTTTTAGTGTTTAAGATTATCCTAAAACTCTATGGACAATTAATGTTAGAACGATTAGGTAAAAGACTTAAAGGATTCACTCGAAGATTTATATTGGATACTTCAATGTCTTTTGTCAAACTATGTTACAGTAACTGTTTCCTTCGTGCGTAAGTATATAGTAAAATGGAATAGTTACCCTATTTAATTGTTCTGCCAAATACATCAGTATTCACAGTACTTATATTTGCAGAAGTTATTGTTATACAATAAAAACAAGTGGTGCAAGTCACCAGTTTTATAGCCAGCATTGACGTCATTTGTTATAAGTTAAAAAAACAAATTACGAAGTGAAAGGGTTATGCCACAAATATTTTTGTAGGGCAGAATGAAAATATGATTATTAGTTAGATTCTTCTAAACTCAAACAACTACATTATAAACATCAGTGAAACATTTAACATTATTTCTCTTTTATTTTAATTTTGAATGAAGGAAATTTACTATTATAAGTGGTCACGATCATATTATTATATGCAAGCACTACAAAATATCTGCCAAAAGAAAACAGGCAAAATACAAGAAAACGGAACAGTAGAGAAGATAGAGCAATTGTAATCAGAACTCACGGTCATCCGCGACATCGACCGCGATAAAATTAGAATAGATTTTCATTACCTTTTTGAACCCGTTAAATATTACAATTTAACGGTAATTTAAGGGTCAGGTGTCGATTCTTGAAGAATCGTACGAATATCTTGCTTACGTATATCCTGTCGATCGTCCCACCTTCAATCCGAGTGTCAATCCAATACGGCAAAATGTCATTGGAGAATACCGATTTCTGTTACATCCGCTTTGCAATCGTTGTGCATCGGCTTCAAAACTGACATTTTTTTAACCGACGAAAAAAAACGGAGGAGGTTCTCAATTCGACATATATATCTTTTTTTATGTATGGCCACGCATAACTTTTTACAAAGTTGTCCGATTTTGATAACGGCACTGACTTCATAGATATGCTTATGTAAATTAAAGCAACTAAATGACACAGTTATTTTTTACTTTTTAGTGTGTTTTGAGTCGGTTCTATTTTTGTTAAAAATTTTTTTGAAGAATCGGCTTACTGTTCTGTCGCTAAACTGTCGCAACAATGTAGATAGTTTTGTGATTGATTTCGATGATTTCGGTAAAATTCTTTCTTATTCAGCGAATACATCTCGAAATGAGTAATTTAGCGAACAGTGTACTAGAAATCTCGTGATTAGGTCAGTCAATGGCTTTTTATGTCTTGATTCTGTAGTTATTTATAGTAAGACATCTTTCTAGTCTTGAAAAATTAAAATAATAAATGATATACAGACGAAAAATCGTAACGCATATTAAACAAACGCTACACTATAATACCTTAATTATATCTATAATGTGATAGTAAAATTGGTGTAAGTACTTGTTAATGATTTTCCCCTTTTCTCATTTCCTTTCCTTTTTTTTCTTTATTTCACTTTTCTTTTTTCCCTTATCTTTTCTTGACAGTTAATTGTATCGCTTGTGAATGTGTAGATACGTTGTATTACAGAGTCAAGATACATAATATGACAACAGTTATAATAGAGTAGCGTAACTTTGTCATATCCTAAAGTTATGTAACTGAAGACCGCGACGTGCACAAAGATCCAAGCCAACTGTAACAGTATGCTTTTAAGTATTCATTCAAACTTTGTTCTGACGCTAGATTTTAATTCAATGCATTAAATTTTACGAGTAGGTACAGTCGCTTATGTAATGTGATGGTTGAATATTAAACGGTTGCATAGTAAGATTTGTTAAAACTATTGTATTTTATAAACCAAATGAATTAAGGTTTAGATTACAACCTACCTACGAGAGTTTTAGATAGAAGTTATTTTTACATACTATGTTTTATCTAATTTAACATAAACGAGTAACAAAAAATCTTTTAAACAAAACAAATTACTTTAGTACTTAAATAATTTCCAAAGATGTACTCGTAATTTTTCCATTAATAATAAAAAGAATTTCTGACACAAAAATAATATCATGCTTGTTATATTGTCTGTCTACGTTGCCTACATTGTCCGTCAGAAAGAAATTAATATTACTTTATAATTAGGAGACAAAATTGCCAAAGTTTTCTGAATAAGAAAAGTCGCATTCAACTCCTGAGAGGTGGATGGAGTGTGTATGTATAGAAAACTCGACAGGTGCGATTCATATGACATAGTGACTAATACTGTGTTCTGGACGTTCCGTTATGACTCTGCCGGAAACTTGTGATCTACATACTTATGTAAAACACAATTTTTCGAGCTCTACATACTTGATAAGTTTATCATCAACGACCTTCAAATTAACGTCTCAATTTTAAAATAAATAATTTACTCCTCAAAATTCCATCAGGTAAATCGTAGATTAATGCTTTAATACGGTAGCCGAGAGATTATTACTAGAACAGGTTTAATATGTCCCTGATACTTAAATATAACTTCAAAAGCGAAAGTAGAGAAATTACGAAAGTGCATTGACTTGTCTACACCAAATGGGACAGTTTACTTATCTTTTAGAATTGTTGAATAAGCAAATGACTGGAGAAGCTCATTTTTATTCAATAACATCTAAGAAAATGTTAAAGTAGCTAAATATTGGCGAGTCAAGACCAAGTGAATATACTCTGGTATGGGAGGAAACATAAAAGATACTACTTCTATTTTGTCCAATCAATATTTTTAAATTCTTTTCATTCATAAATAAAAATAAAGTCTGTATTAACTTAACCTGAGAGGTAAAATGTAAGTATAGTCATGAGAGATCTCAAGCGAAAAAGCATCGCGCAGATCACATATATCTATTAAACGTAAATAATAAATAATAGAGCAAATATGAAGAAAGCTTGTAGATGGTATCGGAGCGGAGTTATTCATGACTTCATCTTGCATATTAGGTATACATTTACGTACTTTTATATATGAGCGTAGAATTTAAATTTCCAAAGGTATAAAAAATGTATTTTGAGCCGGTTAAGGTTAACGATCAGGTGTAAGTACCTACCTACCGTAACACGAACAGATCGTACAACGAATATAACAGCTAAGCAGTTGGCAATCAATTCACGTCATTTCAAAGTCTGTCCGTCTCGCATTTTGCACTCAGTTTTTACATACAAAATTTATGTACAACTTTACGTATAAAATCATAAAGATAGCCGCGAGTGATAACCAAAATTTACATACGAAGTATATTCTATTCGTCATAAATACACACTTTATCTAGAGGTCGTTGAACTAGCTAGCGTAACGTCATACAAGTGCAGTTTTGAATGTATTCTTAGAAAATTAAGAAATAGAAATGTGACTCATGTGTCTTCTACCAAGGACTTGGTTACAGCAAACTGCAAAATGGCGGGCGGCGTTATTTTTGACGCGAAATGTATCGCCGATGCATACCTACTATATTCGTACTAACATTCAAACCCTTCTGTAGATTTTCATCAATTATTTTTGTAAGCATTTATGCAATAGTAACAAATAGTAATAGCATAATAATACCTACATGTTAAAGTAGGTTTGTTTGTTCGTTTGTTATGATTGTTCGCGCGAGTTCTTATAAATGACATTTAAGCATTGTGTAAATTTAATTTAGTACTTATAGCTAGTCTTATAAGGCTCATAGTTGGCGAGCGCCCTGCGACACGGGTTGCACCTTACCACCCGTATTAATTAAAACGCATGACAATTGACGGGCAGTACCATTCCCGCATTCGCCGTGATTAGATCACCTTATAACGCCGCATACGCAGAACCGCTATAATCCTTCCGCATCAATCATCATCACCAGTTCTTCAAGAAGTGGACTGTGCCGTGTGATCTTCAACCAACCAGCTCAGCCATCAAGGTAAGATTAGACTATAAGCTGCTAATTGAATTACACAGTGTAGTCATTTTTGTAAGAACAATAAAAAATCGCCGCACCCCCCACGTATAGGTACTATTTACACGTGCCAATACATAATTTGGTCCTTTTCGAGCCCCATTATTGCATTATTGTACTAGCGTAAATAATTTAACGCGTAACACGTGTTTTCTCTTCCGCCATTTTGGTAACATAACCTATCGCGCCGCTTTACGTATTAGTAGTATCGTTTGAAATGGATAAGAACGATCCAACAACCCAACTAAATATCCTTATTTGCAAAAAGGAAAACATATTTAAAAGAATAAATAGGTTGTACGAAACTTCGAAGAACATTTCGAACTATGACTCGCGAAAAAATGAAACCTTTATAAACGAGTCTGAAACTATTGACGACTTACGCTGTAAATTTGAATCTATTTTAGATGATATTAATAGCATATCATTAAAAATCAATCCTAAGGCTCAGCCTGATTACCAGGCTTTAGACTCTTTGGAAGATATATACGCGCCGGTCAAGAGAATTCGAAATAAGATTTTATCTGCTAATAATTATCAATCAGTATCAAATTCTAATAACTCCGCACCGTCAATTAATTTAGCCCCTTTAAATATTCCCTCTTTTGACGGAAAACCTCAAAATTGGGCAATATTTTATGAATCGTTCAAAGCTAATGTACATTTAAACCCACATTTAAGCGATTCACAACGCGTTCAATATCTTATATCAAAATTGAGTCACAGCGCAGTAAATTTTATATCAGGCTTAGTTCCCAACGGCGATACCTACAATATAATATGGGACAACCTGGTTAAAAAATATCAAGACAAGCGCGCGTTAGCCACGCATTATTTAAATAATATTTTTGATTTAAAAAACGCCTCGAACAACGCTAATAGTTTAAATACTTTTATAGAAAAATTTTCTAGTTCAGTTGCCGCGCTTAGACAAATTGAAATTCCAGATCTCAGCGATTTCATTTTATTACACTGTGCATTAAAGAAAATGGATTCGCAAGTCATTCAAAATTTTGAGATGTCTCTGCAATCAAAAAACATTGAGATACCTACTTATTCGCAATTCATTGAGTTTATTCAATTTCAAGTAAAGGTTCTAGAACGTTCGAACGCGTCTCATTCGACTGTTAAATCTAAACCATCGGATTCGAACGCGCGTACTACCTACAAAACATTTATTGCTCATACTGGTCACAATGTAACTAATTCATCGACAAATTCTTGTGAATTATGCAATAGTACTCAAGATCACACGCATTTGTATAATTGTAAAAAATTTATAGATTTAAACGACCCTTTAAAGCGCTTTGAATATATTAAATCCAAACAGGGCTGTATAAATTGCCTTTCATTACTTCATAGTTTAAAGTTCTGCAGGTCAAAGGTCACCTGTTTCTGTAATAAAAAGCATCATAAACTATTACATAGGGATGATGATAATAATAAATTCGCACAAAAGAGTATTTTAAACACTTCTAATAATTCGTCACCCGTAAATGCTAGTTCTACTGAGACGAACAATACTAAAATAGTTCCGTCTCACTCTGCCACCTCTCAAAATTATATCGCGTCTTTGTCTAATTCACCTCATACTGCGATGTCAAAGGACTGCTCATCGCACGTTCTGTTCGCGACTGCTTTAGTTAATACTAAGCCTTATATAAGAAACGATAAGGTCGACATTAGATGTTTATTAGACATAGGCTCACAAAATAATATCATGAGTTTAAAATGTTGCAAGTTATTAAACTTACCTATACATCCGATACTTAATTCTTTTGTAAAGGGAATCGGAATGAATTCGCAACCTATTTGTGGCTACGTAATGTTGGATATTCAGTCACGAATTTATCCCAACATTAAATATAACATAAAGGCCCTCGTTTTAGATTCTCTTACGGACAATCTACCCTCACAATATATTGATGGTTTTAGTTTCGATTATATTAAAGATATGCCACTCGCGGACCCTACCTGGTACATTCCAGGGAATATCGATATGATATTGGGTGCTGAACTTTTTCCGCACATATATATAGGTAAGAAAATTATACCTAAAGCTAATGGGCCCGCCGCGTTACTTACTACCTTTGGTTACATATTAATGGGTAATTGCAATAATTATGAACAACACACAAGTAATTCTATTACCGCGGTTGCAATAAACGAATTAAGTTTTGATCTCCAAAACTTTTGGGAATTAGAACAAATACCTATTAAAAAACATCTTAGTCCAGAGGAAATCGAGTGCGAAAAATTATATACCGAGTCGGTTTCTCGTGACGAAACTGGTAGGTATTCCGTATCTTTACCGTTTTGCAAAAATCCTACAGGGTTTAATGATTCATACCATATTGCACATAGACGTTTAATTTCTTTAGAGAAGAGATTCAATCATGAGTCTTCTTTACGCGTGGATTATAACCAGATAATAAACGATTACTTAAAAATGGGTTATATATCTGAGGTCACTGACCTCAAAAATAAAGAGGAGGGATTTTACTTGGCGCATCATCCAATTATTCGCCCGGAAAAGATTACCAGCCCGGTAAGAATAGTGATTGACCCCTCTGTTAAGAATTTAAATAATATATCTCTTAATGATATACTACACGTCGGTCCTAATTTGCAGGCAGATTTATTTACGCTTCTTTTAAACTTCCGATTGTTTCCTGTCGCTATGACAGCAGACATTAAACAAATGTACCTACAAATTGGAGTTATACCTCGTGATAGGAAATATTTAAAATTTTTGTTTCGTTTTCATAATAATGAAAAAATACGCACATTTCAATTTAATCGCGTTCCCTTCGGTTTAAAATCGAGTCCTTATCTCGCCATGCGTACGATACAACAATTGTGTAAGGACGAGATTAAACGTTTTCCGTTAGCGTCTGACGTTGCAGGCTCGCAGTTATACATGGACGACCTCGTCCACTCAACGCTTAACGAAGATATCGCGAAAGTCTTGTCCCAAGAATTAATTAATTTATTAAAATCTGGCGCCTTTGAATTAGTAAAATGGACAAGTAACTCCGCTACGCTTTTAGATAGTTTACCAAACACTCACCGCGCAACAGTAAATTTTTCAGATAAAAATAATTTATATAAGGTTTTAGGTCTCGCTTGGGAGCCTAAAGAAGACATATTCCGTTTTACGGTGTCAAATTTAGATGAAAAATGTACAAAGCGCACGATCCTATCTCTTGTTGCTAGATTATTTGACGTTTTAGGTTTGGTTTCGCCCATTATTTTATATGCGAAATTATTAATCAAAGAACTTTGGCTTAATAAAATTGATTGGGATGACACACCATCAGAAAATATAATTAAACGCTATCTAGCCTTGATCAAAGATCTTTCTCTCTTACCTACTTTGTTACAAATACCGCGTCATACAGGCATCAAAGAGGGATGCAAAGTTAACATAGTAGCTTTCTGTGATGAGGGTCTTAGTGGCTACGGCTGTGTGATTTACCTACACATAACCGATCCGTGTAATAATATTCATATAAATTTATTATGCGCTAAATCAAAGGTATCTCCAGTAAAAATATCAACGCTCGCTCGCTTAGAATTATGTGCCGCTGTTTTAATGTCTAAATTAGTTAAAGTCGTAAAGGACACTTATTCTTCTCGCATCCACATAGAAGATGTGTACGCATTTAGCGACTCAACTATCGCGTTATCGTGGATAAAATCGTCTCCGCATAGGTGGAACACGTTCGTTAGTAACCGTGTAGCTCAATGTCAAGAGAACTTAGACTCACTACATTTTTACCATGTTGCTGGAGTCGAAAATCCTAGTGACTGTTTGTCACGTGGTATGCTACCCGCTCAATTAATTTCTCATTCTTTTTGGTGGAACGGTCCAGAGTGGCTCAGTAAGCCACCTTCTGAATGGCCTATAAATGTATTTTTCCCCGCAAAAGATGAAACGCTGCCCGAGTTTAATAGTAAAAGCTTGGTAATAACTAATGTTCATTGTGAACAATCTATATTATATAATTTAACGCAACGCATTTCCTCTTGGAATAAATTAATACGCATCGCTTTATATGTTTTTCGCTTCACTCGACTTTTACCTAATACTGGAGAAGTTGATAAAATTATTTTTGTTGAGAATGCTTTAATAAAAGCTATTCAAAACGTTCACTTCGCTGATGAATTAACCCGCTTAAAATGTAAACAATTACCATCTAAAAAATTACAGAAATTGTCTGTTTTCATTGATGAAAATGGAATTTTACGCATAGGAGGGAGGCTTTCTAGGGCAGATTTGCCTTATGAAGCCAAACATCCCGCTTTACTTCCTAAACATGATCACGCTGTTAATTTAATCATTGATCATTTTCATATAAGCAACTGTCACACTGGAGCAGGTCTTTTAATGTCCATTATTCGACAACGGTTTTGGATTCTTGATGCTAGGACTGTTATTAGGTCAAGAATACATAAATGTAATATATGCTTTCGCGTGAAGCCTTCGCACACAACTCCAATTATGGCTGACCTTCCGTCATTTCGCCTTCAGGAAGCAAAAGCATTTTTACATACCGCATGTGATCACGCTGGCCCCATCCGGATTTTATTAACGCGGCGTCGCGGACACCAATCCCAGAAGGCATATATATGTTTATTTGTGTGTTTAGTGACCAAAGCAATACACATTGAACTCGCGTCAGACTTAACATCCGATGGTATGATATCTTGTCTAAAGAGATTTCTTAGTCGAAGAGGCCCGGTTTCGTCGTTATGGACGGATAATTCAGGTACCTTTATAGGAGCAAAGGCTCAACTTGATGAGATCTATTCACTTTTGCTTAGCTCGGACTATAAAAGTAAATTTGGTCTTGAACTAAAAAACAAACGCATAGAATGGAAAACTATACCGCCTCGCTCACCACACTTCGGTGGGTTGTGGGAGTCCAATATAAAATGTGTTAAAACGCACTTGTACCGAGTTATTGGTAATCAATTACTCACTTACGAGGAATTGCTTACTGTGCTTACGCAGATCGAATCTATTTTGAATTCTCGACCGCTTGGCCTGATAGGTTCCGATCATCAGCCTGAAATTATTACACCGGCCCATTTTCTAATGACTACGCCCTTGCAATATTTTCCAACCTCACCTTTAACTAACGATAAACCCAATTTACGCAACAGAAAACAATTAATAGACAGTTTAATTCTGTCCTATTGGAAAAAATGGCGTTTAGATTATCTACACACCTTGCAAGTTCGAAATAAATGGTGCACGCCAGACAATCCAATAAAAATAGGTATGGTGGTATTGATCGGGACCGACGATCTGCCACCGTTATCATGGCCTCTCGGTGTAATCACCAAAGTTTATCCCGGAACCGATGGCGTAGTTCGAGTCGCCCTAGTAAAAACGGAGATGGGTGAATTTAAACGCCCTACTATAAAACTATATCCACTTCCAACGCAATAATATTAACGCTTAAATTCTTTACGCTTCTCAAACTAAATTATATATTCCTAATTATTTAATTATTATTTACTTATCGCTATTATAATTCATTGTTTAGATACCATTCTTTTTTTTTTTATTGTATCGACTTTGTCAAGGCGGGGTGCATGTTCGCGCGAGTTCTTATAAATGACATTTAAGCATTGCGTAAATTTAATTTAGTACTTATAGCTAGTCTTATAAGGCTCATAGTTGGCGAGCGCCCTGCGACACGGGTTGCACCTTACCACCCGTATTAATTAAAACGCATGACAATTGACGGGCAGTACCATTCCCGCATTCGCCGTGATTAGATCACCTTATAACGCCGCATACGCAGAACCGCTATAATCCTTCCGCATCAATCATCATCACCAGTTCTTCAAGAAGTGGACTGTGCCGTGTGATCTTCAACCAACCAGCTCAGCCATCAAGGTAAGATTAGACTATAAGCTGCTAATTGAATTACACAGTGTAGTCATTTTTGTAAGAACAATAAAAAATCGCCGCACCCCCCACGTATAGGTACTATTTACACGTGCCAATACAATGATTTCATGCTTGTTTAACCAACAGTTCAGAAACTTTTAACCTTTCATTCAGCTAAAAGAAATAGGTATATATAATATTAGCATAACACTTCTACCTGCGAGAAAAGACGCAGAAAACAGTAAGCCAAATATTAATTAGTATTTATATTTTGTTACAGCTACAATAATTTTAAAAATTACGCAAGGACAGGTTGTAATTTTACAAGAATTTATTAAGTCATTAATTCTATAAGAATACTTTTATTTTATAATAAATGTAACACGGTCTCTAAATGTCCGAAGGTCTATAGGTTTTAAGAACATTTTTAAACAAGTGAAAAAATTCACGAAAAATTGTACATACCGTGACTATCGTAATTAATAAATTAAGTACCAGTTTTATTGCCTCCGCAGTAGGTACACGCATATTGTAATGCTTTAAAATATCATTATTAGTACAACTGTTTTTAAATTTAATTTAAAAGATCATTAATTTGAACGTGTCAATCTATTTTTGTTTTAGTTTCACGGTCATAGAAAACTATTAGCATTTTGATCGCTAACTTACAAGTCTAATTTCTAATCCTGAGAAAACTGCCCTAATAGAAAATTAGACATTGGTAACTCAACAAGGGAAGCAATTAAAGTATCCAAAAACCTAGTTAAATACACTCATTTAAGGTTACATACGAAAAACCTACTAGTATTATAAATTTTAAAATTGCTCACCTAATAAAAGCCGAGTCGAATTTCTGATCCTGAGAAAACTGCCCTAATAGAAAATTAGACATTGGTAACTCAACAGTGGAAGCAATTAAAGTATCCAAAAACCTAGTAACTTATACTCATTTATAGTTAAATACGATAAAACTTTTAGTATTATACATTAAAATTACTCACCTAATAAAGGCCGAGTCGAATTTCTGATCCTGAGAAAATTGGCCTAACAGAAAATTAGCCTTAACTCAACAAAGAAAGCAATTAAGTATTGAAAAGACTGGTCAAATATACTCGTTCACGGTTACATACAAATTGGCATTGAATATCAAATCATGGTGGAAATCCGAATCTGATGTGCAGCGGAGCGGAAGTGGAGTTACTGGACCATGAATGTCACAGATCGAACTGGCATCCGGCACTTTGACGTTAACAAATTAATTACCGCCAAAGCGTTCACGTGAACCGTGATGGGAGCTACATCATTGAGTGTCGTGGGTCCGCGGAGCTATGGGATCAAGGAACTTCGTTACTTCTTTAGTTTTGTTCATCGAACAATGACAAGGTTGCCATTATTTGCTATGTTTACCGACATTTTAAGGTTGTTCGTTATTAAGAGATAATTCAGTTTTACTCAATCGTGTTTTATCAGTGTATGCGATACTGTACAATGTATGTATGACCACGCATAACTTTTTACAGAGTTGTCCGATTTTGATAATTCTTTTTTTATTAGAAAGGACATACTTCCAAGGTGGTCCCATTGTCATCATGTTAGGATCTGATGATGATATCCTGGGCAAATTGAAGGAACTCTTCAAATTTTGGAGACACGCTTACAGCGATTTCGGTCTTTGTCTCGGTATCGGTAGCTTTTTGGCTACTAGTGCCGTATAATATACTATGACAGTATAGTAGGAGTACGTTACGTGGCGATAAATTACTAAAAAGTAAGAAATAAAATTTTTTAACAAAAAATAGAACCGACTCAAAACGCACTAAACAGTAAAAAATAACTGTATCATTTAGTTGCTTTAATTTACTTAAGCATATCTAGGAGTCGGTGCCAGCCAAGGTTTCTACGTTCTTATGAACTGTGAAAGTCATAAGATCGTCATTATAGCATCGTCGATCTGTAGAGCTTTTGGATCAAAAAACGTCGTTACTTCTTTAGTTTTGAAGAGGTTTCAATTGGTTTTATGTCTGAGGTAGTTATTAAGAAATTATAAAGAGATAATTCAGTTTTACTCAATAGAATTTTTTATTGTTGTATGTCATAGTGTGTGTGTGTGTGTTGCTTGACAATAATTTTTTTGATGATGTGTTACGTAATAATCTTATACACACATTTATTTATTTATTTATTTATTTATTTATTATAAATGCAAGGTGATTATTGGTGTTCTTTATAGCGAATGAATTTCAAGTTTATACTTGCACATTGCAATGTATTTAGCATGAAATTCTACTTTTAGACTACGTACATCCAATTAAAGCAACATCCGGTACAGCGCTTTGAGATCTGCGACCTTGCTAAAGGGCATCGGATTACTTACCTATATTAAATTATTTTGCCCTGCAATGGAAAAGACAAGAATTTCAAAAATAATTATCATTATACAAGAAATCTGTGTTTGTAGCAAAATTTAATTGAAGCTAAAATACAATATGAAAATTAAATAAATGTACAAAATAAGCTTCATATTTTTTTTTTATCGACTACAACTTGGCCCTTGACTGCTATCACACCTGATGTTAAGTGATGATGCAATCTAAGATTGAAGCAAGCTAACTTGTTGAGTAGGATGGAATTTAATAGAAATCCACACCCCTGTCGGTTTCTACACGACATCGTACCGGAACGCTAAATCGCTTGGCGGTACGTCTTTGTCGGTAGGGTGGTTACTAGCCACGGCGAAAGCCTCCCACCAGCCAGACCAAGACAAATTAAGAAAAATCTCAATCTGCCCCGCCGGGAATCGAACCCAGGACCTCCGTCTTATAAATCATGCGCATACCACTGCGCCACGGAGGTCGTCAAAAATAGCATTATGCTATAAGTGGTATGCTATATTATTAGTATTATTATTAGTATGGTAAGGCCCGCCATAGCGGATGCACTTCGACCCTTATGGATCTTTTGTACTCGCCCCGCCCTCACCTCCCCTATATAAGCTCAAACACCCACTCCAAGAGTTAGATGGTTGCTCTTAGGTTGGAGGCACAGTAATCTTCTGGCAGTGGATAGGCTACCCCCAGGAGATCCATTCGCTTTCTAGCCAATCCGTCACATTCACACAAAATGTGTTCCATGGACTCTGTGTCTTCATTACAGGCCCTGCAGATAGGATCCTCAGAAATACCCATTTTGCAGAGCATAGACCTGGTGCTATAATGGCCTGTGTACGCTGCTATGGCATACCTTAGCTGTTTCCTGCTCAGTTGACTTACCTTCGCTAGAAAACTTGCCTTTATGTTACTCATGAACTTTTTTGAGTGCCTTAGACCTGCTACTTTGTCCCATTCTGCCTTTGTCATCTTCTCGGCATATGATGTTAGAGCCATGTTTATCACACACGGTGCAAGTGCGACACATGGCTCCGGGCCGATGAAGTGTGACTCCGAGCCCCTACGAGCTAGCTCATCCGCTAGCTCATTTCCTTCCTAAGTGGTATGCTAAATGGCGCGACTATCATAAACCTCAATAAATAGCTTTATGGTTAAGAACCCAACTCAAATCCGAGAGGTACGATCCGATACAATCCCCGCCTTATCTTTTGGTTTAGAATTGTTTTAGGAATGGTTAGTACTTCAACGAATAAAATGAGTAGTTATTTCAATATTACAAGATGACAGAACAAAGCAGATGGGATGTGTTAAGTTTTACAACTATCGTCTATAATTAATACAGCATAAACTAGCAAGGTGTTAAGGCATATAACAACTAGACACTAAAGTAGAAAACTACAAAGCTGCTTGGTTTTAGAAATAAACTTGGCCGTATTACTTCTAGGGCCGTACGTTGTCAATACATGTATATAACCTACCAACGTTCTCAACATCTTGCAATTTGAAAATTGCAATAATCACGCTAACTATTATATATATCTGTGATATACAAACGTGAGTAAGTACTAAGTCTTTATCCAACTGAGTACATTATTCTCTTATATCGTCATATCATTATTCTATAACGTATTGTTGACATTTTCACTGTCTCACTAAAGTTATGAGACAGCTCCTGATAAATAGTACTTACGTATTAAATCAAAATTATGCCAAGCAACAATTTATGTGGAATAATATGAGTAGGTACCTAATACGTAGACATCTCAAATATATTATGAAGAATGGTGAAATATGACTAAGGCCTGTGTGCACCAAGATTTCGGTTATCATAACCAACGGTTAATATAAGCTAAACGTAAAATTTACTGTTCACGACAACCCGTACGTCGGTTAAGGACGTAAGCTCGGTTAAGATAACCGCCCGGTTTAGCTTATGTTAACCGTTGGTTATGATAAACGAAATCTTGGCGCACACAGGCCTTTAACTAACATTATTTCTGGAAACCTCGTGTCAAGAGCGTGGTAAAGAAGACATCAATTTCATTACTATAATTAGTACCTACATTACATTGTTTTATAAATTAGTTTTTGTATATAATATTTTTCATTTACAAGACCGTAGCAGCGTCAATAGAAGACATGAACGATCGTAGAATTCGAGTCAGAGTCAAGTCAAGTTCGAGAACTACAGAAGACATTTAATAGGCAAGTGTACAATGTAGCTGGTAAGTGGGAGCTTATGAGTAAGGATATTATCTAGTAGTAGTGAGTAGACCTGACGTACCTCAATTTAGAGGATATTGTGTTACGGACAGATAACGATACAAAGAATGTCAAGCTTGTTTTCTTTACAAACTACAATAATAACACATAAACTTGCCGAGTTAACAAAGTTAAGTTTATAAATAACGTAGACACAATATTGTAAGACGCAAAGTTGTTATTAATCATTTCAAATATACTCGACATTTTCGTTGTCAAAAATCACTGTCCAATTAGCACATGGACCAGATATGGACATGGCAGACAATTTTAAGGTAAACACACACGCTCCGCATTGGGTTAAGTAAAAACCAAAAACAAAAAGTATGCTGGAGAATACTAAAAATAATCTATCCCCAGCTACAACCTGTGTGTGTATCATCACCATCAACATCAGCACACTTTCAAAAGGTCAACTGCAAGACCAGAGAGAAGATTTGAACCTATGACTCATCACGCTGATCATTTAATAATATTATCCCGCATTGGGCAAATTATAGAGAAAAGTATCAAATACTTGGACCTTGCACGTGATTACCGCCATGTGGAATGTTGGGTCGACGATTATTTTTCCTATTAGGATGACCCGTGAATTTATATAACTGGATCAACAAGCCGATAAGCAGTGTGTAACATTGTTTCCATACTCCACAGTTGGATATTTGATTAATTTTCTTATTACTTTATTATAAGCTAGGATAAAAAATTGACGTATGCAAAAAAATTAAAATCCGATAACGACGTGCAAAGTTTCTGGCATTTTTATTCTTGAAGTAGGAGTCTTCTCTCTCTGGCTCTGAAGTGGCGCTTGCTGTACGATTGGTCTCCTGCCTTATTGAAATTTTATAGTAACCTAGTAAGATGGGGAAAAGCCTCGGAAAAATCTTGCTATACCTGTGGTGAGGCAGTGGGCACTGCAAGGCACTTATTGGTAGGATGCAAGGTGCTCCTGGACAGGGGTCTCTACTCACGCCGCCACGACAGAATACTAGAAATCATACGTGAAGGTTTGACGACGAATAAAAGACAAACTAACTTCGTTAAAGCAGGCTCAAGTACAAATTCCACCAGCAAGCCTTATTCAATTCTGGGCTCTGCTCCTGATTGGACTATATTAATGGACACGTATGATAAGCACTATAAAATCCCGGAAGACTTAGCTATTACGACATCTAGACCGGACATATTTCTTTTTTCCAAACAAATTAAACGTATAGTACTTGTCGAGCTTACAGTGCCGTGGGAAACAAACATCCCTAAAGACCATGTATTCAAAGTGAATAAATACCTTACTAATGACCTTACTAATGAACTAACCAAAAATGGCTATGTGGTTAGTTTATACGCGGTAGAAGTGGGTGCGAGGGGTATACCAGCGAAGTCTCTCTACAACCTGCTAAAAGACCTTGGCCTTACTAGAAGCGCAGTAAGCTCCATATTGGAACGAGTGTCCAAAGCTGCACTAGTAGGGTACCCTTAAACCTACACCCGAGTCACAAGTCTCGGGCTCTGTTCGGAGTTTTTCTCTCAGCCACGCGATGGACCCGGCACCCGCACGGTGAATCCATGGAATGCTAAGATATTCGTCTCGTCTCTCTCTCTTGTCGCAAAATAAAAATTTGTATGGAGCCATATACGGGGTTACGAGAACTTTAGCGTGATCCCTCGTCAAAGCACAGTATGGCCGTCACTATGTATGCAGAAATGTTCAAATTGTTGGAATATTACAAAAATCCAAGTCTATGGAATGGTTTAATAGTCTGTGACGACATTTAGTTGTCTGTGGATATATTCGTTCCACTCAGTCAGTCTCGTACATTCAAATACTCATAGTTCGGTTAATCATTCATTCTCTGTTCACTTGTTGTTCAGTATATTTTATACACATCACACGGTCCAGCAGTGCAAACGTCTTTTCTTTTACGTGCTACCTACTTTTATCAAATAATTATAACTCTTTATTAATTCGATCAATTTAATTTAATTTTAAATATAATCATGTTTCAAAACTCTATTTATATGTTTCAACAACTAAATTTCCAGAGAAATCGAAGAAATTGAATAGCCAATCATCGGAAAATTGAAAATCGTCCTGTTATGAGACGCATCAACACTTGCACTCGGCACAGGTTGGGGTCAGCTGTATGACCAGGTCACGGGAACTAGGCCATCCCTGCCGCTGTGTGCTCCATTTACAGCTAGTAATATCAGTCTAGTTTTAACTTGATCCTTTGCCCTTATCATATTTAGTTTTTCTATCCATCGAGGATTATGTGTCAGCCTTGTTAGCGGAGTTGGTTAGACTTCGAATACGGAGATCCTGGATTCAAAATATGCTAATATTAGTTTTTTTTTCTGGTAAGAAATTTTCGCTAAACAGAATAATTTAAATTCTTAAATTCTTAAATTCATCTCAACTCCCAAGGTTGCTGACGTAATAAGAGGCTTCTGTGATACAAGCTACACATCAAATACAAGATGATGAATACTATTAAAGTCTTCACCTCTAACTTCAATCAGCCTGATCAATCAACCCTAGTTTCCATAATGAATACACTCTGTAAAAGAAACAAAGAACGACAATAAAACTAAGGACCTATCATTTCACTTTACATCCGACGCTATCCAATCATAAAACAATCAAGCCAATCAAAGCCAACCGTGGTTGATACAGACAATTTAAAAAAGAAAAACATTTTGAAATATCTCTACTTGGTTATACTGCGTCGGAGAAAGGCTATAATTCTTAACCGACTGCGTCAGGAGGAGGGTAATGTTTTGATGTCGACCGCTGGACATAAGCCGATTGACTTCTAGACACCATGGTCTTCACCCGTCTGCATGTAGCGGGTCCTTCCATCGCGCTTAATGTCTTCACTCGTCAGTTTACCTCGTAGGGGGTCGATCAACTCTTTCACGTCGCCTTTTGCTGTCCTTATTAGTGTCCCGCTCATTGTCTCTTATTGAGCTAGTTGGGTAAGTATCTATGTTGGTTCTTCTGCAAATCTCCTCATTTGTACTCATGCAGAAATAGTTCGAGCATAACTAGATAAACAAAAAAATAATTTAAAAAAACCCGACTTTGTAAAAAAGAAAAAACAGAAGTTCAGTTCAGAATTGTAGAAAGTTTTGTACTGCAACATTTGGTTACTGGCATACTGCAAGTTATACATTACCCATTCGATAACAAACATCTAGACCACTGCACTAATTTCCCTGGTGGTCAGTATCGTATAATGCAAGTTTATGAAGCTGGCTACCTTCACTAGTCGGAGAGGTACTCAAAAAAGAAGAAGACCGCGGTGGTCAAGACGCTTATGAGAGCTGGATTAAATAAGGTATCTGTTTAAAATCTGTTAATAAACGTACCGACAACCGTGTAACAACATTGTTACCTAGCACTTCAGCAGCAATGTTGTTTTATCTGCCATTTACAGTGACTTTTATGACCAACACCAACGTCTCTAAGATGCAACTAAAAGTTAGAGACCTATGCTATAATAATAACTTAATAAGTTACATACTTGACATAAATAATATTATTTAACGCGACTATTTACAGTTTTAGGTTATATGCACTAGTTTTATAACACCTTTAAGAAGTATAAAATCCAATATTTATAGAAACGTATCACAGTGACAAAATAATATTACGGTTTTAATCTGCGGTTTCTACATTCTGGTTGGTATATTTTTTATATTTTTTTTTATTCATTACAAATTAGCCCTTGACTGCAATCACACCTGATGATGCAATCTATGATGGAAGTGGGCTTAATTGTTAAATTTCCACATTCCTCCCTTTCTACATGACGATCGCTTGGCGGTTCGTCATGTACTCGTAGGATGTAAATAGAACGATTCTCACAGCATTCTTGTAAGCGCACTCAATCACAATATTACTTCATGAGCAGTCGATGCAAGAAGAACTAAACTTATTATCTTCGTTATGACTTTCACAAAGAAGCACTTGTTGGACTCGCTTCGTATTGTTTGCTATTGGAGACTATTAATCTGATTATTGAGGTCAATCGTTCAGATGATTGCATTTAAACGTTATGCAATTATTGTCTATTTGATATACGAGGATGCTTTATCGTACGTACATAGGTCCATATTATTACATGTTGATTGGGTAGTTAGTACTTCGTCCATTAAGTATTAATGCGCGAAAATTAATAATAAAGCTGAGGTGGGATGTTTGGTTGACGAGATACTGATACTGACTACTGATACGTAGTATAGAAAAACTATCTAACATTAGGTTATATGCGCGAAGCAACCGCGGGACACAGCTAAATATACTACGAGACGTAAGTTAAAAATCTCGTTTCAATCTATTAAAATTTTACTTTTAAATCCATTAAACCCTTTTTGGGACTTAAGATAAACACGTTAAAATCATCGGTTATTATAAAAAGCAAAGTTACTGCAGTTTTTTTTAAAAATTATAGATACTTACCTACTTACCTTTTTTCCGACGCTTTGTGCAATTAAACCCCCCATTATCTACTTTGCTTTTCATGCTCGGCGGTAATTTCATCGACTTAAATACTGGGGAATTTGTTTTTATAAAAATCAAATCATTTTATTTGAATTCATGCCTGTAATCGATCCCGACAGTACTCAGATTCAATTCAGTTGTTTGTGAGGTTCAACATTGACCTTCCACGGGTCTGTTAAAGCAATATTTATTTTTAAAGTCAATTTAATTTAAGGTCGATGCACCGAGTTCAGCGTTGCGTCAAAAAAATAACCTTACCGTATGTCATTGGTGTAAATAACTAAATAGAGATACAATCACAAATAATACTTATTTGTACTGACAGGCTGTACGGACTACTGAATAAGACTGTTACCGGTGAAAAATAAACAAAATCAAATTTTTTATATAAATGTTCAGTCAGAGGCTAAATTAAAAATCATGCAGGCGGTAGTCTAGATACGAAAGAAATACTTATTGTTAGTTTGAAGAAGATTTTGGGATACGCAAATATGACTGAGTCGGGAAGTAAGTTGTGTTACACCCACGTGCCCACAAGCCATAAACAAAGGCTTAATTAAAAGGCATCATGACAGTGATCGTTAAGATATAAGATTATCACCCTAAGCACATCAACTCGTTTTGGAGCAACGTGGTGGATATATGTTCTATACCCCATCTCTTACAAGCAGCGAGCCGTTAATAGGCTGATAATGATAATGGTCACTCAGAGACATGCTGACGGCTGAAATAACACGTTTTTCCACTCCGTAATATCTTCTTAATCAGAGAATAGGTGTCAGTTTATGAAGTCCGGAAAACTGGTTGTACCTACTAAAACCCAGAAACATACTCGTTATTGAACTGAACACAGTGTTTACTACATTCATACCTAGGGTTCCATAAAAATCAAATATGAAATATGTTTATGAATTTGTATGAAATATCGTGTTTTTTGCAACACTGCAGCTGTTGCAGCCGCCGCCAATTTGATTGCAAAAAACAACATAAATTGCGTTGATTGTGTTAGTATGTAAATTGTGACTGACAAAAAATTCAAAAAACTGGTTTCTAAATTGACCGCGATCCGTTTCGACCTTTCCGTTTGACTTTCAAAACGCGATTCTCGAAATCTCCGACCGTTTTCCATGGAATCGGAAACTATTCCGCATCCTATTAAATAAGCGCATTCTAACTCGCGTGATCGTCTTGAAAAATCGAGTTGCGTAATAGTAAAGCAAACATTTGCGTGCATCGCTCTGCCTTGCCAACGTTATCAAGCGCTTCCCGGGCCGATGTCTGGGTGACCTTTGTATTCGCTGCTCGGAAACTAGGTCGTCGGCTTCTGACCTTTTTGTTTGTGTTACAAGATTGAAAAAAGCGGCCCAGTGCGAGTCAAACTTGCCCATGAAAGGTTCTGTAGCAGCTAATAATATAATATAAAAGTTCTTGTAGTTCGTTGTAACTTTTATCGATGTTTTAATAGTAGTGTATTTTTTGTTCATGGTTTATGTATAAGGCTTATGTGTGTGTAATTATATGTTTTCTTTTAAATTTTTATATTAGAGTTGATTGAATGAAAGTCACATTACGATTTATGACGTATTAAAAAAATACAACTGTATATCAAATATTTTTTTTAGTTTTATCATTGTGTTATTGAAGTTACAGGGACACACACACATATTTTACCATTTTAGAACTGTCTTTCGCAAAAAATTATATTAGAAAGGTTTGATGAAAAAAACATTGAGTTTCTAAGTATGGGGAGTCCTTAAAATTATTGTTTATTTTTTTATGAAATTCTTATTATTATTAATCTATAAGGGTTCTGTTTTAGCCATTTGGCTACAGGACCCTAAAAAGGCGAACGATCTATTCCGAGTGTGCACGGAGATGCACGACAACTATTTCGGATGCAGCCCGGTCAGCCGAATATAGGTACATAGATCGATTGATGACAGAGTATGTAGCGATTATATTCGATATTCGAATGTGGGTCAGCTCGACCTTTGCGCCATCTACATAGCGCCTCGTTTCGTGTTGAGTCGTAATAAGGCTGTTTAATGGCGAAAGGGTCGGTAAAAGGGTCTATCAGAGAAACCGCAGCTGAGCTTTTACGCCAAGCACCCATTAAGATGTTTAAGGATAATATTGCCTATCGGACTTAGGAAATGTTTGCTTTAGGTACTACCTACCTACTCGTACTCTCACTAGGTGTACCTTTAGTGATTACCTAATTGCGTCGTATTGGCGTGGGTAGTGGAGAAAATACTTTTACAACATAAAGTCGTAGGTTTTACTGCTCTAAGTATCCTAGTTATAATATGGTTTGGTCAGCTTCACCTCTGTGGTATGCTTGCTAAGCTTTATATTAGCTATGAAAATTAGAATTATTTATGTGTATGTAAGTAAAATGTTTCTTGAACACAACTTAAATTTAAATATAAACATAAATTAGTACAGTCATTTGGTCGAAAAAATAGAGGTTACCTGGAAAGTTTTCCGGGAGTTTTTAAAATTGGCAATTTTATAGATTTTGATATGCTCTTTCCAAATTTCAACTTTGCCACCTCGTATGTTTGCCGCTCGCGCTACCATATTGAAAAAATGACGCCCAAAAGCAGTTTTTTTGATAATAACTCCTTTCCGGCGCATTTTACAGGAAAAACATATTTATACAAAATAAAAGTACAAAAAAATTCCTACAGTTTATGTCATAACCTTTTCTTTCCTATTTTCAAATTTTCTCGGAAAACTTTCCAAGTAAAAATACTATATTACTGTACTAAATCGCGTACCTTAAAATAGGAAGATCATACTGCGAGATTTTACGACTTTTACTACTTTCTCGTCAGTCACATAATGAATGAATGAATGACTGAATTATTCTTTATTGTACACCAAATGATAAAGACAAAGTTACAAAAAGTAAATATCTTAAAAACTAATGTACAATTGGCGGTCTTATCGCTAATGAGCGATCTCTTCCAGACAACCAACGATACGAGGAAAAGTGTAAACATGGAGTAGGTTCGGGTGTACGTACACAAAAATAAAGAAAAAAAAAAGCTTATTATCTAATATAAAAATATACTTACATATAATACTTATAATCTACATAAAAATACATATACACATGTACATACATAAATACATATACTTACATGTTTATACAAAAATTAATAAATAAATAAAAATAATAGAGACTAGACGAATTTCAGGAGTGAGAGGGAAGAAAAAAAGTAAAAAAAATAATTTAAAAAAAAAACATACATAAATAAATAAGCAAATAAAACAATTGAAACATATCGGAAGAATAACTAGGCTATGGAGGATAGAAATGTAAATTCACCAGCCGTTTAAGCACGCCGAATATCAAGAGGTAAGGAGTTCCAGAGCCGAGCAGCTTTGACAGAGAAGGATTTAGAGTACATACATAATTATAGATAGGAAAATGACTTTTATATAAAATAATCATTTTTACTATCCTTTCTAATAGATATAGTAAAGGCGAAAGTTATTATTATTATGTATGGATGTTTTTAACCTTGTTCTGAATGGATTTTGATGAATCTTTACATAGCACATAGGCAACATTTTATTTCGAAATTACCACGGGAACGAGAACTATTGAGGTAAAACTGCGGGCGTCCTCTAGTACTCAATAGAAAACGTACTCAATAGAAAATGTTCAGATTGGTTTATCTTATCATAACTAAGAACTATCTTAATCCAATCATAATCAGTCAATTTGTTCAGAAGCTACGATTCCACAGACAAAAATACAGAAACAGATATAAAGACACGTCAAAATATTAACCCTTTTCATTTTTTAACCGACGAAAAAAAAAACGGAGGCGTATATTTTTTTTTGTTTTTTTTTTATTGATGACCACGCATCATCGAGGTTTCTACTTTAAGGACATTACCTAGAACCCACAATCTGCTTTACTACGTTAAATAAATGTTACTTGAACTTGCTGGCACTGACTTTATAGATATACTTAAGTAAATTAAAGAAACTAAATGACACAGTTATTGCTTACTTTTTAACGCGTTTTGAGTCGGTTCTATTTTTTTTATTAAAAAATTTTATAGACAGTTAACAACTGAAATTTTAAATTCCTAAGGTCATTGCACATAGGTTATTACTAACTGCGTGTTACTATGAGAATTTACTTCTCAATACTTTGAAGTCACTTACGTAGTCGCGAAGCTCTCAGTCTATCTATTTTGTTTTTACTTTTTACAGGAACAAGGTCAAGACGCGAGATCGTTGACAATAACCGAATGAAAAGTGTCGACTGCACGGCCTCGCTCCTATTTCATATTTTAAGCATGTCTTTCATTATCGCGCAGATTTTATCAGATACATTCTTTGATGCCATCAGAGTTACTGATGAAACTAAGTTCGCCAATCTACATAGGAGGAGCGTGGTGGGTCTAAGGTCTAAATTTCTTCGTCTGTAAGGAGGATAGCACTTTAGTGGGTCATTTTGAAATAGGTTTATAAAGATGTATAGAACTAACACGGCCAACAAAGGCTGTTTCGTCAAAACGTAAGCTTAATTGTTTTTCGTTAATTATAAACATAAAACGTTAATTATATAAAAAATTTTTAAGAGGTGGTATATTAAACATAAATGAAAAGTTAAATACGCGATTATTTTGATGAGCTGTGAAAAAATCTGTAAAAAAGTAATATTTTAAAACAAAAACATAGTAGGACTGTATCGCTAGAGAATCAGTTTTAGTCACATTCATGCAATTTATAAATTATTTTTTTGAATTGATTTAAAATTTATGTCTGTCAAATATCAGTCGGGGAGTTATTTAAAAAAAAAGCAAATCCGCTGACCTTAATAAGGCCATCGGCTCTTATTCTACAATAATTTATTATTTCATAGCGTAAAACACATTTATTTTCAATTTGGTCAGCTATTTAATGAATGACAGCAATTAACTTGAATTTGGTCAATAACTCAATGAAGGAACTCTAATTTGGTCAGCAATTCAATGAATAATCATAAAGCAAAGCAAAGGAATTAAATTTATTTAAAACAAGTAAAAAACCGTAAAGCAGACAATATTTCTTTATTTAAACCAACAGAGGTTCTACTTACAATGTTATCTGAACGAGATCCAACAGCAGACTGAGCGCTCCGCACTCAAGTCACGCCTTTATAAATGGTTAACAATGATGATGTGACAAACGAGTAGCAAAACATCTTTTAATAGAATATTTGATTAATGTCATAACGAAAATACGTTAATTATTGCTAGTAATAAAAACAATTAATTATTATGTAGTTCTGGGCTTATTTATCATAATTAACAAAATTTAGTTTTTAAACATCCTAAAACAAAAGACAATAAATTTGCAAAATCCAAAATAATTACTCATCAACACTTTTGTTTTGATTAAACTTAGCTAGTTATGTTTATAACAATTATTTCATTGTAAATAAGCTTATTTTATTATTAATTATAATTGTCGCGGCGACACGGCCATACTGATGCACGACGCGTGCCCTGCGTCGTTCCCCAATAGCTGTAACAAGGGAAATATAACATCGTGAGGCCATGTACTTCCACAGTACACATAGCTCTATTGATTAAGTATTCGGTTATTGATAATGAATGTAGTTCTGCTCACTCCACGTGACGGCAGATCTTTAGAATAGCATTGCAGCGGCTTGTGACAACTACGTGCCACTAGCATTTTTTGTTTTGTGTGCAAACGCATCTTTTCGTGTGCAAAAGCATCTTTTCGTGTGCAAAGGCATCTTTTCGTGTGCAAAGGCATCTTTTCGTGTGCAAAGGCATCTTTTCGTGTGCAAACGCATCTTACCATGTGCAAATGCTATTATTATTATTTTTTTATAAGTGCAAACGCATCTTTTCATGTGCAAAAGCATCTTTTCATGTGCAAAGGCATCTTTTCGTGTGCAAACGCATCTTACCATGTGAAAATGTTATTTTTTTTTTTTTGGGTGAACACATCACCATGGAGTACACAAGTAAATGGGCAAGACAAATTCATTATAGAAGGTGCTCACCGCTGGTATTTTATGCTTGTGAATCTGTGGGCAGCGATGCATCCGTTGCGGTCGACTGCAGTGAGGTTGCTGTAGCGCCAGAGAGACCGGCCTGCTGATCGTCATGAGCTGAGGCATTCGTCTGCGAAGTCCCCATGGTGAACACAGTGTCAGACGGACCAGCCTGGGTGTCATCATCCTGCGGCGACGCGGCTATCTGTAACATATCATCGGGCTGGGAGGCCCGTCGAAGTTGCTCATGTATTACCTTTCGAGGGCGCCCATGGTGCCCTATTACCTTCTACACGAGATAACGGTCATTGTCGAGTACCCTGTGTATTTCATAAGGGACACTGAATTGAGACGTTTGGTTCCTGGGGTTATTTTTAACTAAAACAAACTCTCCTCTTTGGAAGCGGTAAATATTGGCTCTGCCCTTATCAAACCTTGCTTTATCCTTAGCAGACATTTGTGTCATTTTTTTTTGTTATACGTGTCGTTCTAAGGCTTCAATATCAAGCGAGGCGTTATCTAGGTTCACTGGATTAAGCAATTCAGGTGGTACGCAGTTGCGATGTCGCGTCAGTAATGTGAGCGGACCCACACCAGTAGTGCTGTGGACTGCGCAGTTGAGAGCAAGCTGAAGACTTTTTAAAGCTGTGTGCCATTCCGGATTCTCGTAATTTTTTTATCATGACGAGACCATTCTTCAGCGTTGCCATTGGCTCTGCTCACGCCAGGTGCTATGGTGATGTTTAACATATCACAATAGTTTTTGTATTCGCCAAGAAATTCACGCCCACCGTCGACGATGCTTGCTTCGGAGCTCCAAACAAATGCACAACCTGCTTCAAGCTCGCCAGGGTACTGTATTGACTTTTGTCATTAGTGTAACACAACAGTACATATTTAGTAAATACATCCATCGTGACCACCACGTACTCCTGTTCGTCGGGTGTACCCAGCTTGCCCGTGACGTCCATATGTATGACTACAAATGGAAAGCTGGTTTAACAATGGGGTGTAGCTGCACCGGTGTGGCTCCGGACGTCCGTTTTGATGTTCGATAAAAAAATGCAGTTGTCGACAAAATCACGTATTATGGTACTCATTCTGTTGAAGTGATAGGTTTCCCTTATTTTATGAAGGGTCTTTTCCCAACTGGGGTGTTTGAGAGCGCTATGAAGGTGCGTACGGATTGCACACTAACTGATTATCGAAATAACGATTTACGCCAAGATGCATGGAAGGCAATTTCAAATGAACTGAAAATTCCAATAGGTGAATTTAAAAAAAGATGACTACTTTATTAGCAACTAATAGAAAAGTAAGGAGCAAAATCAAAAAAGTTTAGTAATAGTCATGGCGAATGACTGGGGCTCGCGGAGCGCTCTAGATCGATTAACCTCGCGTACAGGTTCGCGGCGGTCCGTACAGGAGCTGTACGCGTATCCAATGTACGCGTGGACAGTGTTTCCCAACTACGCGTAACACAGGAACGCGCTATCCGTACGCAGCTTGAAAGGTTTTAAGTAAGCTCCACTGAAAAGATTTCGGCACAACAATTAATTTCTGTGGGCCTAAAACAGAATCTAGCTGTTCGAATTCAAGGACGCCTTCTTCTTCGATCTTCAAGGCCAGGGATGTTTTCGCCGTTATGCAAGGCATCTATCATAGACCGCAACTGACTGTCGCGTCTTTGTTCAACATTTACCCAATCAAGGTTACTAGACAAAACATTCAAGGGGTCCGGGTTTCTTTCTGCTTAGATAGTCTGCGTGCTGCATCCGCTCGCCTTTCCTGTACTCTATTTCAAATTCAAAATTTTGAAGATACGACCACCATCTATGAATACGGGGTAGCGAGTCCTTTTTGTGTTTCGAGGCCTTGAGAGTATTGCAGTCGGTTATTATCTTAAACTGACGGCCGTAGAGGAAGTGGCGGAAATGTTTGATGGCACGAACTACAGCCAACGTCTCGAGCTCGTACGAATGGTACCTACTTTCTATGTCTGTCGTACGCATGCTAAAGTAGGCGACTACATGCTGGCGACCATTACTGATCTGAACAAGTATGGTCCCGAAACCAGGGCTGCTGGCGTCAGTTACTACAATTCGATAGGCATAGTTTTGTACTCGCATACGACGTCAGAAGTGACGAAAGCAATCTTTTCAATAGACTCGGGTGCAATAGGGATCTGGTGAAACCCAGAAGCCATATCCAACGTAGTGTAATATCGCCTACCAGCTAATTGGTCTATTTGGTCACCGATCAGAGTGGTAATGGTCCTGTATGGTGTTTGCATTAAGCTCGCGATAATCGACACATAAGCGATCTTCACCGTTTTTCTTTTTTTTTACTAAAATTATTGGGCTCGAATAGGGAGATTTACTTTCTTGTACAATATCATTATCTATAAGTTCTTTAACAATTTTCTTTACTTTCTCTATTTCGACTGGGCCTAATCTATAGGGTTTCCTACGAATTTATCGGGATTTTTCAAACGAATCTCTAATTGTCCCGTATTAACGCGCGTTTTAGAAAATCTGCGGGTAAAAATAATGGAATATTTGTGAAGCGAAGTCAATAGTTGGTCAATTTCAGATGAATCACGTAAATCGTGGTTAATATTATCAAAAAGACCCGACGTTGATTGAATATGCATAACACGAGGCTGCAAACACAACGTATTATCTTGGGATGCGATCGGAGTTAAGCCTGATCCGTGTAAAATATTAGCACCTATCAATACTTCTGAAGTCATTTCGTAGTCGGGCAGTATGTAAAATTCAATTTCTATGGTTATATTGTCAATAACGCAAGCTCTAGTCAACATAACAGTGGAAATGACAGAAAAAGGGCCTATGCCGCGCAAGTAATTAACTACCTGCTGTCGCTTTCCCGGTAACTTGTTTGCGGTAGACTCGCGCAAAACAGAACATTCGGCACCACTATCGAACACCGTGTCTATAACAGTATCACCCACCATTATACGCATCGTATTTAAAGTACGTTAACTTTTTAAAACGGAGTTTACATTAGAGGTTATTTGTTTTTCCCGACGAAAACAAGTTTCAAATGTGTGACCTGGCTTGGAACAAAACGAATAAAACCTATTATCACTTTGTTTAGGTAAAGACGGTCCAGGGACGTTATAAACGGTTTTATCATTATTTCCTTCCGTATTATTTTTATCATGACAATCTCGAAACGTATGCCCTGATTTCTTACAAAAATTACAATAAGGAGTACTTCGACTGTCGATAGAAAATTTTGTACGCTTGGGGGCTGGTTGGTTGCCAATGTGTGGACCAGGGCGCTTGGCGCGAATAGAGGATGCTACAGAGATTAATTCCGGTACGGAGGTGGCTCTGGCGTTCATTCAATTCGGAAACGCTCATCATTAACAGTTCCTATAACAACCTCGACTGCATCGTTATCATCCAGCTTGTTTCTTGTAACCCGCTTCCACCCGCACAAAATCTAGGACTGTGACAAGAACTCAGCTATATCCTTGCTGGAATCGTATGTGTTCTCTGAATCTCAACACATCCCTGGAGTACCGGTTCTCAGGTTCAAAGGTAGTTATGATGTTTTGACGTAACTCTTCCCAAGTGGTCGTAGTGACGAGCCAGTTATCAGCCCAGACTTTGGCCCGGCCCTTCAGTAGGCTAGTCACTTTCATGCGAACGTCGTAATCACTTAGTTCATAGTTTGTTTTGGCAGAAGAAATATGATCACACCATTCACGAACCCCAACGTTACCATCCGGGTCATAGGAGGGCAAAAACACATCCGTGATTCTCACTTAGTCACGTTGTTTCGTTAGCCTTTCACTCATATTCTGCACCATATGCAAGTAAAATTCAGGGGGTACGTTACCGCCTTGCTGTACAGGTACACTGACAGTTGGCGCAGGTTGACCAGGGTTCTCAGCACCTGGCACGGACACAGCGTGGGCTGGCGGGGCAGCCGGCTCTCTAGTTTCTGTTAGCTCGTTGCGATTCCGGTTATCCATTGAAGTAGGTACTCGGCAGCACTCGTCTGATGTAGTAGCACAAACCTGAAGCAGAAAATAAAACGAGACAGAAGGCGTTATGGGTCATCCCACTTCTGATGTCAAATATCAGTCGGGGAGTTATTTAAAAAAAAAGCAAATCCGCTGACCTTAATAAGGCCATCGGCTCTTATTCTACAATAATTTATTATTTCATAGCGTAAAACACATTTATTTTCAATTTGGTCAGCTATTTAATGAATGACAGCAATTAACTTGAATTTGGTCAATAACTCAATGAAGGAACTCTAATTTGGTCAGCAATTCAATGAATAATCATAAAGCAAAGCAAAGGAATTAAATTTATTTAAAACAAGTAAAAAACCGTAAAGCAGACAATATTTCTTTATTTAAACCAACAGAGGTTCTACTTACAATGTTATCTGAACGAGATCCAACAGCAGACTGAGCGCTCCGCACTCAAGTCACGCCTTTATAAATGGTTAACAATGATGATGTGACAAACGAGTAGCAAAACATCTTTTAATAGAATATTTGATTAATGTCATAACGAAAATACGTTAATTATTGCTAGTAATAAAAACAATTAATTATTATGTAGTTCTGGGCTTATTTATCATAATTAACAAAATTTAGTTTTTAAACATCCTAAAACAAAAGACAATAAATTTGCAAAATCCAAAATAATTACTCATCAACACTTTTGTTTTGATTAAACTTAGCTAGTTATGTTTATAACAATTATTTCATTGTAAATAAGCTTATTTTATTATTAATTATAATTGTCGCGGCGACATGTCTCAAATAATTTATTATGGTGGTCAATTGTACTCCAAATCCAAGAAACATGGTTTCATATAAGACACCTGCAGGTAGATTACTTGAAATGTATGAGATGTTTTTAAAAACTTCATTGATCTGTACCCCATATTTATTGTTCGTTTATTAAGTAAACAATCAATTATTATTATTGCTGTGGTTAAGACTATAATCATGGCCAATCGTTACAGTAAGTAAGGTGGGTATGTATAGATGTAGAAACAAAGCACGCCTCAATGACGAATGTGGGCGGAGTTTGAAACTTTGAACAATTCATTGAACAAAATCATGACTTGCTTTGTGATTACCGATCAACAATTACTACGCGCACATACTCGTAGATAATAGATACCTATAAGATTAGTTGCCAACACTAAATGTAAAGGTATTGAAACTAAGTCCAAATAATGGCAAACCCGTTGATGCCTGCGACATCGCAAGCGTTTATAATTTCTCGAAGGGTCTCTTGTTTTCCAGAAAAGAAATGCAGACCATCCTTTATAGTTATATCTATGTGTCGTCTTGCGCAAGTCAATCTGACTTGCCTGTAACGGCTGTCGGTCATGGTAACGGCGGGGCAAAAGGGGTTAAGAATCTCCGGCAGAGATTCCTCTGCCAACCCCGACGACTGGACCTGGCAACATTCAACGCACGCACTTTGAGGACTGACGAAAAGGTGATCAAGGAAGAAGTATTGAGTAAGTTGGCGAAGACTCGATAATCCTGAATACCGGCAATTCACTATACTACCGGGAGGGCAAACATCTGTCCCAAGGTGGTGTTGGGTTTATCGTTCATAAGTTACAATGTTGTACGGGTCGAGAGTGTGTCGAGCAGGGTAGCCTTGTCCTCCGAATCACCAAACGGCATTCGTTGAAGGTTATACAGGTCTACGCACCGACCTCGGCACAACCCGACGAGGAGGTAGAGGTATTATATGAGGATATTTCAAGAGCCCTGCATGCTTCGAACTCCTACTACAATGTTGTTATGGGGGATTTCAATGCAAAGCTGGGCGAGAGGAGTGGTTCAGAGTTGAGAGTGGGGCAATTTGGTTATGGGCGGCGGAACCATCTGGAAGAGATCGCTCATTAGCGATAAGACCGCCAATTGTACATTGTTTTTTTTAAGTTATTTTCTAATTGTAAGATTTTTATTATTTGGTGTACAATAAAGAGTAATTCATTCATTCATTCAACCACAGGGGCCAAATGTTGGCTGACTTCATGGAGAAGGAGGGCCTCTTTATGATGAAATCGTTCTTCAAGAAACCTGTATCAATTTTACGAATATTATAAAGGTGAAACTTAGTATGAATGATTGTTTGTTATTCTTTCACGAAAAATCTACTGAATTGATTTTGCCCATAGTGATCATAGGCCACATTTTATCCCCAAATTCCCACTGCAACGAGAACTACGCAGGTAAAACTGCGGACGTCCTCTAGTCATTAATTAATAATTCAAGTAGGATCATAAATTTGACGACCTTCGTGGCGCAGTGGTATGCGCGGTGAATTTATAAGACGGAGGTTCTGGGTTCGATTCCCGGCGGGGCAAATTGAGGTTTTTCTTAATTTGTCTTGTTCTGGCTGGTGGGAGGCTTTCGCTGTGGCTAGTTACCACCCTACCGACAAAGACGTCTCGCCAAGCGATTTAGCTTTCCGGTACGATGTCGTGTAGAAACCGAAAGGAGTGTGGATTTTCGTCCCACTCCTAACAAGTTAGCCCGCTTCCATCTTAGACTGCATCATCACTTAACATCAGGTGTGATAGCAGTCAAGAGCCGATAGTCGATAAAAAAAAACAAATAAACTTGTCGAAATGTAGTAAGTAGGTACTTGTCGTCTAGATATCTTTTAAAAATAGCTAAATTAATGTCCTACTTCTAACGAACTTGTCACTTGTTATATATACCACTGAATACATAAAAGATGTTTGGATAATTGTTAGTTTTGAGAACCCCTTTTCTCAATCCTAATAACTCCTGCTTAAAACTGATACACTCCACCGCATTACATATTACGGGAATTAGTCTAAACAACGACATAACATGAATTCTGATATTAGATATTTAATACAGAAATACCCAGGGTTACACAGCCTTAGCCGTACTTAGTCCTCTGGCCGTTCAATCACTTTTATGTCTTCGTAAAGCCAAGTACTGTCTTCTTCCTCTGACAGTGGTGTTTGTCTTGTAAAAATATTATTCTCTTAGTCTTAAATATTAATAATAAGTCTAAATTTAAAAATTGCTTATACAAAAGCATCTCATTAATGTATATGTAGATAATATGTGAGTTTGATTTCTAAATAGTACTATTGCGTCAAAGAAGATTTTCTGTGTCACTTTCATTTGGAATACCCATTTTTGGTCATAGGTCTCTTCCATTCCACGTATTCCTATCCCTCATCAACCTTGTCCAGGTGGCCCTGCTGCATCGGCGATTCTCTTAGATTTAGTCAGTTTCGTCTCGATCACTCTCTATATTTATACAGAGAGCGGTAGAGATAGAAACGAATTCAAAACTCACTGGCGAATTATAAAAACATCGTTAAGGTACGAATTCGTAGCCGACCGCAGACGATAGAAGCAGACGTGTCGCAGCTGCACTACTGAGTGTCAAGTGTGAGTTTATTACCGAGTCGTTGCGTAAAAACGTAACGCAATGGGATTGCAGCAGTGCCATCTAGTTATACCGAGAGTAAACGCTTTTTTTTCTATATAATTTGACGTTACGACTGGTTACGTTTTTTACGCAATCGCTTAGTGAAAAACTCGCACTTTCCCTACTGATTTCTATGTATTTATTTATTTATGATGACGTGTCGCTCATCAAATTATAGAAATACGTAGATACATACAGACCAGTGTGGCTAGTGTAAGATTTTACCGCGTCGATATCGAGAACGGTAAAGCAAATTTACACTGACACTCACCCATTTGAGTTTTCTCTCGATACTGCCAGGGGCGCTGTTTCAATTCCATATAAAATTTGACTTTATGCGAATGTGAAGTTTTCGATTGAAGTAGTGTCGCCGCGGCATGTCGTCTGCGATCGGCTACGAACTTCCATCTTAACGAAACTAAAATAACGTGTATCTGTAGCTGTATATTTAATAAAATGACTTTAAGAACTCGAAATGAAATTCCAATTGATTCATCAATCGCTGCTGATTCCAATCGAGATTTATCCGTCAAGTCGAGCGCGAAGTGCATGGCAACGTAAACAATATTGTGTTATTGCGATATTGTTCGCTCCTCACGAACGATCAATGTGCGCTCTTGCAAGGAATTAGATGTGTACTTGAGCATTATGTTCGTATCTATTTCTGAATGAATGATAGTAATTATAATTATATATTTTGAAGACTGTTTTATTATTAATTCTTCAGTTTATCAATGACAATGAATGCATTGGAAAATGATATAATAACGATGGAATATTAGTTGTTTATACCACAGTCTAGTAATGAATGTCATTATAACACGAGTGATTTCTGTAACAAGATTGCACGAATGTTTTAAAAATTTCTTATGCGAATCATTTTCTGAATGAATAATTTCCTATTTTTTCTATTATCATTTTTTTTTATTTTTAAATCATCAATTGCCAATACAAATGAATGTATTGAAGAATGATATATAACCGCGTTTGAATAAAAACTTTTTTATTATTTTATTAAATTATGACCTTTTTCAATATGACCGTGTAATATTAAGTTATAAGCATAGTATATAACACATTGCGTCTCTGCCTTCAGAAGGCAGAGGACTAAATAGTTTCAATGTATTTTTTAATCAACGAAAAAAAACGGAGGAGGTTCTCAATTCGACACGTATATTTTTTTTTATGTATGACCACGCATAACTTTTTACAGAGTTGTCCAATTTTAATTATTCTTTTTTTATTAGAAAGGGCATACGTCCAAGGTGGTCCCATTGTCATCATGTTAGGATCTGATGATGACATCTTGGGGAAATTGAAGGAACTCTTCAAATTTTGGAGGCACGCTTACAGCGATTTTGGTATTTGTCTCAGTATCGGTAGTTTTTTGGGTACTAGTGCCATATAATATACTATGGCAGTATAGTACGAGTACGTTACGTGGTGATAAATCACTAAAAAGTAAGAAATAAAAATTTTTAACAAAAAATAGAACCGATGCAAAACGCACTAAAAAGTAAAAAATAACTGTGTCATTAAGTTGCTTTAATTTACTTAAGCATATCTAGGAGTCGGTGCCAGCCAAGGTTTCTACTTTAAGGACCTTTAATTACCTAGAACCCACAAACTGCTTTACTACGTAAAATAAATGTTCCTTAAACTTGCTGGCACCGACTTCTGGCAGGCAATGTATGTGGCAATTTAGAAATTCAAAATTGTCTTCAGCTGTAAATCAAAATCAGGATCATTCGTATAATATCTTATAATCACTCTAGTTAGTCTACTTCAAGTTTAACTAATAGCCTGTGACTAAAACCTCGTTTTTCAAAAATCCCTATATTCCCTAATTTTCAACTATATCGTAATTTTTTTGTTTCAAATGATGATGAATTTTCATGTAAAAAAACCAATACAATCTTAAAGCCAGTCTGTAATACGCTAATTAGCATTGTTCAACAGTTTGAGCACACTTAATACTTGTGAGAGAGCGAAGATGTGGCCTTGCTCGCCTCGTGTTTGTCGGCTGTGTCTTAATTTATGCAGGATTCCTGCAAACTGAGGTGTCGTTACAAATTGTATACGACATTAGGAGTTACTCGTTTGTAGCGTAATGTAAAATCATTAGAACGATAGCATTAATACATCGTTAAAAGCATAGATTATAATGTATACCCAGATCAGAATAAAATTATTATTACAAAAACAAAAACTCGAATGTAATGAACTGAAAAGTGAAAAACAAGTATCACAATATCTATATAGTTAGTACTTTATGGTGCTGCAGGCGGAAACAAACGTATTTAATTTTGGTAGATCTTTCTTTGCCCGCAAAGTATTGTTTCAGATTTTAACCCTGTACCCGTTGAGATATGTTGTGATGTCGCATAACCACGAAATTTGTTTAAAATCATTAGGTTCAATCAAGTTCATTAAATAAAATGCACGCTGCATTTTATTTCATAAAAAATATACTTCATACATAACATACAATTATATTTAATAGATGCTGGTGGATCTAAACTTAAAATAGACGGACAAAGCAATTAAATATTGATTAAAATATATTATAACAATTGAGAATATAAAATGCAACTAACGGCTCGCAAAAAATATCAGAGCTGAATAATTTCATTCATCGCTATTAAATTCGTACAATGCCAATAATATAAAAACCCAGCAACGAATACAATGCACAAAATATTGGACAATGTAAAAACAACAAAACGTCAACTGATGAAATGTTTGCAGAAGGAACTGCTCACTCATCATTCTCGAACATAATTTGCATACAAAAAATGCTTTGTTTGACATTTTTAACTGTCAGTTTTTATTTTATATTTTTTGTACTGATTTAACGTATATTTGAAGGACGTAAGGCAAAGTACATAATAAAGGACTCAGTGTGACTTAATTACTCTTCTTAAATATTCTTCATTTAAATGTAGTTAAACCATCGAAACGACAGAAAACTGGTGAACTTCCCAACAAGACTACTAAACTAAAACGAAATCTTTTTATTTTTTTTTTTGCAAAAATTAATCCTAGATAGCAAACACACCTGGCGGGCTAACGTGTAACGAGTTGTAATGTAAATCTACACATCTCTCGGTTTCTGCACGATATCGTACCGGAACGCTAAATCACTTTCCCTCGCTCCCTCCCATCAGCCACATTACTAAAAATCTACATCGGATCCACTGGGAATCGAGGCCAGGACCCCCGTCTTATAAATCCACTGCGAATACCACTGCGTCACGGAGGCCGTCAAAAGTACTACTTAGTATTATATTGGTGGTGGTTGGTTGGTCTAATTTTTACGGTTTACTGTAGAGTCAGGACTCTTCAAAAACCATGGCTACTAAAGGATGCAATTGGCAAATTTTTAACAGATAAAAATGCTTTATATTTTTAGCCCGACCCAGGGCTCAAATTCTAGACCTAGTAGTTCGAAACCACATGGGTCACTGAATTAAATAAGGAAAAAATATTTCTGTAAAAACTTAATCGAAATATTCGAATAGTGATTTAATTATTTTTGATAAATATCTTCACAAAATATTTATTTATAATATTTTGGTATCATATATTTAACATTAATTTCAACAAACAATATATACTCCTATGGAATACGTAGCCAATATCTGATAAAGCCCAGATCGTATAACAAATGTGTCCAATTAAAAAAAAACAGAACTGGTATTTCTTCTAGTTTTAAATGTACTTAATCTGTATTTATAATTAATTCAAGCGTCTCCCACCTCCCGCAGTTATCTCGGCCGTACAAGCCTGGCTCCACTAATATGCAAATATCTTTTTTCCGTCGGTCAGATCTACAAAATCGTGCCTGCCCCGACTAGATAATGAGCAGAGATAGCTCGTACGTGAGCAAGGAGCTAATTAATCACACCTCAGAGCAGCGCAAGCCGCGGATTTCCTTTTAATTAAAATAATCTTGTTTTATAACAAAACTTTACAGTGTATACAAGTAGAGCCTGGGGAGTAACGATTTGTTAACTATTACCACAACTTAAGAGGATCCTAATTCCTAAGCTTTAACTTTTTTTTAATTCATTACAAGTTAACCCTTGACTGCAATCACACCAGATGGTATTTAAGTCATGATTGATGGCTTAGGAGTAGGATGAAATCCTTTCGGTTTCTCGACATCGTATCGGAACCCTATTTATCGGTTGGGCTGTAACTATCCACGGCCGAAGCGTTCCACCAGCCAAATACGTTAATCTATAACATAGGTATCGTGGTATTTTTTTACGCCTGAACGCCTGTGACATCATGTTAAATGGGAGTTTTTGAAATGGCGGGAAAGGCGGGAAAAATCTGGACTGTGCCAAAGTTTATCACTATCACTACATATTATAAAACAAAGTCCCTCACCGTGTCTGTCTCTCTGTTTGCAGTAAAGACTACTGAACAGATTTTGTTGAGGGTTCTACAAATAGACAGTGGTTCCTGAGGAAGGTTTTAATGTATAATTTGCTAAGGTCGTGTATAAATTGGCCTAAGTATGACGATAATGGTTGGAAGAGTTGCACCGCTTAAGAGTTATCATTGAAAACGCTAACCAATCCAATTGAGATATAACAAAACATTGTATGGACGGATTGTTTTTCTTTATTAGAATTACAAAAAAGTTTGCGACAGCATATATCTTTAAGGACCACGTATAGGTAAGTATATGTGTAGGTCTCGTATATTTTTCCTTTTTAGATGTTCATACATCAATTGAGCTCGTAAGCGAATTTGCGTGCGTCTGCTAGTATAAATATAATCCTTGAAACGGCGCATACTGTGAGAAGGTTCCTCAGTCTGAAAGCCCTGACCTGACTCAGGGGCCCTCGAGCTTCGCAAGACTGGATTTAATTGTTATTAAGTAAACTAACTTACCTCTCATTGACCGGGGAAAACCCGGCGCTTCTCTTGGCGGCAGTTACGTTCTCCACTTTTAAAACTAATATGAACTATGCACAAAAACTAACACTATTTTTATTGCTGAATGGCAGTATCGTCGCCTTACTACTATAATCTTATGTATACGAGCTGTATTGATGATGATTTCGGGATGATTGAGTCGTAACTCGTACGATTCACCTGTCCATCTAAGGTGTTTAGACCTGCAACAAGAAAAAGAACAAATTATTATATCGAGAATAAAAATCATAATTAGTAAGCCGCATTCAAGCGTTCGGATTTTAAAATAAGAATACATTTCAATTTGAGCTGTGCCGTAAAATTAAAAAAAAATCAATGTCAGTCTGAGCATATTATGAGGTTTTATAATGTTTGCAAACGTCATACATTAATTTTGGGAAAAATAGGTATATGTTAAAAAAAATATATATATAGTAGAGTAGGTATCTGCCTGATATTATTTGTACGAATGTCCTAAACGGAAGTATATTCGCACACACACTTGATGGTCAGTGATGATCTAATCTAAGATGCGTGCTCACTTGTAAGGAGTAGAATGAAATCTACACCCCTTCTCGGCTACTACACGACATCGTACCGTAACGCTAAATGGCTTGGCAATACGCCTTTGCCAGCAAGGTACTGGCCTGGCTGTTAAACAGCATTGTTTTATTCCAGTCTGAAAAATATGGTTGCTAATGTAATTACAGGCACTCCAGGCCTAACACCTATGCCTCAAGTTAGTGGATACAGCGCATAGTATGATATGACCTCAGCCAGTGGCGTGCAGAAGGTTTTTAACTAGGGTAGGCATTATAGGTAGGGCACGTAGGTACAATGTACACGAAAAGGAAAATTCATCCTCCAATACTGGTTTGCAATGTATCTTTAGGGTAGGCAATGTGTTTTTGCATTTATGAAGTGCACGTCTCAGCATTTTCCATTGCTCTATTATAGGCATAAAACTTTCTCAGATCCACCTAATCTGAGAAAGTGCAATTTCCTGAATGCAATCGACGTTTCATTAAAAGTAATAGTTTACGACCAATAGATTTGACCGCGAATTTATATCAGCCATATTTGTGATTCGAGTTTCGAAGAATCGTACAACAAATAAAAACAGACTGTGTACCCTTGCCCTTGGGTGTAAAGTATGCGATGTAATAAACCGAAAGCGTTGGTTGCTGGACGCAATATTTTAAACTGACGCAAAGGAAATTGAGTTCTATGTTAGGAGTTTAAAGTTCAGTTTGTGTTGTATAAGTCCGAAGCCGGTGCAATGAGTTAGCTAGACTGTTTGAATGTCAAACCAATGATCGACAGCGACTGGTGCAGCGGTGCAATAAAAAAATAATTTATTCACGTCTGAGTAAATAAGATGATGGCTACGCAAATTGAAATTTGGGACTGTTTAGCGACGGAAGCTGTGTATCTGGGGACTTGAGGAGTGACTTGTTATATAGTTTTAGGGTTCCGTAGTCCGAATAGACAGGAGTAGAGACTTTTAACTCTCTTCACATATACGAGTAGAAAGCGTCACTAGTCCTTACTAATATTATAAAGGGGAAAGTATGTATGGATGTATGGATGTTTGTTACTTTTTCACGCAAAAACTACTGAATGGATTTTGATGAAACTTCACAATAATATAGGTTACATATCAGAATAACACATAGGCTACATTTTATACCGAAAAGCGTCTCTAGTATATAATAAAACACCTCCTTCTAAATCAATAATTATATATTCTTCACTCACTATTGTATACCGTATTTCTAAACAATATCTATCTACTTTCACAATATTACAAAATCACTTCTGGAGCTCCACTCGCACCTATCCACTTAATGACTAACTAAAAACTAGCCGCCTTTAGAACACTCAGTTCCCCCCTCCTCTGTTCCCCTCCAATCCGTATTCACCGATAAACAAAACGAACAATGAAAAACGTAGGTACCCTCAAAACGAGATACATAAATCATTCTTTAAGTAAAATTCCATACTTTAAATCTTATTAATATCTGAATCATCATCAAAATCATAACTAAATCTTAAAATATTTAAAACATAACATAATCTTATTAACATCTAAATCATCACCAAAGCAACAACTAAATCATCATTATCAATATTTAAAACATAACAAGTACAGTCACGATCGCTTTGTTAAGTGTGATTATTAATTCGTGTGACCCAAATGAGGTGAAGTGTGACATGAATAATCGAAATCTAAATATTGCATGTCACTTTTGGGAGCAAGATGAAGGGAATATTAAAAAATTGCAAACTGTTTTATGTGACATATCAAATGAAAGAGCTTGTGAGGATATCACACTTCTAGTTCTAAGAGAAATAGTTTCCAAGTTACTTAATAACATGTGTACATATATGATAAAATATTTTAACAAAAAATAGAACCGACTCAAAACGCACTGAAAAGTAAAAAATAACTGTGTCATTTAGTTGCTTTACTTTACTTAAGCATATCTATAAACTCGGTGCCATTCACATTCACTCTTACATCTGAAACTACTAAATATATTTTTTTATAAATAAAACCCATAAATCTACTACTTAATTTTCTTTACTTAGTTTTTTCTTATAGATTACGGAAAACTTATAAGAATACTAAAATCTTAATTTTACAAAACATGTTAAATAAAATCGTAAGGAACCCTCTAAAATAAAAGCGAATACGACTCGTACTTGTCCTGATTTTTACTTTGTGTGTCTCCAATCATTTCAGATCGGGCCAGAAAGTAGAGAGGTCAATTTTCGCCTGCATCATCCATCATCATTCGTGTAATTTGAACGTCTAGCTTGATGCGAACTGCTTCACTGCGAAACATTAGGTATTGTTTTTCGCAAAAAACATTCGTAAAAAGATAAGTAATCTATTATAATGGTAGTAGGATTTAGTAATGATGATTTTAATAGCATAATAAAATTAAAGTGTCTGTTTGTAATTTTAAATAATACGTAGGTACTGAAATACATTTTTCAAAGTTTTGTCAGTCAAAAAAGTCCATTAAAATATACATTTTTTTAAAATTTTTGTAAATTTTTACAACTAATAGGTAAAAAATGGAATAAAGGATTGTAAAAAATATTTTCCTGTATGATAGCCAAACGAAATTCGATTACCTACCTCTCAGGCACAAACTACAATGTTTCGGAATTTCCACAGAGCTAGTGAATGGTGACGGAGAATTTGATTTATAATATTATACCGGGGAACAAAATACGTTTTAATACATGCTAACTCCGATAGCCAGCCCACTGTTATCTCCGTAGTTGCTACACTACCCTGGTAGGAACATGGATTTAGAAATAGGATTAATTTTTCAGCTTTTCCAAAATGGCGAAGGTTTGGCCATCGCATGTTTCCAATCTACTCGTAGGTAGGTATAATGGGTGGCGTTTTTGTGACCGAAAGAATGAGTACCCTAATAAAAATTGCGCTCTTTATTACCTATTATCTAATAACATTTTTATATTTTGAGTTACGATTTTGTCGCACCCTGAAACTGTCACCCTGGCTAAGTGCTCCGATTTGCTCCACCATAGCCATGTTGACCCCGGAGATAAGGCCCTACTCACACCCATTTCAAGTATTTTAAATCATGGAGGATACGTACACATGAAACTCGACTTTTAAAATACGTTTTTTGTAAACTAGGTGACCCGCAAAAGTAGTCCTTCTACAATGTGTTAGGTAAAAAAAAGAACCGACTCAAAACGCACTAAAAAGTAAAAAATAACTGTGTCATTTCGTTGCTTTAAATGAATGATTTAGTAGTGGTCATACATAAAAAAAATATACGTGTCAAATTGAGAACCTCCTCCGTTTTTTTTCGTCGGTTAAAAAATATATGACGATTAAAAAATAGGGCGTGAGATATCATTTTTGTTCATCATATTTTTCAACATTATAAAAATTTGATTTTTTTATGATCATATTAGATTACAGTTTTTTTTAAATAAAGTGTATGACTCTATGCTCATGCTATTGCACAAGACACTTGCGCAAAGAATTTGAAGTAGAGTAGGTATCTACCGCACTAATTAGCAAGTGTATTACCGACTGGCATTTTTTCTCTTAATTAGCATTTCTTTGTCTGTTTGGAGTGATCCATCATGTCAGCTTGCATGAATTATCTTACCTTTAAAATTTCAAGGTTAAAAATTAATTTGTGCAATTGTAATATCAGTTTCAATATTGAAATGAGATACAGGCTCCATACATTTTTGGGCCTTTTCTGAAAGCGCTGAACAACAAATAAAAGTGGTGCAAATGTTTAGATGTAGCCAATTGTATTAACAGTTAATATGAAAGCAAAGTTGTAGGAGTGCGCGGACCCAAGTTCTGCAGGTTTGAAGATTCATAATTTTTGTACATTTTATTAATGTTTAAAAGTGCGTCTACAAAATTGCTTTAAAAAAATCAAAATTAATCAAATGGTTAATTTTGGTGTTGCAGCAGCTTATCATCTCCATCATCATCACTATCAGCCTGTTAACGGCCTACTACAGGACCAGGCTTCCCTCCTTATAGAGGATATGGAACGTAGACCCACCACGCTGCTCCAATGCGGGTTAGCTTAGGATAATAATGTTCCATTTATCATCTCCATTCAAAGTCTACTTACATCACTGGATAGGTAAAGACTTAAAGAATTAATTACACTAAGTGAGGACTGTGATGGGAATAGCGAATTAGTAAATGAAATATATCTCTAGCTTAACAATAAGAAAAACGTGAAACTGCCACTTCAATCAATATATTTAAAAGCAAAATAAGACACAGTATATAAACATATTAAAAAGTGTATGCAATGTTTGTTAATTAACGCTTCGATACAACTTTAAAATGAACTACACGTTGAGTCATGCACAAAACGAGACGTTAGGTAGTTCTGCGCGAAAATAAAACATTAAAAATCAAATAAAACTCCCAATTCGAAATATAAACTGACATGCCACACGCTTGAACACAGAACGAACATAAAAGTAACGACTGTGATTCTACATCAATAGCTTTCACGTACAAAGCGCTTTTTGTTGGATAACCAGAATTCGAGTCATAAACTTGAACAGAAATGAAATGGAAAACGCAATTGGATTTTAAAATATCGTCTGTGATCTCGTTAAAGGACAGCAACTATGCGCCCAATGCTCTGAAGGTCGGCCAGCGAGACGCAAATCTGAGAGGCATTGAACTATGAAACATTGCCGGAAGCCCAGGCCGATGACCAGTGGCGGGGCAAGACCTAAATTTGATGTGGGCAAGACAGATTTCGCGAGGCCCTGTTCTATTGCGACCTGAAGACGGAATTTATAAAATAATAAAAAAAACAAAACAATTAACACTGCCAAGTTTTTATTCGAAAAATACAAATAAGATTAATATTATTGGAAAAATTACACATCGTAAATATAAAGGTTGAAATAACAATACCAATAAATTAAATATCAGCTTTCATAGGATGCTTCTAGTCCAAAAAACAAACAATTAATTTCCACTTTTTAAAAATTATGGCTAGATGATTATTAAGATGATTCTGCCAGTGATATTTATGCAATCAGGATAGCAGTTAGGACATAATTTAATATTTTAAATATTTTCTTCATGCTGTGTAAGGTACCACCATAGCCCATAGGGGTCAATGATCTATGTAGACCAGTGCATTTAATATTTGAAACCAAATAAAATCTGTTTTGCCTTTTCTGAGAAGGTTTACTATAGTAACATATATATATTTTATCACCATCGGAAAGTAGAGATTTCAACGAACAGAAAGCATGCCAATTTTAAAAAAATTATATTTTTACGGCCAATTTTTCGGTTGAAAATTAGGTTATTTTTTCGATATTCATTCAAAATAAGGTGAAAAAATAAATATTTCAAATCAAATAAATTATAGCGTGTTTATTGCGACCTGAAGACGGAAGGCAAGGCAAGTTTTCACCAAATTTTATGAAAATATAATTTTATTTGTAAAAGATAAACATAAAAAACGAAAAACTTGGTTTTTGATTTTATCACACATATTTTGAGGTTATGTGGAAAAAGTGTGGAAACAAAAGTTTTAGATCTTTTTATTACCTACAACTTTGCCATCCGTTTTTTACCAAACCACCCCTTCCTGACCTCAGATCGCCCGTAATTTATTTTTCCCTTCATTTTTATGATATTCTCCTCATTTTCTGATGGGTTTCATTCTACTGCGATTTTCTTGTACTTTTTGTTAATTTTAAGGCTAATTGCACTGGAGTAATGGTAAAATATCATGTTAACATATTTTAAAATATTGACAGTTTCTGATTTTTTGATTCAGTGATAATTTTTAAAGGGATTGCGTAATTACGCCAAAAAATAATGTTGTCACTTAAAACCGTGTTGTTGCTTAATTTTGTGTCTGATTATGGCTGAATTTGTTTGGAAAAAAAATGTATTTTTATTTATAAGTACATTTCTTAGCTTTAAAATACTGATTATTTATTTACAATACTTATTATTTAAAACAAGGGATTCCCCGCACTGGTCGGCAGCAAATGTTGCCAGACTAAGAAAACATATTTCACAACAAAATTAATTTATATCTTTTTTTATTTTATTCTCGCTTTAAAGCAATGCTTAAAATTTTTTAAGGCGCGAGGCCCCTTGTAGCGCGAGGCCGTAGGCGGTGGCCCACGTCGCCCACGCCTAACGCCGCCTATGCCGATGACTGATGAACGCTACCGCACGAGTGTAGGGCTGTCAAAGATAAGCTATGATTATTCGTAACCGAATTGATCCTCCTATCCGTAGAATTTGAAATATTTTTGCAATAGAAATGGCATGTTTGCATGAGTATGTCACCGTGCAAATGACAAACTCTTGTAAAAAATAAGAATAAAAATGTGATCCTTGTAATTTGTCTGTTTTGCAACTTTCATTTACATTGCAGCTTACGTTCAATTACATCTGCAGTGTGCTGTTGTATGGATATCAATGTATTTGCCACACTACGTTCTTACGTACGTACTTTAAGTACTTCTAGTAAAGCATGACATAATTAGATTAGTTACACTTTTTTTATCACATTTTGGTCGGGATATAAGCAAAAATTGTATGTAAGTACGTAGGTACTGCAATCTTTACAAGTAAATAAAATTTAAGTGGGTGTTTGTAATTTGAATGAGTATACATAATTTTTGAAAAATTTTTGCTTGTCTGTTTGTTTGTTTCAGCTAATCTCTGAAACTACCAACCGGATTGTAAAAAATATGTTAGTATACGATAGTTAGACTCATGAGGAGTGATATAGGCTAATTTTAAAGGTATCCCATATTTCCAAGGGAACGGGAAATATGCGGGTGTAACCACGAGACATAAGATTTCTATTTTTCATTAGAGCAGCTCGAAATTAAAAGCATATAAATTTCTATTTCTTTCTTATCGCGCGTTGTGAAAGGGGGCTAAACGGAAAAAAATTCTCACGAAAAGTTGTAACGACACTTTTTGCTATAGTAAGCTATTGTATCGCTTGGGAAGGAAAAACCACCTACGTCGCTGAGGCTCTGTGCTGTTGTCGTCTCCACAGCTCTCCAAAACACACCGCGGGAAGACAAACAACAAAACGTATGTATTTAGCAAGCCGTGTGTGTTCTAACCTATATGTTGTGTTTACGAATTCGAGAGAGTATATATATATACTTTTATAACATCCGGGTGTTCCTAGACACCTCCAACTTTTTTTTTCATTATAGGCTGCTATAAAAAAGTAAAAGACAACCTTAAATTCTCTCGTAAAACATCTTAGTAAGATTAAACAAGTTATATTTTCTTTTTGTCACCCGTGGCTCGGCCGGCTCACATTCCACGCTATTTTGTGACTCGGTTTTTCTGACGTGCATGTAAAATTTTAAATATTGCGACCTACATTTTTATTATTTCAATTTGCAAACGTTCATACGTTTAAGAAGGACACGTCGTGTTTTACTATTTGATTAATTAAAATATATGTTTTTCTCTTCATTTCTCTCAGTCAAAGGAATGGAAAGTAAGTTTATTATTTCTTAGTAACCTAACAGTAAAATGGGTCGTCGAAAATGTTCTGATATTCAGATTGAGCCAAGATAATTTAAGACGGGATAGTTAAATAACATAATATAATTATTATTATTATAATTCATTGTTGAAGTTAGTTTTACCTATTTTTACCACACAGGCACTACTGTACCATTACGTATATAGTATTGTATTGTTATTATCATTGTTATTGTTATTATTATATTTCGACATTGTATTTAATTATTTAATTTGACTGATTTAAGTGTTAATAATTGTAATAATTAATATGAATACTGTATATGTATACATTTGCACGCCGAAATGGCAAAATATGTCGGAACAAATATTGAAATGTACCTATATTTTTAAACCCATATTTGAGCAAATAAAAAGATCTAATCTAAATCTAATCTACATGCTCATTATAATACATGTACCAGTATAAGGTGGTACTGGAAACTAGATGAATGTTAGTAGTTGTTTGTAGGCTTAGAAAATTAATTTAAAACCAATCTCTTTTCTGTAATTAAAATAACTGCAGTTTTAACTTGAACTAAACTACAAGTCATCAATAAGTGAATACTAAATTTTTGTTTTTTTATTTTACTTTTTTTATGGTAGGTATTGTTTGCGCTTTACTACAATCACGCCTAATGGAAAGCAGTGATGAGGTCTCAGTTGGAACGCGCTTGCCTAGACGATGCCTGTTCACTCTTGCCTTGAAGATGAAGATGTTCAGATTGTTTGGGTAGGACACACTGACGTTCTATAATATGTAACAAAAAATTGTAGATTGATATAGGTACTATACGAACTACACAAAGAGCAATGAAAGAAGTATGTTAAACATCAGAAAAATATACAAAATAAGGAGTGAAAAAATTAGACTTCGAACAAAAGTTAAAGACACACTAAATCATGCACTGGAACTCAAGTGGAAGTGGGCCGGTCACATCTCCCGTTACACAGATGAAAGGTGGACGATACAGAGCACAAGATGGATAGGTCCAGGAGGCAAAAGGAATGTTGGCAGGCCAAACAAACGGTGGACTGATGACATTATACAAACTGCGGAAAAAATTGGATGAACCTTGCAAAAGACAGGGAATCATGGAAGAGGTTGGGGGAGGCCTTTACCCGTGAAGGGGCTCTAATTTTATAAACATTTTTTATTAACAACTACTAACTTAGAATTAAGCAACAATAAACTAACCCTACTAACGAAATTTGTATCTACAGTGTAAGAGATTGGAGAAATACAGGCTTTTTTAATTTTTTTATTTATTTATTTATAGGTACTATTGAAGTTTTTAGTTTATATTCCGATTATCGCGCAGGTATATTTCCTCCGATAAGCATTAAAACGAATCTGGATGCTATACATTAAGCCATATTTACGATGGCATAAAGACCTTGTAACCTCATTAAAATATTTTCTGTACAGTAATGAAAACGCGAAGAAACGGCGTCTGTAAATCAATCCTTGCTTTTATATAGGCAATAAATCCATTTCGTAAATAGGTCAGCCATTTTTTTTGCAAGGCTCATTGATTCGGTGGCGGGATCGCGAAACGTTTGTATGAAATTAAGATATGGATTGGATATAAATGGATTGCCTTGTATGTAACCTTGGAATTTAAATGGTTTCCTTTGCAGATAATTTTCTAGTTTTATTTGAGACAGGTTTTTCATTGAATAAAACGTAGAGTGTAAAATGCACTCTACAAAGTATTCTGTAGGTGGACATAAAAAATGTGTAAGTGGTCAAAGTTTTGTTTTGATATTTTTAGCATTACGATTAATTGTATCGTGATCAAATATTTCTAATGTACATGAGGGTAAGGATTTTTCAAAACTAACCGTTTCGGTTACAGTACAAAAAAACGCAAACTTCAATTTCACAATATCATTTTAATAGTGTTTCTAAGGTTCATATAGGTAATTCAATTATTAGCACTTTGGGAAGTATTCAAGGGTAAAAATCCTTGTTGATCAAGGTAGAAGAAAATCTGCTTCTTCATAAACTTGTTTAATAAAAGGCTTTAATATTGTTGTAAACAAATATTTCTAATTTAATGTAATCGGTAAGACATTTTTCAAAAACCTTTTTGCTAAAAATACAACTATACAACACAAACTTTGATCTCACAATATCATGTTCCTAACGATCCTGTAGGTAATTCAATTTCCAGCTTTTTCAGGAACTATTGAAATTAAATTTACTTCTCCATAATCAAATTAATAAATTTTTCTATTTTACAAAAATGCTTTTTAAAAAAAACTTTTATATGACTTATTTATTTAGTAAAGTCTTAACTATATGTACATATAAATAAATATTTAACAGTTAAAACAAATAAAATTTAAAACAAAACAAGAAAAATTGCTTGCAATTTGATTTTTGAAGTGAAAACTTCGCCATACGATATAACATGAAACACATCGACAAAAATTCACTTAAATGTATTTACGAAAAAGTTTCGTGCATCGCATAAAAATAAAATTACAAGTTTTTCCCTTCAGAAATTCAAATAACACAAGCAAAACCGCTCAAGCAAAGTAATGTTAAATTACAAGTCTTGGGTCTTTAAAAACGTGTCAAAGCAACATTTTCCTCGCTTGTTGAGAGAGGAATTTAAAGCAGACCGAGACGGAATCCGAATGCACGGGCGCTACGTTGAGCACACAATTTGTTGAATATTTTCTGGAAGCCCTATTATGTGGTGGAAAAGAACTAGAACTTTTTGCAGCTAAATGGACCTGCTTTGTTCTCGGATAATGATTTGAATTAAAGCATTTTGATTTATGAGTGCATTTCGAGTTGAAGCGAAAAGTAGTTTTACTGCAAAAAGACTTTACTGACTTTTAGATCGATTAAGAAAAATGCTTGATTTGACGCACACTTACATTATTTACATATTTATACTATGTCATTTATGGGTGTATTTCGATTTCAAGCGGGAAGTTGGAATTAATTGAAAAAATACTGTTATGAAATGTCATGAAATTTTACTAACTTGTATCGATAAAAAAAAGTTGCTCATTTGACGCTCACTTACATTATTTTCATATTTATACTGCGTAGTTATTTTTTTAATATTTAATTGTCTTCTACTTAAACACGATCAATACCTCTACCCCTTTTAGCTCTAACTAAATGCTTGTGCTGCTAAACTAAATGCAGGTGGTTTTTGGCGGGGATAACCCTTAGAGCTTTGTGATATTGTATTGATAATTTATTTTTAAATATTGAAGCCGAAGAATTATGAATTAGTCTTAAGACTGTTCTGAATTAAATAAGTATTTCCCCCTTCGAATGTCATGAAATATATAATGAGGTGCATTTAAGGTCTTGAAATTTTATTCGCTTCTATTTCTTTTAACAAGTGATTACAGTAAGTATGTATTTACTGGAGATGATGTCACTCAAGACCAAGATGTTTTTAAGTCTTTACGGGAAGCAAAATGACCAGCTGTAGATATATATCTATCGGCTGACATTGATAGTCTATTAAAAGTAACCGTGTTAAATGTAAACTCCAAACGGTGGTCGGAAAGGGTGTTTTTCGGGCGTATGTATGTATGTATTATTCTTATAAGAGGCTTAGCACAGTTCAACAGTGAACTTGAATTTGTAAAAATTGTGGCGGCCATAGGCAGATAAAGACAAAATGTAACTTACAAAGGGTCATGAATAGCCATTTCAAATATAAATATCATATCATGTTTATATTGCCGTTTTAACAAAAAATGGCAAAAAGTGTACCAAGGCTGCAGACTTTACTTGCAAAGCTAAATCACTTCACTTGGACGCGATCACTAGTTTAGGTATCAATAACACAAAACCTAACCTTGACGGCGTATTAGAGGACAGCTCTCTTAAATGTATCTTTTTTGTGTTAAAGTTTTTGTGTCTATATATTATATTGTCTCACAATGGTGTTGAATTTGAAAGGAATACATTAACGGCACGGTCAATGGCTCGTGTTAACAGCCTAGTACCACAAATTATTTTTAAATACACGCCAGTGTGTCAGCCATGTTGTAAATAGAACGGGGTGACGCTCCAGTAGTGTATTTACATTAATAATAATAGGTACATATTTAGTAGAAGTAGAGCATTTTTAAAACAGAAATCAACCGAGAAGTATTACAGTTTCTTTTTTTGCTACTAAGCAACAGTGTTTTGGACATGGTTAAAAGCAGATTATGCCCAATGAATCTAAACAGTTTCGCGGAAGGAAACCAATATCTAATCTTCAGTTTTATGATATAAGAGTATATAATAATTAATTATTAATATACAATTTGTAGAATAAATTTAATGTAATAAATAAAAAACGTTTCTGTTATCGTACTCCGAAACTATTTAACCGCTTTTTATATTTTTTATGTATAGATATTTGGTAAGTATGATAATAGGATGTAGGCAATTTTTATCTTCTCATCTTTAATCTTTAATAATCTTTATTGGTTAAACATAATCCGTTTTAACAAATAGTAAATTGAAGCCTTCTTTTGGGCATGTTAGTGCCTGTGCCAGAAGACCTCACTCTTCCATAACTAACATTACAATTTATGTCTAACTGTAAACATTTTTATATTTATAAATACATAACTATGTAGATATGTGCGTGTGTGCGTGCGTTCATGTGTGTGTGTGTGTGTATGTGTGTGTGTGTGTGTGTGTGTGTGTGTGTGTGTGTGTTTTTTTTTTTGTTTTTTTTTTCCTTCAGAGGTTTCGGAAAAATACTTTTACGTATTCAGAGCTAGCTGTACTGCCCTGGTAAGCCGTTAAGTATTACTTCGCAGGGAGAGGGTTAGCGCTGATGCTTCTTCAAGGGATCTAAGTCTTCAAGGCTTCAGTCCTCTCTATCCGGCGTAGTTCCCGGAGGACTTCCGTCGCGAATAAGTTTGTTGCCTCCCAGGCCACTTTCGATGCCGTATGTCTCTTATTACCGATTCCGGCCTGCTTCTTCGCTTAAGAACATTTAACAATAAAGAATACGTGCTCAGCATCTTCGTTGACTCCGGGACAGGAAGGACACTCAGGTGAGGTCTTATGCTTATATTTATGAAGATATTGACGGAAACACCCGTGTCCTGTCAGCATTTGTGTCAGATAATAATTGACCTCTCCATGTTTGCGGCTTAACCATACGTCTACGCGTTCTGCTGTTTTTAGTTCCTCATAACTCAGACTACTTGAATCTTTTCGCCGGTAAAGGGCTCTCCGTTCTAGAGCAAGTACTTCAATTGGTAGTGTGTATTTTGGGACTGTTTTGTGTGATGCTTGTTTACGGACTGTTTCTGTGTTTGGGCATGTTTGGCATGAGCCGTGATAGGGTCGTTCTGACCACCGACGCTTTGGCACTTACATGTTCTGCCTGTTGCTTGAAATTGAGTCGAGCATCAATCATCACTCCCAGGTAGCGGATAAAAGGTTGAGATGTGATGTCATGTGCTCCAACTCGTAGTGTTATGGTTTCAAGTTCTTTCCTACTTGTGACAAGAACTGCTTCGGTCTTGTGCTCTGCAAGTTTCAAGCCAGCCGTGTCCATCCACTGTCCGTTGCAGTGTAAAGGCCAAATGTATTTGTGTTTTCAACTATTACTGACGTCATCTTGTGGTACTCCTCCAGTAATTTTATATTCGTTTAGGCCAGAGTCAGTGTCGTATTCAGAACCCGTCACTGAAATAACTTGGCCACCATTCTTAGTAGATATTGCGGGACTTTCATTTCAGCGAGGGCTCTCATGATACAGTCCCACTTGGCGGAGTTAAATGCGTTCTTAATGTCTAATGTGGCTATTAAACAGTACTTCTTCGCACCCCCCCCTTCCACCTGGTTCCTGCGATCGCATCCTTGGCTAAACTAACAACAAGATCAATTGCCTGCAAGGTGGAGCGACCTTTTCGGAATCCATATTGGTTGTTGGAGAGTTGCAGTTCTACAGTGGCTTCAATTCTTCCATGGATAATACTTTCCAATATTTTACCCGCTGTATCCAGCATGCAAAGCGGCCGATAGGCGGATGGGTCATCTGGCGGATGCTTTCCTTTTGGAAGAAGTACCAATCTCTGTTGCTTCCATTTCAAAGGAAAAATGCCCTCTATGAGACATGAGTTGTAAGTGCCCAAAAACAAATGCGGCACTGCTTTGATGGCTTCCTTTAGCGCAATGTTCGGAATTCCATCCAAAAGCTAAACGGTGTGTGTGTGTGTGTGTGTGTGTGTGTGTGTGTGTGTGTGTGTGTGTGTGTGTGTGTGTGTGTGTGTGTGTGTGTGTGTGTGTGTGTGTGTGTGTGTGTGTGTGTGTGTATGTATTTGCTGACGTCATTGTCATTTTATAAATTCAAAAAGCTCCTCGATCTTATCATAGTTTAAAGTTTTTAGCCATGCACTTACGGTTTTTCTGCAATTATGTTTTGTCTGGTTATAAATACTTGTTTTATTATTTACTCTGTTATATATCATAGCAGCCCGGCCTCCAAATTGCATTCGGCCAAAACGTGTATTTTTATGTATTTTTAAAAGTAAATGCAATATATAAAGCACATGGGTGGCCAACTACAAAATTATTATTTTTTTAGACATTTTTTTAATGATTTTGCATCAGAAAATACTTATAAACCTAAATATCACGCAGTCTCTATAGACAAATAACAAATCGCGGTGTTATAAAGTGACACATTTAATCCGGACCTTCACCTTGGCGGTCGAACCCTTCGCAGGATCCAATTAGAGGCCCACAAGAGATTGATAGTATCAGCTTATTGTCTGATATTAGTCGCTCAAATTAATTGGCGCACGAATTTATTAGCTCTAACTTTACTTATGTCATTAACAATCAATTAATAAAACGTTTAATGCTTAATGCTATATAACCATTTTGGTTGGTACATTTGTGGGCTTCGGATCTCGAGGTGCTACGTTCGACTTAGTCGCAGTATGGAATATTGAGATTTTAATTCTTCCGAGAATTTCTCGATCTTGCATCGGAAAGCGCAGTGTTAGTCGACCCCCCACGAGGGTGACTGATGATACCAAGTTGTGGGAAGCCGCTGGATGCAGAAGGCTCAAGACCCTGTTATTTGGAAGTGACGGCCTCCGTGGCGCAGTGGTATGCGCAGTGGATTTATAAGAAGGAGGACCTGGGTTCGATTCCCGGCAGGGCAAATTGAGATTTTTCTTAATTTGTTTTGGTCTGGCTGGTGGGAGGCTTTCGCCGTGGCTAGTTACCACCCTAACGACAAAGACGTACCACCAAAGCGATTGGGCGTTCCGGTACGATGTCGTGTAGAAACCGAAAGGGGAGCGGATTTAATACTACTCCCAACAAGTTAGCCCGCTTCCATCTTAGATTGCATCATCACTTAACATCAGGTTTGATAGCAGTCAAGGGTCAACTTGGAGTCGATAAAAAAGTCTCTCAAGAGGCCTATGTCCAACGGTGGACGTTTATTGGCTGATAATGATAATGATGATTTCATTTAGGTTTAAAATAATATATACTTATTGCCTATTTAAATCTAATTTATCGTGAAAGTTCTAATTTTGTTTGAATGGGAGGTCTAGGTTAGGAATACATGTTAAAGACATTTTAATCATTAGTTGCTTGGTAGTGTCTTAAAAGTAAAAGCTACGTGGTGTTAAAACTAGCGACACCTAACGTGTATTTACTGAACCATTACGTGCAGTAGAGTTGCAGTCATTTCGTGTCTCTACTCTGACTTTACGGTGGCTGTTTTAGCTCCTGGGTAATTGTTTCATTATCCAATAAACACCAGGATAAGAGGTACTTCGCAATAAAATGTTTGGTACAGTCAGCTGTGTTTATAGAGAACCAAAGATAAAGTGATTATATAAAATATAGGTATCACACTTAAAAATAATATTAATTAGACTGATTGATGGATTGACGCTGGTTCCCTGGGAAGTGGGACGGGCCCTAATGTGGGACGCTACTTGCGTTGACACACTGGCTCCGTGTCATATCAGGGAGACAGAATCAAGGCCGGGAGCCGCAGCAGAAAAGGCTGAAACCGGTAAGTGGCACAAGTATGTCTCTCTGACAGAGAGTTACATATTTGTTCCTTATGCCGTGGAGACCCTTGGGCAGTGCCAAAAATTCTTCCGTAACATTTCACCGCGCCTAATTGCCTCAACTGGTGACCGAAGGGCTGGCTCATTTTTTGCGCAAAGGATTAGCCTGGCTATACAACGTGGAAATGCAGCCAGTTTTCTTGCCACCATTCCACGTGGGCATGATTTGTATAGTTATTAGGATAAGTTAGCTTAAGTTCCTTATTGTATTAGACTGTATTTAAGTTTTTGTAACTGTTTTAGTAAGTTGACTGATTTCATCATCATAATAACAGCCTATTAACTACCCACTCCAAAGCCAGGCCTCGGTTATTGGCATATAGGCATATAGAGCGTAGACCCTGTAGACTGTTCCAATGCGGGTTGGTTGGCAGACAGGTGGGTCCGAAGGTGTTTTGTACTTCTAGAGAGCCCGGTGCTTCGCAAATGCACTGAGGATAGCCACCGAGGGGGTTTTTTTGTGGAGAAGTCCCACATAACCCGATTTCTCCCCTGCGAAATCGGATATCTCTGAAGGAGATTTCCCCCTCAAGTTTTCGGAAAGCAGATACAAGAGTTTATTTCATGTCTACATTTGCAAAGCACCAGATTTTTGGTCAACAGATTTGATGCCGCACGCCTTCCTACCTTCGACATTCCTTATATACTTTAGTGCTGTGAACTTAATTTTGTTACCACTACATCCAAAACCAAACTGACTTACAACAAAAAATTGACTATAATAATAATTAAGTTTTGTTTAAATTCTTTGAACTGTAAGAACAACTTAATGACCGACTTATATACATATTCAAGTTATGTAGAGATATGAATAATGATTTAAATAAAGTAGATAAAAATTAACCTACTAATCATTACATTTAACAAGTATGCTGTTACTTATAAAAATGTAATAAACAAAACAGCGTACATATATTAGAGGTTGACTGTACTTCTAGCTTTGAAAACAGGAATTTCAATCAAAGTTATCGGTAATTCGGAAAACCATTGTGCGGAGTTTCTCATTGTAAACGAAATATATAATTTGCTCCTTTATTTATTTGATTTCGCCTCCAGTGAGCAGCAAACAATAGCAAGTCGGTAACAAGGTAACAATGAGGTGCCACGTTTGTATGTTTGCCTCAAAGAGAATTACGGGGCCGAAATAACTTTAGATGTTAACTAGGGCCAGTAAAAACATTGATTATTTCCAAAATTAATAAGGTTGATAAAGAAGACGATCTATTTCAGACCAAGTTTATGCCTAATAAACTTTTACAATCTTAAAATGGAAAGGAAGAAAAGCAAATGTTGTATTCCAATTGTTTTTTTGTTCATTACAAGTTAGCCATGACTGCAACCACAACTAATGGTAAGTGGTGATGCAACTTTTTAGTAGTAAGATAACATCCACACCCCGTCGATTTCTACACGACATCGTACCGGAACGCTAAATCGATTGACGGTACGTCTTTGTTGGTGGTAACTAACCACAGCCGAGTTCTGCCACTAGCCACAAACCGGGAATCAATCCCCGAACCTCTGTTTTATGAGCCCATAGCACTGCGCCACGGAGGTCAATCTAATCTAACTCGAAAGATTTTGATTTCGAGCATTGGAACCCATCAGGATCTTGTAATCCAGAGCACGAAACAATACAAGTTAATACTTGGACCAACGCGACAGTTACGAAGTGACAAAGCTTATAGACTATACTTCTACGACCGAGTGGCGCAGTGGTTCTGCGTCCTAGGCTTTGGGTTCGATTCCCACATCTGGAAAATGTTTGTGTGATGAACATGGATGTTTTACAGTGTCTGGGTGTTTATCTATATATTATAAGTATTTATGTATTATATATATAAAAATATTAATCCGTTATCATAGCACCCATAACACAAGCTACTTACGAGTACGCTTACTTTGGGGCTAAGTATATAGCGATGTATGTAATTGTCCTATAATATTTATTTATTTATATTTATCTAACTTTATGGAACTCTAAGCTTTGTAATAAGTTCTAAAGACCTAAGCATTACTTTAAGCTTTTTTAAGAACAACACAAAGATTAAAATCACCGTTCAAGCATCCTTGCCGGACTACGCGTCGGCACATAAAATCAATTGTTATTTCGGTTGGCCTTAGCATTATTTTTCGACAGTATTTTATTATACCTAAGTCCTTGTAGGCGCAGCTGAATTTGTAAACGGTTTTAGTAGGCACATTAAAAGTATATTAAATTTTAAGACGGATTATAATTATTTATTATTGCACTGTTGTAAAAATGTGACGTCTTAAACCGAAACAATTCTGGTATACCTAATCATTTTGACGTGAAAACGTCTTATAATTCGATAGAGCCGGCTGCACGCACGAAAAAACATGACTCATGCGTTACCTCGCTTTGAGGTGTTCCATGTAAGGCTTGAAGTGCAAGCGAGAGCGCAGAACGAGCGACAAAGAAGTACAATCGGCCTTTGCGTTCGGCAGCGTTCGGCATCCGTCTATGAAATATAATTATTAAATATATTAATTTTAAATTAAAAATTAAAATATTAATTATAAATTCAGAATATATATTTATAAAATCAAAATGAATTATTTTATTAATTTAAATTAATATTTATAAAAATATACTTAAATTAAAAATTTTAATAACCAATTAAATGATACCATTCCATCAGTATTTTCTTAAGACGTTGTCACGTTCAACTATCGTCAGTAAACCGACTTTACAGACAACCAATTTTTTTTTCTGGGAAGTAAATTCCTGAACATGTCCGACTAGTATCGAAACCATACGGGGCCCTTAGTCATGAGATTGCTTGTTCATGTAACTCGATGTGAAGCAACCTTCCTTACGTGAAATCAAAGTAGTTTCAATTCTAATGTAGTAGTCCGTTGACTGTAGGTACTATCGTCTTGTATGTGTAACTAGCGGACGCCAGCGACTTCGTCCGCGTATAATTAAAATAAATATGATTACGGAAAAACCTAAGTTAAACCTTATAAACTGAACTTAACTATAATACCATGTTTATGTTTAAAACACATAAACACGCCTGTAATATATATAGGTATATTTGTCTGTGCACTTTACAACTATCAAAGCCAAACGGAGTTTCAGGAATAGATTGACTTTAACATAATCAGATTATATATTTATCAAACAAATACAGGTGATATCGAGTAGCAGGTAATACACCACAAGTACTTGTAATATTATCTTCTAAGAAGCCCGTGACTGTGCTTCGTCCTTCAGGGTGACCAGCGTTAAAGCTGGCAGGTACATTATTTATTTTCTTTGATTTGTCTAATTTTGTTTGATCAATAGTTTTATTTTGATGTGATTTTTAACCGACGAAAAAAAACGGAGGAGGTTTTCAATTCGACGCGTATATATATTTTTTTATGTATGACCACAAATAACTTTCTACAGAGTCGTAAAATTTTGATAATTCTTTTTTTATTAGAAAGGGCACACTTCCAAAATGGTCCCATATCCTGGGAAAACCGAAGAAACTCTTCAAATTTTATAGGCACACTTGCAGCGATTTCGGGTTTTGTTTAAATGTTGGTAGCTTTTTGGCTACAAGTGCCATATAAGGTACTTTAATAATATAATACGAGTAGGTTGGGTCTCGATAAATCACTAAAAAGTAAAAAATAACTGTGCCATTTAGTTGCTTTAATTTACTTAAGCATATCTATGAAGTCAGTGCCAGCCAAGGTTACTAATTTAAGGACGTTTTACTACGAGGTTAAATAAATGTTCCTTAAACTTGGCTGGCACCGACTTCATAGATATGCTTAATAGCCCAGTCATTTTAGGGGTTTCACCTCGGAATGAAAGATAATAAGCTATAAATTGGTATAAACCTTTGTTTTGTCGTTCTAAATGTTGTCTCAAAAGTCACAAATGATACCGTGTCCGCGTCTTAAGATATTGAAGGTCAAAGGTCATAAAAATTGGTTTTTTGTGAATATCTCACTTTCTATTGCTTAAATGATATATTTACCTATAATAAAAATTGTAGAGTATAAAATTCTCTACAATTTTTGTTTTATGTTTTTTTTGATACGATCAACCGTTTTTGAGGTAGAGCGCGAAGAGTGCGCAGCGCACAGTCATATATGGTCCAATGCAAGGTCAAGCGTGAGTTACGGTTATCAGAATGTACGTTATAAAAAGTCTATTATTTATTAAATTATTATACATATTTATTAAACAATGGCCATTATTTATGTACTAATTATTAATTGTTGATATTTTATTAAAATCAGTAACTTAATTATTTATTGTTAACTATTCAACTATAGTATATTATTAATTCTGGAATTTTTTGACTAAAAAGTTGACTATTCTGTACGAAGAGTTATGTTGCCAACTTAAAAAAATAAAAACGATATAATTTATCGATTATGATACGATTAACGCTAATTAAATTATGATCCTAACAAAGTATATTAATTTATATTTTATAACGTACACAGGGCGCAAATTTCTCAAGTGGTTTAATCCACTCTAGAACAGGAAGCGAAGGGGATTACTCTTAAAAGATTTTGCACGTGATAGGAAGTTTTGATGCAGGCATATTGAAGGTCCTTACATTTTTATGCTATGCAATTAACATTTTTTGTTGATTAACACACTTATGCTGCAACTTTGTTTCTAGGAAAATATTGTTAGATTCTTACGGTGGTCCAATTTTTCATGAATTCTACGTCTTTTTACCCGACTGTGTCAGAAGGAGGGTTATGAACAATTTATATATGTATATAAATAAAACGGTGTAAATGGATAAAGGGGATATTTGTTTTTTTCTTTTATTTTTACAATGTACATTGAAAGATCATAAAAAGACCATTTCAAAATATAAATATCATATCATGTTCATTTTAGTTTTTTAACAGAAAATGGCAAAAAGTGTATCAAGTGTACCGTCTCATTTCTGTACCACAAACTAAAACTAAAAAGTCTCAAATAAAATTATTATTTTAAAAACAAAAAACCCGACTGCTTAAAGATGTCTGATAGGAATGAACAATTTGTAAAAGTCTAGAAATAAAACCGTGATGGATAAATTTCATAAATTTGTTCTCTTTTTTACTATGGAACTTGTCTAGAAGGTGTTTGATTTAAAAGGAAAACGGTAGCTGGAAGGGCATACCATAATTTCGCAGTTCGAATCAGGAACGAGGGAACCAAAACGTTTTGTACGCGTCCATCAGATATCGACTACGTATAGATGCAGATACTACGCGTGTGCGTAAATGTTACAACGCAGGTAATTGATATTTCGTCTTTTATTGTATATTATGATAAGAATAGTAAAGCTCAACTACTTACAAGCAATGCGAGCAAGCTATTACTTGTTCAGGAATAGGAGATAATTCATTTTCTTAGCGACTAAATGCAATCTAGATCATAGATAGACAGATCTAAAAGCTGACATTCTAAACTTACTTTAAGTTAGTAAAATGATAACAGAAACAAATATATAATATTGTTCTATTGTATTATTTGACGACCTCCGTGGCGCAGTGGTATGCGCGGTGGATTTATAAGACGGAGGTCCTGGGTTCGATTCCCGGCGGGGCAGATTGGGATTTTTCCTTATTTGTCTTGGTCTGGCTGGTGGGAGGCTTTCGCCGTGGCTAGTTACCACCCTACCGGCAAAGACGTACCGCCAAGCGATTTAACGTTCCGGTACGATGTCGTAGAAACCGAAAGGAGTGTGGATTTCATCCTACTCCTAACAAATTAGCCCGCTTCCATCTTAGACTGCATCATCACTTAACATCAGGTGTGATAGCAGTCAAGGGCTAACTTGTAGTCGATAAAAAAAATTATTATATTCTTATATTATATATTCAAGTTAATATGAATTAAAAATCTACTTCCATAGACAATACCGTTCGAATCGGAGTCTAGGCACTAACTTTCTGAATTCAAAACTCCTAAAAGAAATAATATCCATTCATTCACAAATTAGATTGTCGACTAGATTAAACTATAAATATGGATAGTTTATCTATCTATATAAAATTAAAAATTTTGTAACCAAAACTTATAGTAAGTAGTAAATGTAAAAGTTCTATATTTTTATAATTTGCGAAAGCAGAACCACTTCAGAATCCAATTTTTCTTAAGATATTGCCTTATTAAGTACAAAAATCTTTCGTAGAATTGGGTGTATTCTACTACAACAAGATGCCCAATTCAGGTTTAAATCTACCATTGCATAAGTTTAAACAATGTATGAAAACTCACTTACTGAGTCAGGGTTATTATACTATTGATGAATTTTTAAATGACAAAGATGTTCAAAGGCAATTGGATCGGCTTTCAACTTCACACAGGAAGTGAAATAAATAACTTTATGTAACAACACACTTAATATTGTAAAATTGATAATATTATAAAAAGAGCAACTGTTGAATTTCTTGTCGGTTCTTCTCAACAGGACCTGCCTTCCGAGCCCGTGGCGGAGTCACTACAAATACTCCAATTTGATGTTTCAAAAGTGCTTGTAATAAGCCTACTTGAAATAAACGATATTGAATTTGAATTTATTCTTACTTTTTCTCCGAAAAAAAAATCATCATCCACAGCTAGCAGTAAAACACGTATATTCGTATTGGTATTGTAATTCATATATACCAGATGCTAAACTATTCTTAAATAAATTGGGTTCAAAACGCAATTATTACAAGAAAAGTGAATTAAGAATAAAATCACGTTGAATATAATGTAATTAAACTATTCGCGGTCCATTTGCCAGCGGAACCGGTTCGAATGGGACCCTTGTAAAAATAAAACTCATTTGGTGAACAGTCATTGCAGTGTAAATTCGACCCTGAACTTAACCTACATTCTCACGATCCTTAATACAGGGCAGGATACAAAAGAATTACGCATAATACGCACAATACGCGAAACGACAATTCTGATCTGGCACAAAGGATGGTAAATATTGGGTTATGCAAGCGATTGAGCCGGCCTCCGCACTTTTGTAATTGGATGTACTTACGTAATAAAGGATTACGCGATTATTTTAGAGTTCCGCAGATGGGCACGAAAATGTGGTTTTTTACGGCTGTATCATGGGATTTAAACGAAGGATTTTTGTGAACCTTATGATAATTCTACATCAATAAAAAATTTTAACAAAATACAGAACCGACTCAAAATGCACTAAAAAGTATAAAATAACTGCGTCATTTAGTTGCTTTAATTAACTTAAGCGTATATATGAAGTCGGTGCCAGCCAAGTTTAAGGAACATTCATTTAACGAAGTAAAGCAGTTTGTTGGTTCTAGATAACGTCCTTAAAGTAAAAACCTTGCCTGGAACCGACTCATAGATATGCTTAAGTAAATTAAAGCAACTAAATGACGCAGTTATTTCTTAATTTTTAGTGATTTATCGACACCTACTCATATTATACTCTCATAGTATATTTATTATACGGCACTAGTAGCCAAAAACCTACCGATACTTACACAAAAACCGAAATCGCTGCAATTGTGCCTATAAAATTTGAAGAGTTTCTTAATTTTTCCCAGGATATCATCATCATATCCTAACATGATGACTATGGAACCATATTGGAAGTGTGCTCTTTTAAAAAAAAAAGAATTATCATAATCGGACAACTCCGTAAAAAGTTACGCGTGAAATTAAAAAAATATTACGTGTCGAATTAAGAACCTCGTCCGTTTTTTATCGTCGGTTAAAAAAATATTTTAAAACCACAAAAAATTTGTTAAAAAAATGTGTGTAAACTATACACTACGTAAACAATTTTTTACGTAGTGTATAGTATTTAAACACACACTTTCTTCTTTTTTGTTGTCTTTGTGTTTGCGTTTTTTTGTGTGTGTGTATCAAGTAAATTGATTTCTTTCTTTAATGGCCTTCTAATTTCTTGTGATTACGGCCAGAAAAATAGATATACGGAAGTTCAAACCAGGATATGTATATTAAAAAAAAGTTTGGAAAATATTTAGATTTTAACCGATATCAGAAAAGGAGGTTTTATAACATTTATGCTGTTCCGGTTCGGAAAAATAAATCTCGGTCACATGTAGACCTATTATTATATTTATTAATAATTAATATCCTAATAAAATATTAATACATAATATCCTGAGTATGGTGGACTATAAATAGATATAATTCTTAAATTTCAACGTCGGGCTTTTGTGCAAACATTAGTAACTACGACGACGACGTCTCAAACCAGCCGATCTTTGTCGCAGAGGTATGTCGTGAATTAAAAAGACGTAGCTCCAGGTTCGATTCGCGTCGGCACAGATTGAAATTTTTCTGAATTTGAAAGGGGTGTGGAGGCTTTTGCCGTGGCTAGTTATCACTCTACCGACAATTAGACGTACCGCTTCAATCTTAGATTGAACCATCTCTGTAACATCCGAAATGATACCATCAAAGACTCATTTAATCACTTAACATCAGATTATAAATATTATATTCTAACGAAGGGCTTTTGTTGACATTAGTAATTACCACGCCTGTACGCGACGCAAACGATAATTATTGTAATTTATATTTACTTTAAAACAATAAAGGGCGAAAAAGGAACGTAGTTGGTGACAGCTTTGGCAGATGTCAAACTCAATTGACACATCTTTGAATAAAACAACTCCGAAGCCAACCGCCGAAGCGTCACCAGCTACATTTCCGAAATAAGCCGTTTTTTACCTGGAAACCTGTGGTTTTATTGGCACAAGACACCAACAACGCCTTTAGTTACGAATATGTAGAGCATGCGAAACGTATGGTTATTTTCTTCAAAGTACATACCAAAACAACATGAACTAGTTAACTTTGGTATAGTTCTGCGTGCCTGAAGTGACAGGCCGTTATTTATCTTTATAAAAGAACCAAAATGGTAGGTATGTTTGAGTTACAGAGCTTCACTGTTGTTTCAATGTTACTTATTGAATGAATGTGGGGCGATTTGTATCCGTTGTGTGTTTATGTGTTCAGGCTATTCTTGTATGTTAAACAGATTCAATGCTTTGTGCAGATTCGATGTAAGTACGACTCCAGTCTCCACCTGTATATAATTAATATTATAAAGTAAGTACCAAGTGCAGATTGTTAGGAAATTTGCCTTCCTACACCATCCTGAAAGTGGAATCAGCAAAAATACAATATTTATCTATACATACTACATACATATAAATAAAATTGGAATGTCTGTTTGTAATATTGAAATAAAAGTTTTTCTACAACACTACAAGTTGGTCCTTGACTGCTATCACACCTGATGTTAAGTGACGATGCAATCTAAGATGGAAGCGGGCTAACTATTTAGGCGTTTGATGAATTCCACACCCTTCTCGGTTTCTACACGACATTGTACCGGTACGCTAAATCGCTTGGCGGTGCGTCTTTGTCGGTAGGGTGGTAACTAGCCACGGCAAAAGCCTCCCACCAGCCAAACAAACAACAACAAATTAAGAAAAAATCTCTATCTGCCCCGCCGGGAATCGAACCCAGGACCTCCGTCTTATAAATACACCGTGCATATCTACCACTGCGCCACGGAGGTCGTCACTGCATACACCGAAATAAGTTTTTTTACAATTTTCGTCTATCTGTTTGTTCTCTGAAACTACCAGTCGGATTGCAAAAATTCTTGTGTGAAAAACAACGGGCATCCGCTAGCTTATAATAAAATATAGTGTTTAATTATATTGAATATAGAATATTTATAATCCATGTTAAAAATAGACAAAGACAGTACATAAAAGTAAATAAATGTAATACATGTATGTAAGTAAATAACTTGTACATATCATTATTCATAGCCATCAACGAAATGAATGTCAAGCAACAATAATACCGCGTGTTGCAGTATGCATTTCGCTTTAATATTAAACTCGGCATGCGCAGATGTGATGCTCTGTATCATATTGCAGAACGACGCGGTAAAAATCGCGGTTTATTTAGAGAGTAACCTCATTCTTGGACGCTCAGCGAAAGTAACCACTCACATTCATCTAACACTACAAATACCTTGTAATACGTGATAACTTACCGTGTCAAAGCTCCAGTGTTAACCACACTTTTAGAATGAAAGTTTTTGATAGAACAATAACAAACATATAGGAGATAAACCCGCGAGATGGTATCAGCGATTCGAGTACGGTTGAAAGATGCGCAGGAAGGATAACCGAGTAGTATCGCGTGCGCGAGTTATTTACCGCGAATATAACAAAAGAACGGAATTATTTTGATGGGAATTGATTGGAGGGTGAAAGAGTTACAGACAATAAATGCAGCAGCGGGATATATGGAGCGTGCGCAGTGTAGGCCCGGGAGACACTGGCGCCGGCCGGCAGGCGGCGCGACTATCGTCCGCGTATTGATAAAAGCAAAAGGGCAGGACAGCCCGGGACGGGGACGACCCGGTTACGATACTGTTACGACCAACCTTGAACTCCGTTATCGGATGTTAGATAATACCTGCATGGATAAATAACAGATTACAAGGGGCGGCGATAAGGGATCGGGAGCACGGGAGCACGCGGTATGCAGCTTTGTGCGGTCCGGGGCTGACTAACGCGGGGTGCTTATTCCGTGCTCGTTACAGTTTGTAGCTTTACAGCGATCTGTTAACTCTGTGATTTATCTGAGTTATACTCATGCAATTGCAATTGATAGGATTATTCGGTATACAAAAAGAATTATCCTATGTCACATTTATTTTTATTTAGGTATTTTTATTTACACTCTCATAAAAGAGAATAGGATAATAATTCTATTCTATTAATTAAACAACTTTTATTTAATATCTTTCAGCTATTTCAACATTATTTTTTCGGTCGGTGCGTACCTACCTAAATAGCATAATATATGATTGACAAAAAACCAACAACAATTAATATATTATTGGCGTAATATTCATATATTTGTACATAATATGTAAATTTTTCAAAAAGCTTTATGCGTCGAGTACTTGTCATCTGCTCAAATATGGCATCATGATTACTTTTAATCTTCTCTCAAGATTAATATGAAAGTTGGCGCTCCCTCGACACCTTACGTTAACTGACATCTTCAAAGGTATAACAGAACTTGTTTGTAGAATCGCACGAGTGTGAACAACGATGTTATATTAATATTCATATGTGAATATTGTAATAATTTACAATTTGTCGCTTTGTGCACGTGACTGTAATACGCTATGTAATTAATGATATCAATGACTTTGAATACAAAAGCTTTTACCTAACGAACCATAGTTTATTTAAAATTATTTACCTTTAATTGTTTATTTTGCTAATTTTTGCGAAAACACGACTAACAGAGACATACCACACGCGGTACCTTGCGTGTTGTACTCTTGCTATTTAGTTGCTAGTTAGTTCCATTTCAAAATATTTTTTCTATTCTATAAGATTTACTTAAGTTGTATTGCAGAACCAGAGCATCCTCAGTCAGATTTTGGCCCCCCAAAATCAAAAGAAATGAAGTATTCTTGTTTACAAAAACCTACTGTAAAGCCTCGGTCTAATTCCCTAAAACTAATACTATTGAAAAAATAATCCATGGACTAGACTCTGGTGACCTCAGCCTTTCCTATTAGAACACTATTTACTACGCAAGCCCACCTATATTTATCGGTGACATTCAACGCGCTCTTGAAAGGTAATGCCCAGTGGAATTCATTTATGAGGGATGGACACCATCAGTCCTTCAGTTGCTATGGTATCTATTCATACTATGACTATATCTACTCTAAGAATACGGAATAATTCGTCTGAATTTTCTACATATATTTTCTTAACGTCTCTAAAAGAACACTATTTTCTATATTACTTTTTTCTTTGTCTATTTTTTATCTAGCATTTATAATTAACAGCATATGAACCGCCCGCTATAGGGCCAGGCCTACCTCTTTTTAGGAGAGGGGATTTGGAGCGTAGGATCTACGCCACCACGCATCTCCAATCACTTTAATCATAACGTGCATTGCAACAGTGAGGTGGGTCTAAGCTCAACTTACTCTCTCCTCTAAAGAGTCTGACTCTATAGTGGGTCGTTAGTATGCAGATATTGATAAAGGTATAACTTTAAACATCATCATCATCATTATCAGCCTATTAACGGTCCACTACAGGGCCAGGCTTCCCTCCTTATAGGAGAGGGGATATGGAGCATACACCCACCACGCTATTCCAATGCGGGTTGGTGGGCTTAGGGTAATAATGTTTTATTTATTAACGATCACTATCAGATGTTGATAATAGTGACCGGGACCGACGGCTTAACGAGCTCTTCGAGGCACGGGGGTGTAACACCACCAATTTCCAGACTCCGGGTTTGGAATGTGCTGAACATTTCATAGAAGAATGAAAAAGCTCAGAATTATTCCGTGACCCGACCCAGGAATCGAACCCAGGACCTCGTGATCGAAGCCACGAGCAACGAGGCAGTTTAAACATATTTATATTGATTTATAAAGTAAAAACTGAATTGTATTGACGATAAAATGACACAAGGCGTATAATTTACAGCCTCCCCGGCTTGTAATATAAACGCCAGCGACAAAGCCTTCGCGCTACTAGGCGGTATAGAATTACAGGATTTTCGAGACCATGTTGAATATTCATATGCATAGTTACAATATAATGTTTTAACGTGGACGTGACAAGAATTACAATGCCGTATATAATACATAACATTAGTGATAAAACTCTGGACTTGGTTTTGTAGTTAGGTTTTTGTGAGACTTTGAAGTTACGAGTGGATGATCTTCAGCTTTCATCAAGTACGAGAATGCGTCTGGGCGCGAGTTCATACATGACTGCACACGACAGCTGCAGCAGACGATTTGTCGCAGCGACACTACTATGAATTTATATCAATAAATCCTTCCTTTAATATATTATATATATTTTAGGATATTGCAGTGTTTAAGCTTTTACTTTTTTATTTGTTTAATTGTAAATATTTAATTCAATGTACATATTTTACTGTAAATAATATGAATCCTTCTAAAATCATTATACCTTCATTCATAAATCAATATACCTTAGAGCCGCGAAAAGTATTTCGTAGAAATACACATAAAGTATAATAAAGACAACTTCTATAAATACGGTAGCTGAAATAGTTTTTATTCGCCTTAAAAACCATGTCGATAATACAAGTACAAGTAGGTAATTGCCACAACCCACAAGGCACTGGCCCATGCCTTCCTCCTAATAGGAGAAGGGTATGGAATTTATACTCATCCCGCTGCTCCAATGCAGGTTACAGGGCTTGTAAGTACGTGCAAGATAATTTCAACGATTTTTAAAGCTCATAAAAACTAAGACAGATGTCACAGATACAGAATATAGAGTATGTATAAATTTACGACGGCGCCGTGGCCTCGAGACACTCGACCTTGAAAATTGCACTCTGTCCTCCACACCTCCTTACCCCCACCCCCTCGTCTTGTGAAATCTCCTAGGACTCCTATCTCCTAAATAACGCTTACTCGGACAGTATTTCAGCCGTAGGTGGGGCTTAAATAAAATGTTTGTTACTTACAAGAGATTTAACTGACGAGAAAACATTGGGCTATAAAAACGCTATTACGTGAACGTTTGATAGTATACGGATTAAAAGATCAAGAAATAATATGCTTTCGCAATAAAACTGTTCTAAGGGGAATTTCGTTTTTACATTTAAAATAAATCTAATTTTCGGTGGTTTGTTAACAAGTGTATTTAACCATTTTATCACATCGCTTACAAATAAATGTTTTTCTTTATAATGATAATAATCAGCACAATGTGAACTTAAAGTTAATAAAATTAAATAGAACTAAAGAATATGCTAATAAAATAATTATTATTATTATTATTGGAAAGTTGAAAGCGCTGATGATCGACCCCCCGTTGTGTTAAGAAGTCTCTAAAAAAGACCTACGCCCAGAAATGACTTCTATCGGCTGCTAATGATGCTTTTAAAATTATTAAGTATGGAAGAATTCACATTCAATTAAAATTGTTTTAATTACAAGAGGCGCTATATACGAGTAAGGTTAGCATTTACTTGTCCCGTAGAAGACATATATGTATAACATGGCTGTTTATATGACGGTGCTCAAGCTTGAAACGTAGCCACTTAATATAACAAAGTTACTTTGAGTGACTTATCGCTTTAAGCTTTTCGGAGATTGGGGCCTTCTTTATTTTTTTGCCTGAGTATAGTCATCAATCAAGCTGCTCAAATATTTTTAAAGTGGCAAACAGCTTTATTTTGAAGTCAGTTAAGGTCTTGTTTTGTGAGGGTCATTTTATAATAGCAGAAAGTTTGTTAGCTCTTCAACAGGTAAGTACGCTGTAAGCAACTGTTAATGAAGTTTGGATCGTAGTTGCTTTGGAATAGCTGGTAACAATGAGCAATCCAAGTAAAGTAAAGATGTCCACATCTGAACTTCACGATATAAAAGTAAAATGGCTAGCTCTTGATGTTATAACCCACGATCACTTTGCGTTTTTTCATTCACTACAAGTTAACCCTTAACTGCAAACACACCACTTTTGGTGCTAATTAATGATGGAACCTAGGGTGGAAGCAGGCTTACTTATTTGGAGTACTTAGTTACCTCCTACCAGCCAATACTAATTAAGAAAATCTCAGCCGGCCCAGCCAGAACCTCTGTCTTATAAATCTATGGCACTTTCCACTGCTTCATAAAGGCCGTAAACACCTCGTAGTAACTTCTTACGGATTACACAGATTCAAGATAATAAAATCATATTATTTATTAATTATATGAACTACATTATAGCTTTTCTTGAGATTCTAAATGCAGCCTTTTATTTATTTATTGACTGAATGATTCTAACAATAATATTGAAATATCCGTCTACTGATAAAGTAGTTAAAACAATTAAGGAACTCATTATTAAAATTTCGCAATAATAATAACTGTCGGTTTCAAGGGCGAATCTGTAATTCTTAAGAGCTCGTAACAATATAATATATATGTAAATTCAAATCTCAAAAGTTAAAACCCATTTCCACATGTGGCTGTGAACGAGAAATTCCAGATAATTTGTTCGTCTGGCGGTCAATTGACGGCGTCGCGGCGAGACGACATCGACACGACTACGCTCACGACCTAATTAGATTATCTGTTCTCATTTGAGGCTTATTTAATTTGTTTATTTATATGTTTAATTTATACAAACAACAATAACTATAAGAATATACATGTTTTTATTACATGTATTCGTTTTATTTCCTCTGATTTAGCGTCAAAGATCGTATCTTACTTGTACCACAGTCTTTGTGACAATACAAAGTGTTATAGATTTCTAAGTAATTGCAAATGTTTAAATTCCAAGGTTTTGATTTAATGCAAGAATAAGAGTATTTATTTGTGTTTCTTTAGGCATTGATTTAATTTAATGCAACTAAAATCATCAAAATAAAATCTGATACCTACAATCACAGAAAAAGTACAAATATTTTACATGCTACTATTACTACTATTAATTGTTGTGTGTTTCTTTTGACGGGCTATAAGGAATATCACTAGAATATATAGGAACTTTAAATTAATTAGCGATATAGTCGTAGCATGTAAGCGACTTCTTCTAGGTGTGGTCTTTATTAATTAAAATTTTGTGTCATATCGTGTCGTATCAATGTCGAATAGTCTAAAAGCTGCTATAGCTGCTGTAATATTTTAGTGGTTGTGTTCACCTTTTTGGTTTGTTTTACAATAACTTTCTGACGCCTAATGTGCTGTGGGTTCGTCTGTCAGATAAACCTGCTGAGTTGCGAGGCGGTCGAGGAAACGTAATAAAACTATAACTAAGGAATACCTTGTGCCAATAAAATGTTGCAGCGAAAACGTGTCGTGTGGTGTCTTCGTTTTATTAAGGACTGATAAGAGGATATTTCATTTAAATCTTTTCAAATTAGTAAAAAGAAAATTTCAAAATACTTGCTAGAAAAACACCGAATGGAATTCGCAATACCTATTGTAAACAAACCCAGTGCGTGGATGTATATTTTTTATAAGTGTAGGCCACTTTCTTCCCCTGCACCATGTATCTACTTTTACAAAATAATTAATAACAAAAATTTGTCAAAAATCGAGTGAGCGGCCTCTGAAATTTGCCGCCCCTCAGTCGTGGCCTATAGTGCCTATTGACAATTCTTTACCTACCCCCACAGAATTTGCACACCTTAAAATGCTCTGGTTTTGGGAGGATACGTAAATTATTTCGTTAGTGTCACTAAAGCTTCACTACTGGTTTTAAGGACCGTAAATTAGCGGAAAAATCGAACAGGTGTTGGGTGCAAAACCATCCTCTAAGTATAACGGATAAAAAACATTGCAGAACGTGATAAGTATACTTGTCAAAAAAGCTGCCCTGCACTAGTCAATGAGGCATAGGTGTTAAACCTCATCTGTTGACTCTAGGAATTACACAGGTAACTATACCTGTGTAATCCCTACACCTTACAAGAAACCTAATATATACCTTCTAAGAAACAATAGTGCAGCTTGCATAAGCTTAGTAGTAGTGCTCCCCGGACAAACTGTCACAAAAAGCTCTATTACTACGACTAAACTTTTTGTTTTTGACGACCTCCGTGGCGCAGTGATATGCGCGGTGGATTTATAAGACTGAGGTCCTGGGTTCGATTCCCGGCGGGGCAGATTGAGATTTTTCTTAATTTGTCTTGGTCTGGCTGGTGGAAGGCTTTCGTCGTGGCTAGTTACCACCCTACCGACAAAGACGTATCGCCAAGCGATGTAGCGTTCCGGTACGATGTCGTGTAGAAGCCGTAAGGGGTGTGGATTTTCGTCCCACTCTTAACAAGTTAGCCCGCTTCCATCTTAGACTGCATCATCATTTAACATCAGGTGTGATAGCAGTCAAGGACCAAGTTGTAGTCGATAAAAAAAGTGTATCTAACAAATTTTTGTTTACATACCAAATATAGTTAAATAGATAAAATTAAGGACATGTTAACTAGCTTAAAGTATTATAAGACCAGACAAAAAAAAATAAAGCTTCACCACTTAGTTAAGCTTGGAACCCTACATCCAAAAGTGAACCTCCATCAGTAGTTTCAAATACTACGTCAAACACAATTTATATAAATGTATTCATATGAAGGTAATTCCGTACGAACGCGAACGCATTAAAGCACAAACGACCATTAAGATGATTTATTAGCACATTTCTCTTAAACGCGCGTCAAAAACGTGCAGACAAAAACAACGTTTAACGACACCAGTTTTATATGAAGGCGGTGATCAACGTTCTCACTTACGAATACGTTTATCTGTGAAAATCAATTTATTTCATAAACAATAATACGAGGTAACTAGAAGGTAGACTAGATTCGATGGTATTTTAAGATAGGATGATATTTTTTAGATAGGATGAATTCTGATATGCTCAATCACGCAGCGGGTAACAGATGCTAAGCGTAGTATCGCTGCGCAGTCGATTCAGAATGAGGAGATAACCAGAAGAGCCTGGGTTCGATTCCCGGCGGGGCAGATAGAGATTTTTCTTAATTTGTCTTGGTCTAGCTGGTGGGAGGCTTTCGCCGTGGCTAGTTACCATCCTACCGACAAAGACGTATCGCCAAGCGATTTAGCGTTCCGGTACGATGTCGTGTAGAAACCGAAACGGGTGTGGATTTTCATCCTACTACACAAGTTAGCCCGCTTCCATCTTAGATTGCATCTACACTTAACATCAAGTGTGATAGCAGTCAAGGGCCAAATTGTAGTCTACAAAAAAAAGAGCTAAAGTTTTGGACATACATCAACGAGTCGGAAAGTTGCAATGGGTGGAGCATAGCTTGAAGAAACCATCTGGACCTATTGGGAGATCCTGCACTGATAAACGGGATATATGTTCACGGTCCGATTCATGGACTGGCCGTGATCACGTTAAATAGGTCACAGCAATACGCTGGATGCAGGCGGCTCAAGATCGTGGCGTCCAAAACAGGTGGCCTATTCAGCAGTAAAGGAGAATCGGTTGACTAATTATGATAATGGTGCTTTCAAGTATTATCATCACTATGTTACAAAAGATGGATAATACTAATTAACTCCTCAATAAAGTGAGGCGGTACTTCACGCCAGAGCAGCTTCTTACTTTATACCAAGCTCAGGTTCGATCGTGCAAGGAGAACTGCTATCACTTAAGAGATGGCTCTCCTAAATACCAGCTCGCTGCACTAAACTCAGCGGATCACCAGGCTAGAAGACTCATGCGTTAACTATTACTAAACTCCAAAGTTTGTAGCATCCCCGAAAGGTAGACTGTCTGTTGGTTTTTACCCGACTGCGTCAGAAGGAGGGTTATGTTTTTCGAGCGTATGTATGTATGTATGTATGTATGTATGTATGTCCATTTCTTCGGCACGCCCTACAGCCTATACGACTGAACGGATTTTGACATATGAAGTGTCGTTGAATTTGTCAAAATTGTGGTAGTGACATAGGCTATATAAATTTTCAAAACGGCAAAAAAGGGGGGATGTGTGTATATCTTTCTTCTATCTTAGCAATATGGGTATCAAATGAAAGGTTGTAAAAAGACCATTTCAAAAATATAAATATCATATCATGTTTATATTGCCGTTTTAACAAAAAATGGCATAAAGTGTATCGAGTCATTTCTATACCATAAACTAAAACAAAAAAGTCTCAAATAAAATTATTATTATAAAAACAAAAAACCCGACTGCATAGAAGTTATGAACTGAAAAGAGAAAAACAAGGATCACTATATCTATATATAATTCTAAATACTTTATGGTGCTGCAGGCGGGGAAAAACGTAGTTTTGGTAGATCTTTCTTTCTCCGCAGAAAATTAAGTACTTTGTCCCCGCTTGCATCTCCATAAAGTATTTAGAATTTTATATAGATATAGCGATCCTTATTTTTCTCTTTTCAGTTCATAACTTCTATGCAGTCGGGTTTTTTGTTTTTATAATAATATTTTTTTAGAAGATATATTTCGGAGAGTGTTCTCAGGAACTGTTTAATCTCGTTTCTCTATGATCGTTCTATAATACGACTGCCAGGTATCGCAGAGATCTACACCGTTACCTAGTTGAAATCCTTTGGACGCATACTAAGCAGTTTGTTTTCTCATTCCTCATACATTAACTCTGAAATGCCCTTCCAGCTTCCGTTTTCTCCACTACCTACATTTAGTAGGTATCTCTAAGTCTACAGTGAATAGGTATTTTCTAGGCAAGCGCGTACCACCGTAAGCTGCATCATCTCATCACATCAGACGGGGTTGAAGTCAAGCATACCATTAAAAAATAAGTCTTTACCTATAATAGACAAAGAAAAAATTAAAATACGTTTTAAAGAAAAACAGAATTTCATGCAAATAACGTAGAACCAGACATTTATTTTTATTTATACACATTTTTTAATACCCACTCATAGAATAACATTAAATTAAATGTGTTGTGAATAATGCCAACAATAAGTGGTGACATTTTTTATAGGCTGTTATTTTACGTGTCTACCACACATCTATTGGACATAAAAATATGTTTTATTGACGATCCTAATTTACATACTTGTGTTGTTTGTACAACAATACTAGTCTTACGTGCTTCTTTGTTGGATTTTCCTTTTACTTAAAAAAATTGACGTGATTTTAAGGACGAGTAACTTTGAGATTTTATTTTTTACATGTTGACCTAATCCTATCATCATCATCATTATCAGCCTATTAACGGCCCACTACAGGGCCAGGTCTCCCTCCTTATAGGGGAGCGGATATGAAGCGTACACCCACTACGCTGCTCCAATGCGGGTTGGCGGGCTTAGGTTATAATATTTTGTTTATTAACGATCACTATCAGATGTTGATGACAGTGATTGGGACCGATGGCTTAACGTGCTCTCCGAGGCACGGGGGTGTGACACCACCAACTTCTTGACTCCAGGCTTGGAATGTACTGAGAATTTCATAGAAGAATGAAAAACTCAGAATTATTCCGTAACCCGACCCAGGATTCGAACCCAGGACCTCGTGATCGAAGCCAGATAGGCTAACCACTAGACCAACGAGGCAGTCCCTAATCCTATATATTGACAATATTATGCATGCAGGCGGTCTAGGCGACTCCAAACTACGGCGAAAGCACACGTGTATGAACTCATAGCATGGAAAGCTCAAATGAAAGTAACAGAACAGGTTCCACACAGGTTATACTGACATCAAATGCATCGCCGATAAGCGCAGCGCATTCATTTACAGCCGCTAATTAGCATTTTATCTCGCACTCTCGGACGTAGGCAGATGCTAACGAGCCGAGGATTCGTTCCTTCGGTGTAGCTTATCTATCAATAATTACTTATTATTCAATACCAGCCGGGAATCAGACCTTTGAAATAATTGACCCTTTACGTGTTTGCTTATTTAATTTTCTGTAAGCATGGTGCTCCCAATCTTTTTCATCAAGCGACGCAGTTACAGACTTAGTATTTTGCCACGGCGCCCTAACCTTTAAAATAGATACAGCCGCAAAAGATAAAAATGTGGGAGGGGAATGAGAGTATCAAGCGCAAATATATTTTTTGGCGAATGACTGAAGGCGACCCGCACCACGTACTCGTAAATATATACTTATGCTCTCTTTCGATTTTCATGTATGGTGCCTGCGATTAATTGTGGTCTCGGATAATGATACAGGATCGACTTACAGCCCCCCTCTTTACTTTCTAAGGTGCGCCACGGCGCACACCTTGGGAACCCCTGCTGTAAGGGGATCTCAGCTTCGTCAAGAAACTCAGCTACAAGAGAAAGCTGCCCTTTAGATTTTAACAGTAGACGAAAGGGAATCTACTCTCTCGAGGCCTCATTTGTCAGACTTGGATCTCGAATTAGCATGACTGCTGTTGTAACGCTGTGCTGAGTATTATCAGGTATTATTATCTTTTTTTTTTTAAAAAAAAAGAAAAAGATATTATTATCGGTTGCTATGTCATCGACGACAACATCATTATGGAGGTTTGACGCTATAGGTCGAACACAGAAATTAAATATTGTTATTTTAATCAAGAGTACCAGAATAACAGATTCGGGGTTAGTGTTACAATTCTAATTATGTTAAGTATATATTTTTGGTTAGCTCATCATCTTTGTAAATGCTGAACCACCGATCGGTCTCGGTCCCCTCGAAAGACAGGCTTAACCGCCGAAGTCTTTGTACTAAGCTATCGCCGGTTACAGGAACGTACGAGCAGGTATAACGTACGCGAGGTTTCAAACTAAAATAACAAAATTTCCTTATATTAAGTTTATTATTAAGAAATATACAGAAAAACTATGAATCACCTTTATACTGTGTTTATATATCTCCAATCGGCCATAAAAACGGCGCGCACGTACACATGGAATATCAATTCATCAATTTCCAATGCTAACTGCGTGGCAAATCCCCAATGATTCTCTATATCGGGGATAAAGAACGTATTCCAACAACTTAGAGACTAAATAAAAACTGTACGGAAAGTGTAACACGGTGTCTTTGTGACACAATCAATGTTATGCACAGTTTTTTGTGTGTTTTATTGTGCAAAAACTTGGCTTGAAGTGAAGCGCGGATGGTTGCCGCCACGTGACACTATTGCGCTAATTCCATACGTAACTATTGAGCGCATTCTTGAATTGAAAATGTTTTGTTACAATGACTTATGTGAGTAATGCATGTGATTTTTAAACATAAACGCAAAAAGAGTGTTATTACTTGGACTTGTCTCTGTGTCTGTCTGGAGCATTGTAGTGCGTAAAAACACATCATAATTGGTAAAACCGACAAAGACGTATCGCCAAGCGATTTAGCGTTCCGGTACGAAGTCGTGTAGAAACCGAAAGGGGTGCGGATTTTCATCTCACTCCTAACAAGTTAGCCCGCTTCCATCTTCGACTGCATCATCACTTAACATCAGGTGTGATAGCAGTCAAGGGCCAACTAGTAGTCAATAAAAAAAAAAAACATTCGTTTAGAATAGAATGGATTACCTACCCAGACCAGGAGAAATTAAGCAATTAATCGGCCCCGCCAGAAATCGAATCCAGGACCTACGTCTTATAAATCTACTACGCATAACACTGCGCCACGGAGGTCGTTAAAATCGTCTTGGAAGAAATAAAATATTCAAATTTTATAGCCCGACTGAAGACTTGAAAGTAGGATCTGGCATTCGATGACACGTAAATTTACCGCGGGGCTAACGAGGCAGCTAGTTATTGTATGGAATACTGGTTTACACAGATTTCCGTAGCCTGTCAATACATATTCAATAACCTAGTCTGTAAACAAAATATAAATATGTATAAACAGAAAAAGGATTTAAACGATCGTCTACCTAGAAATGGACAGAAGTTAGTCATATCAGCTATAGTACAAAAACGTAGGATTGGGTGTACTCTTCTACAACAAGATGCCCAATTCAGTTTTAGATATGCCATTGCATAAGTTTAAACAATGTATTAAAACTCACTGAGTCAGGGTTATTATACTATCGATGAATTTTTAAATGACAAAGATGTTCAAAGGCAATTGGATACATGATGGCTTTCAACTTCACACAGAAAGTAAAATAAATAACTTTATGTAACAACACACTTAATATTGTAAAATTAATAATATTATAAAAAGAGCAACTGTTGAGTTTCTTGCCTAGTCCAATTTGACGTTTCAAAAGTGTTGTAATAAGCCTAAAATAAACGATTTTATATATATATACATTCGACATGTAGGTACATTATCTTTACATCCCATAGCAGACAGCATGACGCATGGGTATCTACGGCGTTGTGAAGGCACGTTGTCGGATACCTACTACGTTTACTGATGTGACTACAAATCATTTATACTTTGATACCCATTGTTTATTTATAAGCAGATAGTTATATATATATTCTTTTCACTAGTATCTTATTGCAACCTATGAAGACGTTGTAGCTGAAAGTTTAGCTACGTTCGTTAGCTCATGTACTTACCTGTAAGTAAATACGGCGAGCAAATTACGGAGTTTGGGTGGTTTGATGAGGTAGAAGTTAACAAAGGATCTAGATCCTCAATCGTCCATGCATAAAGTATCTTCGGGATATTTTAAAAATCATCAGTCGTTAGTCATCAGACGCACATACTTTACCAGACGACAGTTTTTCGGAAGAAAGATTATTCGAGATTGTATTATGAACTGAAGCCGCAAAGACGGTCCTCGGTCCAGGTTTTTGGATCACCAAAGTTCATTCTTACTATGTGCCCCACCTATTGTCACAAGATGTCTTTTTCTGACAGTAGCAATAATGATGTGGTTATTCAATCACCATTTCTCCAACTCCGCTCTACCGAAAGAAAGGTACTTTTTATAGCACGGACTAGCACTATGATCTAGAATCTCACAAAGCCGCGTCATCCATCATCTCCGAAGTCGCATAGGCTGACCGCTGCATCAATGAATCAATACGATATTTGTTTAAAGTTAAAAACAATATTCAGTTACATTTCATGGTCTCGAGCGACGAGTGGCCGAGTGCCGATCGCTGGCGCATACGGGATTATGCTAAACGCACAGACTGCATATCAATTGAGAAGCGTTGAGTTAATCTCGGCTCCGTCTCGCCTTTCGTATCACTACTTATATCATCACAATAATAGTTATTGTATTTATTTATAAAATATGTTGTAACCTGCCTATTTATTACTATTATACCGTAATATAATTTCTACCAACACTAATGTGATGACGGAAAAACCATAGTTGTTGGTCGGTGCGTTTACTAGACAATTTTTTGTCGATCTCTGATTTTGTTTGTAGAAATAGGTTTTAAATGACGAAACAGGCAATAACTCGAAGCTATTGCTATATGCTTGGTGGACCGGTAGAACTTCATCTTGCAAAAAGCTCTAAATATCCCCTTTTTCTATCGTAGATTATTAATAAGGCGCTCTATTATCTGTTCTAAGTAGTACATCTTAATTAAATTAAATTTATTTAGTATTATTATCCAGTAATACTTCTACTTAGAATAGATAGTAAGACACATATTTATTCGACATATTTAATTTACAATAATGCAGGTATAAAAAATAAATAGAAATTCTCTATTTCCCCAAAAATATTACAATATTAAGTACTTAAGAATTACTTTCGACCTCCAAACTAGGAAGCTTACCCTATAAAAATAAATGTTTATACGTTCCACATCCTGGAACTGTATAGAGGAAACCATACGAGTAACAGGAAAACTTTTTCAACTTGTTTTCACTAAGAGAGTTTAAGTTCTCTGAGTCAGTTACCCAGTATCTCCTACTCTATTTCATTTTCCAATTCGAGGTAAAAACTGATTGAAATAAAACTACATTTTTTAAATTTACTCATTTATTATATTTTTAAAACGTATTAATGAATATTTTGAAAATTAGCAGTGTCCTATACATTTCTGATGATACCAATAAGGCTTTTGCGGGCAACAAATATTAATATACATGACGCAAGCAGGTCGTTAATCCCTTATCTTACTGTAATCACTTCACCTTTGTTTCACCTAGAGCTACCATATTTTTAAAGAGTTACAGGAAGTTCTTATTTATTAACAGCATTCTTGTTATATTAATTAGATTATTCATTAATTAAATTAATTACAAACTTAATCAATAACAAGTTAACCATATCAGGATGTTAAATAATTTGTAAACTTTATGTGTTAATTTTTCCGATTCATTACTCTAATTCGATAAATATATTATGCAACGCAAGCGCTTTTTCTCAGTTTACGACACAGACCACTCAGCTTTTATATCTTAATTCATTTACTTCTTAACTCAAATTATATTAACAAAGATTTGTTTAGAATTTTTTTCAAGTGAAAGCTTAAAAAAGGTTAGTTATTTATTACATTTAATTTTAAAAATTTATAAATAGATTATCGTACTAACTGTTTGTTGTGGATCATCCGCGTAGATCTAGTCAGAATATCGGTATGAAAAGTAGTGTAACTTAAATAAGTGTTATTATTTAGTGTTAGTATAACTAAAAAACGCAACTGCTTAGAAGTTATGAACTGAAAAGAGAAAAACAAGGATCACTATATCTATATAAAATTATAAATACTTTATGGTGCTGCAGATGTGGACAAAATAGATTATTACCTGGGAAAGAAAGACCTACCAAAACTACGTTTTATGTTTTTATAATAATAATTTAATTTGAGACTTTTTAGTTTTAATTTGTGGTATAGAAATGAGACTGTACACTTGGTACACTTTTTGACATTGCTTGTTAAAACAGTAATAAAAATATGACATGATATTTATATTTTTGAAATTGTCTTTTTACGAGCTTTCATTTGATACCCATATTGCTAAGGTAAAAGAAAAATGCACACGTCCCCCCTTTTTTTCCCCCATTTACAGGCGCTATTTTGAAAATTTATATAGCCTATGTCACTTCCTCAGTTTAGCTTAATTTAACGACACCTCACATATCAAAATTCGTTCAGTCGTTTAGGCTGTAGCGCGTGCCGAAGAAATGGGCATTCATACATACATACGCTGGAAATAGAGATGTTATAAAATAAATACATAGTCTGACTATCTATTTATACCATCTCTTTATTTCAGAAATATCTCTGGTGTAATTGACAAAAAAAAAACATCCATCTATGCATTTATCCATCAAAACTTACATTTGTAGTTGTGAAATTAGTAAGCATAGTAAAAATAAGATTAATAAAAACTTTTGTGTCACAAAACAAATACCGAAAATACGATTTTCTACCTTATAAAATATGTACAGGAAAAAGTGATATTATACGGACATGTCCTAGTAAAGTATGTTAAGCTGGCGACCGTACTCCATCTGTAAATTTGCAATATTAATGACGTGTAATGCAAAGTTTTTGCATGCACCTAAAATAATTAACTTTGTGAATCACCTCAAAATAATTATCTCATGTTTGACTAATGATAGGATGCAGATGCACTGACGGTATTATTTATGCCGACAAGTACCTAAACAATTAATCCGATGGGCAACTAAGTGACTCAATGCAGACATCCATATTTTAGACTGATAAACTGATTTTATGATGGATATGTGTCGGTTTAGGGTATTGTTGGCCTGACCTTCCGCTAGAATATGCTGGGTTGGTCCAGGATCGTCTACCTTGGTCTTCCCCTTCCAACATTCCCACTCAGACTCGCCTTATAAATCTTCTTGTGTCTTCTTTCAGTAATCTTCTCTACATGTCCAAAACATACCATTCTCGCTTGTAGTCACTACGTATTCCTTTGGGTCTTTGGGAGAGGTTAGCCTGCCATGAAATTTCCAGTCAAACTCGCCTTATAAATCGCTTGTGTCTTCTTTCAGTAATCTTCTCTACGTGTCCAAAACATACCATTCTCGCTTGTAGTCACTACGTATTCCTTTGGGTCTTTGGGAGAGGTTAGCCTGTCATGAAATTTCCAGTCACACTCGCCTTATAAATCGCTTGTGTCTTCTTTCAGTAATCTTCTCTACATGTCCAAAACATACCATTCTCGCTTGTAGTCACTACGTATTCCTTTGGGTCTTTGGGAGAGGTTAGCCTGTCATGAAATTTCCAGTCACACTCGCCTTATAAATCGCTTGTGTCTTCTTTCAGTAATCTTCTCTACATGTCCAAAACATACCATTCTCGCTTGTAGTCACTACGTATTCCTTTGGGTCTTTGGGAGAGGTTAGCCTGTCATGAAATTTCCAGTCACACTCGCCTTATAAAACGCTTGTGTCTTCTTTCAGTAATCTTCTCTACATGTCTAAAACATACCATTCTCGCTTGTAGTCATTACGTATTCCTTTGGGTCTTTGGGAGAGGTTAGCCTGTCATGAAATCTTGAGTTCATGAGATCTAGTGTTCGTATCCTAAATCCTAAATATAATTCTTAGAGCTACTAAGATTTTTTCAGTAGCAAACTGAAATTAGTTAAACAATTTTACAGTAGCAAACCCGATATGACATTATTCAGTTTCATTACTAATTATATTTTAATTAGAATAATTATACTATCTTCATATTATTAATAATAGGTTCTCTTTGTAATTTAACTAAAATTGAGCTAATTAATAAAATTGTTACACAGTTAATACACAATAATTATCAACTATAATTAACTGTTCCAACAAAATACTCGTACCGCCCATTGTTCCGACCACTTTTCTTCAAATTACATCAAAAATGCAAACAGGCATGAATATTAATTGAAAGAAGACTAAAAACTGCCACACGATAGCAGATATGAAATAAAAAACCGTCTGGCTCGTGATAAACCCTCATTGATTGACCTGAATGCTTTGTGGCTTGGAGGGCCCTTCAGCGAGCGAGCACCCTTAGCTGCGCTGTGACGTCAGCAGAAATGCAACGTTTTATATTTGCGGACGTATGGAGTTTTGTACCCGTGTCTTGTGTACGAAGATATTTTGAAAATAAGAGTATAATATGTTTGAGTAAAGTACTATTGGGTCATCTTTTCTCGCTACCTATAGTTCGCGTTAAAAACGCAGTGAATCATCACTTTTCGCCGGCCTCACCCCGCGCCCTTAGCCAATCAAATCGCTCGTCGCATTAGAATCTATGCCTTCAACTAATCACTGTGAACTTGACCTTGTAATTGATTGGTTAGGGGGCGGAGTTACCCGGCGCTCACTGCATTCTTAACGTGAACGAACAATCGCCTGAATTTACAGTACTAGTAAGTAAGGGCGGAAAAAAATATCACTAAGACTAAAAAGATTAAAGGAGATGGTCCATTTCCGCATCACTCTTGTACCGCATACCATTAAAATGGAAAAAATACAAGGATTTTATCAAAAATAAAATAAGTGAACGAAACGAACTAATAAAAACGTTAGTTAAAAATAAAATTCTTAGTTTTTTAGGTATTAAAAGATGGCGTCTTTCTAATATTAGTCTGTAGGTGACATTGATTTGTCAAACTCAAAATATGTCATTTTGACAAGACTTTTCTTCCGTGTTCCGGGCTTTGTTTTTAGCTATAATACATTTTAGACAGACATCTTAGCAATATAAGAACAAAACTCAATATTTTAATCTGATTATTCAGTAATCCGTTAGGTACCTATACCTAACCAGTAACCATCAAATCAAATGGACCATTTGACTTTTGCTTTTGACTTTATTGACATAAACACTGACAGCAAAAGTCAAAACAACATCATATAACTTATTTAAGATCCGCCATGATTATACGTAAAGTGTTGCATTGTTTTGGAGAGAATAAATAATATTTCGCCCAAATCAAAGTGAAATCAGAGATTTGGCTAATCAAAACTAGATTATTAATACATGTACTTTTTTTCAACTTATGTACAGAAAGTGGGTCTGTGCTCCATACAATTTTGGACCATCTCCTTTTAAAATAATGCAAGACAATTTTATCCCAGAAATGGTGTCACTAGCATCATATGGTACAAGCTAAATCCCCGTATCTTAGAAAGGATTTCCCGATATTGCAACGGGAACCTACGCGAGAAACAACGGGGTTAGTAATTTTACATAATTAACCTAAATGTCTTAAATTATTTTACTATGATTGTTTTATTTTAAGTAGTAATTATACTAATTAAAAAAACCAAGTATACCTGTTTACAATTTGGGATATTTTAGTACCCGCCCCTGTGGCCTAATGGATAAGGCATCGGCCTCCTAAGCCGGGGACTGTGGGTTCGAGTCCCACCAGGGGTATAATTATAAATTTTATTATTTTTATGGATATATATCATTTAATTAATTAATTTATTAAAATGATTTTATACACAAATTTTATTGTGACTTTAGATTAGATCATTGTTAGAGTTAAAACATTATCATCCTAAGAAAAAAATATCTACAACTTTCTCAATAAATACAAATTCAATGGAAGGCAGAAAAAATTAAATAATCTCGAAAAAAAAATGTTTTCTGCGACAAGGTCAAACCTTGGACATCTAAGGACGCGCGCGCACACGTTGGCATATGCCGTGACTTTTGCACAAAATTAATTGTAATGTTAAAAAAGAAATTTTTATGTAGACCTTCTATACAACAAATCCGCTTCTTTCGTTACATAAATAGATGGCGAGAGGGACCCCCTTTTCTGACAACAATTACTATTAATGAGAAAGTCATCAAACGCAAAATCGATCAACAATTTTTTCAAAGCTTTCTAGCAGTTCCTTTGGTGTCGCAGGTGTATATTATAATATATAAGCTGCGGTAATCACTTAACATCAAATGAACTGCGTACTCCATTATCATATTGTATTAAAAATATATAGGTAGGTAATAATGTTCACATCTGGACTTAAGTTTTAAATTCAATTACTAATTTCAAGTACCAAGGCTTTTTATATGTACATGCACATATGAAAGGTAATGTACAAGTAGTGACTCTACCACCGGTTTGAAAGCAGTTTCTACTGAGAAGAACTGGCATGAAATTCAGCAGTGTTGGTAAAGCGTGGAGGGTTTAATTTTAAAATGTCTTCTCATCATTACATGGTATAAAACAAAGTAGCTTTTTTGTGTTTGTCCGGATGTATGCTTTAATCTTTAAAACTACGCAACCGATTTTCATGTGGTTTTTTTATCAGATAAAGTGGTTCAACACGAAGGTTTATATTATGTGTAATACATGCACAATGTAGTAGAGAAAAACTGATAATTTTAGAGGTTTCTGATGTGATGTCGTAAGTTACCGCATTTTTGCGCGTTCATGGCAAACGCTGGCTAAACTCTAGGAGATATATCAAAATAATGTTCCACAGTATTACACAACTTAAAAAAGTTCAAAAAAAAGGAATGAGATCCTGCAATATTGTATATCGCTCTCACTTCTTTCAACTTCATTAAACCGATCATACAAGTTCGTTGGTTTAGGGTACTTTTGACCTGGCGCTATTCAGAACATCCTGGAACGTTCGCCTTGGTCTTACTCTTCCAATTTTCCCACTCACTTTGGTTTTACAAATCCATTTCGTAAGACTCTTTTAATTCATTCTCCCTACATGACCAAACCATCTCAGCATACCTTTCTCAGTTTTAGTTAGTAAATCTTCTTTTATATCAACTCTGTTTTCCTATCAAACTATTATAAATCCCTTTCGTGAGTCTTTTTTAATTTATTCTCCTTATATGACCAAACCATCTCAGCATACCTTTCTCAGTTTTAGTTAGTAAATCTTCTTTTATATCAACTCTGTTTTCCTATCAAACTATTATAAATCCCTTTCGTGAGTCTTTTTTAATTTATTCTCCTTATATGACCAAACCATCTCAGCATACCTTTCTCAGTTTTAGTTAGTAAATCTTCTTTTATATCAACTCTGTTTTCCTATCAAACTATTATAAATCCCTTTCGTGAGTCTTTTTTAATTTATTCTCCTTATATGACCAAACCATCTCAGCATACCTTTCTCAGTTTTAGTTACTAAATCTTCTTTTATATCAACTCTGCTTTCCTATCAAACTATTATAAATCCCTTTCTTTAGACTCTTTTAATTCATTCTCCCTATATGACCAAACCATCTCAGCATACCTTTCTCAGTTTTAGTTAGTAAATCTTCTTTTATATCAACTCTGCTTTCCTATCAAACTATTATAAATCCCTTTCGTTAGACTCTTTTAATTCATTCTCCCTATATAACCAAACCATCTCAGCATACCTTTCTCAGTTATTAAATCTTCTTTTATATCAACTCTGCTTTCCTATCAAACTATTCTTAAGTCTATCACTCAGTTTTACTCCACTCATACTTCTCAATAATCTGATTTCTATAAATAGGCTAATCGTAATATTATTTACAATCCATATACAAGTATGTACACAACTAAACTAAAATATAGTCCTCTAAAAACCAGAACGCGTACAAAATCAATACAAACAATGCCCTGGAACAGACAAAGAGACCCGTAACGATCCGAGTGCGGACGGTCAGGGTTTTGTACAACGTATAACGTATATACGAGTATAATGCAGATATAGTCTGCGTGCAATGTGCGTTCGTCTGCGACCTTGAGCCGGGTCGTCTGAAGCCTGGAACTGCTGAAACTAAGCGATGCGGGGGAGGGAGGCGGCGTACAGGGAGGGGAGAGTCGATATTCAAATCTCATAGGCACAATGCGCCGATTTTATATTTTAAATCTAACTCTGTTACGCTTTTGTGAAATGGAAATTTAGTTGGAGACGTCTACGTTCTGAAATACTTTAGTTTGTGTGGGTATTTATTTACTTTTATATGATTCGTTTATTTGTGTTTCATGTTATATATAAAATAATATTTTGGTTTTTAATAGGCAAACTGAGATGGTAGTTCATTATTGGACGTTTTGTAGTTTTCCTCAAAAAAGGTGCTAAAAAAAATACTAATTGATAACTACGAAAACATTCGTTTATCCATGTTATCAATATTTAGGAGAGGGGATTTGACTTCCTCATTGGTCTAATGGATAGCCTGGGTACGAATCCTGGGTTGCGTCACGGACATTTTAATAATTCAGAGTTTTTTATTCTTCTATGGAATTTTAAGAATATTCTAAGCCCAGAGTCGGGATATTGGTGGTTATAAACTACCGTGCCCCGGAAAACCACCTTAAACAGTCGGTCTCGGTCACTATCATCATTATCTCATAATTAAGCATTAACAAAAGACATATTATAAATTATTATAAAATACAAAAACAATTTTTTAAACATGTATAGCTTTTTTATGATAAAAACACAGGTAAACTCCCGGGGCGAAGAAAATGGTGTAAAATCTTTACAGATCCTGCTTTTATTAAGTAAAATGTTCTACGGGATTCCGTGATTTGCGGTTCCATTTTAAAAATTGAGTTAGGGAAAGGTCGCCAAAAGGCCGTTAATCTTGTTCGGGTCAAAAGATTGTTTTGTTTACGAAATACTTTGCCACGTTTTAGCATCTCGGTCAAATCCTTTCATCTCATTAGGTTTTTCGCGGCTAAATCACGTCAAATACAAGTAGAGCAAACGTTTATAATGATATACCTCAATAGCTCGACAATAAATGGGCCAGACTTATGGCCCATTTATCCTCGAGCTATGTTCTGATAAGTCCAGTAGCGTGCACTTCATAAACTACCTACCCCGAGAACACATTACAAACCAGTATTGGAGAAGAAATTTTGGAAGAACGCCACTGGATCAGTCATGGATGTTTGACTGGTTGTCTGCGAGACGTTAGCACCAATAAAAAAATAAATTTGGTTTCGCTATATAGCCCCAAAGTAAGCTTAGGCTGCACTGAACGAATATTTTTGTATATTATATATTTTTTATGATCTGAAAAACTACTCACACAAACATTACCACGGGTGAAGCGAAAAGCAATTAGGTAAAGGCCTTGCACGCGAAAGTATGTGTGTATGGATGGATGTTTGTTAGGTACTCTTTCACGCAAAAACTGCTGCATGGATTTTGATGAAACTTTACAATAATCCAGCTTATACATCAGAACAACATATAGGCTACTTTTTATTCCAATTTTTTAACGAGAACGGCGTCTCCGCGGACGTTATCTAGTAGGTAATATTTAAACATGTGTAAAAAAATTAAGGTAAGATCGTCAAACTTGTCAACTATAATTAGTAATAATCATTTCTGTTTTCTAATCATTGAAGTACCAGGTTGTACTTATTGCCTATACAAATATAGAAAGTTCAAAAAATGGAATGACGCGCGGCGCCACCTCTCGGTGTTTGAATCTACTGACTGTTGTAGGTACTTTAGTGACGAGAAAATAGAGATGATTAAAAGCTGTGCCAGCAATCTTAAAATTTGTGATTTTTATACACTATTTGATTTAAATTTCCTTTTGGCTTTTTTATTTAGTAAGGTAAAAATCAAATAAAACCATCCTTCTTTTAAAAGGTTAAAATTTAAATTAGCAGCTGTGTGCCCATTATTGGAATGGGACAGAACAGCCCATCAAGGGGATCTGTAAACTTACATAACAAAGAAACTAACCGCTCCGTATGCAAATAATAAAAATAATTCCGCCGCATTATTACAAGCGCACAATAGACCGAGCTCTGAGTAGATAGCTAGGCGCTATATTACTTACTACGAACGCTGCGTACTCTAACAGTTAAGTGCTCACACGGGCGACAGAAACGTGCTACACGCAGACAATTCACGATACGAGATTTGCGGACGGTACAGTGAGGCAAGTGTGAGTTTTTCACCGAGCGACTGCGTAAAAACGTAGTCACTCAAAAACGTTTACTCTCGCTATAACTAGATGGCGCTACTAAAATTCCATACAAATTTGCGTTACGTTTTTACGCAGTCGCTCGTAAACAAACTCACACTCGGTACTCTGGCCGTTAATTTTTTGATGTTATAAGCGTTTGACTGCAATCACCAATCACGTTTGATGATAAGCGATAGTTAAGATGGAAGCGGGTTAACGGACGAAAATCGACACCCCTTTCGGTTTCTACACGACATTGTACCGGAACGCTGACTCCACATGCCAGACCAAGACAAATTAAGAGGAATCGAACCCAGGACCTCCGTCTTATAAATCCACCGCGCATCCCACTGCGCCATGGAGGTCGTCAAATACAGCTTACAATGAAACGCGTTTGACTAGAAGATGCCTACATTGTACGTGGTAAGTAAACTGGAAGAGATAGTAGCCATTTCCTTTCCTTCCCAGGCTCTAGACAATCTCTGTACCAAATTTTATTAAAATTTGTATAGTAGTTTGGGCGTGATTGAGTAACAAATAGACTGATTACTATGACTACTTGAACGCTAAATTGCTTGGCGATACGTTTTTGTTGCCAAGATAGTAACTAGCCACGGCCTTAATAATAATTTGCTGAACATTTTCTACAGGTATCTAATATCTCTCTTCTATATTTATTTATTTAATTATTATAACCTTCTAATTTTAAAGACAGACTCGTATAAAGTGGCACTATTCCACACTCATCCTCTCAATTCAAATCTTTTATAGTTTCTCGTCAGGCAAAATCCTCCGTCTCGTCCCACGTACTAAAGATCAAGACCATGTACATTTTTGTTAAACATTGTTCGACATTACAGTACATTAACGTTAACAATATATATTTATGGATTTCCTGATCGGATCTGAAAGATATTATCATAGCTTGATAATATGAAAAAATACTAGTTCCAAAATGCTGACCCCTGTTCAGTACGTATAATGTAACACGGAGGAGGTCCACTTAATTTGGACGGCATAGGTAGTGTCGCGCTTTTTAGAAATTTTCCTGGCAGTTATTCAAATTTTTCTCACCTTTTAAATCTTCCCTAGACCTCCACGAACATTTCACGACCAAGATAAGATAAATCCGTTCAGCCATTCTCGAGTTTTAGCGAGACTAACGAACAGCAATTCATTTTCATATATAGATATACATATAGATTATATATATTAGATATTGAACCCAATGTTATACTTTACTTGGTTTCTTCTTTTTTGGGCTTGAAAATTTGAACGGAAAGTTCACTAGAAACATATTCATGTCAACAATACTTAGGTACCATCAAAAATATGCATCGTTAGAGTGTTTTTCACAAATTACACCTACTTCCGGTTGAACTAGGTTAATCGAAAGTAGCTAAGAACATTTCTCAGACTTTTTTCTATAATGATAAGTCATTATGTATCAGCCAAGCCGTTTGAGAGTTGTAAGGGTAACGTATAAATAGTGCGCACAGAAAGACAGACATCAAGAATTTAAAGCATTCCGCATAAATGCAAAAAAATATGGCGAGTCTTTTGTGTGCGCAGGTTCTATGTTACGGGGAGGCCGGGGTGCACTGGAGGCATATTTCAGTGGTGTGAGGCCTCGGCGCTGTCCTGTATCAATGTCACAGGCGTTCGTTGCCCGCGCCTAGAGGTCGCTGGTGTGTTACTCCGGGCTGCAGGCACAGGTGCCAGCTATATACCAACTGTACATTGTTTTAGCACCCTGTTCGAAAAATATCAATTTGACAGCTGGGAGTAATTGCTCCGGTTTATTCTTTTATTGACAGGCTATCGATAGGAAAACAGAGATATTGTTTTTCATTTTGACAATCAAGTTATCGAAAATATTTAACGGACAACACAACACACACCACAACCATCTTGGCGCAGCGGCTTACGCGATGCATTTATAAGACGTCCTAGGGTCGATTCCTGACTAAGCCGATTGAAATTTTCACAATTAGTCCAGGTCTGGCTGGTGGGAGGCTTCGGTTGTCGCTAGTTGTCACCCTGCCAGCAAACACGTACCTACCGCCAAGCAATTCAGCGTTCCGGTACTGTGGATTTAATTCTACTCCGAACAAGTTAATCCGCTTCCATCTTAAATTGTATCATCACTTACCATCAGGTGTCATTGCAGTAAAGGGCTAACTTGTAATAAATAAAAAATACAGCAGTTAGATAGCTTCCTGTATCTAATATTTTTGAGAGCAGTCTGCCGTTGTAATTTTTTATTTGTGTTCGTTGGTTAGGTTATATAAAAGAAAGCTTCCACTTACCATCACATGAACCGTCAGTGAACTATTACTATAAAACTCATTTTATCTAGATTTTGTACAATTTATTAAGTAGGTATTTAGTTTTTAATTTTGTCTGCTTGTTTAAGTGAATAAATCTCGCGGTTTGTTATGGTGAATAAAAATTATACCTGCGTATTTATTTCTCTCCAATTATATTCTCCAAATATTATTTCCAATGTGCAATAAAATATACAAATAAAAACACAATTGAAAATTTATAAATAAATCTGGTCCACCGCTTGCGTGGCCTCTGGATGCTCAAGCAACCAGGACAGGAAACCTCCAGAGTTAGAACCTCCTCATAATGTGCGCCGTTCCAAATGTTACTGCCTTCTGTATCTGAAATTCAGAATACATAATAACATCAGTTTTAGCTAAGCGGGCTATGTAAACTGCTTCTCCACAATTTGTGTATTTAAAAAAAACGTGGGTGCATAGTGCCATCTATTGGGAACAGTTTAAACTAAATGCTATGGTGAACTAGTTACGACATCTGTTGTGTGCTTCAAAAATGTCATTGTGAGCTTATCAGAGGCAGATATTGTGGTCTTGAGCGACTTAGCTGTGGTAAAAGTTTTGTAGACTTACGATAGATGGCGTTAAACAAAAAATATACTGATAAAACGGATAACTACAAGAGTATGTTTGCGCACTTTTTTAGTGTAATTATCTAAAGGTGTGGAAATATATGATATATTTCGATTATAAATAATTGGCGATAAAGGTTACTAAGATTATAAGAACTGGCAGCTTACATTAAATATGTTATATTTTACAAAAAAAATATTGACTATCATGGTATATGCATGGTAGAAAAATTTAACGAATCTAAATAAAAAAACAAGATGACATAATGTTATTCACATTTTGTAACTCGCCCACGTTTAAAAATGTTATATAATTAGGTATTCAAGAACAAGGTCAGATGGGTAGCCACATAACGTCGATGAACCAATCTTTTATAAAAACCCGTTATTTTGGGGTCATTATTATACTCGTAGGATAATAAATAACAAACGTCGCATTCATAGATTTCGATGTATGTAATTTTATTATCAATATAATAATGTATTAAATTAATTATTAATTTTAAGCACGATTAGTCTTTTTTACAGGTTTAATACAGAGCTAAGACTTGAAAACCTTTAATTAGAGGATTTTTGTTTTATGTCTAAACTTAAAAGTCCTCTAACTCGACAACCTGTGTATCATCCTTCTACAATTTATAGTATTACTAGTGGACGCCCGCGGTTTCACCCGCGTAGTTAACGTTCCCGTAAAAAATTGGGGATAAAATGTAGCCTATGTGTTATTCTGATATACAAACCGTATTGTTGTAAAGTTTCATCAAAATCCATTAAGTATTTTTTGCGCGAAAGAGTAACAAACATCCATCCATCAATACATACTTTTGCGATTATAATTATAATATTAGCAAGGATTTTACTTTTTTGTATTGGTCTACGAAGAGAACAGTGTGACTAAACGCAAATTTTATATGGAATTGTAGTAGCGCCATCTAGTTATAGCGAGAGTAAACGCTTTTTTTCTATATAATTTGACGTTACGAGTTAATGCGTTTTTACGCAGTCACTCGGTGAATACTCGCACTTGCCCCACTGGAGTAGGGATTCGGAACCACACTGCTCCAATGAGCTTTAAGTGACTCAGGGTGATAATGTTAAGATCTGTCTTACTACCAGATGTTAAAAAGAAAGACCTTGATCAACAGAATAATATTACGTAATATTTTATCGAGGTGTAACTCTGCCAACTTTCATATTACTACTTTTTTATTTGAAATCGGTAAGACATATCAATAATTCAGCCCAACTTAAGAACCGAACTTGGGAAGTCATGATCTTAATACAATGGGAAGGACATTGATCCAACGAAGCCATCAACCCATAATCTTTCCCTAACGGTAATCATATTACACTACCCATCTACCCAGTAGCCCAGTTGTTACTTTGTATCGATCAAAGAGTCAAATCGATGACTTTTATGACGTTTGAATTTTTCGCCGTATAAAATGTGCCTCATGTGTTATTCACATCGTGATTCGGTATAAGCTATATTTTGGTAAAGTTTCATTCAAATCCATGCAGTAGTTGGAAGCAGGCTGAAAGAGTAACAAACATCCATACATCCATACATCCATACATCCATACATCCATACAAACTTTCGCCTTTATAATAGTAATAGGATCTACCCATCTACCCAGTAGCCCAGTTGTTACTTTGTATCGATCAAAGAGTCGAATCGATGACTTTTATGACGTCATTAAATTTTATTGGCCTCGCATAAAATCTGCCGCGATTATCGATTGTCCTTTCAATTGGACCAGGAAGTTTTTAGGTAACTGCCGTTGGTCGTTACGTTCACATCGTTATGTTCAGTGTGAGCTTCATTGTCATCGGATTTTATTTATTTACTACAAGTTAGCCCTTCACTGAAATGCAATGCAAGATAAGATGGAGCAGGCTAATTTGTTAGGAGTAGGATGAAAGCCACACCGCTTTTGGACATTCCTATCCGTCGTCATACTGGACCATATTTATATTTAAAAATAATATCAAAGTAAAATTTCGGCATCAACGTCATCGGGATCGTGGCCTAGCGGTAAGGCGCTCTAAGTGCCCGGATTGCCGGATAGACGCGGGTAGGAATCTCGTCGGTTTCGCAATTTTTGATATTATGTTTTTTCATAAATATATTTAATCCCTAAAGTGTGGATAACAGTTTTCAATGAAAACTAAAAAATAATAAAATAGTAACATGTCATCTTTAAAATTGAGAGCTTCATTCGTAATAAAAGCGTTTTTAGTTTGAAACATGTTAAAATTTCATACTGTAGATGGTTTACAGGCCGTATACTTAGATACAAAAACATAGTATCAAAAGCACAATTTCGATACCGATGTGCTTATATAATACAATCGAGATCGAATGACCTATAACAGCGGTAAGGCACTCTAAGTGCCCGGATTGCCAGAGTGGCGCGGGTTCGAATCCCGTCGGTTTTTGATATTATGTTTATTCTTAAATATACTAAACCTATTATCGGTAGGTTGGTAACTAGCCGCGGCCAAAGCTAAATTGGCTCAGTACCTGCACTTCGGAGACCGTCCAAAATACAAAACAACTACATCCACAAAGTCAAGTCATTGAAGAGAATGTTAATTTTTTAAATATTCCATTTCAATTTTCAATTTAATTCCTGTTACTCTGGATTTGGAAGGTCCCTGCACATAGGTTACATGAAAACGTAAATTTTATAAACCTGTCAGAGCAAAAATTTCAGTAAATTCTAAGCCCAGAGTCTGAAAGTTGGTGGTGGTAAAACCCCGTGCCTCGGAGATCACATTAAGCCATCGGTGATCGGTCACTATCTGCAATATCTGATAGTGATCGTTAATAAATTATCACCTTAACCCCATACCCTAGTGCAACGTGATGAGTCCACGTTCCATATCTTATCTCCTACAAGTAGGGAGACTTGGCCGTGTAGTAGGACTTTAATAGGCAGATAATGATGATGATGATTGCAAAACTTATCTAGGATATCTATGACTTATATGCGGGTGACATTTGTATTGTAACAACGTGTCGTAAAATGTGCCCAGTCACTCAAACTCATTTACATCTTGTATAACACTTTCCTAATATCCTTAATCTTTTAATAATACGTATCATGAAGAAATCAGTTTCCGAGTAAGCGACCGTATTATACCGACTCAGGCGCCATAAGCGGTGTTGGGCAAATGACGTAACGGTAGGGTTGCCACTTGTAAAAACTGGCGACCAGGAAGCATGAAAACACCGGATTTTGGCGCTTAGATCGACTCATACATAATCATATTAACAGATTTCTTGAATTTAGTTCTTAAAATAATAAATTAATGTTAAAATTGTCGTTAATCAATGTTTTATATATTTACGAACAAAAGACTAAAGGACGGCATCTACTGCAGGATAGAGTTATTGTTCACCTGAAGTGCAAAGATGGTTAAAATGAACGTATTATTTTAACCATCTACACTCTGAGCAGATGACTGACTAAAAAGTCTAATTGTTAAATTGCCGGTACAATCATTAAACAATCATTGTTACATTTGTATAAATTTCTACTTCATTTAAGAGTAATTATTATAATTTAAGGTGGTAAACTTAATACTCAAGCTATGGGCAAATGGACAGTTGGGCCAGCGGGCCATAGAGCGAGCGAGTGAACTTTCGTTTCGACCGGGAATCCATAGAACCACGGATGGCAACCCTACATTACGGTCACAAAGGTGGCGTTTCGCAAGGCGAGCCGACCGCTTCTGCGCCTCTTGCCACCCTTATGTAACACTTTCTTTCCATCTAAGCATTTATCAAGGAAATGGTTATTTAATTATAATCCTGTTTAGAAAAGGTTTTAAGTAGAGAGTACCTAGTGGGAGCTTTCACCAAAACAAATCGAAAACTTCACATTCGCGTAAAGGCAAATTTTATATCGAATTGAAGCAGCGCCCCTGGCAGTATCGAGAGAAAACTTAAATGGGTGAGTGTCAGTGTCATATAAAATTTGCGTTTACCGTTCTCGATATCGACGCGGTAAAATCTTACACTAGCCACACTATTTAAATTTCGGTTTTTGTTTTCTTAAAAGAATTGTCGAAGAAACATCAATAAGGCCTACTTAATGTTAACTGAAACAAGAAATAGGTTACTGTCACTAATGTGATCGAAAACATCGAGAGCCATATCCTTCAGACCAAAACCAATCTTGGAGGCAACAAAAACCATGGCTGTAATAGGTGTTTCGTCGAAAGAACTCTGGCACAAAGAACTCTAATACGTCTTCTTAGAAGTGTACCTTAGTATAATGGTCGTGGTTGTTAGTATAGGCGAAGTAAATCCGCGTTACATGATGACTTGGCCATTGATTTTTTTAGGTTAAAACAAATCATGCTCATCGAGTAGAAGATCTCCGTCTACCTGCCTTACGCTTGGCTATGACACAACCGAAGTTCTACTATAATAATATTGACATGACAATTGATAATATGACAATTGGAAAATTGGATAAGTTTGATAAGGAAGTGTGTGCTATTATTTACAGTAACTGCCTCGTTACTCCAGTGGTTAGCGATGTGACTTCAAATCTTCAAGTTCAAATATATGAGTACCGGAGGGTGGACCTATAAAATACTGAGATTTTCTTCCAATAAATACTGAGGGTAAAATCCAGTTGGTTAGTTACAAGGTCAAATATAATCGCATTGCGAAACTAACTTCCTGATCTCCTTTCCTATAAAGTCCTGGTCTTTAAAATATGCTGATATTCTATAATAAAGCCAAACTCGATTGAGAATGCTTGTCAACAAACAAATTTGAAATGAAGGTAGAAAATGCAACACATTTTATGCCTGTTAAATTTAAAATGATGTTTTGTTATTTTAAAAAATCTTGTTTAAAAGATACTGAATATATTAATTAGTTTTAAGTTTACTAATTTAATTTATTGCCATGAATTCGTCATTAACAGTTAATTTAAAAAAATAGGTGTAAAATGGCTAGTCATTTCTACCTTCATTTTAATTTGTTTGTTGACAAGCATTCTCAATCGAGTTTGGGTTTAGTATAGATACAACGTTAGGCTCTGGTTTTAACTCTGTTTACTCTGCGGTAGGTAGCTGCGAGTGCTAGCCATCAATTGTGACGTAACGCCATGTCTGCGCCTACATGGCCTGCACCACATAACAATGGCACATAATCTTAAACTGAATCGTACCTCTTTACGTAACGACGTATAATACAATATCGTCCGTTTAGTACCGGGTTAGTACGTATTTTATTGAGGAATCTATAATTATTTATCGGCCGATCTCAAAACGAGGGGTCATAGGTTCCGTCCCCGCCTGTTACACTATTGTCGTAGTCACACGTAACCAATGTGGTACAAGTATATAGATGGGAGAAAAAAGAGAGGAGAAAATTGGTGAAAATTAAGACCAGACCTTTTTTGTTTTTAGCTGCGAAATGCATTTACACGTCCTGGATGCTGGCAGAACTGCGGTCTACCTCCGTGTATACACCTGGACAACTTAAGAAAATCTTAATTAAAATCATCGAATCAAACCTAGAACCTTACGAATTCACCGTACATACCACTGCGCTACGGAGGCCGACAAACTTTTGCTATCACTTCATAATTTTCACACACAACACGCCTGTCAAACGTCTAATGTAAAAACCTTTTTTAAATTTTTTTTACTGTTACAAAGACAAAAACGACAACAGAAAATAAAGTAACTGTATTTGTATAATATAACAAATTTTAAACAGTAGGTATGTAATTTGAATGACAGTGATGTACATTTAATTATGTTGGTATGTATGAACATTGGATTCGACAAAGGAAGTGTATTCGTGCATGAAATTATAAAGCTCCATACTTACATTAATGTAAACGAAATACGGTTGCATACTTAAGGTACAGTTTTATTAGTACGTTTTATCAGAAATACAGAAGCACGAAACATGCAGCGCTGCGTGGTGTGTACTGTGGTAGAAAAGAATGGCTAGTGTAAATTGTTCTAAGCATATATTTTTACAACTTTGTAAAATATTAATCCTGAATAATAATTGGTTTAGTACCTGTTGATCTATAAGCCTTTAACCTATTTCAAACTCAACAAGTCAGGAAATTCATAAGAAAAGACTATTAGTTTACGAATATGATTATACCTATAAATCATTTTCGCAAATTATGCATTATTAATTAAATATAACTTTTAATTAATTGTACTTCCTCACGACTAAATGGCTAGAGCGATTTTAATAAAATTTGGTATGGAGTTAGCTAACACTCGGAATTAACTTTACTTTTTATGCTGAAATTCCCACGGGAATGAAAACTAAAACGGTGAAACCGCGGGCGTCCACTAGTATGTAATATAGTTATACTCTGTCTCCTTATGCTTTTGAGATCAGCGGCAAAATGAGCAAATAGTGCCGTAAACCCAAAAAACCTAATAGAACGCATGCTCTCCGGCGAAGACGAATGGGAAAAGTATGAGCAAATGCTTCGAAAAATAATGACAAGAAGAGAAAAAGAAGAGCAAAAGGAAAGAGAACATACCAAAAGGTAGTCAGCGCGATGAAATGCCATGCGATATGTATTAAGAGTGCAACGTACCTTTAAATTCTCATGGAGTACGTAATGAAATTTCGTACAATATAATAAACATAAATCGTCTTGTACATAAAGTTTCGTTTATGTCTTCCGTATTGAAGAAATTATATCGATGCGGATCTTGCAAATTAAACCGTGAAAGAGGATGTTAACTTTTTGACCTTTATCGTGCTGTCAATCATCGCCTTTCATGTAAATGTAGGTAATATACCTACATACTTAATTAAATTGAAAAGTGACCAAAAGGTTTTGGTAGCCGCTAGCAAGTTTGCCATAACCAACAATTGTTTAAATAAAAATTGTCGAGCTTAAAGTTGTACATAAGAAAAGACTCTAAACTTTTTTCCTCACTTAACTAAAATTCAGATAATTTCAAAGGGAGGAAAAAGTCAAGTAGCCTTTCTCAAGCAAAACTTTTGATAAAATCTCATTTTATTTAAGTTTTAATTTCCTTGATAACGCTACTTTTTTAATTTTTTTTAAGTGAAATATTCTCTAATTTAGCAGAGTTTTCTATACTCTGCTTAATTAGAAAATTATCTAAGGAAGTAGTGTGTGAGTACCTTGATCTATTTGATTTGTTTTCTTTCCTTAATAAAAAAATATTTCCTTTTAAACTCGGAGAAAATTAACAAATAAGTAATTTATTTTCTTTATCACAATATTTTTTTAATACTTAAAAGAATCTGTTATCCAGAAATCTCTTCTTCACTGTAATTCCTCCTAGAACTTTGCAAATATCAAAGATACATAACCATCTTATAATTTCCTAATAATTACGTGCACTGATATCGAGTTGTGTGTTCTTGTTGTGTTATATGATGATTTCTCATGAGAAGATGTCAATACTTTACATAATATACAGAAGTGTAACGTTGCGTAAAACCATAGATTAAAGATTACCGCTTTTTTTACTTCGATTTTCCCATTAGATGGGATACAGTTTTCTTTTTGTGTCAGGAAATGTGCTTCATTTCTGTCGTAATCCAATATTATGCAAATAAAAAAATGGCTTGGTTATTATTATAATTACTTTTTGAAAGAATGTAAACCATAATATTTAATAAATTATCACATTCTATGCTAACTAATAATTAAAGCATAAATTTTAATTTATTTATTTGTGTATAAGCTAGAAAAATAACTCAAAATAAAAAATGTAGTAATTCTACTGATTGGTTAGTACGTTGAGTATTACCTTTACCTTCAATTATAATAATGATCGTTAAAAAATCAATTCATTTCGCGCTATCCTCATTGAAATAGCGGAAAACCAAAATTCCCGACACCCTAAACTGAAGTTTGGAGTTTCAAGAAGTTTTAAGAGGCACATAGTTCTAAGAGCTGATGCGCCGGAAAATGTAGTACTGATCGACCTTCCACTAGGTAGACTGATGCCATCATACAGGTTATAGGAAACAGCTGTATGCGTTTGGATCAAGACCGTGTTGTTTGAAGGTCCTTGTAAGAAACCTATGTCCAGCAGTGAACGTCTATCGGCTGATGATGATGATGATGATGAAGAAATAAAAGTTTATATACATATTCGTCACGGTTATATAGTTAAGAATTAGTAATGCAGAGGTCAATAGGATAGGGGTCATTATGTCGTATTACAGTCAATGTTATGTAAACACAGATGTAATGTATGTATGTAAAATCATAGGTAGAGTTCACACTTACATTCCTTCTAGTTTATAAACGATTTTATTTAATATGTGCAATTTACTAAAGAGGATTAAATTCAGGTCAAATACTTAGCTCAGTGTTTATCTCTAAAAAAATTAGTAGCTATAGGTAAGGCTTACAAGAACATTTGATAGCCATCTGTTCGCAGTGACTGAACTATTGTTTAAGAAGGCAGTAATCTGATGAGAAAAGCCAGCAAAGCTTTAAAGATATATCCTAAATCGAAAAGCACATTAGACTATTGATCCTGGTGATCTGGTCATTATTACTTATATCTGATGATCTTTATAAAGTTGTATCACCCCAAGTTCACTTATTCGACATGGAACATGGAACTGTTTAGTCGGTTTATGCCTTAAATACCTCCATAATAAAGAAATCTGTGTCTTGAAGTGGGAAATTAAGTAGAGAGAGATAGTAATGACCATTAATATTAATTAGGCATATATATTATAGGCATTCTTATAACAAAGAAACTAGTCCAAAAAGTCAAAGAGTTGGTCACACTACACAACAGTTGCAACTATTGGCTCTATCAACTTTTTGTATGCGATAACATTATACAACCATAAGGGCCGGACCACATTACTATGACATACCATATAGGTACACAGAAACCGAAGTATGTTAGTGGATCCATTCCATATTAGAGAAAAGCAGATTAAAAAAATAGTTGGTTACCCTACATACATAGCAGTTGCAACTATTTGCTTTATCTCGAAACTTTTTGTATGCGATAACATTATATAACCTAAGGGCCGGGCCACATTATGACATTACTATAACATACGACGGAAACCAAAGTATGTTAGTGGGTCCATAACAACTTGACCGGTAAGAAGGGGTCTGCTGTCACACTCTCTTTTATCGGATTAAAAAGAGAGGTCCGATAAACACGTAACTTCAAACACACCGTGCGATACCAAAGCGTAATTGGTATTCGTTAGATAATATTTGTGACCTTTGTAATAATGCCTCGCTTGATTCGCACAGGTTTTGAGTGACAATACCTAATAATAATTGCATAATTAATTAATTGTTATTTAAACTGATGTTAATAATGTTTTACAAGTTGCTGGATAATTTTTCAAGGTCAGCGGAGGAGAAATATATCTAGTTATTCAGCGATATAATATATTTTTTTGACGGCCGAGTGGCGCTGTGGGTGGTGACCCTGCTTCGGCGTCCTAGGCTGTGGGTTCGATTCCCACATCTGGAAAATGTTTGTGTGATGAGCATGGATGTTGTCCAGTGTTTATATATTATAAGTATTTATGTATAATATATATTCATCAGCTGTCATAGTACCCATAACACAAGCTACCTAAGCTTACTTTGTAACTACCTATATAACGAAGTGTGTATTGTCCTATAATATTTATTTTTATTTATTTATTGTTATTGTACCTACCAAATGTTACGTTGCCTACTTACAATAAATGAAGTCAAATGTGACTACTTCTCAGAAGCTTTTGTAGTATCCAAAGATACTTTCGGACTCGGCCGTGGTTAGTTACCACCATACCGACAAAGACGTGCCGCCAAGCGATTTAACGTTCCAGTACGATATCGTTTAGACACGGAAGGGGTATATTATCGTACTCCTAACAAGTTAGCCCGCTTCCATCTTAGATTGCATCATCACTTAACATCAGGTGTGATAGCAGTCAAGGGCCTACTTGTAGTGGATAAAAAAAAGATACACGATATGCTTGGATTATAGAAGTTTTTTAGTTCGTCAAATACATTATCAAGGAGTTACCTCTTAACTTAATCTTTATAAGTAGGTACGAATGAATTAATATTAAATCGTTTGTGACCTCAACTCATTTATCGCTAACCTTTGACCCTTTTAGGGTACCGTTTGGGTGTACTAACTAACAAATTATTAATTCTTTTATTTTTTCTTTGAGATTTATAAGAGTTTTATTTCATTATAAGAAATTACTTAAATATATGTACAGATAAATAAAATTATTGAAAACTAAATAAAAAAGGAAATACTTAACCGCTATTAACCTAAACTAAAAAAAATAAAACAAAATAAAAAAGAGTAAAAAACTTAGTCGTCATAGTATTCCTCCGAATCAGAGTCGAGTGGTAAAGTGCCCAGAAGGCTGGTAGCATTGCCACGTTGAATGGCAATGCTGATCCTCTAACTTAAAAAGAGGCCAGCCTTCTGATCACGGCAGGCGTCGATCAATCGTTTTGCGATATCTCTATAAAAAAAGGAGTACTCGGACCCCACGGTCCAAGCGTTTCAACTCAAAACGGCTCAAATACGTAATCTCCGACGAGGTTATGAGTTAGGTACTGTATTTGCGCCGCTTGAAAGTTTCAGCTGATGCAGCAGCAGCGCCCGCACAGCCCATCGTGCTCGGAAGATGTGACACCAACACACCAAAGGCCTTCCCATCTTCCATGGCATCAATGACATACAATTATTTATGAATTGTATTGTAGGTTGGTCATATGACAAGACAACAAACAACTGGTGTATTCAACGATCATGTACCTATCGTGATCGTTGAAAACACCAGTTTAGTAGGTTTTGTAATCTCAAATTAAGATTAGATTGATGAGATTTAAATATACATTAATGTAATAATATTGTTTGGTCCGAAGACTATCTGTTGTAGCTGTATTGCTGGTCCATGCAATGTTGTTGTTGTGTATTAGCAAGAAAAAACATCGGCCAACACGGCCTTTGACGGCCGCCGTGGCGCAGTGGTAAGCGCATTTGATTTTTTATAAGACGGAGGTCTCGGGTTCGATTCTCGGCTAGGTCGATGAAGATTTTCTAAATTGGTCCAGGTCTTGCTGGTGGGAGGCTTTGGTCGTGGCTAGTTACGGCTCTACCGACAAATATTTACCGCCATGCGATTTAACGTTCCGGTACGACATCGTATAGAAACCGTAGGTGTTTATTATCCTACTCCTAACAAGTTAGCCCGCTTCCATCTTAAATTGCATCATAACTTACCATCAGGTGAGATAGCAGGAAAGTTACTCCTAGCTTGTTAGGAGTAGATTGAAAATCCACATCCCTTTCGGTTTCTGTACGACATCGTACCGGAACGCTAAAAGGGCATGGTAGTCCGTGTAATAATTGGGCTTATTATACCCTACACTTCAGGATACCGGAGTGGTACTTAGTTTCATTTCCCCTTAATTCCCAGTGATGTATTGTTCGGTTTATAAGCAATGGGTTTCCACCTACCATCATGTGATCCACCTTCTCGTTCCGTCAACTATATGACTTTACAAAATATCTACACGACTTAGGTAGATTTGTAGGTATAAAGACCGTTCGTAGGTAAAGAAAGAAAAAAAGAAATTGATTTTTATTTGTTCAGAATATTTTTTTTTTTATCGACTACAAGTTAGTCCTTGACTGCTATCACACCTGATGTTAAGTGATGATGCAATCTAAGATGGAAGCAGGCTAACTTAGAACCCACAAACCTTTCGTTTCTACACGTAAAATACCGGATCCCTAAATTGCTGGCACCGTCTTTATCGGTAGGGTGGTAACTAGCCACGGGAAAGCCTTACAGCAGACCAATGACAAGTTAAGAAAAATTTTAATTTGTCCGCCGGGAATCGGATCCCAGTACCTTCTTCTTAAAAATCCTGATTATACCACTGCAGCATGGATGTCACAAAACAAATAACAAATACAAACTAAAATAAAAAAAGACTGACCAAATAAAGGTCTCCCACTTAGCATAATGCTACAGCAAGCTGTAGCGCTAATTTTCCGTACAAATGGTTGTTACAATTGGTATAAAAATCCCTTTTACCTCTATTTAAAGAAATTATTATAGCAGACCGACCTTCTATACCTATATATAGTTGTATGCAAGAAACATCATTGGTTGTATGTAGTTTCTATTTAGTATTACACTGTGAGTTTGAGCAATTTGATTATCTCATAACACCTCCATTTCAAAGTGAGCGGTCAGTAATGGATGGCTGGTGGCTACTGCTTTTAGTTCGTTTTCTATTGTGCAACCCTGCCTCAAGGACGCTATACTTTGCTGTCCGTTACTACAAAGTGCATACATAGTTGAAACTGTTAGGTGTTAACCCTATATACGTTTATCAATTTATGTTTTTAAACCGTAAAATGAAACACCAAACGAGTTGACAGTATGTCGTCGCCGCAAGGTACCTATAAAAGGTCCACACACCTTCGGTTTCTACACGACATCGTACCGGAACGCTTGGGTGTACGTCTTTATCGGTAGGGTGGTAACTAGCCACGGCTGAAGCCTCCCACCAGCCAGACCTGGACTAATTCAGAAAATCTCAATCGAACCTACCGAGAATCGAACTCGGGGCCTCCTTCTTATAAATCCACCGCGCTCACCACTGCGCCACGGAGGTGGTCAAAAAGTAAGTATTTTTAATTTAATTTCATTAGAAGACTAAGTGACTGATTACTTATCGTTGGATGTGGATTCGAATTCACAAAGACAGTCTTTCAGTAAGACGTATCTCACATTCACTAACCAAGCACAAGATATACCTACTAAGTAGTACTAAGTAGTATTGTAACATGTTCAGTTCATCCTGTAGATGTCATTACAGGCCGTATACCTGGATATCAAAAACAATATCAAAAGCACAATATGGGCACCGACGTCATCGGGATCGTGGCCTAGCGGTAAGGCGCTCTAAGTGCCCGGATTGCCAGAGAGACGCTGGTTCGAATCCCGTCGGTTCCGCAATTTTTGATATTATGTTTATTCTTAAATATAAGTAGTATTAATGTGATATACTTTATTTATCTTCTTAATATCTTGCTTATTGATAAAGCGAAAGCCTATTTGTGGTTTATGCTTTCGTGGATTCAACGCCATTGCTGATCTTTATCGACAAGTTTCATCCCCTTCGATCTCTTAGCCTATGGCCTCGATGCTGGCAGACATTTAGATTTAGCCCAAAACACCTGGCAACGATACTGTGGGTTCAATATAGAACCTATAACAATAACACTATAAATAAAGTTCAAATTTCTTACCGCCACCATTTTTTTCGCCAATGAATATATCTATTCAAAAAGAATATTTTGGTATACGTAGGTATCATTTAACAAAGAATGTCATGGTTTAGAGATTCCGTGTAGGTGAGGTCGCATAAAGGTACATACCGTTTGCTTATTATGTCCCATCAACACTTATAACCAGTGGATTGCGAAGGTTTTAATTACGATTAGTGTCACCCGTGTTATTGTTACCAGCGCAGTACAAAGTGTGTCAAACTCATTACTTGTACGAACGGTAATACTGTCGGTTAGATAATACTTAATGTTATTATCTTGTTTTGCGGGTATTTATTTTATTGTGTTACTAGCTTTACACCGAATCTTTGCTTGCGTTAAGGAAATTTTTAATTTCAATAAATCATTTTCAAAATATACGAGTCTATGATTTGTGATTTACCCTAGATCACCTGTACCTACGAAAAATTGATGATGAGACGTCAAAGAGTAATAAAGAAAATTACGCACTTTTAATTTGTTAAGAAATAAGATATTAAATATCTATACTACTTAGAGTAATAAAAACTCTTAATTCTGTAACCACGTCAAGATGGCTCTACAAAGATCGATCATTTCCTTTTATTGAAAGACTTTATTGACTCTTTTTAGTTGAATCTACACTTCGAATACTCTGACAGATATAATATTTTTTTAATTTATTTACTTGTATGAAATACAATCTGAAAATATATTAATTTTAATTATGAGTTTTGAATTTATTCGCAATGAAAGAAAAGCGAAAGGCGCCTCGAGTGTAATTACAATTATGTGGTTACCATCCAATCAACTTCCCCGTATCTACTTGGTATATACGTACAAAATTTTATCAAAAAAACCTTATGTCGCTGTTCCCATTCGATTTTTGGTACTCGTAATTTATGTCTCTTACAGGTTTTTAGAATGTGCTTTTTTACTAGCTAAATATCGAAGCCTACTTTTTGTTTTAAACAAAGTAGACATTTTCTTAGGTATCTATATTTAGCTTAATATTTAAGTATAATTAGACAAGGAAGAGCATGTTTGTTAGAATACGATTTTGAACGTTTTATAAAATAAAATAAAACAAATTTTCCACTTTCCGAAATTTTCCAAAAGAAAATCGGGCAATATTCAGGTAATATAAACAAGTACTGGCTATAACAACTTAAATCAACTTTTAGTACGCCAATATTATGCGTATTTATGCGTACTTACGTTGTAAGAGTTAATTTTATGACAATGACCGCAACTCACCCCGCTGTTTGAGTAATGTTGTTAAGCAACGACGCTTGAATACGCAATTTATCTAAATGAACCAACTCATTAACACGATAAGTACCAGTGTAAATATTAAGTACAACTATATCATCAAATAGAGAGACACTTCGTCATAAACAATAAAATATTTGGAACATGTCATTAAAAATAATTTTTATTATCATTACCACATAAATATAATATAATAAGAAAATAAACGGAGGAGGTTCTCAGTTCGACACGTATATATTTTTTTTCATGTATGACCACGTAACTTTTTACAGAGTTGTCCGATTTTGACAATTCTTTTTTTAATTGAAAGGGCATACTTCCAAAGTGGTCCCATTGTCATCATGTTAGGATCTGATGATGATATCCTGGGGAAATTGAAGGAACTCTTCAAAATTTGGAGGCACCGACTTCATAGATATGCTTAAGTAAATTAAAGCAACGAAATGACACAGTTATTTTTTACTTTTTAGTGCGTTTTGAGTCGGTTCTATTTTTTGTTTATTTTGCTTTTTTCTTCTTTCTTATTTAGATTAGGTTCTGGGGATGCCAGATTTTGGAAATTAGTCCCACAACGACTTTTGTGTTTGTAATCAGTTAACATTGTATGTTACGAGCTAATCTACGACTATTTCATTAGGTACTAAACATTTTTCTTTCGTAATACACAGATGAAGGTGACACAAACGATTTAATGTTATGACATTATGAAGTAAAATTCTTAATAAGTCAAAGATCCTTTCAAGAGGTATTTTTTTAAAACTTTTTCATATTGTGTTGTTTTTTTTTATCAACTACAAGTTTGTGCTATCACACCTGATGTTACGTTACAGCCTTTTTAGTCCTGTTCTAAATATTCCAAAATCGCTTGGCGGTACGTCTTTGTCGGTAGGGTGGTAAAAAGCCTCCCACCAGCCAGAACAAGACAAATGAAGAAAAATCTCAATCTGTCCCGCCGGGAATCGAACCCAGGACCTCCGTCGTATAAATCCACCGCGCATACTACTGCGCCACGGAGGTCGTCATAGAATAAGTGTAGAATTTTCACACAAAAATTCTTCAAACTATTTCTCCCGAATTGAGGTTAGAACTTAGACAATATCAAAATTCAAAATGGTGAAATCGTTAATAGGCTTGACCTATTACCTACCTAATGTTCATGCTTTTTTTTTTATTATATTATTGTGTTTTTAGTACGCGGAAATGGAAAATGTTCGTAATAGATAGTAATAAAGTGTACTTTAACCTTGTACATTTACTTGAGGTTACCACAAGTTAAGAGGTAGCAGCTGTGAGGTAGTTAATGTCGAAATGTCAGACTTATGACGCGTTTCTCATGTGCATACAAATTTTCGGGCGGTATGATTATTATCATAAACAAACAAATAAGAAAAAAAGAAAAAACATTTAAACTTTATTGAGCTCTGTAGGTGGTGTTCTGCAGATTTTCTCACAGCTGTGTGATGACAGTGAATTACGTAAATTACTCAAGAAGTGCACAAAAGCATACTAAACATATTTTCTTTATATTGCCTTCTCGGATATTTTTCTTTCTTGGATTAAAGCAAATGTTACTTTGCGGAAATTTATCAAAAATTTATTTATTTAACTATTTCCGACAAAAAGTAACCAGATCCGACAAAATACTCTCTTCCTACGTTTTACTTCGAAACCGGAGGAGAAGTTGTTCGACGTTGAGATGTTGGAAATGGCCGTAGAGAGTATTCTACCCGACCTGGGTGACGTGGTCGCTGCCGAGGAGGTTTTTCGCGGTAAACAGTAAAATAAAAATTATTTACAATTTCTGGGAAGGTTCTAATGACAAGTATATTTTTACAGACAAGAAGCATTGTTATGTTTTAGATTCAGTATGAATGTTGAAATTATAAGTATCTTGTGGGGTTTATCAGTTCTATACTCTAGGTTAATGGGTTAAATAAGGGCACTATAGACATTATTTTATTTTAAGTTTAGATAGATTGTGTACTTTCTACAAACTATTTGTACTTATCACAAAACACAACGGGTTTCTTAAACAACTGTTAACTTTCCTATTTCTAAGAGCTATATTTATCACATCTCTTGACACACTGAAGTATTTTTTATTTAATATCCGTTATATTTCAAACATTCATGTATATTTATCCTAGAAAAACAACTACATAATAGCTGCTCTCGTAGATTAGAACTACTATCATAGCTACCGGTCGTTGACCAGCACAGTTTACTTGTAAATATTGTACATTAGACATAAATACATTACATATCGCTACATAATTATCATAAAATAAAATCCCCCGCTGTTGTCTGTCTATCTGTTCGCGACAAACTCAAAGATTACTCAAGTACTAACTAATTTTCTGGCGATTTTCATCAGTAGACAGGTAAAGTGATTCCTGAACAAGGTTTTAGTATATAATTTGTTAAGATTTTGTGTAAATTGGCTCAATTTTGAAAGGTATATTGTGAGAAGTATCTGGTCGTCTGGAAGCTTTTATGAAAAAAGCTGCCTAAACTATTTCAGATATAAAAAAACAATGGATAGAGGAATGGTTCTTCTTTATTAAGGCTACAAAATTGTCCGGGATGGTACATATCTATCTTTAAAAGATAGCTTGCTATAACTGTTTGAAAAAGGGTCACGTACAATTTTTTTTGGTGTTCTTCGCAATATGCCATATTATTTTACTCGCGGGCAAAGTCGTGGGCGTCTGCTAGTTCATAACTAAAGACCGGTCAATAAGACAACAGTTAGGTACAATTTGTGGTTTTTATTACACGATCAATTACATGTAGGTATAGTCGTTGAATTCGTCTTGCACGATTTTGGATTTTCCCTGTTTGCTTAAAATTTTGCTTTTGTCTTATTTTGCATTAATTTTTTGAAATACATACATATTGATTAGTATGATTTTTATGTTAATTACGTTTTAGGTATCTCGGTATATGTATATCTAATCAAACTTAACTCTGGCATCTGACTTGTCGTTGAGCTTCAAAAATAAAGATAGACAGATCTTAGAGACTTTATCGCAACGTAAGTTTAGGTTAAATGCGCAAAAGTGAAATAGTTAACTAAGATGGTCTTATCGGTGTAGAGGTAGAGATATCTTTTTTCTATCCGCTATTTCACTAACTACCTTGTTAATCCATAGTTAACCTATGTGGATTCTGATAAAGTTGTTTAGTTTCAGGTCCAGTTCCAGTTAAGACAGCGACCGGTGGTTAAGTGACTCTAGGTGAGAGGCTATTGTCATTAACATCTGATAGCAATCGTTCTAAGAGGCAATAAAGCCCGCCAATAGTCATTGGAGAAGCGTGGTGGTCTCCCTCTCCTATAAAGAAATAAAAAACATTAAAATTGGCTGCTAATAAGTACTTAATTTACTAGCGGTCTAACAATAATTTATAAAAGTGGTTGGAAGTTTTTAGTATGGGCGGTGACTTACGACCAGCTATTGTTTAGTCTTGTTTAGCATGACGTATTGTCTTTATAGCCCAAAGGATACACCAAATCAGCTAACAGCTTGAAATATAAGACTCCTTGCAATATTAGGAAATGAGTAACAGTCTAGCGACCCTAATTTTATAATACTACTGGACGCCCGTGTCTTCGCCTGTAGGCCTATGATGCGTACAGAAGAGATATTTCGTGTAAACAAAAAATGGCAAACTGTGACCCACTAGCGCGATGTCTATAATATAGCTCACTCTTTCATTGCGTTAGGGAAACGACACGTCCCCCTGTCGTTTTATCTACATGATTTATACCTTTGAGCTCATCTTTGGGCTATTAAAACGATATATTTTACGTATGATTTTTCTTTATGAATTACTCTATCTATTCATATGAATGGCATTAGAATCTGTTTCGTAGATTAAAAAAAGCATAGATGACGTTAACCAAGTATAGATGACGGAAAGCGACTTCATATTACAAACGGTTAACATAAAGCTAACTATAAATTTACTGTTCACGACAACCCGTACGCCGGTTAAGGACGTAAACCGGGCGGTTATCTTAACCGAGCTTACGTCCTTAACTGGCGTACGGGTTGTCGTGAACAGTAAATTTTTAGTAAAGTTATGTTAATCGTTGGTTATGATAACCGAAATCTTCGTGCACACAGACCTAGGTTTATGTGTTGGAATCATGTAAATGCAATGACATTAACCATGTTAACCATCGACACAATTCTGATAATACAAAACTTTATAATCATTATAATTATAGTCTAAGATGATCTAAGAAATTGAGCTCCCCTAAGCTTAGACCCAGACGTCTCCACGCCAGTTGCAGATTAGCAGCATAATATAACATAATATAACATGGTTTAATACTTTCTTCGAGGTATACGTAGAGAAGATATCGGCCACAGAAGTAGGTGCTAATTTTCGCTGTCTGTACAGATGAGTACATAATAAACATTGCAAAATATTATAGTGCGTATATTATCTTCTATTAGACCGTTAAATACACCAAACATTGCAAGATGTTGTTTCACTACACTATCTACTTAGATTTCTCAACTCCCTATTAAAAATTTATTACAGGCGTAATTTATGCACTTCTAATTTACCTACGTCGCATTGTGAAACCGGTTACTTTTCATTTTGCAACTTTTGTTTGTAACAACCTTTTTTCCTTTTTAATAACTTGACCTATTGTTTATCCTTTTATCTGCCGCTAAAACTTTTGCGTCATTGCTATGTCAGTTATTATTGCTTACTATACGATACTCTTAAATGATTAGGTTCTCCGACGACGCGCACTATCAAATACAGCGAATACGCGCAGCACAGAAAATTTTGAAGAGAGGAAGGAATATAATATCTAGGATTTGTATAGATTTTGTGACGAACCAAGCAGAAGTTCCATCTGGTCTGATTAAGTTCTAAATAGTGCCGCTTAAGTCAACCTGAAGCGCAAGTGTACCAGTATTTACAACTGCAACCATGTCCTTTAGACCGGACGCCAGCAGGGAGAAGTAGCTTGACAGACGATCTCTATCACAACAAGTTCGCTAGTAGGTACTAATCATCACCCAATATTTTGACTTCATTGTTTATTTCTCGAAAAGCCAAGCCTAATCAATGAGGTCGTTCGTCGTCAGTCACCCAGACAAGACGATGTGATCAATATTGTCGTCCTTTCAAAATGATCAATTAGTATCGCGACACACTTTCTCCATGACATGTACGTGCCAATTCGGCTAACTGTACTTTTGAAAAGTTGTTAAAATAAAATAATTGTATATTTTGCGTGTGCCTTTGTTGTTTTCTTACGCATTACTACACTACATACATCATTGTCAGCCTATTTGAAGGAAAACAGATATAGAGCTTATACCTGCGCTACTCCAATATGAGTTAGAGGGCTTTAGGTTATAAATTACTCTAACGATCATGATCAATGTCAGATGTTTATAATAATTGGGACCAAAGGCTTAACTGACGTGATCAGTGAGCTATGAGGTATGACACCACCACACCGGGCTGAGAATTTTTGATGGAAATCTCTTAGAAGAGAGAAAAGCTATATAATTTATATATTGACCCAAGACTCGATTCCAGGACCTCGTAATTAAATGCCACTGGGGCTAACTACAGAACCAATGAGGCATTTATAAACAACAAGAAGAATAAGATACATAAATAACTGCACTGTAGTGGAAAGTATTTAACAAGAAAGTTTTGTATTCAATTAATATATGTACTTGAAATTACTCTTGTTTATTTATCTGAAGACCTTGAAACCCTAAAAGGGGCACCATTACACGTGCTGAGAAGCGATGTCGCAACGAGGGGGGAGGGCAAGGGGGGATTAGACAAATTGGGAATGTCCGCTCTCCCTAATCTAATCACTACGCCGTAGTGAATGAACTCACGGGTTCACAGTACTGAGAAGATCGTCTTACCGACTCGGAAACATACTCCGAATTTATTAAATAAAGAGAGCTTTAGATTGTTTGTAGGTACAGTAGAGCAGTAAACTCCCTAGTATACATTCAAATAAAAAAAATATAAACTCAAAATCTAAAGCTTATTTCATGTAGTTTAGTTTTCAAAAATCAAATTCATCTGTTTGAACTGTGATAACACTACCATCGGCTCGGAAGGCCTTCTGCTGAGAAGAGTCGACAAGAAACTTAACGGGTAGCTCTATTAAAAAATCACAGATTTTTCACAATTTTCAATAATTATTATATTCAACGTTACGTTTTCTTTTAGTTCTAGTGTGAAGTTGGACGCTTATCCAATGGCCTCCATTCGGTCTCATAAAACTGCACTAGCTTTTGAAAAATCTTTTAACGTACTTTGTTCCAGCTTTCGGATATCATCAAACAAAGACAACAAAATTTAACGATTAGAAACAATTATTTTGTAGATCCCGTTCATGATGATTATGTGTTCATATGATATAGATTGTTCAATCCACGAAGACTCGACGTTTATTGTTTTTCAAACGCTTACAGTGCAAGTGTGCAATAAAAACTGCAAGAATGTGAGTTCTATTACTACGTGACGAGAAGCGATGTGTAATAGAACTTATATTCTTGCAGTTTTTATTGCACACTTGCATTGTAAGCGTTTGAAAACAAAAAAAAGACGATGCTTCGTGGATTGAACGATCTATAGTGATAGCTACATAGTCAATATTATCGTAAGCCCACCAACCCGCAATAATGCAGCTTAGTGGGTAAAGACTAAAGAAAAAGCCTGTAAGCTAAAGCATGTAAGTACTAAGCTGTTAAATGGACTGTTGATGAAGATGATGAAAGATGTAGGTACACAAATACAAACGTTGAATCTATGTACACGGTTGCAAAGTCTTTAAGCGACATACAATTTAAAGAAAATGATGTCCGCCGTGTTGCAACCAGCACGCGGTCATGCTCGGGCGCGAATCGGGGACGAACCAGTGTTAGAGGCACCTTACTTGAGTAAATAAATATCTGAGTGCTTCTGACATCGCTTATTCTACCTGTACCAGTGAAAATACGTTTAGCGCCTAATAGCACCTACTTAGCACCTTTAAAGTCTAGTATTCGCCCGTGGTTTCGACGTACTTCAAGTTCCCGTTGAAATATCCAGATACGAATTACCCTATGTGACTTCTCATAAGTCATATCATATGCAAAAAGATTCTTCACAATCCGACTGGTGATTTCGGAGATTGGCTAGAACAAGCGAACAGGCTGATAAAAATTAATAAAAATGAGTTTTTGTCGTAACTTTTTTTACGACATACTAGAGGACGCCCGCAATTTCGCCTGCGTAGTTCTCGATCTCGTGAGAATTTCTGGATAAAAAGTCTACATGTTATTCTAATATATATAAGCTATATTATTGCAAAGTTTCATCAAAATACATTTAGTAGTTTTTGCGTGTAAAAGTAACAAACTTCCAACCATACATACAAACTTTCGCCTTCAAAATATTGGTACGGATTATGCATGACAAGCAAACAGACATTTCAATTTCATTTATGTGTACGGTTGTTTATATAATAAGTAAAGCCTTATTACTTCGAGGCTTGGCTTAGCCTGCCTTTGTAAAGGCATAGTTATTCGATTTAAAAGAATAATAGAAGGGTTATTTGTACCTGCATCCCTAACCTTGCTCACGCAGGTAACAAATACGACGCGCTGCAAAAATTGTCACAAATGTTGAAAGAAATTATGCAACGTGCAATTTGTCATGGATAAGCATAAGGAGCAGACCGTGAGGAAACTGTGCAAAATATTCTGGGTCACGCATTCACCCATTTACCTGAACCATTAGTTCCGCTCCAAGACCTCGTTGCCTAAGCAACTTTGTGGACATTTTAACATTATCATCTCTGCTATAATAATGAGAACCGTTTTGAGTAACGGCACGTGTTGTGAGGAGATTCTTTACTCTAGAGCCCGGAAGCTTCGCACCACGATTTTTTTATTGAATTATGACATTGCACTAACATAAAAAAGTTAAATTGTGTGTACTGTATTATCGATAATTATAACCGATTCCAAAAAAGGACCGTATGAGCAGTCGATATATAAGACGGAGATCTCGGATTAGATTCCTGGCAGGGCCGGTTGAGAATTTCTTAATTGGTCCATTACTGGCTGCTGGGAGGCTTCAGCCGTGGCTAGTTAGCACGCTGCCGGCAAAGATGCACCGTCAACCGATTTAACGTTCCGGTAAGATGTCATACAGAAAAGGGTGTGGATTTCATAATACTCCCGCAAGTCAAGTTAGCTCGCTTCCATCTTAGATTGCATCAACTTACCGTAAGGTGAGATTGCAATCAAAGGATAGCTTTTATCAGTTATTATCAAATTATTATTATTAACAGGTAATTTGATAATTTAATATTATTCCAAGAACGGAGCTTCTGCTAGTCTATTTATAAAATTATGCGATGTGCAATATGAAATCACTTGGCAGGAGGTGCGCCACGTGCGAAGGGCATTGACTGAAAATTTTAATTAAGTGTAACAATAGTAATAATGCAGTTGTGAATATGTATATGTATGCAACATAAACGTTAATTTACTCTAGTAATGCTTAATTATAATAATCTTTTTGGTAGATAGTCCACAAGTAGAACGCTCAGAGTTGCTAAACATGCGATTGATCAGAATGAGAAAATCTGCAAAAGCACTAAAGTTACCGACATAATTATATGTTTTAATGGGCAGATGAATTACTAAAGCCTATTTTAACGGCCCTCTACTATGTGACCGGCACTCCCTACGTAAAATGTACCCGTATGTCAGTAAACGGTAGAAAAATGTTTCAATGGGCAGATGAATTACTAAATGCTATATTAATTTGAACATCAGCCTATTCTAATGGCCCTCTATAATATTACCGGTCCGTATGTTATATGTATGTCAGTTAAACGGTAGAACAAAATCCCAAAATATACCTATCAAAAACAAAGTTGCAATCCACATGTTTGCACTCGGTAGAATTTGGCAGCGATTCTCCACGCTTAATGCCTACCGGCGGTCAATATTGTCGGTAACAACAAAGCAACAATGTTGTTGAGTTTCGATGTTGCCAACATCTGGGTTCATGCTCGGCTTGGGTACACGTGCATCTTAAACACCGGCCATTGCAAATTAAGAGGCTAGCAAGCATATCATAAAAGCAGTAAAACTTTGACTTTATATCTACTTGTAGGTGTAAAGTCATAAAATATTTTTTTAATCAAACATTTTTCGAATTATTATTACATACATAGTATTGGTAAATACATAAAATCTCCTTGCTTGGTTAGTGGGTTCGGATAACGGTAAATAAGGTTCGAGTCCTAGATCACGCTATATGACATATAGCTTTTCATGCTTTCAAGTAATTCTTAGTTACAATTTCTCGTCTAGCCAGCCATAATCGTGGTGTTTTTAAACCTCGTGTCTCGGATAGCACATAAAGCCGTTCGTCCGTGCCATTATCATTTAACATCTTATAGATATTGTTATGACATTAAACATTCTCATCCTAAGTTTATTAAACCGTATTGGAACTGCGTGGTGGGTTTAGTCTCCATACTTTATTTTAGACTTGTACTGGGCCCCTAAATATCTGATACTAACTTTTAAAAATAAACTTTGTCTAAAGTTTAGTAGAATATGATCGCAAACATTAATAGCGATTGCATTTATTGCAACAGGGAAAGTCGGTGTGCAGATTGTACCAGAGCAAGCTAGAACGTGTCGTGCCAGCCGTCATTTTCCTCTACACTTTCACTAGTAGGTAAGAAATATGCGCTCGCGCATCGCTGCGCCGGCGATCTGGAGAATTCTATGTGCACCTAGAACAAACTGTACAGTTTATATTAGGTAGATATAAACTGTACAGATGTAGGTATAGAAATATTTTTGGAAAAATAATTTTTGACCTCCTTTGTAGATCCCGTAAACAGTAATATAATGTGACTTCGACTTCGGTCGTTGCCAGTTACCACCCTACCGACAAAGACGTACCGTCAAGCGATTTAGCGTTTAGCGGTACGGTACGGTGTCGTGTAGAAACCGAAAGTGGTGTGGATTTCTTCCTACTCCTAACAAGTTAGCACGCTTCTATCTTAGATTGCATCATCACCATCAGGTGTGATTGCAGTCAAGGGCTAACGTGTAATAAAAAAAAACAAATACATTTTGTTTCGGATCAAGGGGGTCCTAGAGGTAAGAGTATAAAATATTGACCTTGTTTTTTAACCGACGAAAAAAAAGGGAGGAGGTTCTCAATCCAACACGTATATTTTTTTTCTTTTTTTTTATGTATGACCACGCATAACTTTTTACAGAGTTTTTTTTATTTGAAAGGGCACACTTCTATGATGGTCCCATTATCAACATGTTAGGATCTGATGATGTTATCCTGGGAAAATTGAAGGAACTCTTCAAATTTTATAGGCACACTCGCAGCGATTTCGGTTTTTGTGTAAGTAAGCTTTTTGGCTACTAGTGCCGTATGATATACTATGAGAGTATAGTACGAGTACGTTACGTGGCGATAATTCCTTAAACTTGGCTGGCACCGACTTAAAAGATATGCTTAAGTAAATTAAAGCAACTAAATCACACAGTTATTTTTTACTTTTTAGTGCATTTTAAGTCGGTTCTATTTTTTGTCAAAAATTTTTACTATTCCAAAGAATTCTATTGCTGCTATTGGCAGCCCAGCATACCAAATAATGTTAGCCTAACGTGCTCTCCAAGGCACAGAGTTGTTTAAACAATCTGTCTTGCAGATTTGATACCTAATAATTGACAAAAATAATTACTCAATGTAAAATAAATAGAGAAAGGCAGTTAAAGAGGGAATATGATTTCAATAAAATAGCAGGACCAGAATGGCTACTGTGACGATCATAATCGTACATACTAACATATGTAATAACACTAAAAAATAATTAAAATATATATAAATATATATATACATGTAAAATATATAAAAGTGTTTTATTAAAGAATAGTAAAACGATAAACAACAGTGTTTTATATAAAACACGTAATTAGAAGTATTTTCTAATTGAACACAAAATCGTGAAGCGCTCCTCATTCTATACATATTGTATGTCAAATACGCCCCGACGGCTGCCGGAGACGAAAAGTGACTCAGTGTTTGAGCGATGCGCGATGCGCGATGCGCCGCTCCGCCGCTCCGCCGCTCCGTCTGTCTTTGTGTCCGCTGTGTCTAGTCTGTGCTCCGCGTCTGTGTCGTCCTCTGTATTTTCATCGAGCGATGAATATAATACATAGAGGTCGATTATAAATAGTGTGAGAAGGTATATATGGAAAGAGATTAATAAGCAATAATCCATCAAGTAAGGTTATGCACCCTTACTAAGAAATATAGAATTTAATAAAATAAATTATTGAATTATGTGATAGCAAGACACATTATAATATAAATATATTAACATCTTCATATAAATATGCCTTGACAGCTTGGGCATTTACACAATAAAATACGACTGTTGTATTTATATCTATGTTAAAGCTTTTTGAACGCATAACACCTCGTAACGAGGTATACTCATCTGATTGGTTGAGGAGTGAGATACTAGCCACTTACATTTGGTTCAGCTCTGAATCTGCATCTGACGAGATGTTTGAAACGGATGTCTGAGCTCTATGTTGACTTACTGAGTGCCTTATTCTCTTCTAACTTCTCACAATTAGAATCCAATATAAAGAGGAACACACCTCTATAAAATGTGCTGTTTTCGAACGCCTTACACCTCGGTATCGAGGTATGAAATTAAAGAGGAACACACCTCTATAACTTGTGCCGAATACATTTCTCTCACAAAGAAATGATTTAAGGGGGGGGCTCCGGTTTCTCTAATAAGAGATTCGATTATTAGATTCTTTCCACAGAATCGTGCCGGTTCTTTGAACGGTTCGTTGAGCTGTGCGACGCGGTCGGCGCAGAATGTTCTAGCAACTAGCGAAGTTTATAGAGACATTAACGGAGGCTGCATTCACGAAGTGTGGCTATCATATTATAATTATTAAGTTAGACGTTTTGCGGTGACCCTCACTCGGCCCGGGCATCATAGAACTAGCATTTCTGGTAGCGGGGCACCGTCATATTGCGGGATGGAGCATATGACCATCTTTCAATAGAAAGATGCCATCGATCTAAAGTTTGTCTGAGGACTTACTCGGATCGCTCCGCGTGCGTATCTGTATCACCACAATGTGGAGCAATAGTATGTCCATCTTTCAATAGAAAGATGCCATCGATCAAAAGTTTGTCTGAGGACTTACTCGGATCGCTCTGTGTGCGTATCTGTAATACCATTCTAATATTGAACAGAATTGACCATCTTTCAATAGAAAGATGCCATCGATCTAAAGTTTGTCTGAGGACTTACTCGGATCGCTCCGCGTGCGTATCTGTATCACCACAATGTGGAGCAATAGTATGTCCATCTTTCAATAGAAAGATGCCATCGATCAAAGGTTTGTCTGAGGACTTACTCGGATCGCTCTGTGTGCGTATCTGTAATACTATTCTAATATTGAACAGAATTGACCATCTTTCAATAGAAAGATGCCATCGATCTAAAGTTTGTCTGAGGACTTACTCGGATCGCTCCGCGTGCGTATCTGTGTCACCACAATGTGGAGCAATAGTCTGACCATCTTTCAATAGAAAGATGCCATTGATCTAAAGTTTGTCTGAGGACTTACTCGGATCGCTCCGCGTGCGTATCTGTGTCACCACAATGTGGAGCAATAGTCTGACCATCTTTCAATAGAAAGATGCCATTGATCAAAGGTTAGTCTGAGGACTTACACGGATCGCTCTGTGTGTATCTGTGATACCACTCTTTTATTGATTGGAATTTTAAGTTCTAAGAGAATTTGATTCTAATCACATATTTTGAAAATATACGATACATGAAGATGCCACATAAATGGGAAACACTTCGTGTATTGAAAATATAAGGAATTACGTTATAAAACATGAAAGGGGCCACATATATGGGAATCAGTTCATGTATTACAGTGGAAAGTGTGCGTTTAGGGATAGTCAAGATTTGTTTACGGTTGCATGAATTTTATCTTCCGAAACTCTAAAAGTACTTGAGTTATTTATGGACATAACATTGATAATAGAGTCCTAATCGAAAGACGATCACGTGCCAATCTAATACTTTTAAATTAAAAGTATAATAACCTTTAGAAAGATCTAAAACATGATGTAAATTGTGTTTATATTTATATGTGACGAATGTTTACCTTTGTATGGGACTTCGAAACAGTTACACTACGAGTCGCAAAAGATCGAGACAAGTTATTAAGCCTTAGAGATGGCCTATGTCGAAAGGCAAGCAGTTACGAAAGGAAATAAAGTTAAAACATAGAAAGCACTTTTATTTATTTTAGTAATAAATAATAATGTATGTTAATTGACTTACGGTCAGTCTGTCTTAAAGGGTTATTTAATTTAATTTAATTTAATTTAATTTAATTTAATTTAATTTAATTTAATTTAATTTAATTTAATTTAATTTAATTTAATTTAATTTAATTTAATTTAATTTAATTTAATTTAATTTAATTTAATTTAATTTAATTTAATTTAATTTAATTTAATTTAATTTAATTTAATTTAATTTAATTTAATTTAATTTAATTTAATTTAATTTAATTTAATTTAATTTAATTTAATTTAATTTAATTTAATTTAATTTAATTTAATTTAATTTATTTTTAATCGTTGTCAAATCTAAACAAACAGTATCTATCACCTGCGAAGTAAGGCCAACGTATTTACTCACATGTATCGCGCAAGTAGTAAGGCAGATATTGCACAAAAACAAATACGTAATCATAATAATTTAATCTTTTTCGAGATCGCTTAGTTAATAAACGATGACTTCATATATTTGTTTGACCGACTTTAAAAGAGAGAGGTGAGTAATAGTAGGCTGTAGTATCTACGGCTCTGTGACTAAGCTCAAAGTTCCAAGTTTACACTATTCTAGTCAAGTCAAAGAACGCTCTATTTCATTATCCTGGTTAACTACATAAACAACTTTGAAGATATAAAAGTGATATTTACCCTTCTTTCTTTACTCAAAGCTTTTAGAGGCAGTCATAATGTTCAGCTTATCCACTCAGCGGACGGGGCTCGACGAAGACGCGACTCCGGCGCGAAGTTACTTATCAAATCTGGGTGACTTTAATACCAAAATTTAGTTTTCGTAGAAAATATTAAAATTAATAAATTATTTAGGTTCATAACGAACTTATGCAAAGTGATTCCTGCATCTATTTATTATTCAATAGAGCTTGTAAAGTAGCTGTTTCAGAGAGTGTCCATAAGATTTAATATAAAACAAAATGGCCGTTTATAACCCACTTCCGGGTGCCTCTGTCGGTGAATCCGAGATGTTATAGCTAACATTACATCATTGTCATACAACGTGTCGCTCGTGCAGAAGACGTAGGCGATTATAATGTAACAGTAGTTTGAGTCGTTTACTAATGCTTTATGGTTGACAATATTTTGTACTAAAAATAAATTGCTTTAAATGCAAAAATAACTATACGATTGTCTATTACATTTTCACAATTAAACTGCTCAATCAATTTGAACAATATTTGGTGTAAAGTGAAACAGGGTCTTTGAAAAGGAAGTAGGCTACTTCTAGGCTTTTTTTAACAAAAAATAGAACCAACTTAAAACGCACTAAAAGTAAAAAATAATTTACTTAAGCAAGTAGGATACGACCTTTGGGTCTATGTACTACGTCTAATTGTATACGACAGTTTGTATGAAAATCTTTACATTTTGAAGTGAAATTTACCGTATCAATGCTAGATGAACCACTCGTTAATTAAAAGGTTCTTTTTCCTCCTAAGGCATTAAATAGCAGAGGTTAAATAGTAGTAGTTAAAGATATGTAAGCTATATTGTTGTGAACTTGCATCAAAATCCATTGAGTAGTTTGTGTGAAAAGGTAACAAACATACACACTCACAAACTTTAATAATTAAGCGTTATTATAGTAGTATGATTAACGTACGCATCGCAACTAGAAGATCATCAATTTTTGCACCCTTAGAGAAACCCTTAACATAATAAAGTTACGCCCGTGTTCCTACCTAAGGAACGACCCAGGACCTCGTCACATGAACACACGAGTTAACTACTGGGGCCGTTCAAATATTACGTAAGCAGATTTATTACAATTATTGACCCAACTTGTCAGCCAAAGTAAGCAAAGCCTTTACCCCCTCCCCCCATGTTCACGTACTTATTTTTCAATTATTATTTTTTTTTATTATAATGTGTCATAATTATAAAATAGGAAAATAGATTTAGGATAAATATTACATTTTACTGATACAGTATTCAACATAGAGAATTCACGAATTTTTTGCCATTCGTGCAAAAAATATAAATAACAAGGGATGACGTAATTATCATCTAAATTCCTCTACCTATGCCATCTAAAATAAGCAAAACAAAGACCCCCCACCCCACTATAGTGCTTACGTAATACTTGAACGGCCCCACTGGACCAACGAAGCAGTCAGCACAAAAGTACGTAGTAAGTATATAATTTTTGAGAGAACTACCGGAGACACAGTTCGAAAAATTTGCTAACGGCATAGCCTAAATATTGACAAACTGCGGACGTAAGTATTATTAACCTCTAACCCCCCATTATAAACGACCTCGAATTATTTACCCGTTATATGTCTACTTGAGATTGCGTAAAGAGATTATTTTGGTCATTAACAAACGTATAAGTAGATATTATTGGTGTGGGTCAGGTAACCTCCACGTGGTACACCCCGGGCACCTTTCGATGGGTTGTTGGTCTAACATCAATAAATCATCGAACGGTGGCAAATAACCTGACAGGGGGGAATGGGGACTTCTCTAAGTGTGCCAAAGGGAAGAACACTAGTGAAGAACGGTTTAAGCGAGTATCTATACCGCTACCGACGAGTTCGTAATCCCTGGATGCTACGCAAATAAATACCAAGGGACCGAAAGTCTTGCCTTAACCGGCCGAACTGTGAGGAAGAAAACCTCTATAAAAAATCACCCCGAATCTCAAGCGGCGGCGCACCATGATGGGATGCATGGCTGACGGGTAGGTCAGTCGTTAGTGCGTACCCCCGCCAGGGTACCGGCCGACACCCGTGGCGAGTTAAACATAGGCTTATCTGGGCGCAGGGGGCACCACCCAGATGGACCACTTATATCCCCCATACTCGTGGGACGCAAATGGAAAATATTAAGAAACATTCAAAAAACCATACGAGAGGGCTAGAAAGCTCGCAAGACGAGGACGAGGCGTGCGTTTTTGCACGTCCGTCGGGAAAGGAGAGCGAAGCAGATAGCAAACACTCGACAAAGTCGACAGCGATGACAGAAAATGGGATGAACCCGTTCACGAGAGGAGGAGCTGTGCAAAGATCACCACCTAACGCCAGTGTGGGCATAAAAGCTAATGTAACAGCAAAACCACAAGCAGAGACTACGGTTGAACAACTTGAACAGTTATACAATATAGACTCAGTGACACCGCGGCTGTCAGGAACCCGTGAGAGAAAAGGTTCGCTTGGCTCCGCTGAAGCCTTCTTTACTTTACACAAAACTGCAGGCAAAAGAATGAGAAACGATGATGAAGACGAGGACAAAACACAAGCAGAAATTATGAATGCGATTGCAAGACTCACTAAAATAACTACAGGCCTTGTGAAGATTGTAGGAGAAAATGCAAACACTAGAATGGAAATAAAAACAGGTGTTAGGGACTTAAAGGGTAACATCGAACATCTAAACAAGATCACGAAAAATTGGGAAGATATTACTTGTAAACCTACGAAAACGAGAGCCGTTACCAAGTTAATGAAAGATATTTGCGCACAGACTGAAAACAGTAACGATGATAAAAATCTTATAAGACGAGAAACTAAACCTACAAGGGAGATTGGAATACAAACAGAAAATAATGAAAGTGAAAACAAAGATAAGCTGAAGAAATTAAACGAAGAAGTTATTGGAAAAACCAGGCTTCTAGAAAGAATAAAAAACTGCACGGACATAAATGGACTAAAAGAGATAATTGATCAAGAATGGCCAGATAAAGCTTTTGAAACTGTAGAAGTTCAAAAAGGAAATCCTCAAATCTTGGACAAAGACTGGGATATTGTATTAATTGCAAAACCTGGGCATAATGAAGACAGTAAACCAAAAGGCATCCGAAAAATCCTTAAAAAGGCTTTCCCACAGGCTTTGGAGCTACTAGATAACAGTGTGGATAGTGCAGTAGAGTACACTATTCAAACTAGCAGAAGCTCTAGAAAAGACGTGACTGAAACAGAACAATGGATTTACGTTCTTCCATGCAACGTAAGCACAAAAAACGCTAATTTGGTGGAAAAACTGTACTACCAAATAGGAAAACTCAGTAAAGTCCTAGAAGAACATTGAAGGAAGAAAAAAATAGCCATCGCAGCAGAAAAGGAGATTAACAAAAAGCATCTAAGGAAGATACTAGAAAAGGTTTTGTCTAAATTCGGTATTAAGATAAAATTACTAGTTGAAGAAACCGAATCTAGGAAAGGAAATGAGGGAAGAAAGATAATTGATAAAAAGAAATCTACAGAAACAATAGTCGTTAAAGGAAGAGGATCCTATGCCGATACTCTAAAGCAAATGAAAAGTAAAGTAACGATAGCTGACATTAAGCAAATCGGGGCGGAGGTGAAATCTATACGGAAAACCAGTGATGGAAAAGTAATGCTGAAGGTATCAGGAGATACGGATGCCCTAAGATCCAAACTGGAAACCGTTTTAGAGTGTGCAGAAATCGGTCGTGGGAATGGGTCAATTTTTCATATCACAGGCATGGAAGAAGATTTATCCGCAGAAGAACTAAAGGAAGCATAAGAGACAGAATTAAGAGTACCAGTGGAGATCAAGTCAATACGACCTACACAGTACGGAAACAGAACAGCAACAGTATCGATAAATCCAAGGTATGCCAATAATCTAACCCATGTAACATCGGTAAATATAGGATGGACACGATGTAAGATCCGGAAACGCGTATTTGTGGAGAAGTGCTTTAAATGCTGGGAAACTGGACATAAAGCAAGAGAATGCAAGGGAACCGATAGAGCCAACCTATGCAGGCGATGCTGTGGTACTGGCCATAAAGTTGATACTTGTACCGCAACATCTTTCTGCCCACTTTGCGAGGTTTCGGGGCACAGAGCCGCAACAACTGGATGTCCAAAATTTAGGAGAGCCATCAACGCAGTTAATCTAGCACTACGGCAGCCTACAAAAATAACACCTAATGGCAGTTAAAATTCTACAAATAAACGCAGACCGGATACGGGCGGCTCACGATCTCCTCCCAGTAACGGCTTTGAAGCACAATATTGATATAGTTATATTAGCTGAACCCAATAAGAAATACGCAGAAGCAGCCGGCTGGGAAAGGGACCGCAGAATAGACGCAGCTATCATTATCTACAATAAGGCCCTGACGGTCGAGGCTACAATCAGGGGCAATGGTTTTATTGGTCTACAGCTCCCGCAGCTAATTATTTACAGCTGTTACATTTCCCCCAATTGTACCATAGAGGAATATAAGACATATCTAGACGAGCTAAGCGAAAGTGTCCGCCTTCAGCGAGGGAAAGTCCTGATAGCAGGGGACTTTAATGCAGCTTCGACTATGTGGGGAAGTAAACACACCAATAAAAGAGGTCAACATTTGATGGATGTTATTGCAGATTTGGATTTGACAGTAGCAAATACCGGGGAATCGCCAACATTTGAAAGAGGAATCAGAACATCTAGACCAGATATAACATTAATAAATGAAAACCTGGTAGGTAAAATAAATGACTGGGGTGTTTTGGAGGAAGAATCGATGAGTGGCCATAAATGCATCGTCTTTAGCATTGGAGACCAGATAGGAAAAACAAGTCTACAAGCACCATTTGGCTGGAACTTGAATAAAATTAACAAGGAAAAATTTGTAGAGACATTAGAGAAGGAAACAAAAATAGGAACGCCAGAGGAGTTAATCACTGCTACTACAAAAGCCTGCAACAGTTCCATGCCCAAAAGAAGAGCTTGCCGCAGAAAGCCTGCATATTGGTGGAATTGTGATATTGCCAAAGCAAGAGAAAATTGTTTGAAATGTAGAAGAGCTTACACTAGAGAAAATTCTAAGAAAAAGAAGCAAAAGTCAGAAGAAGATAGGCAAAATCAGGACAGGAAAAGTGAAGAAGCTAAAAATAAATACAAATTGGCCAAGCTTGAACTACAAACTCTTATATCAAACTCAAAAGGACACCATTGGCAGAAAGTAAGAGATGACGTAGACAGGGATGTTTGGGGGCTAGGGTACAAAATAGTAACAAACAAGATACGAAGACCATCGCCTGCTCCCTTAAGCTTGAGTAAAATGCGAGACATAGCAACATACCTATTTCCTACCCACAGCGACTTTCCAAGGCCCATAAGTATTTCTGATGAAGTGCCAATTATCACAGATGAGGAAATGAAAAAGGCCTGTGATCGTATTAAACTGCGTAAAGCTCCGGGGCCGGACGAAATACCACCAGAGATCGTCAAACTAGCTGCTAGTGTTATTCCAGAGAAGATTAAAAGCATAATGAGCAATATTTTCCAAAACGGGGAATTCCCTCCAATATGGAAAACTGTAAAGTTAATCTTACTGCGGAAACTGAATAAACCAGCCGATGAGCCTGCAGGATACAGACCACTATGTCTCCTTGATTGTTATGGGAAGCTTCTAGAGCGCCTTATACTGAACCGAATTGAAAAAATGCTCCCAGAACACGGTGGACTAGCAGAGGGACAGTATGGGTTCAGAAGCGGCAGATCTACATTAGCGGCTATTGAAAAAGTTAAAAGCATCGCGGAAGCAGCAAAACAAGGGACAAGACGTACAAGAAAACTCTGTGCCCTAGTTGCCTTGGATGTACGAAATGCTTTTAACTCCGCACCTTGGAACCAAATACTTAATGAGTTTAAGCAGCGAAAATTTCCTGACTATCTTATAAAGCTTATTAGTAGCTATTTGGATCAAAGGACCATTGTCATAACAGATACTGCAGGCATGACCGAGACTGTTAGTGTCACAAGTGGAGTGCCACAGGGCTCTATCCTCGGACCCACTCTGTGGAATATACTATATGATAGCGTTTTTAAACTAGATCTTGGTGAAGACACACAACTTGTAGGTTTTGCAGACGATTTGGCGCTGATAGTAACTGCCCGTATAGACAACTTACTCATAGACAGAACAAATAAGGCGCTTAAAAAAATTAATGAATGGATGGTAGCAAAACAGCTGAAACTAGCCCCAGAAAAAACTGAAGCAATTATGCTTAGTGGCCGGAAAAAGCATGGTCCTATCACCTTTCACATCGATGGAGTGCAAATAAAGCTAAGAGACAAGATAAAATATCTAGGCGTCTGGATGGATAGAAGTCTTAGGTTTGACAAGCATATTGAGCAAACCGCTGAGAAATCCGAAAGTTGACAGCAGCGCTAGGTCGACTTATGCCAAGGAAAGGTGGACCAAGGGCTAGCAAAAGAAGGGTTTTAGCATCAGTTGCGCATTCAGTAATTCTGTATGGGGCACCAGTCTGGAGCCAGGGCCTTAAAATAGTCAAATATAATAACATGCTGGGCAAAATACAGCGGCGTCTAGCTATTCAGATTTGTGGCGCTTATAAAACTATATCCAAGCAAGCTGTCCTGGTTATAGCCGGTTTAATACCCATAGATCTGTTAGCCATGGAACGTACTAGGCAATACCAAAATGTTGACCACAAAACATCGAAAGAGTTGAGACGAACCACTTTACAAGAATGGAGTAAGGAGTGGAAGGAAAGGGGTAAAGGGCAATGGACCCGAGACCTTATACAAGACCTAGAAAAATGGATAGACAGAAAGCATGGCGAAGTTGACAAACTCATAACGCAGGCACTTAGCGGACATGGCGTTTTTAATACGTACCTCCATGCAATAGGCAAAGCGGCCAATGAAAAGTGCCCCTATTGCGGAGAAGAAGACACGCCAAACCACGTTGTTTTCGAGTGCGTGGAGTTTGAAGATACAAGAAACAAAGCATGCGGACCTGGTGAACCACTCTCAAAGTATAACCTGGTACCATTCATGTTGGCGAGCAAGGAAGGGTGGAGTAAGGGTGCAGAGATGCTCCATAGTATTATGGGAAGACGAGTGCGGGACGAATGGGAGCGGCAAAGAATGGTTAATGCCTAAAAAAGACAGCCCCTTCCCGAAGTAATGAATCAACGGTACCGGGAAGGACGGCCGGTGTATGTAGGAGGTTTTAGTCCGTAGGTCATCGAGTACATCATCGATGAAGTCGGACATAGTCGTTCGGGTAACCGGACGTCATCCATGAGGATTTCCTCCTCCAATATAAAAAAAAAAAAAAAAAGATATTATTATAATAGATGTAATGTAACAATACTAATTTGTAAAAAAATACAGTTGTTTGGAATTGTCCAGTGGAAAGCCTTTGAGTTTCGGATTACAAGTTTGACTCTAACGTTGGGCTATGTTGAGCTTTTATTTCTTTCTATATGTTCTCAGTAAAAATTCTCAGTCCCGCGTCAAGTAAGTGTAGTCAGTAAGTGAGAACATAACAGTAAAACCGATTAAAAAGCTTTAAATCGCCAAGCCACATTTAGTAGCATGGTAAGTGTAAGGTCCATACCCTCTCTTTTAAAAGGAAAGACACCCGGCCTTGTAACAGTCAGACATAATATGGAATTCGGACCTTAATATCAACGCCTATGGATATTTGTAGATTTTCAATTCCTGTACGTTGGACAGTTTATTGTCTTACCAACTTCTAGCAATCTTCAGAAAAGGGAACATCTTAGATAAAAAAAATAATCGCCTCGCGCCACCTACCACCACCATTAAGCTGATTTTATTAATCTATAATTCATATTATTAAAAGACCCTATTAATTAATATATATTTTTTTTTAATTAAAAAAAGATGATGAAACTTAACTGCCTGTGTATACGTCATTAGTGCGGAATGCTTTTAGACCTTTATTTTTCCTTCATGTGTAGGTAATTAGTTTTTTTACGTAAGTAGGTAATTATCCCGTTTTTCCATCATTGACATCAATTACTTGAAGACAATCGAATACTTAAAGATTATCATTTATTATCAAAGTAATTCAGGTTCATTGCAAATGGATACCAATCGAACGTGCCCTAAATTACCTTCATTGCAGCAATAATAAGATAAAATAATAAGTTCGATTTCTTTTTACCTAAGCCTATGAATGCAATCACAGCTAATGGTAAGTGATGATACGATCTAAGACGGAAGCAAACTAACTTGTTAAGGAGTAGGATGACATCTACACACACCCCTTTCGGTTTCTAAACATTGAATCGCTACGCGGTATTTTCAAGTTGGGCGGTAGCTAGCCTATAACCTGGAACTATTAAGAAAATCCCAATCAACCCAGCGGTGAATCGAACCCAGAGCCTCCGTCTTATATATCCACCGCGCATATCGCTGCGCTACATAGGCCGTCACAATAATTCAGTTTTATAGTATGTGGCTTGAATTTTTGACTGAATTTATTGCGATACATGCGGAATCTTTAAGTTTCTTACAAAAATACGTGTCTAATTTACTTTCGTTTCCAGTTGTGACCAGCACGTCCTTTGAATATTTGCACTGATTTGGTCACATCACAGTCTGCGGGGTCCAAGTTCATTATTTAATCGTAATGTGGGAGTGACCTCGCATGCCAAAATGTATTAAATGTAATTCACCTAATACATGAGTGCTCCTAACTGTCTACGGTCTTGTATCCGGGCAATTTCAGAGAATATAAGGTCAAGTTTTATTAGTAATCGCATTTAGTAAATTAGGATGCACATCCTCTGAATGTAAGGAATTTTTATAGACACCTGACAATATGTGTCTGGATTACAATGATAACTGGTTAGGATAACCTTGGCCTGTTTTATGGTACACAGCTGAGATTTTATCTAGGGGTTGCATATCAGTGGCATGAAGAATTTAACGTTTTCTTATATTTGCCTGTTGGCCCGTTAGAAGCAAAGTAAAATTTAACAATATTATTAACGGAGTTTATGGCCCCAGTAGCCTACAGCAGGTGAAGTTTTGCACTTGAAATCGTCATTTGATAGTAACATTTTTGTATAGAACACTCAAAGGATACAAGACTATACTAAAGCCAAACTCGATTGAGAATGCTTGTCAACAAACAAATTTAAAATGAAGGTAGAAAATGCAACACATTTCATGCCTAATAAATTTAAAATTATGTTTTGTTTTCTTTATAAAATCTTATTTAAAAGATATTAAAAATATTAATTAGTTTTAAGCTTACTAATCTAATTTATTGTCATTAATTCTTCATTACCTAGTTATTAAAAAAAAAGGTGTAAAAATGAATGACTTTCCTACCTTCAATTTTGATTTGTTTGTTGACAAGCATTCTCAATCGAGTTTGGCTTTAGTATAGTTGCCCTAGTTGTTAGTTGGTCTTTGGCCCTCATAGATCCACTAACCTTCTCCTACGTGCTTGAAGTTTTGTTGAAGACAGGAACCCAGGAATTTGTCATCCGTAGACACATAAGCTAACTTATGGACGAAATTGGCATGTTCTTGCTGTAAGGTTTAATTGACTTGTTAATTGACACTAACAATTAAGTTTATCAAAGCAAATCAAACTCATATTGTTCCAAATATATTATATTTTCAGTTTCGCATACTTTTACACAAGTTGACAGGTTAATTTTAATTAGACCTTCAATATTTTGTCGCAGGCTGTTACATTTCGCACATAAAAGTTAAAACTGAACCGGCAAGTCCAATATTGAACCGGCTTACCTTGTAAGCTTATAACGTTGTGAATTGGATCAGCAAGCTTCGTATACAAGTGTTTACACTAAATCATTTACAAAGTGTTTGTTCTATTCTTATTGTATTCTGTTTCTTATATGCAAGTTTAACTAATTATCTCTAAAAATAACTGTTCGACATCCGCGACTTCATCTGCAAAATCTTTATATTATAAACTTCCAACTGATGTAGTTGGCCTTAAACCTTGGCTGGCATCGACTCCTAGATATGCTAAAGTAAATTAAAGCAACTAAATGACACAGTTATTTTTTACTTTTCAGTACGTTTTGAGTCAGTTCTATTTTTTGCTAAAAATTTTTATTTATCGCCACGTAACGTACTCGTACTATACTGTCATAGTATATTATACGGCGCTTGTAGCCAAAAAGCTACCGATACTTACCTACACTAAAACCAAAATCGCTGCAAGTGTGACAAGTGTATTAAATTTGAAGAGTTCCTTCAAATTTCCCAGGATATTATTATCAGATCCTAACATGATGACAATGAGACCAACGAGGAAATGTGCCCTTTCAAATAAAAAAAGAATTATCAAAATCGGACAACTCTATAAAAAGCTATGCGTGGTCATACATAAAAAAAAATATACGACTTGTCGAATTGAGATCCTCCTCCTTTTTTTCGTCAGTTAAAAATTATGCGTAATTCTTTTTCAGAAGATTGATTAGATAAAACGGACTATTCTTAAAATAATATATGCAATTGTGGAGTATTTAGCAGTCTTAATAAAGAGGAACAATCCTATCATACATTGTTTGTTATATCTCAAAGCAATTAGACAGCATTTTCAGGTGGCTTGTGTTTTTCCGATACTTCCTACAATATTTTTACTATTATCGTCTTATTATAAATATACACAGCCTAGACTATACGAGAACCTCACTCAGTACGAAAGAAAAATTTATGCTTGGGACAACTCCCACCCATCGCATAAAATAATTGATTGTAATGATATATTTGGTCTTAAATAACTTCCGAGCTACCAAACTATGGGTCTAATTTGATATTCAAATTGGTTCTACGTACGAAACCTATACGCCTTCAAGAACAGGAGCTGTCAGTTCTGACGTCAATAAGTAGAACATGCAACGAAGCCGACGTTTCCCACAGATATATTAATAAAGGCCTTGATTTACGAAAGTCCATTAACCAAATATTATATTAAATCAATTTACAGGCCATATAATTTAACGACGTTATTATTATCGAATGAATAAATTATTATTAACGTTAAAACAACAAAAAAACCGCGTAAAGTGACTAAGGTAAAATATCTACCGACGTGACATAGGCTTTATTTTATAAACTAAAATAGTGTTTGTTTATCCTATATACACTAGCATAATGTTAAGTGTGATCTAGGTACTCAATTGAGACTATATAAACAAACATAACGGCCAAACATGGCTAGGTCTCCCTCCTATTAGGAGAGGGAATATGGAGCGTAGACCCACCACGTTGCTCCAAAGTGGATTGACGGGTGATATTTCATTTATTAACGATCACAACCACAACAATAGTGACCACAACGATAGTAACCGAAACCACGGCACGGAAATGTAACACCATCAACTTCTCGACTTCACGCTTCAAATGTGCTGAACATCTCATAGAATAATAAAATATTCACAATTATTCCGTGACCCGACCCAGGATACGAGCCAAAACCTCGCTATCGAAGCCACATAGACTAACCACTAAACTAATTCTTTAAAATTACGTAATTTGCAATTAATAAATCTTGTGGCTACATTGTTGGTTTATTAATCCATTACTCTTTATACACTGATCATTACGTCCATTACCATTGCGCTTATCGCATAAATCGGTAGAAATGCAAGAACGTTTTTGGTAGCTAATTAATTAATTTAGCGAATCATTAAGTAATGTTCATTAAACACCGATAAAGAGTTTCATGCTATGGTCGATAATTCAGACGCTTTTCTTTTCAACAAAACAATTCTTAGAGTTCTGTACCTAACGGGTAAAACGGTAAGGTCCCATTGTCCGCCTGTCTGCCTGTCTGACCTCAGGCTGTATCTCATGAACCGTGATTTCTCTATACAGTTGAAGTTTTCACAGAAGATATGTCTTTTGCCGCTATAACAACAAAACAGAATAAAATGATTATTTAAGTGTGTTTTCCATGTACAACAAAGGTGAGTTTTTTTTTTGTCTTTTGTGTAAAGAACCCTTCGTGCATGGGTTTCACACTTTGGCCAGTTTTTATTAACATTTTAATTGATACATAACAATACAGTTTAATATAATTATCAGAAACTCGATTGCCTCGTTGGTTAATATCTCGTAGAAAATTGCTATCTTCACATTGATTACCTAAAACTTCTCCGAAAAATATGCACGCAACGAAAACCATTCCAAACCGTATCCAAGGTTCTTAAGAAAATAGAAGACATACAAACAACACATTTTTAAAGTCGGTTAATAATAATCTGTACACGAAGTTGTATTTGTTTAAATATTTTATTGCCTATAAGTATTGTTAGAACTACTTAAACGGAAGTGAACTTGAAGTGTCCTACAAAAAATAATCTAGAACATTCTGTTCAATTATTAATTTTAGGTGTTTTATTTACATAGGCAATATAAAGCTTTTTGCATTTAACTACTTATTATTCATATTATAAATAGGTGTGTAAAAAAAGAATGATTGACGTTAATATATTTCGTAGCAATATTCATAATAGCTTAGTTTTTGTCATCTAGATTTCGTATATGCAAATTAAAAAATGTAAAATACTACTACAGATTAAAACTAAAATCCAATAAAGTGACATACAAAGACATATTTTATCTTTTTTCTATTAACTTTACTAATAGTTAATAGCAAACAATATCCTTTGAAAAATATCGTGAAAATAATTTTTTTTTTATGTGTTTCATTATGTAGTCTGCGGGATCTCATAGTTTTGAAACTTACGAAAAGACAATTATAATTTCGATAGGAAAAGTCATAGTGTGAACCATTCCATGGAACATGAAGACACGAAGTCGCAAAAGAAATCAAAATGTTGGTAAATGCAGAGAAACTCATCGGCAAAAGATAACTCACCCACCCACCTAGTAGGGAGGAAATCTAGAACAACAAGTACTCTTCGTATTGGATTTCTGAAAGGCCCTCGAACACGCTCGTAGTTTCGGTAGTCTTTTGTTATTAAACCATCACATCCTCTTACGCGGCCGTAATGAGTTTCAGCACGTGTTGGCTCTAGTACCTACCTATCACTCATTATTTTAATCTCATGTTATAACAACTCAGTCATAAATTAATATAATTATCAATAATATAACATTAATATATTTTTATGCTCATAGGTTTGGCGGACTAAATATGCATATGCAGATAATGAAATTATCATAATATGATTTTCATGCAAAGATACAATCATAGTCTCATAAACGTAGTTTTTCACTATTACAAGATTTTCAGGTAGAGCTCTGTGTATATAATTATGGTGTTTTATAATCTACTATTCTGTTGTATCAATATAGAGAACATGGCGTCACAATATCTCACTCTCTGGAAATGGTTTGATACAGATCTCCTTTTAAGAAACTGTATTCCTACGGTGACTTTTCTGACTTCTGGAACTTCTTCTGACATATGGAAATATTCGGTTGATGCTATAAAAGTTATATAGCTCAGCTACCTACTATAGGTAGTACCTATCTACATTTTTTTAGAAATAGATAAATTGTTTTCTTTAAGAAAACTAACTCAACTTTTGTTACTGATATGACCTATGTAGATTATTTATTATAACGTTACAGCTCGATGCGGCGACTTCATGCGTTCTCTAAGTCAGTAAATTTTATTCCTTCAGGTCAATACTGTTTTGGACAATCTTTAAACCTAGTCAACAATTAGAACTCAGGTGTTCATTCACAAGAATAATACAGTAGACAGACGAGGCAGTTTATACACGTGTACGCATAACAATTAACATTGAAAACATCTTCAAATGGAAACGGCTCGCGATGCAGTTGCGTCGACCGCGAAAATAGAAAATCTATTTCAATGTTACTGCGCGTGCGCTAATACATCTTCAAATCCACATCAATTGTAACGATGCTCTTGGTGCCGATACACTCGATGGGACGTTTTCGAAACCCCAAAACTGGTTTGAGTGTACTACCTACGTCACAAAAGTCATGTTGTAAAGAATCTCGATTGTGAGTTGACAAAAAGTTCGTAGGCCCGTAAAGGATTAGGGTCTCGACTCGAACGGGAAGCGACAAGTGGAGGTGGTCCTTATCAAAGGTTTCAACAGTGCTGCAGAGTGGGGCGGGCGAACGGCGCGCACTCCGAACTCTAACGCAGCCGACGACGCTGCGCGCGCGCAACTCTACAAGTCCAAAATATGTTGACCGTTTCAGTGTTGAGGTGATAACTTTTCTGTGTTCTGTGTTATCTGTGCATGTGTTAAGGATTGGAAGGATATTATAATAGTGATCTACGCTCCTTTCAAGGTATTTCTTTTTTGTACTTTTTTATTTTTTTTAAACTAATGCAGCGACCGATTGCGACGTGCGGTTTCGTTTTGCGGGTACCCAATTTCAACACGCCCGTACGTCCGGCCGCACTCGTAAGTACTTTCACGGAGAATGGCGAACTACGTAAGATTACTTACGATAAAAAGGTTTGCGATATATATTTTTTTTCTACACAGTGTTTAAATTGCTACTAGTCCTTAATGAGACTGATTGAACTGAGGCTGTTTAAATAATAATATATATCGAAGGAATTTCATGTTTTTGAGAAAAATTATATAAAAAGATAAGGATAATGAAGTAATTGAAAATTGTTTTCATTTATTATCAAAAATTAAAAACTTAATTAATTCATCAATTTCTGTACTAATTTGTAAATTATAATAAATTACAATGTTATTGGCAGCCAGCCATTTTCAGTAAAATAAAGAGTGCGCCGGAGTTTATTTAGTATCGTGGTTGATTTATTTTTTTTACTAAGCGTCTTCAATAAAGAAAGTAATACATAATTCAGCCAATATTTACAATTACTATTAGACCGAAAATATTGTAAATTATTTTAGGTCAGAAATTCAATTAAAAAAAATATTATTTTCCTTCATTAAACAATATAATTTATTTAACATTTGTTTTCAAAAATAGTTATTTTTAAGTAATATTAGCCTTAATTGCTTGCTTGATCTCCATATTAATAATGATTTCTGAGAAAAGCTTAAATATTTAAAACCAATTTTAGCTATTTAAGTACGTGGACACAGCAATTAGTTTTCTACATTTTCCGACGTAATGTAGCGCAAAATAGTTTAAGTATTCGTAATGTAGGCATTTCACGGTTGAATATTGTTTTATGTTTTCCACATTGCCCTAACACATATCCGGCACCGTGAAATATGTTTTATATTTATAATTCAGATATTATTCCACACTTTGCAATCGTTTTTACGTTTGCGGCCTTAACGAATTGCGATATTTCAACCGTTTCAAAGTCGACTCTACTTGAGTTACATTCAAAGTGGGACAAGATTAATGTAATAAAAACATTGGTAACTTAGATTTTTACACGTAAGTACTGAGTAACTTTGTCGCAAATAATTTACATAAATTAAATATTGCCAATATTCACATTTAAATAGAATTCAAAGTACTTTGGAAAATTTATATTCGTTTATTTCAAGTAGGCTTAATTTTCAAGCACTTTTGAAACCTGAAGTTAGACTATTTGTAGAGACTCGACCACAGGTTCGGATGACAGGTTCTGCTGAGAAAAGTCGGTAAGACACTCGACAGTTTTTTTACAAATAATCATTCTTTAAAATATTAATTACTAATATATCTCTACTCGTACATAATGCATCATTATTTTCCATAAAACATTATATTCAAAAGTAAAGCTATAAATAATTTTCCGGATTTTCAAATGTCAGTGGGTTAGGTACTAGCCTTTGCGTTGATTCCTCGTAAATATTTTATTTTATTTATATTTATTTCATTATTTTTATCTACTTGATTTTACTAAATTAGTTAATGCCGGTCGGATTTATTTTATTATTACAAATTTTGTAACTATCTCACAAAACACTGCTCTACATCTTACACCTACTTTCAATTTGTACTTCAATTATACAATTAAATAGTATCTTCGCAAAACCTTAATATATACTTTGAAGCAAAACCTTAATATATACTTTGAAGCACAGTTTGCAACATCACTTAACTTCCAAACTATAGTCTATCTAGTAAAGTAATAGGTTGATATAATAACTTTCTTAGTACTTGTAGGCAGGTTCGTCAAACTGTGCCTAGCTGACGGTACCGCGTTATATCCCAGTGATTATTAGTTACAGAGAAAGTGTGTAACGCTTTCCGTATATAATACTACAACCTCGATCAACTACCGACAGCATACAAATTGTTAATATTTAATACTGGCTTGCGCGCCCTGCTTAGCTCTCTGAATTAGGTAGACGATAGCCAATGAAATAATCATCGTTTATTATACTGACTGCCCATCATAATACTCGTATCTTCAGTTCTTATTGACGTTAGTGGAATTAGTTAATCGGATTGCTTATCTAGAAAAAGCTTATTTTTCATGTGATGGTATTTATGCAAATTTGTAAAATTTATTAATAATTCTAAACAAGATTAAATTGAAAATTAAAAACTCTGGACAAAAATATACTTTGCCATTTTTTCGATATTATCTACCACTCACTACCATATTATACAGTTATGAAAAAATATGTAATCTGTCATTATGTAGCGCCGGACACTTTGAACCGATTTACATCAAACATATCTAAGAACTACTGCCAGAAATCTGGCTTTCAAATTAAAAAAGCCGCATCGAAATGGTTTGAAATGGCGAAGACAGATATACACACACACAAACTGACTTCAACACTTTCAACACTCCTGTTTTTGCTTCGGGGGTTTAAAATCGATTTAGATGAACTTGGGAAGGTAAGTTATTATACCCTGGATTAAAACATAGACCACTTTTTATCTCAGAAAACTATAGAGTTCGCGTGTAGTAATGAAAATTCTAAATTAACGTACTTGAAGTCACAGATATCTGTGACTTCAAGTATAGGTAGTAATTTAAATCTATACCTACATAGATATAGAAAGCATTAGGGGATAACTAAAAAGTCAATGCCTCATCTTTTATCTACAGATTTGAAATGGCTTACAATAAGGCAAAAACTAAGCAAGAAGATGAACGCTTTCAGGTCGGCCAGTCAATTGACTCTTTGTCGGTAACAATGGTCAAAAGACGACGGTGTGGTGACAGGTGTCGCATTTCTTTGTGCTCCAAACACTGCAAATACATTGCTCAGTTTAGTTGAAGGCAGGGTTGTCAAATCTGTAACATAGTTTAAGGTTTGTTTTATGTGTATCTAGTTTATTTATATCTGGCGCATCCTATTTTAATGTGATCATTGGTTAAGATAAATAACTGCTATGTTTCTTGGCGACTCATCTCAAAGGAGTCTGCATTTCATGTCGGTGGTAGAGTCATTACAGACAGTCAGACTTGATGTTTCAAAAGTGCTTGTAAACAAAGCCTACTTGAAATAAACAAATTTTGATTTTATTCATACATTTTTGTGTATCGTTTACGAATGAGCACGACTTATAATTTTCAATACGACTGTACTGTACTCATAATACATTGCGCTTACATTTATCAATGAAATATTTGTATAATATTGTTCCTCAAGAATTGTAAGTCCTATTCAAGTTAAGTATTTAAAGTAGAAAGCTAGGGTGGCACCGATCTCATAGATATGGTTAAGTAAATAAAAGTAACTAAAAGACCCAATTATTTTTTATTTTTTAGTGAGTTTTGAAGTCGGTTTTATTTTTTATTCAAATTTTTTAAGAACCTAAATAAAAATTCTTTGTGTATACAGTTTAAATAATAAACAATAAAACCTATTTAGTACTTTCCATTCGTCATTCATAGCAAATAAAATTCTAATAGCCACTAAACAATAAAATAATCATTATAATGCTCAGATCTATTTACTAGGTAGGAATTACATTGTTCAATTAAAGTATTCTTTAGTTAGTTATTATCTTTCACAAACACGTTATTATTTTCCAACTAGCGGACGCGCATGGTTTCGTCTGCGTAGTTTAATATTAAAACAAATCATAATCATTATTAACCCCCCACTACGGGTCAGACCTCCCTCCTTATAGAAGAAGGTATTAAATAAAACTAATAAATTTTCTAAAATATAACAGAGGTAGTCTATGTTATTCTTTATAACATTAGTTGTCTGGGAGTAAAAATTTCGTTAAAATCAGCAGAGATTAGCCGGAACAAACAGACAGACATAAATTAAAAAAAACATTATTCATATCGATATATCCATATGCATTAAGAGTCAAGCTGTTAATTTTAAGTTACAAACATACACTTTAATTTTATTTATTTGTATAGATAAATTATTCCGCCCACTTAAAAACTGAAAACCTGATAACCCTAGTCAATTTGATGTTTGAAGAAAATAATTTCTTATAGCCTAACTTAAACTCTATTGTTTAGATAATAGGAATGAGTTTGGCATATCAAAGCATTTAGTCATAGCTAACCTACGCAGTACAACGGGAAATATCTATTGAGAGTACACATCAATAAATAACTGTTAAGGCCAACGCACACGGCGTCGGGTCACAAGTATGGGGTTAGAACAATCTCTTTATCTAGGACATTTTATATAGTCAAAATATCTTTATTGAGTGAAATCTTTAAGATTATTTTGAGTCTGTAGGTATGTAATTTTTGGATTATATTAAAGTAATAGTGTTAATTTAAGACGGGAAACTTAAAATTCCTGGGTCCAAATATATACCTTCCCTTATAATTATTTAAGAGTTAGTTGCCGGAGTAGGTACCTAATTAGAGGCACGCCCTTAATATCTAGGTTTGAAGTGGAAGGACACAGGACATTACTTATTTCTTGTGTTCCTTGCATACCCATTGCTATGATTTCATACTTACCATAAGGTGGGCCCTTAAATTATTATCTATACTAATATTATAAAGAGGAAAACTTTGTTTGTTTGTAATGAATAGGCTCAAAAACTACTGGACCGTTTTTAAAAATTCTTTCACCATTCGAAAGCTACATTATCCACGAGTAACATAGGCTAAATTTTATTTTGGAAAAAATAGGGTTCCGTAAAATATTTGGGTTTTTCGGACACAAGGTGTAAATCAACCAGAAAAGTTACTTATTTTGCGTACGCTACCTAAACTATAAAAGATAGAACCATAAAATGTTCTAATTAATTGGAGATCTTATAAATATCTACAAAAAAGTCCGCGACACAATATACCTATCTATGTCGAGTGAGGCACAACAACCATTTTTTTATTTAAAAATCTTAATTTTTTTTTTGGACTACATTTAAACGCATTTATTTTACTCATGCTATTAATCCTTATCAAAATAAATTATTTCATCACTAAGTACAGTTTATGTAGATAATATTTGGTATTTAAAAGATTAAAATTGGACTTTTGGTTTTGAAGTTATGGCAAAATTAAAATATTACTATTTCTGCGTTGCGAAGTGAGCGTCACCAAGACGGGGGCGCGCGTGCGGAAGGGGAGTTTAGATCTATGTTGTATATACGATGATGAATTAAGAATTCGATCTTTGTTTAAATATCTATTTAGTACATGGAAGAGTTTGTTCGTTTGTTTAAACGGGCTAATCTCTATCTGCGTGTCGGATTGTAAAATTATTTTTGTTTATTCTGAAGGCTAGACTCAAGTGTGAAATATACTATTTCATATCAATTTATATCCATCAGCTTGCCATAAATATATATTTTTAATGTTAATGTACTGAAATGTCATACAATGTTTAACAAAAATGTAGACCTTTAGTACACGGGACGGGACGGAGAATATTGCTTCACGGGAAACTATAAAAAAAATTAAATTGAGAGGGGGAGCGGGGAATGAGCACACTATATGTGCCTTTACACATTTTGTATGAAAGTCTGTCTTTAAAATTAGAAGGGTACCTAAGAGGTTTTCACGCGGACGAAGTCGCGGGCGACTGCTAGTCTACTATAAAGACCATCGTTTTTATAGACCTGGGGGCAGTTTTACGAAAGCGACGGCCTTTATAGAACTGCAGTCAATACACCGCGACGGGTCACACGTATGGGTAAAAAAATATCAGTTGACATAAAATAAATTAAATACTCACAGCTGAATATATAAGCACTTTTTATTGGAAGTCGGTTAACAATGTTTTTGAAATGTATACTTTGTATGGATCTCTTTGATCCATAAATCAATCGATTCTTCAATAAACAATGCAATGAGATGCGTTACGCTTCATTGTTCACGTGCGCAAGAATTTATACTATGCACTTTTGAAAACTCATTTATGTCCGTACGTAGTGACTTTACCTCTGGTTCAGAAGGAAGATTCTGCATAGAATTATCAGTAAAAAAACTCGGCAATAAATCGCTACAACTGCTTATAAATAGTCTCAGAACTGCATTCAAACTATTTACAATAGAAATTTAAAAAAAAATAATTATCCGGCAATTCCCTTGGCAAGCAAAAAAGGAAGCCTCTCGGTCGTTTGTACTACTACCTGCAGTGGTAATAAAAAAATGTAAAGAATCCCTTTATTCCTTAGACGCAACGGGAGAAAAGGAAATTAATGTCATTTTATTGTCCAAACCACTTGCAGCTTGTGGGCAGATACCCCCATGCTGTGACTTTACAATTCAATCTGAAACACCTTCTTTGTAATGGCTTAACTCGGGTTAAGCGATTTTATTAACTTACTTCAGAAAAATAACAGGGAAAAGTAATATACTTTGATCAAAATGTGCCACTTATGAGTCGTAGTACATACTGTCAAACAGTACCACACAAAAAGCATTACCCATTAATTTGCACAAAAAGAAAATTGTCTTTGAGGGTCATAGGTCTCAAGGTCAATACTATACAAGAACTGCATCCGCCCCGTCATGACCCATGGGTGTGTAGTGTTCGCCCACCGACCCAAGCAAGCTCTAAAGTACTTTTAAGTCATGCTTTGCCACGGGCAGCTCGTCGTATGTTCGCAATGAGTTTGTTTCCGGGGTGTCATGTGCAACAGCGTAAGCGACGAACAGAACTCGACGCGAAGCTACCAACGCGATCAAAACAACGGCATTCCCTATTTGCGCCCTAAGTATGTAGCAGCAGTAGCAGGTAAGACGTGACCTTATGGGCACTTGAGTCGTGTCGCGTAGCTTCGTGTCGCATTGCGTCGCGTTTGTCGCTTTCGCAGGATACCCTGTAAGCCCGTACTAATCAAATGTTAAAGATTATCGTTAACATGTGATTAATGATGTTGATCCAACATATAAATTTTAATAGTCCTTTTATAATTATTTTTATAGGCAATGTTATAAATAAAAAAAAGTTGTAAATAAATAAATGACAGATAATAATAATGATCCAACGATAAGTTTATCGATCTCTCCGAGACAAGGTACACCGTCGATTTTCCAACTCCGTGCTTATTTTGAGAATTTCTTAGAAGAAATAAAAGCTGTCTATTTCTTCTCAGTAATTCTCAGTTGTAGCTCTGATTATCGTGCCACAATAAAACCGCGAGCTACCCGCGTTGGACGTTATATAATCACAACATTACATAAATCGCACACGAGCCGAGATATTATGTGTGTCGTAATATTACACTCTTATGGTTATGCTTTTAGCAATTGGTAAATCTGTTCCTATTGAGAATCTATTTCTTTAGTTAGGATTGCGGAGACAGCCTCGTTATTCCAGTGGTTGCGTCGTTAGCTTAAGTGGATGTGGCTTACGAGGTTCAGGGTTCAAGCACATGTCCAGTACAATTAGGAATTTTTTTAAAGTTCAGCAAGCATAGAGTTAGGGAGTGGTGTCAAATCATCAGTCCCGGTCAATATTACTAACACCTGATGCTGATCCTAAGTTCGCCAACTCGCATTGAAGCAGCATGGTGGGTTTAACCTCCATAGTTTCTCCGAAGTGAGCCTGATAATAATCATGATGATGAGGATTGATTGTTTAGCAAGCAATATTCATAGTCTCTCCGAAGTGAGCCTGAAAATAATCATGATGATGAGAGTTAATTGTTTAGCAAGCAGTATTAAGTCATTATTTTTTTTAGTGTATTCAAAGATAATTAAATGTTCTGGTACAATAGATGAAATATTTCGATAATAGGCCACGGTATACGTCTGTAGGTAAACATAAAAAATTTATTTGATTCTGCTTCTTTTTATTTACGATCTGAGAACAGACTAAGTACATTCTAGAAGGGCTTTAAATACTCAAAGAAGACGTGTAAAAAATCCTTAAAATAAATCAAAAATAATTAATTTATGGTAAACACCGCAAAGTTTTCCTGCAAGGTGTTTTAAAAACTAAAGCAAATACTCAATTCTTAACTCTATAGTAATGCGAGGATAAAATGTGTAGCACAATCTAGAAAATTAACCCCTTTGTTCTTATAGTAGATCGAATTTGGAGCTTAGACCCGACATACAATTTGGATTGCCAAGTTTTAGGTAATGTTTTACTCTTTATATCTCTCAAAATTTTTAACAGATGTTTTTGATTTTTTTTTATATACAATCGAACCTAGGACCTCCGTCTTATAAATCCACCGCGCATACCACTGCGCCACGGAGGTCGTCAAGTCATATGATAACTGGAACCGTGGCAAGACGTGGCAAGGATATTTTGAAACGACTCCAACTCCGAACCAAGGACCTCAGGATCTTAAGCAACACTGAACCAACGAGGCAGTTATTTACAGCAAAACTTTTCCACAAGCAACTCTTACTCAATTGCTGTGACGTTTATTACAGTGAAAACCACATCGGATCTTACTCCATATAGTCAAGGTACTTACAGCGTTCATTTGTATGCAGGACACGTATTTTTGTATAATTGTGACGACTATACATCATTAAGAATTAACACACATACTAACTTGATGGATTTATTTCGAAAAGCAGTGACGCCAAGGTCACCTAAGTTCGAGTGATTGGTGTCGAATTAGCGAGTTTTTATTTGATTTAGGGTTCGATTGTAAGGTTAAATTTAAAGTATTATTTTCAATCACATTTATTTTTAATAATGCGTCATGACAGAGTTGTGATTTACTAAGATTTGACCTTACGATACCTAATTACCTTCGTGTCGATACAAGTTTATAGCTTTTGCCCTGGAATTTTTACCTGTGTTACGTATATCAGGATAACAAAAATTAAAATTATAAAATAAATTATAGATTAGAAATTGTACTTTATATTAAAAGATCAATTTGTTTTTCAGCAGCATCTACGGCTAATTGTAGGTAGTTTGATGAACGCTACGGCATGTAAAGAAGTTCTTACACCTTATACAATGTCTGCGAATAAAAAAAAATGCATATTAAGATGCTACATACTTCGAGTAGAACACGTTTTGAATACGAGATCAAAAAATTCCTTTTAAATATTTTACACCATATTTAGCATGAATTTACACAATGCTGTATTCTCTTACGGAAGCCAGTGGAACTAGGAAGCTATTATAAAAACGATATTGTGCTTTCGGTGGTACGTACTTAGTAGGTATACGAACTTCGAAGGATAACGGCTTTCAGCGTTTGGCTTGGTTATAAAAAGAACAAAGGAAAAAACTCTAGTTTTGTATAAAAACTCTAAAGGTCCGCGTTTCAGAGCAGGTCCAAGCGACAAAAAAGGTTCTTGGGGCACAAAAGCCAGTGAACCGTTTCCTACAAGTACCTAATGGTCTACTTATAATACCATATTAATGACAATCTGTATAACACGGATATGCTATACTTGAATTAAATGTAGTAGCAAATGTACTTTGCATAAAAGCACATATGAAATAGCACGTCATTTGATTAACCTGATGCACTTTTAGTAGAAGTACTTTATTACAACCCGTGCCGTTTAAGACGAGCTAACCACCGTCCTTAACCGGTGTAGGAACGTAAATTTTATGTTTAAAACCTTGCTTATTTCTTGTTGCACACAGGCCTAAGACAAGCATACCTGAATTATACATTGGTACTTGTTTGGTACGGTTGCTGATGTATTTCCATGCTATTAAAGGTTTTGCTTCAGGTAAACAGGCAATGGGCAGCGTATGGTTTGTTCCTAGCATGCTGCAAAGGATTAAGTGTATGACGATTGTTTTCAACTTACAGGTGGGCTGTCTGCATGATAGATGCTTCATAAAACGAGTACCTATATTTTGGTAGGTGCTCTATATCTATGTTTTATTTTAATAACATAGGGGACCGGTCAGAACGAACCATTGCATACTCGAAGTGAAGCGGTGATCTGCGTAAGCGACGAACGCCACGCGACGAGAAGCTGCCAACGCGACGAACGCGATCAAAACAAGGGCATTCCCTACTTCCATCCTATTTAGTTGTCTGCGGCGAGACGCGTAATAGGCACCCATGTCGTGTCTCGTAGCTTCGTGTCACTTACGCAGGATACACTGTCGGTACGGTGTCATTTAACTCGTAGGAGTCACCTCAAACAACTTCAACAGATGTTTGGTCACAAGAAGAATACAAAGTAGGTACCTTTAAAAATAGAAATAAATGTAAAACTTTGATACCTATTTACATGACAGAATATAACAATCAATGACGGCTAATTATACGGTCGCTTGGTCGCGAGAGATCTGCCACGCGATTTCTATACAGAGAAATTTATTATTCCCACAAAATAACCTCTATGTCATTACAAATAAAATTCACAAAGAGCTCGTAACGAGTTGGTAGCCGATTGCTCGGCACATTGTATTACGTTTACGTTTGATCCTATTTAGATAAGGTACATGATTCCAAAAACATTTTTGTATGTTATATTTACAGGCACAATAAGCTTTATATACTTCTCTACTAGATAGATGATCGATGATATAAATTAAACACGTCGACCCGTAAATAGTTTTATTTTGGTCAGTGCTATTACGCTAATTATTATTAATTATCTGTTTCTGCTAATAAATACGAATGCACCCGGTTGCTGTCCGAATATGCACTGAGGTCGCCGCGCGCTTGAGGCGGCCGTATTGGATAGCTTGATCAGCAATATTAATAATAATATTATAAATAAATATTAATATAACAATTGGTATTTAATAATTCTGTTTCTGTTGATAATTCGACAGTATGCATACTGAAACATTTTTTATTGTTTTATTTAAATTAAATTCTTATTTGTTATCTAAAATTAAATAATACATAATCTATATAACAAAGTAGCTTTCCGGTACGATGTCGTGTAGAAACCGAAAGGGTGTGGAATTTCATTCTACTTCTAACAACAAGCCCGCTTCCATCTTAGATTGCATCATCACTTAACATTAGGTGTGATAGCAGTCAAGGGCCAACTTGTAGTTGATAAAAAAAATAACTGGCAACATTTCCTTTCAATTCGTTGACCAGCTATTTGATTACCCGTAGACTCGATAGCTTTGTTGGAAATATCTTAAAAAACAGCACGAGCTCGGTCTCCATTCAATTATATTATCAATGATTAAACATTAGATTAATTAGGTCTTTATTTACCAGATCTTAATTGTATACAAAAAGGCATAGAGTATCATATTAAATAGAATTATTCAAATTATTAATTAGGTTAAATTATTCCGATGAACATCACAATTATTCGTTGGATGATAAACTAACATTACGGAGCTCACCGACCGGCACCATTTAATCGATCGAAGGCATCTATTGTAATTTGCAATAGATATCAATCGGTGCGTAATGCACGCAGTTTTTAATTACTAAATTGGGCTTGTTAACTAAATGTTTGTAACCTTAAAATTAATTATTTTTATGTGACTTCAAATAACTTGGTTATTAAAGAAAATAATGTAAGGTTAATAGGACTAATATTCCTCTTCTGACTCGTTAGTGATTATTTCTGAATCCAATATAAGACATGTATAATGTTTCACAAAAAGATTAATTATTCATTCTTTAAGAGCAATTCGTTTATTTTTTGACAAATTATAATATACAATTGCAGTTCGTATTTATCAGCGCTCTTACGAGTAGATACCTTTCTCAGTGAGAAATCTCAGTAATATTTAAGTAACATTTTTTATTATCACATCTGAATAACAGATTACCGTTTATATATCTTGTAACAGTCTGTACAGATCTAAATTAAGATTAAGTTATTTATAATTTCGGGCCTCTCTATTAACATTAATTAAAAAAAATGTTTGCAGCTATATTCGTTTGTATCGTATCGTATCTTTATTGTCAGTAATCAGTAAATTAAAAATTTAAAAACCTGGCGATCATCTTGGATTTACAATTTGTCATAGTGTATATTCTACTACTGCCCTTTCATTTGATACAGTGGTGTTGTGAAAAATGTCATCCGCCATTTTGTGGCGTCCATCTTGGTTCGATTTTCATCAAACAGGAGTCATCCCCGCTTAATAATTCACCCTTCAAACAAAACACAAAATCAAAACTTGTCTATCTTTTAGAAACACGCACAATCATACACACATCAAACTTATAACACACCTTTTTATCGGCAGTTAAAAATTAGCTCAATTACTTAATTGCTCTTATTACGAAAGATATAGACGTAAAAAATATAAACAAAAAGCGAACTGTAAGCGTTAAGCCGTAAAAATTATAAAAATGGACCGAGGCAATTATAATGGTTCCAGTAAGTTTAATATAGTTCAAACCTTGACAAATAAAACGTGAAACTACTTTGAATGTAAGAAACAGACGATGACCTTAAATAACTCTCTACGAGTAAATATGTAAATACATATTATGTAGAGACTATATTTTGGGTGGTTCAGATATGTATTATAATTTCATCAAAAATGCACTATACTATTAATTGCTGTAGTGAGTCATATATCCCGACCAGCAGCTGGCTGGCTATATGTTAATTTTATCTATACCTGAGTCGTTGTCAAAATCTCGATAACTCGAGAGCAGTGTTTCGGAGAGCACGTCAAGCCGCTGCTCCAGGTCAATAACATCTGATATTAATCGGTACAGAGTCAAATATGATATCTATAATTAATGAAACTTAGCATAGCAAAGCTTATATATTTGAACAACTTTACAAACCATATCTTAAGTTATCGTAAGGCTGAAAATTACTAGTACGTACGGGCCGAGTGGTGCAGAAGGTAGTAACCCTGCTTCTACGTCCTAGGCTCTGGGTTCTTTTTTTTATTTTATTGACTATTATTATTATTAGTATGGTGAGGCCCGCCGTAGCGGATGCACTTCGACCCCTATGGATCTTTTGTACTCGCCCCGCCCTCACCTCCCCTATATAAGTTCAAACACCCACTCTAAGAGTTTGATGGTTGCTCTTAGGTTGGAGGCACAGTAATCTTCTGGTAGTGGATAGGCTACCCCCAGGAGATCCATTCGCTTTCTAGCCAATCCGTCACATTCACACAAAATGTGTTCCATGGACTCTGTGTCTTCATTACAAGCCCTGCAGATAGGATCCTCAGAAATACTCATATTTTATTGACTACAAGTTGGCCCTTAACTGCTATCACACCTGATGTTAAGTGATGATGCAATCTAAGATGGAAGCGGACTAACTTGTTAGGAGTAAGATGAAAATCCACATCCCTTTCGGTTTATACACGACGTCGTACTGGAACGCTAATCGCTTGGCGGTACGTCTTTGTCGGTAGGGTGGTAACTAGCCTCGGCGAAAAGCCTCCCACCAGCCAGACAAAGACAAATTAAGAAAAATCTCAATGCCGGGAATCGAACCCGGGACCTCCGTCTTATAAATCCACCGCGCATACCACTGCGCCGCGGAGGCCCTCAAAATTCGATTCGATTCCCACTTCTGGAAAATTATTTGTAATGAGTGTGTCTGGGTGTTTATCTATATATTATAAGTATTTATGTATAATATATATAAAAATATTCATCAGTTATCATAGTACCCACAACACAAGCTACTTCAGCTTACTTTGGGGCTATATATCGATATGTGTAATTGTTCTGTAATATTTATTATTTATTTATTACCCAATTGGATTATGTTGGTTACTTACTCTTTGCCTGCATTGTGAATTATTTTAAATGTCAAAATATTGTCAACAATTCCTGTAATTCTATTTCAGAACGCTTCCTTGACAAGTTGTCATGTCGCAGTTATTGTGTGTGTATGCAACTCTAAAATTAGATGTTTGCGAAGGAAGATACGCAACCGCTCGGAATTGTCAAAATAAACGGAAGTGTCATTATGTTGCTATTATTATATGTATGACAGTAATTTGCCAGAAACGGAGACATGTGGGTGTTGCCATGCCCACTGTAGTGTAGACCAAGCATCGCCAAGGAAATCAGCACGGGCTAGCGCTGCCTCTTCTGTTAAAGTTACCTCATTCTCAGTTGGTCTAGTCTAGTCTAGGTAGGTAGGCCTCTTCATTCTGTATTTTGTATCATTTGAAAAGTCAAAATGTGAATGTGGGGGTAGTCTTTTGGGTGCGGTTTCGTAGCCGACTGCAGAAGTAGCAAACGACGTGACGCTAGCAAAGTAAGGTGTTTCATAGATATACATAAATCACTGGTGTCACAGTTACATGTCACCTGCTGCTGTCTGTAGTTGGCTACGAACGACTCGGTAACAAAGACTTAAAATTTAATTTATCAACAAAATATTGAACATTATGCGACACACTAACGTCATTGACTTTTCTGAAAACAAAAAAAGGCATTGCCAGCCTCATAGCCTGCAATACAATCAACTTAATTCAATTACAATGTCAAAGGTGTTAGTCATAGCTAGTCCAATAGTTTTTTTTATTTCGGAACGTGTCAATTTCATGTTTCAAATAGTGAAAAAGTAATCACTTTTGTTCAGTTAAACACTATAAATTAATTTTTTTGAAAAATTACGAGTAAAACTTATTTATATCGTTTATTACCAAGTTATGCAAGGTAATTCCTACTACGCCAGAGAAGTCATTAAATTCTGGACCTTAAAGGACCTGGGTAACAATACCAAAGTTTGAACCACTGAATTAGAGAGAAGTCAGTTTAAATAAGTATGTACATTCATATATTTTTATGCTACGAATGGCTTAAATTACATAGCTCTGAATATTCAGACTCTGAAAATATTGACAAATTGTTTCAGAGTGATTCAAAGAGAGCGACCTCTTGCGTCCTACTTTCGTCAATCATTCGTCATTATGGACACATTATTCAATTGTAACATTCTATTACTGCGATACAATCGCCTCGGGTACTTACGTTTTTTCCAATTACTTAATATTTGCCCACGCTAATCAAAAACAGCACGAAAGAACTCCAAGATTTTATCATGTTTAGCAGCATCCTGCTTTCAATTAGGCAGTAATCTTATTATGTATTTATTATTTTTTATGTAATACAAGCTTGCAATGGCCTACAAACACGTCTGAAGGATAATAATGGCCTTCCATGTTCAATCTTCAATAAGATTAGAGACTTATTCCTTTTATAATCTATCTGAAATAAATATAGTAAGAAACACACATTATTTCGAAATATAAGTATTAAGAGAATACAAAGAAGAAGAGAAGAGAGAGAGAGTAAGCGTTAGAGATAATCCTATCGTATCACCTACTGCCTGCGTTATCGGCGAGGCTCAATCCTCCAATCGTGCTGTATTAATTTATCTTCGAAGTATGAGAAAAAGGAAAGCAAGTTTGCCTTTTTTCGCATTTTCTGGCATAAGTCTAAATGACTCAAAAACCATAATACCTATACCTAGTATACCAGACGAAGTTCATGTTTGGTATGGCTATCAGATAAGACCTTCTTGAAATGTCTTCGTCATATTCATTATTCAGACTTCAATTTGTTCATTTAATGAAATGCTTGAGTAGTTCATGAAATGGCCGCGTTTCATGAAATGTTTGCCTGTCTATTGGCCACATCATGATATGGTCTGGGCAGATCAATGATACAAAAAGTTTTTCGATGTGGCCAACTTAACGCGCGACTACTTCATTACTTCATGAAGTGGTCAAAATTATTTGATCATATCGTAAACTAGTTACACCCCGACCTTTTTTTGTACACCACCCATAAATAGGAGTCCCGATAACGGGGAATATGGGACGGATAAAATATTATGTTCAATTATTTATAAATTTATAAATATTTAGGCAAACATTACCTAGCCCAAACGTAGATGACAAAATCGTGAAATGTAGACGATTTAACGATCTAGTCAAATTGAGTTGGCCACATCATGAAACGTGGCTATTTCATGAAATTCTTGAGCATTTCATGAAAGGAGCAAATCTACGATGTGGCTGCGACATAGATATAAGATAAGTATTATAGTTATATTACAAATATTTTTATCTTACCTACGGGAACACCGAGTCTAGTCATAGTAATTATCTGATTATTGACGACCAGGTTCTTAAGGAGAGGGGATATGAAGCGTAGACCCCCCAAACTGCTCTAATGCGGGTTGGTGGGCTTAGGGTGATAATGAACTTAATGAATGAATACTTAGTATTCTATAATTTTCAATTACCATAATGGGAATGTTTGGTAACAATAAGAACAGCCAGCTACAAATAATGATGTTAGATTCTCTCGCGGATTGAACGGTTGCAGGCTCAGGTGCATGCCTCATTACGTGCGACAGTGAAAGTTGTTCTTGACCTACGATCGGTCCACTCGGCCCGAGACGACATTGTTCGCTTGTTACTTTTGCTTGTAATACTTCGATGCAATTGTAAGAGGTATTATGAGCTATTTTAAGATATATAAGCAACTAGAAGTTTCTGTGGAAATATTTTTTAACATTTATAAGGAAGTGGAAGTGCTTTTGTGGTAACCATTATTATTATATAAGCTGTTGGACATCCCCTCTGTATATAGAGCTATGATTTCAAACACAAAGGCCCTGAGCCGCCTGAGATCAGCGGCTTCCTGTTACACGTTTTTAATGTCATTTTTCATGGTAGTTGCGCTTGACTACAATCACGCCTGATGGAAAGCAGTGATGAGGTCTTGGAACGCGCTTGCCTAGAAGATTCCTGTTCACTCTTGGCTTGAAGATGTTCAGATTATAGGTGGACATCTATCCACCTAGTGGGGATCGACCAATACTGCACCTTCAAGTGAGGTTTGGTTTTAAGAATCTTAGAACCAAGAACGTCCATCGACTCTTTAGTTTTTGATACCAGGTTTAAAACAAAGCCTGAAAGCTTTTTCAGTCTATATATAGTCTGATTTCACGACTCTGTGCCAAACTCCATCAAGATCAGTTAATTCGTTCCGGCTTGATTAAATCACAAACTACTTATATCCCTTCATCCAAACTTTTTTCATTTATAATATTAGTTACTTTTCTAGTCATTTATTTCTCGATAGGCTCAATCAATAATCTCAGGGCCTACAAACTTGGACACGTACCTGGAACATAACATGTCATAAAAGAACAGATTTTTAGAACATCATATTAAAAGCGATTAAAACGGGTAGAATACTTTATAAAAACTTGAACATTAGCCATAATACATAGATGAAAAAAAAAGAAAATTAATAAAAAAAACTCCGTAAAAAATTGTGAACTTCAATCAATTGAACCTTCATTGCCTTTACCAATAGAACCACGTGCGTTAGACAGGAAGTTCATCGAAGCCCCGCATAAGGAAAGCCCTACGCAACCTCGGAATAACCTCCGGTGTTACTGGCATGCCGCGGCGATGCCTTGATAGAACCTTTGCAGTCATGTCACATCTCTAATAGTCTCTGTTAGTACACGAAATTTATTTTCCTTTAGTTTTCTTCTAAAATAATGTCGTGTGTAGACCAAGATCAAAGCGTACCTAACGGTACAGTCGGTAACTGTGGTACTTCTGCAGATCTCCGTATTCGATTATTCTTAAAGAGTAGTAGATATTTTTGTGATATATCTTGTTCGGGAAAGTAATACGACCTTGCTTATTTTTGCTGCAAAGTATCACTGATGTCTTTCGGTCTGAAGATCATGGCTGTCGGTTTAATAAGATGCCTCTCATTTTAGCTTAGTGGCTTGCACATACGTAGTTTGGTAGACCCACAGTGGCATTTTATGGGACGTATTCCTTGCATGCCCTACGAAGTACTGGTCTACTTATGGCGATGGACTTCCGCTTAGCAGATGCATTAATTGCTTGATTCGTCAATTATAAGTATTAGCTACTAATCAAAAATAATAATCCGAGAAGTTTCATCGCCATCACAGGGTGAATCTGAGCCTTCCTTTGAGATCCATAATTAATGATCAAGTCTTAGATCCATAGATCATTCTCGAATAGCATTTGTGTAGGTATATTTAAGTGATTATTTATTTTACATTCATAAAATTCAAGTAGGTCAGAGCTCTAGAGACTAGACAATCAGTGATTGCGGTTTCTTTATACGATATGTCACACAGTTTAAGTTTCGAGGACGAGAGTGTGGTTAACGAAATACAAATAAATAATTTATTTATGTTCGACACACAGCTGTATAGAAAACACTTGTAAATATAGAAACATGCAGTAGACGAAAATGTACCTATTAAAGTGAAGCAGGCGTATTTTTAAGAAAGGAAGAATGTTTCTCTGGCTTCGTTTAATAGTAAAATTTTGTGCAGTTGATTGAAAGCAACCGTAACAAGTTAGAATATAAACTGGGTAATTTTAAACTAATAAATATATCATTAAATTGGGAAAACTAATTATGTAGTAGTAGGGTATATTATATTTCATATAAGAATAGATGAAAAGTTTTTTGCACGTGGTATACGGAAGTCATTCTCATATTTTAAAATTTGCATACATATAAAAAGTAAAAATGTTTGAAAGTATGATTGATATTGGAACCAAAAAACTGCCATGAACAAAAACTAATATTCGAAGTCTAATAAAGCCATAACAAAAAATATATAGGCAAGTACCTATGTATAGGAGCATAAAAACAGCATGTAAAAGGTTTGACAATTATAACGCCACGTTTTACTTGAGACCTTGATAGAGAAACATGTTAGTATTTTCCCGAGGATAAATAAATTTAATTCAAGTCGTATCCGACCTTAACTTTTGACTCGGTAAATCTTTTTGAATGTCGCCTTTGACTTTTTAAAAAAATAACTGGGTTATATAAAGACCTATAACGTACAGTATCTTAAAATGAAAATTAAGCTTAAATTAAAGTTAAAGTCCATCAAAGAGTTGAGGCTGCTAAAATTTTTCCTGCATACAAAATCAAGACCCGGTTTTTAAAACTAGGTAGTTAACCAACCAACTTAATTTAAACTACTCATTTATTTTATACTATGTGCTTTTTCTTTTGCAATAATATTCTACTTTGATCTATAAAAAATATAACACACTGAACTTTTTTCGATCACTGAAATTGATCCTACAGAAAATGTTTTTCTCATTTATTTGAGTCAAGTCTCCTTCAAGACAAAAACAAGCTTCGTACTATACTCGGAATTTTAATTCGATTCCAGATTTGACAATTTCAGTGTTGCAACGTTACGACTAGTAAGAAATAGTGACGTTGCGAAATTATTCGATATGGAAATGGAATATTTCCGGACCGATTCTTCTCGTTTATAATTTTACTCTCGTAAACTAAGTATATCAGAAAATTGAATATTTCTGAACCGATAATTTAGTTTTGACCATTAATTAACCATCTGAAACATTTCTTTTATAATTGTGTGTGAAATAAATAAAAAAATTGATCATGAAGAACATGACAAATAAAACAGATAGATGTATTATGGTAATAATTTATTTTATAAATTGTCGTCGTCATCGCTATCGCTATCGCTGTCACTTTCTGTAACATTTATTATAAATGTGTCTGTGATATTGTCAATTAACATATCTAGGCTACTCATTTTTTCCTCTTCTTTGACAACATGGGATACGCATTTAGACCATTCGGCAGCCGTAATTTTTTGAATGCCTTCCTGAAATAAATTTCTCACGTCTGTCAATTTGAAAGTTTTATTATTTTGAGCTACATGCCCCTTTACCTGCGCCCATATCAATTCGATAGGGTTTAGCTCGCAATGGTAAGGGGGCAGTCTTAAAACCGTGATCCCATGTTGTGCTGCCATTTCATCTACAGCGTACTTAGTAAAAGACTCGTTGTGTGGAATCAGTTCTAAAAGCGTAGCTTTAACCATATCTGGTTCGTAGTGAATATTTTTATTTAAAAGCCATTCTTGAATGGCAGCTTTTTTCCAGCTCATTTTTGGTGCCGTTTCCAATTTTCGGGAATGGTATGGTGCATTATCCATCACCACAATTGAGTTTGGTCTTAATTTTGGTAAGACTCCAGCGAACCACTCCTCAAAACAAACTGCATTCATCTCATCATGGTAATCTTCACAATTTTTCTTTGCTTCAAAAATCATGAGCCCCTCTTCCAGGAAGCCTTCTTCACTACCTATATGGCTAATTATGAGACGTTTGCCTTTTCCAGATGGATTTTTTAATCCAGTGGTCAGTCCCTCCAGAAACGCTTGTCCAGATGATGTGACTTTCTTATCGACCCAAGTTTTTTTTACAGTATGACCTTAAAATAAATATAGTACATGAACATATACTATCAATGTTACTATTAAATTTAATGTAAAATGTATATAAATGTTAGGCTTACCTGCGTTAACCCAAGTTTCATCTTGATAATATATATGTCTCCCTTCTCGTCGAAACTGACATATAGATCGCAAGTAACGCTGGCGCCATGTTATTATATCATTTCGATCAATTAGTGTGCTCTTGCGTGAACGTGCAACATATTTAAAATTAAGATGCTTCAAAATTTTTCTGAGGGTGTCTTTGGAAATCTTGGGCATTTCTGAATCATCGTTCATCACTTGTAAAACCTAAAATAGTAAATTTTATAATAGCTTGGAATCATTACTTGTACATATAAAAGATGTAGGTATAAAATAATACTGTCTGACTGATTGACTAACCTTTGCAATGGTTGGAGGTTCATTTCGGTAAAAGAACTGATGAACAATTCTTCGTATTGCAGAGAATGTAAATTCATCAATTTTATCTTTAAAACTTCGCTTTGGACCAGTTTTTTTAGGAGGAGTTGGCGGCGCACCTTTATTTACTTCCTTCAAAACGTTACAAACAGAGCGTGAGGTTATTCCCAATATGTCAGCAACTTTGCTCATACATTCATTTTCTACCACAACTTCAAAGGCCTCCAATTGCGCAGAAATTTCATTTTTCACGTATTTGTAGGCGTTGCGGATCATTACTTTTTCAGTCACAGTGAAAGCTTTTCGTGGACGCTTTTTTCTTGGGGACAAGGAAACATCCGCGTCTTTTTGTGATGTACTTGGCTGAGGATCCATTTTGATGGAAAATCAAAACAAATATATTCACTCAAAGTTCACAAAAAACTATAAACGTAACAACAAACACAACGTAACAACACTTTCACAAAAACTCAACAAAATAACTAAATATCGATTCGCAATGAAATAGGATATTCGTGCAGTCAGACTGGGAAAAAGAAGCCGAATGACACGATAAACAAAATGGCGATAGCTGCACGAGCGCGCACGGGTTGCCAATACTGAAAAATATCCAGGCATTATAAGTTTTGTTTTTAATATAAAAACAAAAATATTAACTTTTTATAAAATAAAGCAGCGATTACTAATTGATAAATAATTATTTTGAACAATGATGTATTTATTTAAATAAAAATCAATAATTTAGTCTTTAATTGGCACATTGATAGCACACACACTGATTGTTTATCGATTTTTGTGTTCATCACTACACTATTATATGTGGTATCATTATTTCACAAAATGACAATAGCTAATGTCAAATCTGGAATCGAATAAAAATTCTGACTATAGGCTCAACAGACGCTTGTCACTAAACAAAGACTGATCATTTAAGTAGCCCCGAAACCAAGGTGACGGGAAGGTCATTAGGAAAATTGGTTTCCTTGGTTCAGCCTACGGTCCGAACTATTTGAATTAAAAGAGGGCCGAAACAAGACTTTAAACTACAAAACAAACGTTTATTAATTTATTAATGTAATATTTATTCAATTCAATTTGCCAGAAAAATATAGAATACAAACTGGGGCCTCGTCGTGATGTCTGTCAGGGGTTGTGTAACTTGATTGTGAACGTTTGACTGCTCCAATCGATTAAAAATGTGTCATGTTAATGTCAAAATTTGGAGAAAACTGTCAGTTTGACAAAGATAATAAAATAAAAAGCACAAACGTTTACGATCAACTTACACAATCTATCACACTTTGTGACCATGGAACACTAGGCCGATAAATAATTATAATAGAGAAAATCGAAACGGTCATAAATACATATACCTAAATGAACTTAAAAAATATACTATTTGTTTTCACACTTTTTTGTTACACTATGAAAATTGCTCCTGTATTCCGGTCAAGTCGCGTAATGTCTCATTTTTCGCGCAATTTTCCGCATCGAAGGTTCAAGCGAGTTCATCGAGGTGTGATTCAAGCTATTATCTTATCACAAAGGTTAGATACCGTCAATGTTTCAATCAAATTCGTTTCCTACGACAACGTTTCACGCATATTAATAGTGGTTACTTGTAGTTAGGTACTTGCCGGTTAGGACACGACATAGTTCGATTACGTGCAGAACCGCGGGTTTCCTAAGGCAAAGGAAATCCCTGTCCTTGACCAATTAAATCGTAGAAAATGGAACTGGATAGGCCACGCAGTTTTGTCTGGTGTCATTTGGAAGTATTTTCAGTACTTTCCGAGTATTTTCCAAAAGCGTGGCTTGGACACTTGGCTTTAATTGAAAGCTTAGAAAAGGTTCTTAGAACCAGAGATAAAGGCTGCTTATCTATCTAGGATCAGGTTTAAGACTGGAGCTGGGATAGACCGGGCTAGAAGAAATTAGCTTCGGAATTTGCACTACTATGCGTGACAACAAATGACATTTTGTACTACATAAATGTAAACGAAATACCACTATTGTATAGAGTGTATTGTATTCTCTAACTGTACATTCAATTGTCTTGACGCAATATTACTCATTTTGCGACGAAGATGTTCACTAAGAATGGATTTGTTAGTAAATAATGATTTGCACGGCTGGTGAATCAACACAAACTAATATAATTTAAGTTTCTATATGTAGTTTTGAATTGACAGCTTAATTAAACGCATAATTATCTCGGGACGAAAGAATAAATCTTTGATTTTTTCACTGTTTATTTGTCTGTCAGCTAGTTATAAATAAGAAGACCTTCTGATTAGGACACAACAAAGTAATGTTACGTGCAGATACGGTTTCCAAATGTTGCGTGGTAGCAATTAAAAATTAAAATTTATTATAGGAATAATGCATGGCCTTCTTACATCGATCGCATGTGGCAACGAGGTTATATTTTGAATTGTTAGTTGATTAATTGATTGATTTGTAACGAGAACAATTAGCAATAGTTTTATAAACGTAAAATCATTATCTCAAATCCCTTGCGCGAAGCTGGTGCGCCCATTATGTCTCATGAAAGCCAAACCTAGTTACAGAGAGAAGATAGAGAAACGCTACGCTGTTAAAAAAGGTTTAAAAGACCGTCAGGTGAAAACCGGATACTAGAAAAATGTTTTTGGATGTGTCAAAAATGAAAGGATAAAAGAGGAGACCAAAAACAAAAATGTAAGGATGAAAGAAGAGACCAAAAACAAAAAAAGATGATAGGAGTGTTCGTTGATAGAGAAAAGAAAGGGAGAGAAGTTCGTACGTTTCTCGTGCGGCATATATACCGTTGTTTAAAATGCAAAGCAGGTACAAACCTCGAGAGTTTACATTTTATTAGGTTATGGTTTATCAAATACTTTTTTATTGACTGGCCTTAGGACCCTGGGTTTTAGCCCTTTTAGGCTCACAAAAAATACGAAAAACAATATGACCATTACTGCAGTAAGTCAACGAATTGCTGCGATTAAAAGTTACTAGCATTAACCCTTAGAAGTGACTAATGTAGTTAAATATAGTCTGACTAAGTGAACTATATTAAACAGTTAAAACAGTGAATGAATTTATAGGCCTTGTTCAATTGAAAATGTTTGCATAAATTAAATCAATTTAAATAATATTATGTAGGTAAAACTTATATTATAACCTTCGTAGTAGTAAATCTTAACGTGACGTGTGGGTAATGTAACTTTTAAATTATACACCAGTTGAGGTTACGAAATATGTATCGAAAGAACCTTGGCTATGTTGTTAAACTTAGAAATGTTTTAATAAAAAGTTCTTCCAATAGAGGCAAAAATAGAATTCGTTACAAACTTCCGGAAAACTATCGACCACTTCTTTTGTATAGGTATTATCTAGGTATATTGTAAAAACTAGCTGACTAAATTTAGCGAAACCAACCCGTCTACTAGCATATCTTAGTTTAGTAAATATATCTTTTCTTCTTGAGGGTAAAGCTAGGTTTCACCTTTAGTGGTTACTTATTAGATATTTCAAGTACCCAAACATATTATTATCTGTGATTAAATCAATATGTTAGCATTCCCTTTTCAATATCTAAAAACTCAGTTACTTGAAAACAGCATACCTCACAGTTGACTAAGGCATCGGCACCGGCACTCCTGTTATCTTGGACTGCTGATATGATGATTGATTTTTGAAGGCATGATTTTTTTTATAGATTATATATGATTTAAATATAACTTAATGTTCGAAATAAACGATGAAATCGATCAATTCGGAATATTACTGTTGAGTTGTGAAATCATAGGTTTTACTGGAACATCTTAAAATGAACTGAAGCAAGATTTACAGTAGGTAACATATATAAATAGATAATAACGATGATTTGACTACTACACTACAATGTGTAGGTATATTATAATATAGTTCACACATCTCGATCGAGGATGGATATCCGACAAGGTGAGGCAACAGAAACATCCTCCAAACTTGCGGCATTTAATAAATACAACCTATTACCATTAGACTGGCCTCAAGCAGTTTCCGTTTACTTTGATTACTTAAGGTTATTATTATTGACAAATAAATGCAAGAAATATATGTAACATTAAAATAAAGTATAATAATTAGTGTTACAGTATGATGTCGTCTAGATACCGAAAGAGGTGTTCATCATCATGATTTCATCGTACTCTTAACAAGTCAGTCCGCTTCCAACTACACACACCGGCATATTTAGCGGAACATCGACTTTGGAACGCGGACCAATGGAGTAAGGTATTGTTTAGTGATGAGAACAGAATTCTCCTAAATTAAATTGACGGCAGGCAAAGACCATCGATAACATCATTCTCAGTATACCTAGACGGGTAGAAAGTTTAATAAAAGCACGTGGAGAAAATACGCGATATTAATTACCATTTTTCTAATTTAATTAATTGTTATTTTAATATTCATTTTCACTTTTCCCGGTTACATGAAAAGTTAAAAAATGTACCATTTTTCACAAACAGCCTTTACTCGCAAAATCTGTTCTTAATGTAATCTCATTTTAAGTAAAACAATTGTAACTTTAAATAACAAAAGAAGTGTAGTAAGTAGATTTTAAAATAAAACCATATTTTTCAATTATGGACCTTTTTTATGTTCCGCTAAATATGCCGGTGTGTTTAGATTGCATCATCATTTACGAGTACCATCAGGTGTGATCAGTTAAGGACTAACTTGTAAGTAATAAAAAAAGGAATTCTTATCCTATTATATAAATCTTAAATCCTTATTATATAGGTAAAGCTCCAGATCCAGCAGACAATGTTAAGTTGCGAATTTGTGATAATTCACAATTGAAATTCTGATCCTGAGGATGTTCGGGTTTCGTGATGAAGTTCTGTCGTTGACGGTTCTGTTGGATCTGTAAATTTTTTTTTGACTCTCATTATTCCTGCAATCTGTCTTGAGACATTCAGCTGGATGTTATATATTTATTTTAAGGCTTGTTTGGAGCAAGATCCATTGACTTGCCCAATTAATATTTTATACTGTCTATAACAAGACATCTTGTGGTGCTCTTCTCTTGAGCCTTCTAAAGGTTGTACCAGGTTTTTTATACATTAAGTTCCTTGCGAATTTATTTGGGTGATTTTTAATACGTTTTTGGTACGATTTCACTGAGTAAGCAACTTCTGTCTTTATAGTTTTAACTTTTAGTTCACGATGCAGACGTTCGTTTTTGATGTACCATGGAGCATTGGTAATCATTCTAAGCATTTTAGATTGGAACCGTTGCAGAATTTCAAGGTTCGAGTTTGAAGCCGTACACCACAGCTGTACCCCATACATCCATATGGGTTTAAGTATAGCCTTGTATAACAGAAGCTTATTTTCTAAGGATAGTTGGGACTTTCGATTTAAGAGCCAATATATCTTTCTCACTTCTATGCCAAGGGATTTTCTTTTTGTGAAAATATGTTTGGTCCACGTCAGTCGTCTATCTGTAACTTTGACGCAAAGTTTCGTCATATTCTTGCCGAAAATAGCAAAATAAATAAATAAGGTACTCGTATTAACTATTTATAACTAGGCTTCCGGAAAGTGATCCCTGCTTCAATCCAACATTTAAGTTTACCTTCCTCGCCAGGTTAACGTTTTATTTCGTAATTAATTAAAATCCAGTTTTTAAGAACCGCTCGTTCCATGGCTCTTGCTATTAAAAATGTCGTTATCGGTCATCTTGAATATTATTATGGTATAATATGATACACCTACCCATAGCATCAATTGTGAAACCGAGCTTCGGCATGTTTTTAAAAAGCATAAATGGGCACATTGAGTCATAATAGGAAAACTGCCTGAATGGTTGTTTGTTTATTTTTATATTACTATACTTATCTCTCGTAGGACCTATCACTCTGCGTTCTGGAATCCTACTTGGTTTTCGACTACGCCAAATCCTCAGAAAAATTTTTAGTCCATGGTTGAAATAGAAATTTTTTTTTAACCATTCCTACTTCTAAATTATTTCTACGCGTCATCATACCAGTACGCTAAATCGCTTAAGCGGTACATCTGTCTGTAGGGTGGTAACTTATCATGATGATTAAGGAGTTCGTCAAAATAAAGTATAAAAATGAAAATTATTCGTTGTATCTACCAAGCGATCTAATATGACGGTGAGATTCACGAATTCATAAATACTCCTAACTCGTAATGTTCGATGCACAAAATTATTGGAACGGAAAATAAATGCTAAAAGCTCATTCATATTTATTGGAGCTGCTATGATTTTTATCTAAAAAGTTCCACGCTCCACTGGTAATACTATAATGATTGACATTCGTTTGCTATTATAACATTTTATTATAATAACCTCTGAGATAATGAAAACGCAAAACGAAATGCTTATGGCGACACACAAAATTGAAAGTACCAACCTATTGAAAGTGCAAGACGCGGCATAATTAAGGGCTGCCAAATTTTAGAATTTCCATTTTTGGTTCTAGTTTGAAATAACCTAAGTCACCCACTTACTTCTTTTTCCAAACATTATGCAGAAACAAAGAATTATTTATTTATTATTTATTTTTTATTTCTTCATCACAAAGAATGATTTATAGGGTAAAGACATAAAATACAATAAGTAGAATGGGTACAAAAAGGGGCCTTATCGCTTAACAGCAATTTCTTACAGGCAACCTTAGGCCTACATACCTATACAATTACAAAAAATACTATACAATAAAAAATAATAATAAATATCTTAAATACCTACTTGGTTACGGGTATTTATTTTGTGAAAATTAGGTGTTTCCCGTAAAATGAAAATGAAACCTAGCTAGATCGATTAATAGACCCACCTGCATACAAAAATTTAACCCAATCGTTTTGTTACAAGAGATTCAGAATTGCTCGTAAAAGGGTATTAGATTTAATGCAACATACAAAAATATCCAGTAAGTATTACGGTTTGCAATTGCCACGGATAGAAATAAGTAAATATTTATTTAAGATTTATCTTACCTACTCCGTAAAGGTTAGCATTAAGTCTTATTCTAAATATTTGTTTCATAGTTGCTCTAGTAGATAAGGGTACGGGTATATTTATACTGTCCAATACAAATTTGTACAATTTAATTAAGTACAATCGCTAATTATTATCGCAATGCAAACTAAGACATCCTTTGTGTTTCTGCTTAGAACTTTAAGTAAACTGCCTCGACCTAAACGGGTTATCTAATACAAACATGTACAAACTACGTAGGTACCTACTTATATAAAATGTTTTTTTTTAATAATACTTGATGGAACAAATAGAGCTTACTACAGGAAGTAGAGCTGTACTAATACATTTTTGTGCGAAGAAGATTATTTCGGACAAGTAGCATGCCTGTGTTCCAGTCTAAAAGGTCAGAGGATATTGTAGGTTATCGGTGTAACTTCAGGCACAAGAGGCTTAATATATATGCCTTACCTATTACTAAAAACTGAATGTGTATACACTGGGTACTTTTGCGTATAACAATGACCCATAACAGTACCACCCCTTGCAGAATGCGTTAGGAACATTTTCTACATTATATTATACTCTATACTAAGGTATCTAGTGCCAAGTGCCCCAACTTGACTTAAATTTAATTATTTTATACTATATGCATTAACACGTATGCTGATAACGAATAGAACTGATAGGCAAAATAGTAAAAAAGTTAAAAAAGATAAATTAAGCAAACCTTCATTAAATATTTATTTCTTAACAACCGAGTATAAAACCATAAATAAATACAAAAATCCCATAAAAATTCTGTTAATAATTTGCTGACGATTATTAATTACACATATAATGATTTGACAGCTAATTTATGCGTTTAATAAAATTTTTCTTGAAATAATATTATTAAACATGTTCATTTAAATTTATAATTAAGACGCACCTACTGCCAAAACTAACTTAGCTATACCTTTTTTGGTACATAGTCCCCTGGCCGAGATTTTAAATCCGTATGGCATAAGACATTGGAGAGAACAGTAATATTTAGCGAATCAGGGACAGTACTTGATTTTATGATTCATTAAAGTAAAGCCTAGAGCTAAAATCCCAAGAGACATTAAACATTAGTGAGAACATAGCCAAATGAAACGACAATCTGGCCGCTTGTCTCACAAGAAATTATTAAAATATAACTATTGTTTATACAAGAAGATTATTAAAATATTCATCAATTATCATAATAGTACTCATAACACAAGCTACCTACGCATACATTGGGGCTATGTAGCGATGTGTGTAATTTGTTATAATGTTTAATTATTCGTTAAGCACAGGAGGGGTCAGCCTCATTTAGAGCCTTAACAGGACTCGAAACTCTGTATTTATAGTTATCACGTCAAAAATAAAAACGTAAAACCTGGTACTTTTTACAGCGCGTGCAGTGACGTTGCATGGGCAATGGGTATAAACCTTAACTTGCAATTAACCACAGTTCAAGTTTAAGCGACCCAAAACACTCGTGTCAAGGTTCTCATGCAAACCGACAATGACACTTGTTCCTAATTGACAATTAATAAGTCGCCATTGTCTAAACGTTAACGTCGGTAACGCTACCATCCGAAACGAAGGTTCTTGGAAATTAAGAACATTTTTTGTGTCTGGTAACCCTAATGCGTATTAAATTGTAACCAAATTATTTTTTGCAACAAGTAACTGTTACTGAATGCAGAAAAAAGATTGAAAATAATTTCTTGCGAAGGTTGTCTTATCACTAAGCCGATCTTAAGTTGTATCTAATGCAGTATGAATAATTATTTGTCTGCGTTCACTTGTATGTACTGAGCGGACTTCCAAGAAAGAATTTACGGATCGGTATCTCGTCAATATCGGTTTAGGGAAAAAAATTGAATAAATAAACAAACAACCAGATGCAAATTCAAATTTATTTCAAGTATCTACGCTAAGTTTTATAAGTAACGCTTTTGAAAAGTCACGTCTATAAGTCGGTAGAGACTCTACCGGTTGAAAAAACTGATTTTCCAGAAAAGAGTCGACAAGCGATTTAGCTTCGAGTAGTTGCAAGTGTATTTCCAAGTTATTCCGTCTTGTCTGCATCATCACTTAACATCAGGTGTGATAGCAGTCAAGGGCCCTTGTATTTTTACACTGTTTTTTTTTTATTCCGGCTTGTTTGCAAAAGCAAGCCTTTGTATTTTTACACTGTTTTTTTTTTAGTAAAGGCAAGTGCAATACTTCTTTTGGAAATATACTATTCAGATAATAGCTAGGTACTTCCAATGTTGAGTATACGCAACAGTTCGGTGTACTTAATGAATGAACTTAATCGTAATGAACATCTTGGTATTGCAATTTTCCGCGAAACACTTAGAAGTCAGTGTGCGATAACTTCGCACACTGACCTTCTCTAATTCAACAAATTGAACGTATTTTACTACGGTATTGCAATATACTAAACAAATTATATACGGTAGATAGTAATGACCTACTTCTTAGCTCAAGCCTAAATTTCGCTGACGTGCAGATTAATCAAATCGGAGAAAGTAGCAAAATAATGTTAACAAGTTTATACGTAGTTTATAATTGTGCATTAGAATGGAATTCGTACGGCTTCTAACACTGAAAATAGCAAAATAATAAATTGGTTACAGTCCAGATACTAAACGTGTACAAGACAATGTACTCAAGTGAAACTGTTATCGAATTTTTACTCTGTATTTGCGTCCAACAATTTTCTATAACCGGGTGTAGATACAAAGGTCAATGCACCTCCTTAATAAATTGTGTAAATATCAACTAACATATAACAGAGAGTAAAGTAACATAATTTTAACCCTGCAAATTGTTATTAGCTTTTCTCTAATTTATTATTATATGTAATATATATATCTTTAATTTTAACAACGTTATATGCTGCAAAAATTTATATAAAACATTATTAAAAATTTATAAAAAAAAATCTGATTCTCCGCTTGTGGGGTTCTTACGTTTGGGGTTACAGTCCAGAAACTAAACGTGTACAAGACAATGTACTCAAGTGAAACTGTTATCGAATTTTTACTCTGTATTTGCGTCCAACAATTTTCTTTAACCGGGTGTAGATACAAAGGTCAATGCACCTCCTTAATAAATTCCTAACCCTGTTGAAGCTGTCACGTGTAAATATCAACTAACATAATAGAGAATAAAGTAACATAATTTTAACTCTACAAATTGTTATTAGGTTTTTCTCTCATTTATTATTATTTACAATACTTTTTTTTTTAAATTTTAACAATGTTATATGCTGCAAAAATTTATATAAAACATTATTAATTATAAAAAAAATCTGCTCCTCCGCTTGTGGGCTTTTTAAGTACCCAAGCAACTGGTAGTTACGGCTCCAGAGCAAGGAACCTCCACACAATTCGCGTCGTTTCAAAGACTACCTCGGCGGTACGTCTTTGCTGGAAGGTGGTAACCAAGGCCTTCTATAAGAGCCTTCTGCTATAAGAGCTTTCTTATAGCAGAAGGCTTTTATAGATTTAATTGTTATCATCTTCAACAATCTTCATGCAAACTTAGTCATATCATTAACAATTTAACGACCAACACACGTCGAGGAATCTTCGCGACGTCTGCCTTTCTAACGATTTATCTACAAGAATCTAGATTGTCTAGTTATGCATTTAATACTCATACATAGTTGATAAATGCAACGTGAAAGTGATGATCAGGTCATCGACACACCATCGTGTGCCAAATGAGGGATTTCGTGACATGTTTATTTACTTCCACTAACGATATATTTATATTATACAATATTATACTGAGGTATGCCAATGTCTACTACATCATTTGGGTAAGTACTATAGGTGCATATTATCAGAATTAGTTGTCTCGTCAATCTACTTCTATTGTTTGTGAGACGAATATAAAGTTGTTTGCATGGATTCACTGTGCGAGTGCCAGGTCCATCAGGCTTCTAGAGCTGCTTAGGATATACTAAGTCTATTTATTCATTGTCAATCCTAACTAATATAAGTAACTCTGTTAAATGAAATTTGGTACACAGTAAGTCTAGAGCCTGAAAAAGGACATAGGCCACTTTTAATTGAGAAAAAAGGGTTGTAAGGGGTTAAAGGAGGGATGAAATGTTGTATGAAAGTATCGTCATTTTGAAAGCTTAAGACCTATTTCTGAGGCAGTTGATTAGATATGAATAAATATGACATTCAAAGCTTAGAAAAATTTGGCTGCCGTAATAACTAATTCCACGCGGACGAAGTCGCGGGCAAAAGCTAGTAAGTATATACTAGAGACATTTGTTTGACACACGCAAAATAGCATGAATAGTCCTCTGGTGTGGAAACTCATGCAGAGGACTAAATCTCTTCAAGTTCTTAAGTACTAACATAGTTTATAAGTTATCATTGTCACTAACCCTAAGTGGACTCTGTTGTCTGAAATAAATAAATAAACAAATAAATAAAATACGGGCCAAGTTAAATAAAAAATATGAGATTTTCCATAGAAAGCTTTAACGCAGAAATCCGGGGTCAGGCTAAGGCAAATCTCTATAACTTTTAAAGTATGATGTTGATCTTCGAAAAACGTTAAGCTTACGATGTCGGTCATTGACATTGATAAAGTTACTTAATAGTCACCCGAAACCTTTATGCGTAAACCACTCAATGGGCTTAGATAGCATTTTCATTATTTTGTGGCTTGACTCAGTCTCAAAATTTGTAACATTATCTATACAAATCTCAAAACGGTTGATCGACGCCTCCCGTGACCAGAAGGCTGGCCTCTTTTTAAGAGAATCAGCATTGCCAATCAACGTGGCAATGCTGCCAGCCTTCTGGGCGCTATACCGCACGACACCGATTCGGAGGAATATTATGACGCCTAAGTTTTTTTACTGTTTTTTTTAATTGTTTTTTATATTATATATAGATTAGGTTATTGTAGTGTTAAAGCGTTAAATTTTTTATTTATTTAATTGTAAATAAATTTCTATACAATGTTACGATGCAGCATATTATGATGAAATGCATTGGACCAATATTTATTTTCATTTCATAAAAATTTATTATGTTGCCTGCATTACTCGTATCTGATGAGATTTGATGTTGTCTACCTAAGTGACGATGCATTCTAAAATCAAAGTCTGTTGACTTCGAAGAGGTATAATTAGTATATTCATAATCAGTCAAGCCTACCAAAAAACCCTTAGGCCTGTGTGCACCAAGATTTCGGTTATCATAACCAACGGTTAACATAAGCTAAACGTAAAATTTACTGTTCACAACAACCCGTATACCGGTTAAGGACGTAAGCACGGTTAAGATAACGCCCAGTTTACGTCCTTAACCGGCTTATGTACGTACGGGTTTATTATAAATAGTAAATTTATAGTAAAGTTATGTTAACCGTTGGTTATGATAACCGAATTCTTGGTGCACACAGGGCTTAGTTGTTTTGTCGTTAAAAGAATCTAAATGCACGAAGAAAATTGAAACATTTCAGAAGTCGAAAAGAGTAGATAAATGCGACGATACTTCAAGTCTATAAAATCATTTTAGATGCAAAAACTAGTGTTTAGCCAATGTTAGGTACCTAACTGTTACAAATTAAGTTTATAGAAGCAATTAGGTAAAACTTAACAAGTTAATAGACACAATTTCAACTGTAATCACTCAAGTCAAGTCACTTTTACCAATTAAACGTTGTTTCTCTGAGCTTAGAAAGTATGAGAGCCTAACAAACGGTAATGTTTTCTGGGAACTTTATTATGTACTTACCTGCAATGATACTGTTAATTCATAAGCTCGAAAGGAAAGTTCACGCTATTGTATCATTGTTTGTAACAATAAGACGTACTATTGACATTGACAATAGGCTTAGTGAGTGAGAACGTTGATTTATTTTCTTTTCGAGGTAAAGAAGAAGGGTGTTTGATGTTTCTGTCTGTGTTTATATTTCGCATTGTACATATTCGTATCTTCTAAAGCTATGGACCGATTACAATGTGATCCTCTTTATTTGAATTAAGCTATACAAGATAAAGATCCGATTAGCCAATTAGAAGATATTGGAACTTGTGTTTTGTGATATCATTTCTGACGTAAAAGTAGTAGTATATAAATAAATTTAATTTAATTTAAAAAATTTAATAACTTGTTGTTTAGGCTGTTTAATTGTAAGTAAAAGTAAAAAAGTTGAAAAGTAAGTTGTTGTTTGCAATATTAAAAATTAACGATTTTGTTATTTATTTAGGTGTACCTATAAGTATTAATTTATATTGATGGTGTGAATTATTAATTGGTGTGAAATAAATAGTTACACCTATTTGTATATCTATCTAAAAGATTTTTCCTCGTAAATTAAATATATTATAAGAAGGCAATGTAAAAGTAGTAGTATATAAATAAATTTAATTTAATTAAAAAAGATAAACCATTGACATTAGACTACAAGATTCTTAAGGAAATAACTAATACGAACGTAAATAAAAATGATAGTCAATATTAAAAATTAAACGATTTTGTTATTTATTTAGGTGTACCTGTTAAGTATTAATTTATATTGATGGTGTGAATTCTAATTTGAGAACTAAATCGTGCAAATACCTAAGATTTATAAATTAAGATAATTATTTATATTCAATATAAACATATAAACAGTAAAAACAGTGTAGATGTCAGTAGAATATGAATGAATGAATGAATATGTCTCACGATAAATATTTCAAGTTTTCTTTTTTATAACTATTGTAGTTATGAAACCATAGAAAAAATACATAAATTATTAATATTACAAACACTCTTAGCTAGACCCATACTCGTAAACTCGTACTAACTACATGCGTCTCTTAAAAATGTGTTTCTTTACCCACGGGATTCTGTGTCATAAATTAAATAAAACAAGATAGAGATAACACAGGTATTTAAATAAGAGATAAAAGCTTAAAGTGAGTACCTATTAAATGTCTCGCTTTCTAAGTTAAGCAATGTTGAAATAACTTAAACGTGTGTAACGAAATTCTTTCTAAAACGATTTAGGTGTATGTACTTGGAGCTTAAAGTATACCACAGACTATATTTTATAAAATACGTACGTCCTGATGAGGGGCGGTCGCATGAAATTCAGTAAACAATAAACATTAAATAAATAAAAAAATATTCAACAGTACCTATTGGCGTGAAAACGAAATTAAATGTCAATAAACTAGGCATGTATGTACCTATGAAAATTATAGTTTTAATTGATTTTAGTAAAATTTTCTTCATCCTGAAACGACGAAAGCAAGTATTATAATTAAATAAGTTATTCAACATCGGTCACCATATTTTTTGCTCAAAAATAAGTAGGTTTTTTTAAAAGCATTTTTTTATTTCTTTTGTTAGTTGATATTTTTTCTTAGCCTTCGATTAAAGCACATAACATACATAAACACTTCATTAGCGTTAGACGCATACAAATTGGTTACGCATTCTTACCTATTTACATATTCTGTATACTTGCCCATAAAAACTTTAATTAGTTACTTTAAACTAGCTCTCGTTAATCCAGCAGTTATGATATGTGACTTCAGATCACAAGGCCCTGGGTACGAATCCTGGAATAGTTTGAGTTTTTCATTCTTCTAAGTAAATAATTTTAAGCCTGGAGTTGGGAAATTGATGGTGTTATAGACCTCTGTCTCGGAGACCCCGTTAAGCTGTCGATTTCGCTAATTATCATTAACATCGTCAACAGAGCCAACCCGCTTTAGACTTGCATGGTCTGAGTTCCATATTCACTTCCGTAAGGAGGAAGATTCGGCTCTAGAGTGAGGTGTTGATACGCTGATTAATAATGACTATACATTGACAACCTCCATGGCGCAGTGATATGCGCGGTGGATTTATGAGACGGAGGTCCTGGGTTCGATTCCCGGCGGGGCAGATTGAAGTTTTTCTTAATTTGTCTTAGTCTGGCTGGTGGAAGGCTTTCGTCGTGGCTAGTTACCACCCTACCGACACAGGCGTATCTACCGCCAAGCAACTAGGCGTTCCGGCACGGTGTCGTGTAGAAACTGAAATGAGTTCGGATTTCATCCTACTTCTAACAAGCTAGCCCGCCTCCATCTTAGATAGTATCATCACTTAACATCAGGTGTGATAGCAGTGAAGGGCCAACTGTAGTCGATAAGAAAAACATAATTGCTCACAAAAATCTCAATAATTATTTAAGCTGATAAATATTAAATATACGACGATATAATATTGCAATGGAACTGTGACACGACCTGACACAGATTGTGCCGTGTTTATGTAACGAGCACATCCGTAGGTGCGCGATATTATTTCGGCTGCGAAGTCCACGTGAGACGCGAATTTTGATGATAATTTGTTTTTAAACGACTTCAAACAAAGGAGTTTTTCAATTTGACTTGAATATATGTTGCCTTTTTTATATGTGTTCGCGGATAACTTGCCACCCAAGCTTTCTAGTTTAAAGACGTTACCTAAAACTCACAAATCGCTTTGCTACTTCGATGGCGCCGACTTTGTAGATATGGTTAAGTAATTTAAAGTAACTAAATGACACAACATTTTTTAAGTCGGTTTTATTATATGTTAAAAATAATTTTATAGGCCATAGTTGCCACAGATCCTAATGCTTTCAAACGTCATCATTATAGCCTAATATCGGCCTATTATCTAACCTAGCCACCTAATATAGTTAACAAGGAATCAATGTCAATGGCATTTTTCGTATTCCGAAAACAACGTCATCACAATGGAAAATTAGTGAACACAAACCACCTTTGGAGGAAAGGATTGCTATCGAAAGCTAGTTAGAAATGTTCGTGTCTATACACTCAAGATAGCGAATAGGCCAGCTGGTCTTCTTTCTTATAAGGGAGCGGTTATGGAACGATATGGTGGCATGGAGAGAGAAGTTTTGGAGATTATACCTACTACGCACTTCATTGCAGGTTGGCTTTAGGGTGTATAAAGAAATAGGAAACGATTACTATAGATGTTAATAATAATGTCCGGGATCGAAGCCGTGCTCAATGAGACAAACAACTTTCCAACTTTTAAGAATTTTTACTGCAAATAAGTTTTTTTTATGGCCTACAACTTAGCTCTTGACTGCTATCACACCTGATGTTAAGTGATGATGCAATTTAAGATGAAGGCGGGCTAACTTGTTAGGAGTAGGATCAAAATCCACACCCCTATCGGTTTCTACACGACATGTACGGAAATAATTTGGCGGTACGTCTTTGTCGGTAGGGTGGTATCAATCTGCCCCGCCGGGAATCGAACCCAGGACCTCCGTCATATAAATCCACTGCGCATACCACTGCGCCACGGAGGTCGTCAAAGTTCAATATTTCATAGCACAAATTCAAAATATTTCTACTTTGTTGTTTGGTTCTTTGCTAAAGCAGACTATATTATAAAAATACAGCCTTGTTAGATATCATATTATTATGCTGTCAATTATAAATTATGATTGTACCTTTCAAACTTTATGAGATAGAACCTCGAAAATGTTTTTGATAAATAGATTTATTCCATAATGTTGTTCTTTGACATACATAATGACCCGTTTCATCACTATCTTATATGTAGTGTTAGAATTAGGATTGCCATGCGTCCGGGTTTCCCCGGATTTGTCCTAGTTTAGAGGGCATCCGGGGAGCGTCCGGTGAAGGGTTTAATTGTAGACCGGGCATTAAAAAAGAAAAAAATAAAAAAAATTAGGCCACCTACGAGACGCGCACTATGCTTGCACCACACCACGATCAACCGATGAACCACGTATATTCACCGTTCCAAATAAAAAAGGTGATTTATGACATTTTCAACTATTTTTTATTACATTGAATATGTTTAAAAGATCTTGTTGACATGTCCGACTTTCGGACTCTAAAATCCGGGGTTTTCACGCGTCTTGTCCTGTTTTCAAATTTTAGACATGGCAATCCTAGTTGGAATGCACAGAAACAATCAGAATACATCATTTATTTCCGCCAATATGAGCGTTTGGTTAAGGTTATGATTCATATATCAAATACCTGTAAACAAATTGCTAATTTGCAATAATTATATAAGGCTATCCCCAGGGTTAGCGTTTCAGAAATTAACAGTAAATATTATTCCGCCAATAAAAACTTTTGGTAAAGGTTAAGGCTATGGTTCATTACCTAATTGTAAACAAATTGCTATTTTATATTATGTATGTACGTCATTGACATATTAATACTATGGACTTCGGGTCAGCGATAAAAAGTGTCCGAACCAAAAGTAAGCCAAAACGCGAAATGTATTCCAATCGCAATTCAGTCTCATATTAGCTGACTGACAGAATACACGTCAATAATGCCGTAATGTGTTATAAAAAACTTGTAAGAACTACCCGAGTAAGGTGAGAAAAGAAGACGGTGTACCTTATTTTCAGTAAGTAAATATTTACTGATGATTTTAAAGTATTATTTTGCTTAGAAACAGGCTATTTTATTAAAATTTTAATAAACTATAGAAACGAATTGCATAACCAACCAAAATGAACAAAAGTATCTATCTGTCCTTTTCCCATACGCTACCCGCGTATAGGATAGAAGGAGTGCAATATGTTTATCTAATTAACCACATTTAGTTCGGATCTGCCGTGAGCAATAGAATGTTTTAGAACAACGACTGCATAGAGTTATTTTGTTGTTTAACATTTGAATTATTTAATTACTTAATTTTTGAATGAAAATAATTTGATTATTTTCAATTCAAAAATTTTTATTTTTCATGTCAACTTTTATTTTTTATGTCATGAATATTAATCAAATAACTTTAACCATAATGGTATATTAATTTGATAACTATAAGAATTATCTACATGAAATCAGGAACAGTTATTTAAAAAAGTGATCTAACGTCATTGAAGTAAAAAATATATTTTCAGTTTAATTAAAAAGAGGAAAATATCGAGAACTTAAAATTTCAAAGTAAAGAACTATGTCGCGTGGCATATCATTTTGTACATTAGTGGATTTGGTTTGTAATTAATTATTATTATAACTAATTATTATTTTATACAAGATAATTACAACAATTATTATTTGGTACAAGATTTATCCCAGCATATAGAGGTCAGGGATATGTAAATATAAATTAAAATTTGCTGTAAATATAATATATAAATATAAGATGCCAAAAAAATTTGAAAGCTACCGACTCCACACCATTTATGTTGTCCTATTTTCACGAAAAGCTGTCATGTCAAAAAAAGGCTGCCATGGTAACCGTCAATCGAAGATGATTACTTATTGCATGCAATTAGACCGTTGCAAATTAGACTGTATAACAATACGATAAGACATACATTACAATGTTATTTTGTTTATAAAAACATAAATACATCCTAGTGTGTATAAAATATCTTGGGACACTTTTGACGTAAATTTTGCATTAGACCCGAAGTCCATAGTATTAATATGTCAATGATGTACGTTATATTTGAGTAATAATAGAGTTTAGAATTTTATAACGCTTTAATCCTGCAACTTTATTTTTAACCTATTTAAAATAAGGTGATTCCGTATTAACCCATATTTAGATTTGTCCACAAGCAACCGTCCTGTTTTTATTATTTAAATTTATATCTTTTGATAAAAGTTTTAGTTAATGTCATAATTAGAAAGCGTTTCGTTTTTACTCGAAATAAACTATTTTCGAATAGCCTTTGAAATCGAACTTTCATATATTTATAGGCATAATATTACACGCACCGCTTACCAATACTATGGAATTGGTTTTAAATTGATTGTTTCACACACGATTGTAATAAAGTTGTAATGACAAATTGAATTTATGAACAACATTATTATTTTTATAGCTCCCCCAGTTTCACTTAGTGTTTTTATTTTCTAAGGCGTTAAACTTGTGAAAGCATACGCACTATATTTTCGAAAAATTCTATTATAAATAAAGACGGTAATGTACTTTTTGTTTCCAATATTAATTAATAAATATAATATTGGTAAAATTATATTTACTAACGCTAACTGCGGGCTTCATAAGAAGGCTCAGAGTCACTTAGCGGGCGATGGAAAGAGAACCAAAATACCCGACATAGCTCAGCGAGTCGTTAAACTGAAGTGGTAATAGGCGGGGCACGTGGTTCGAACAGCTGATGGACGTTGGGGCCGAAGGTGCTAGAATGGCGACCTCGCACCGGAAAGCGCAGTGTTCGACCCCCCACCAGGTGGACTGATGACGTCACACGTGTCGTAGAGAGCCGCTGGGTACAGGGGCGCGGGATCGTCGTGTTTGGAAGTCCCTAAAAAAGACCTGTGTCCAGCTGTGGACGTCCACCCACTGATAATGAGGATGATTTTGGTAATTACGTGATTATTATAATTAATTTAATGTATGAAAATGTACCCGCATCACCTCTCGATTCCACATTTGTATTACTTTATTTCAAGGGTGTATGTTTTTTAAATGCATTACTTTACTTCTTTATATATTAAACATGAATATATGTATAAGTGAAAGGTACTAGTGAGGCGGTCAAGGCATTCCGCAAAACACTGAAGTATCATAGAATTACCTCGAACCATCAATGCTTCAATTAATTTCAGTTTAATTATAAGTTACTATTAATCGTTTTACGCCAGGGACCATAAGCGCCATATTGTGAAGAAGGGTCATTTAATAGGTATATGTAAAATATATTTTAAAAGTTTACAGTGAAAACCTAAATGTGTCATTGAGAGTTCTTTAACACGACGATAGAAATGTACGACTTTATGTGTTTTCAAAGACATTTCCTAAAAGTTTTTGATTTCAAATTGTACCTAGTCCCTGAAATATCTAATAAAAATTGCAAGTTTTCCCCGCTGAACCTGTCTTCCGAGTCGGTGGTAGAGTTACAAATAGTCTAACATGACGTTTTAAAAGTGCTTGTATAAGCATGCTTGCTTTTTAATTTGAATTTGTTTCCATAACGTTAATGACTTGGCTGATGGGAGGCTTTGACCGTGGCTAGTTATCATTTTGCCAGCAAAGACGTAACGCCTAACGATTTAGCGTTCCGGTACGATGACGTGCAGGAACCGAAAGGAGTGTGGATTTTCATCCTAATACTAGCAAGTTATCCCGCTTCCATCTTAGATTGCATCATCACTTATCATCAGGTGTGATTGTAGTCAAGAGCTAACTTGTAATTAATAAATTAATATTACAATTAAGTAGGTATACTTCTATAAATAGAGAGACTCGACAATAATTTTGATATTAGTGTCACGAACAGTTTATTTTCTTAAGTATTTACGAGTGTCATAAATATTTAAAAAAGTAGCAATTTAGCAGAATTCGGCGAATAGTCATCAATGCGTAGGAATGTAAAAGGATAGCCATAATCTCAAAGCAAATGTTTGTTCCTGTCTCCGAAAAAGTCGCTATTTTTTGCAAAGTAAACTTTGCCAAGCCCTGTGTAGCCAAGATAAAAAAATGTTTTCTTTGACGCACTATTTACCATTTGTGCGTGGGGTGTAAAGTTTTTTATGTTTTAGCCTTGTGTAAAATATTTCGCCTCCACGCAACGGAAATTATTATTGAGTAATATTCATGTTTTGCATCTATCTACGTCCGTCTAATTTTTATGTACATTATTTTAATTTTAACGTGGCAACTTAACACATTTACACATTAAGTTCAATAATGTTTAGGAGGCGAAATATGTACCTAACTAACGTTGCGCTGCAAAATAACTACCTAACTACTATATTTTTACGTTTTTGAGGACTGAATTTGTTAAATTACCAGGTGTAAAAATATATTTCACATATAGCGAAGGCTTCGACCAACACTCAAAAAGCTTATGCTTGTTTGTTGAATCATAGGTTCTCAGTCTGGAGCCCTGACCACCGGTTGCCTGGGCCCTTGTTCCCACAGCAAGCCGAGAGGGTTTTTTTTTATAATTAATTTATATAAATATGGTTAAAAATTAAAATAGTTGTAAATAAATAAATGGTAGTAATATATTTGTTAGATACCTATTTTCCTCTAATATGCTACAATGTTTTATTTTTTTAGATAGGTAAAAAAATTCTCTAATTAATTTTAAAAATTTATGAATTTATAAATGAGTCAGACTTCGACTATTCGGATAAATGCTTCATAGAGGCAGTCAAGGTTTGGTTGGATTTTGGGTTATAACAAGAGCAGTGCAAGAGCTCCTGATAAGGAGCTGCATGATACGTACGTACCTACCTACATAAGTATTTAAATATCAACTGTGAGCTTGATTTATAAAATGACCAGTTATTCACATTACGAAATGAGGGCACGCAACCATGGACACGCAACACGTAACTTACTTGTTTACAAACAAGTCAAATAGCTTCACTTGTAATGCACTTGTAACATGATACTATACACAAGGAAAGGGACAAAATAACAGTTGATTAAAAAAGTTAACATACTATGATTTTCTTAGTTTCCTCAGCGTTATCCCACTAGGTAGGGTCCATTTTCCGGCAAGTTTCCAGTTTGATTTTTTTTTTTTATTTGCTACAGGTTAGCCCATGGCTGCTATCACAACTGGTCATAAATTATAATGTAATCTAAGGTGGAAGCGGGTTAACTTGTTAGGAGAAGGTGTGAAAACAGGAAGGGGTGTGCCCTTCCGGTTTATACACGAAATGGTACCGAAACGCCAAATTGCTTGGCGGTACGTCTTTGTCGGCAGAATAGTAACTTGCTCCGGCCAAAGTTTCCTATCAAATCCCCTATGATGACCCTCAATCGGCCCAACCGAGAAATGAATACAGGAGTTCCGTCTTATAAATATACCGCGCTTACCGCTGTGCCACGGAGGCCGTCAAAATGATCTAATCTCCTTTGCTGTTGGTTCTCATGTCCGCTTTATGTTGTCAAGCCAATTTTTTGGGCAGCCGCGGGTTTAAGGAGCTCCAGCGACAACAATGTTAAGGCATCTATTTTCAACGCCGTGCCATCACCGTACCATCTAAGAAGGGGAAAGCTCATCTCCAATGTCCCGGAGCCGACTTATATGATAAATCTCCTACTAACTGTCCTTATTTGCAGTTTATTTAGAAAAAAATTTAACAAAAAATGGAACCGACTCAAAACGCACTAAAAAGTAAAAAATAACTGTGTCATTTAGTTGCTTTACCGACTAAGCATATCATGAAGCGGTCCAGCAATTTCCGGAACATTTATTTAACGTAGTAAAGCAGTTTGTAGGTTCCAGGTAACGTCCTTAAAGTAAAAACCTTGGCTGGCGCCGATTCTTAGATATGCTTAAGTAAATTAAAGAAAATAAATGAAACAGTTATTTTTTACTTTTTAGTGCGTTTTGAGTCGGTTCTATTTTTTGTTAAAAATTTTTATTTCTTACTTTTTAGAATTCGAATTGAGAACCTCCTCCGTTTTTATTCGCCGGTTAAAATAGTTTTCAAACAAAAATGCGTCTCCTTGTTACAGATGGGTTGCAAGCTAACGTTCGTCGACGACGCACTAAACCGGTCGTTCTACAAACTGGGCCTGATCGTCGGCAAGCAGCCAGGCTACTTCATCATCATACCAGTCCTCCTCACACTGCTGATGATCACGGGATACCAACGAGTGCATTACGAAATGGACCCTGAATATCTCTTCTCCCCTGTCAGTGGCCAAGGAAAGCTGGAGAGGCGGATAGTTGAAGAATACTTCAAAGTTAACTATTCACACAGGTTCAATGTTGGGAGGATAACGAGACCAGGTGGGTATTTTTATTCAGTACAAGTTAACCCTTGACTGCAATCTCACCTGGTTAGCGATGATGATCTAAGATGGAAGCGGGTTAACTTGTTAGGAGTAGGATGAAGTTCAACCCTTTCTACACGACATCGTACCAGAACGCTAAATCGCTTGGCGGTACGTCTTTATCGCCAGAGTGCTAGGCCGAAGTTTCCTACCAGCCTTCCACTGTGCTACTGCGACACGGAGCCCGTCCAGCCAGAAACCAAAACAAAGTATCGAGCGTTTAAACTCTGGCTTATGTTTTATTTCTGAAGCAAAACAATCTAGCTTGCCAATAAACGCAGTCATTACTAAACATTCAATTAGGTTTGTTTTCAATGTATCGGTGTTTGAATTTTTCACCTCAATGTTTAAACTAAATAATTAATTACACACTAAATGATTTTTGACGGCCTCCGTGGCGCAATGGTATGCGCTGTGGATATATAAGACTCCCGCGTTCGATTCCCTGTTGGGTCTATTAAGATTTTCTAAAATGATCAGGTCTCGCTGGTGGGAGGATTCGGCCATGGCTAGTTACCACCCTACTGATAAAGTCGTCCCACTAAGCGATTTTGCGTTACTGTACAATGTCGTGTAGAAACTGAAAGGGGTGTGGATTTCATCTTACTTCTAAAAAATTAGCTCACTCCCATCGTAGATTGCATCATCACTTAACATCAGGTGTGATTGCAATCAACTTACAATGATTAAAAAAAAATAATTATCTTTATGTACTGCTATGTCCTATGGTTTTAGCTCTTCATTTTCATCGTTTTGTCCATTCAGTTTTTTATGTGTTCGTTGTAGTTATTATTTATTTACTTATTTCAAAATTTAAGCATTTTCGAAACTAAATATAAGATTTAAAAAGAATTGAAATTTAAAAAAAAATCAAAACAGATTGAAACTTTACAAACAAAATGGCGACCGTATGTAATATTGTATACTCAACTTATTTCTTCCTATCGCATATTAGCCGTACTACTTAATTTACGCCTCTCATTAACAACAACCTATATTAGTTCTTATCCTACAGGTAGATTCGGCCGCGTCATCATCGTGGCCAAGGACAATGACACCAACATGCTGCGCACTGAAGTGTGGAAGGAACTACGGGAGCTGGACGAATACGTGCAGAATGTGACAGTGACACTTGACAACGGTGACACGTTTTCGTACAGAGAAGAGTGCGCGCGATGGGAGGGCCAGTGCTTTGTGAACGACATCCTTAACCTTGACAAAATTATTGGAGAGGTATGATTACGCAAACTCGTAAAGACGTATCAATAAACAGACAAAGAGGCAAGTTATAAAATATGCCTCTTTGGTATAGTTGTTAAGTTATGGCTACGGCAGGAGGTCCTGGATTCGAGTCCTACTCGAGGACGTACTTATACGTATTAAAATTTTCTTTTTGTCCATACCTAAATCATAGATTAATGATAGTCTTGCTGTGAGCAGAGCGAAACCAATGTCAAAAATGTCGCCTAGATGTCATTCATACCTCGGTGTTGGGAAGTTGGTGGGGTGACTGTGACACTGTGACTGATAGCACGATAAACCGACGCTCCTAGTCATAATTACTAAATAACAACGGATAGTGATCCTTACAAGAACAAGAAAGAATAAACATTACCATCCGAAGCCGAGAATGCTTGTCAACAAACAAATTAAAAATGAAGGTAGAAATCACTAGTCATTTTACACCTATTTTTTTTTAAATAAGTAGTTAATGACAAATTGATGGCAATAAATTAGATTAGTAAGCTTAAAACTAATTAATATATTCAATATCTTTTAAATAAGATTTTTTTAAATAACAAAACATAATTTTAAATTTTTTAGGCATAAAATGTGTTGCATTTTCTACCTACGTTTTAAATTTGTTTGTTGACACGCATTCTCAATCGAGTTTGGTTTTAGCATAGTTGGTTTTCAAATCTGGAGGAGGGAGGCTTACTGGCTTAGCCCTTTCGTGGGCCATTATTAAGATGATAATCTTGTTTATGCAATGACTATCTATTTATTAGTAGTATTGTTGTAGATATTTACTGTAGGTACAATACATTAAAAAACTTTATTGCATGGAAACAATGCAAACAATAGGTTCAAGAGAACAGAAATAGTCAATAGTGTTATAAGGGTCGGTGGCCTTAGCTGTAACCTAAATCCTATTTACTCACGAGCTGGTGGCGCAGTGTTATGCGTTATGGATTTATAAGATGGAGGTCCTGGGTTCGATTCGGGGGCCAGATGAGATTTTTCATTTGTCTTCTAGTTACTACCCTACCGACAAAGACGTACCGCCAAGCGATTTAGCGTTCCGGTATGATGTCGTGTAGAAACCGAAGGAGTGAAGATTTCATCCTACTCCTCACAAGTTTGCCCGCTTCCATCTTAGATTGCATCATCACTTAACATCAGGTGTGATAGCAGTCAAGGGTCAACTTGTAGTCGATAAAAAAAAAATCCTATTTACTCACGAGCTGGTGTCTTGTAGACTGTATTATTGGACAAGAGTCAATAATTTTTGAAACCAAAAAAAAATGTAATAAGATGATGATAATGTAGTAAGATGAAACTCATTGGAAAAGGAGGAGAATAGTATAACAATGAAAGGAAAAATAAATAATTTATAGGTGCTATGAGTTCGGAAAGGGACCTGAGGTTTTTGGAGTAAAAAAATTTTTCTCGGTTTCCGACAAAACTAAAGGTCCTATGGAAAAAAGTTAAATGGCAAAGATGAAGGTAATAAAAAGATCTAAAACATTTTTATTTACACTTTTTTCATAAAACCTCAAAATTGAAAAATTAAAAATAAACCAAGTATTTTATTTTTTAAAATATTTTTCTTTCACTTTTTATTATTTTTAAAGGTTTATATTATATGTCTTGTTATATATATTCTTCTGGAATATTTTAAAAGTTTGTAAGAGTGCCAGTTCCTAGCCCACCGCAGATAACAACTGCACACGACGTATCACAGCTAATCTCCTGGGTTGTACATATTTCTATTTATCTAATAAGATTCCTAGCCAGCGACACATAGTTCCATACAAATATATAAACTCAGCAGTGTCGCTACGACACTTTATCTACTATTGTCCATTGCGGTCGGCTAGGAAGTGGCGTTTTACTTTACTTAGGTATTTCATCGGTAGGTAGAGGTAGAAAGACGGTAACATTCGCATATTATACAAAACTATTAATGCGAAGTCATGACTCAAACGATCAAGTCATCGATGTTTTTAGCTCGAGAAAAAAATAAAATTTTCTTACAATTTTCGCTAATAATCGAAAGTATATTCTTCTTTCCATTCGGTGTCTATTGAGACCTCTAACTACTTTTTAAATAACTTAGTCTGATTTTGTATCTATATGTATATTCTACAGAAAACAGTTTCCTTTCAACTAAGAAAATACTAAGATTTGATTACAGTTGATTTAAAAAATAATTTAAAAAAACAGAAACTTGTAGTGCTCTTATTTTCTGTAATGTTTTCTCATATTATGTAAACACTATTACGATTCATACCTCAAGGCAAGTCAAGTTCTTTAAAGTTTATATTTATGACTAAAATAGCTTACAAACGAGAATGCGTTTCACCTGATATTAAGTGATTAGAAACTACCGCCCGCAGGCACTTCTAATGCCTCGCTGTCATTTAACGAATTTGTTTATCCACACCCAGAAATAACCTTAAAGCAATCGGGTTATACTCCCATCAATCGGAATCACAAGATCCACCTTACTTTTAGCATGTATCAAACACCCCTTTCAAAATGTCCACGTCCTCCTAGTACATGATAGGACAATGGGCAGTAATGTTGTTAGTAATTGCCACTAAAACCGCAGATAGTTATCGGTGAAACCCTACGATGCGTGATCATGAACTGTCCCGTGCCATTGGTTAGAGGTTTTATAATAAATAGAAACAGAGTTACGTTGAGGAAGTTGACGAACAATGAATAATTGAATTGTTTTGTTACTTTCCGCGAAAAGCCTAAGAATGCAAACCACAATGTTCCGGACCACAATAGAAAAAAAAAACTGAAAAAAAATTCTGTTTTGAAAGATATCTGATTGATTGATAAAGGCTTTGTGTTGGTGATGCTTGTTGAAAAATTGATTTTGTGGCCAATATTATTCCCTTTTCCCAACAACTAGTAAAGACTGTGTTGAGATGAAGAAACTACGACAATTGTCCAACGGTTTGGACTCGAACTCATGAGATCTCAGAGTTGAAGCGGCACTACAACCACTGGGCTATTGAGGCTTCTATAATTCCAATGTTATTTTAGATCATCAAGAACAAACTTCCAGCAGCAGCCATCTCTTTATTATTTTATTGTATTTTTTATACTATTATCATTATTAGCTTATTTTAACGGCCAAGGATCAAGCTTTATATAGGAGATATGGAGCTTAGACTCACCACACTGCTCCAATGCGGGTCGGCGGGGGTGGGAGTGATAATATTTTTACTTTAATGAACATTATCAGATATATTGATGACGACCGATATCAATGGCTTACCAAGCTCTCCGAGACATAAAGGAGGACCACAACCAATTTCCCCACACCAGACTGAAAAATTTCACTAAAATTTCTGAGAAGCAAGGATACGCATAACGCACAATAAGCAACGCACGATAAGCAGTATTTTATAGACCAACCCAGGACCTCGTGATTCAACGGTTACTACTAGATCATCAAGTAGTTTTACTATAGAATAGTTCTTGTATACAGGTGGAACGAGGAGAACTGAACCTAACATTTCCTATAATGTTCAACCCTGTGACGTGGGAGGCGCACGCTTTCCCCGTGTTCTTCGGCGGCTCCACTGTAGTCGATGACGTCATCGTCTCCGTGCCCGCTGTGCAGCTTGTGTGGTTCCTGAGGACCGACACCAAACTACAGCAAGAAAGGTTTCTATTTTAATCATATTTTTACTGCGATAGTTAATATATATGACTAATCAAATTATACTTAGAGCTTAGAAGTATTAGCTAGGATCTAAACGCTGATGGTCCTACCATAGGTAAGTTTGTTAGTCGATTTGAATCATAGTGGTGTTGCAAGGTAAGCATAGTGGATTTGTAAGACGGAGGTCCTGGGTTCGATTCCCGGCGAGGCCGATTAAGATTTTCTGAATTCGATCACGTCTGGCTGGTGGGAGGCTTCAGCCGTGGTTAATTACCACCCTATCTAGGACGTACCGCCATGCGATTTAGCATTCCGGTACGATGTCGTGTAGAAACGGAATAGTTGTGGATATAGATTGCACCATTACTTACCATCAGGGGTGACTGCTGTCAAGGGCTAACTTGTAATGAACAAAAAAAAGTATGTTACTTAGGTCCAAACATTCAATCGCTCTGGAATACCTAAAGCGATTTTTTCTAAATAATTTCTAGTATGAGAATTCATGACCCTAGCTTGAAAGTCCATAGTTGCCTTACGATTGCAAACCTACTTCCTTTTTTACCCATAACAGTCTTACGTACCTACTACGAGAAACGTACTACTATATAGAAAGAAAGAAAAAAGAAAAATATTTATTTAGGAAAAACACCACCAATAAAATACAACATAAAATTTTTTAACAAAAAATAGAACCGACTCAAAGCGCACTAAAAAGTAAAAAATAACTGTGTCATTTAGTTGCTTTAATTTACTTAAGCATATCTATGAAGTCGGTGCCAGCAAGTTTAAGGAACATTTATATTACGTAGTAAAGAAGTTTGTGGGTTCTAGGTAACGTCCTTGAAAGTAGAAACCTTGGCTGGCACCGACTCCTAGATATGCAAATTAAAGCATAAATGACACAGTTATTTTTTACCTATTTTTTGTTAAAAAATTTTATTTTTACTTTTTAGTGATTTATCGCCACGTAACGTACTCGTGCACTAGTAGCCAAAAAGCTACTGATACCAAGACAAAAACCGAAATCGCTGTAAGCGTGCCTCCAAAATTTGAAGAGTTCCTTCAATTTCCCCAGGATATCGTCATCAGATCCTAACATGCGGACAATGGGACCTTGGTTGTATGCTTTTAATAAAAAAAGAATTATCAAAATCGGTCAACACTGGAAAAAGTTATGCGTGGTCATACATAAAAAAAAAAAAAAAAAAAAAAAAAAAATATAATTTCGTCGGTTAAAAATACAATAAAATGCAGAATGTGAAAGTGATGTGATCACAAATAGGTCCTCACTCAGGATTTTGCAGTGCCCTTCAAGACACCGCGCTGGTCTTCCGTGAAGCCCGTCAGATGAGGTGACGTCTGGTCATTATAATTATATAAATATAAGAATTTATAAATAGAAGGTATATATTAGGAGAAGTAAACATGAACAATACATTAATGAGAAAAGAATAGACAAATATGGACCAGGAACAATAGTTGTTGTACATGTCAAGCAACAAAATAATAAAAAAATTTAACAAAAAATAGAACCGACTCAAAACGCACTAAAAAGTAAAAAATAACTGTGCCATTTAGTTGCTTTAATTTACTTAAGCATATCTATGAAGTCGGTGCTAGCAAGTTTAAGGAACATTTATATAACGTAGTAAAGCAGTTTGTGGGTTCTAGGTAATGTCCTTAAAGTAGAAACCTTGGCTGGCACCGACTCCTATACATACATACCTCCTCCGTTTGTTTTCGTCGGTTAAAAAATAAAACAAAACAAAACAAAAATAGGATATATATCTATAGGAGAAGCTTCATCTGGCAAAGTTAGCTTTTTAAATTGACAAAAGTTTATGCTATCAAAAACAACATAAATACGACTAGGTCTCCTGATATCTCAAAATATAAAGACTCCGCTAAATAAACTATGCTATGTAGGTACGTAGACATTTTAGGTATACGCAATAGTAAGCAATTGGCCTGTAGCACGATTATGGTTTCAGACATTTTAAGTACGTTACTTCAGAGTTATTGTCGACGATTACGACTATTCTTTTTACATTCGGATTTTTACGAGTTGTATTCAATTTGAATAGCAACACTTAGTAAACAAGTAACACTATATCTTAGATAATAGGCACCGATCTTGACACGGTTTAGGAAACGGTTCGGAATACAAAACACGGGCAAATCGACAAGAATACGAATAGAAAGGTCCAACTCTGATAATGAATGATTTGTAGGCCATGATTTCTTAATCGACGTTTTGTCTTCTCTTTAAAATCCTAATGAGCTTTAAGATTGCCCTGGTATCTTTTTGTTTAGTTGCGCTAATGGGTATACTTAATGGTCTAACGTTGCTTAGTTTTAGTAAGTACTTGAGAATGTTACTTACTGTTTAAATGATGTCATACCTACTCGTAAACGATGTGTAAAGTTGATTTTATCTGTATTCCCATACTGTTTCTTCGCTTCATTGGCTATTGGCTAGTGGCTAGTGATCATGAGGTCCAAGATACGAGTCCTGGATCAAGCTATGAAATATTGAACCTTTTTTCCTTCCAAGATTATCATTATCAGCCCGGAGTTGGGAAGTTGGTGGTGTTACACCCCTTTTCTTCAGAGAACACGTTAAGCCGGTGATCCCGGGCCCTAGTAATTATTCTGAACTAATAATAATATAGTCCAGTCATAATAATATAGTTCTAGCTTTTTTAAACCCCAGTCTGCGGAAAAATTCCTAGTGAGCTGAATTTTTGTATACACCTTTATTATGGCATTGTAATGAAGATGTGAAAAATCGACATTGATAATCAGCTAAAAAAATTATAAAGGTCAAAAGGTCACGAAAATCAGTTTTTCGCAAATATCTCGCGACCTATTGCTCAGAGGTCAATAAAGGTCAGGCTTCAGCAGCATAAAACCTTAAATAACTGGACTATAATCGTTAAAGGTTCAAAGATTAAAGCCTTAAAGCCGGCCAACCCGCATCGGAACTCCTCGGCCTCGCTACCTGCAGTGGATCTTTAAAATGCCATTACAATAATATAATAATAAAAATATTTCCAATTCCAGAGGAGCGGCATGGGAAGACGCATTTCTAGATGCAGTGGGTATAGCTGAAGACACGGGACGTTTCAAGCACATATCAATAGCCCGATTCGCATCTAGAACACTCGATCACGAGCTCGAAAAAAACACGAAAACTGTGATACCATTCTTCAGTTCCACGTTCATACTGATGGGGATATTTTCCATAGTGACGTGTATGATGGGCGACTGGGTCAGGTCGAAACCCTGGTTAGGGCTACTGGGGAATATTTCGGCTGTGATGGCCACGGCTGCTGCTTTTGGCTGTGCTATTTATATAGGCATATCTTTTATTGGAATCAATCTTGCCGCGCCGTTCTTAATGATTGGTATGTATCGCAACCGACATTTTAACGTAACATTTTTTACGACAAAAATCTATACTAACTCAAGTAAATCGTTTACAATTTGATAATATATTAGGGAGTCCGCCCACACGTGCATTATCAATAAGTTAAGCAAGCCCCTTAAGGAAATAGTCATATGTATATGTATTATTAGGTATATACTGTTATATTGCTGGGATAAGTACGACTTACCTTACCTTAATAATATTAGCAATATTATTGAATGGATGTGGACAACCCTAAGCAGGATACAAATACAAAGGCTGTTAAAAGTAAAATTATTTGTTAAAACAAGTTTAACTGAATATAATATATATTTTGAAAACATTATCTAAATAAGCGTCAATAGCTCCCCGATAAAATATGCTATAAAATAACCTTTGGGAGATAAGCATATTTTATCGATTTTTGCGATTGAACTTATAAAAGTTCAATCGCAAAACGCCGTACTTACGTCTGTGCGACTAATTAAAGATGAAGGAGTATAAAATCTTAACCTCCTTAAATAATTACGCAGGGTTTTAATTTTTTTTTCAGGAATCGGGATCGATGACACGTTTGTAATGTTAGCAGCCTGGAGACGCACCTCGCCGAAGCTCCCAGTGCCCGAACGGATGGCTATAATGCTCTCCGAGGCGGCTGTGTCCATTACAATCACGTCCGTGACGGATATGCTGTCGTTTTTCATCGGGATTTTCTCGCCTTTCCCTTCTGTGCAGATTTTCTGCATGTATTCAGGTATTGTAAATGCATAGATTCTATACTAAAGCCAAATTCAATTGAGAATGCTTGTCAACAAACAAATTAAAAATCAAGGTAGAAAATGCAACACATTTTATGCCTAATAAATTTAAAATTGTGCTTTGTTGTTTTAAAAAATCTCATTTAAAAGATATTGTAGGTATATATCTATTAATTAGTTTTAAGCTTACTAATCTAATTTATTGTCATGAATTCGTCATTAGCTAGTTAATTAAAAATATATGTGTAAAATGACTAGTGATTTCTACCTTCATTTTAAATTTGTTTGTTGACAAGCATTCTCATTCGAGTTTGGCTTAAGTATAGGTGTATAAGTTTTGCTGGCTTCCGTGGCGCAGTGATATGCCCAATGGATTTCTAAGACTGCAGTCGTGACTCCTGGGTTCTATTCCCGGCTGGGCTGATTAAGATTTTGTAAAATTAGTCCAGATCTGGTGGGAGAATTCGACCCTCCAAACAATAAAGTGTTCCAGTTTGATTTTGTGTAAAAACTGAAAGGTGTGGATTTCATGCTACTCTTAACAAGTTAGCCCGCTTCCATCTTAGATTGCATCATCACTTACGACCAGGTTTGATTTCAGGGCATTCAGAAGGGCTAGAGAATTCAGGTCCCTAATGCCACTACCAACAAAAAAATTTGCCCTGTATAGTGTGTCGCCCCGGATATATGTACTACCTACCTACCTAATTAAGAATCCTTGGTGTCTAGGTATTACGAATACTTGTCAGTTTCGTCTAGTAATGTATTATCTACCTAGGTTACGTTTATGAAGAAAGCTAAAAATGTAAATAAACATTAAATATTTTTGAAAAATCTATTATTTGCACATATTTAACTACATTTTAGGTCTGGCTGTGTGCTTCACATTTGTATGGCATCTCACATTCTTCGCTGGCTGCGTGGCTGTATCAGGGTATCGGGAGAAACAGAATCGGCATACGATCACTTGGTTGAAGGTGTTGCCAGAATCAAGAGCCAGAAAAGGTAATTATCATTTTTACTTTTCCCCAAAAGGTTCAAATCAAATGAGCCTGACACTACACATTATAAAAAGTAGATATATAGTTCGTTTGTGTTAAGAACGCAGTGAGCATCGGCAGTCCCGGCCTCTAACCAATCAATAGCGCGTCGCGTTCGAAGCTAACGCCTTCAATTGGTCACTGTGTACTTGACCTTGTGATTTGAAAAGATTTGCGGGGTTAGGCTGCGCTAACTGCATTCTTGACGCGAACGAACTAAAGTTTATCTATTGCGGGAAGTACGTGGACTTTTAATGTACCTAGTTATTAAGTGTACAGACAAGCATATACATATTAATTGGCGCATTGGTGCGTTAAAGTCACGAAACGAGCAATGTTTAGTATACATTACACACACACACAAACGCGATAGTTCTGTCAAATTACGCCTACATCCAAAAGCAAACGGACTTTTAACTTCCCGGAATAGATTGAATAATCAACTTAGTTTTAAGTAAATCTTTTTAAGATTTCACGCTAAGCTAATTAATAATACACTTCTAAACTATGGGAATATTACATAATACTAACAAAGAAATGTATATTTATTACAGAAGAAAAGCCTTGGATATACAGAATATTCTGCAGCGGCGGCATAGACCACGTAGACCCAGACAACCCAATAGACAACAAAGAACACTGCATCATGGGATTCTTTAGAACCACCATGGCTGATTTGCTCAACAACAGTTTGGTCAAGGCGCTAGTAATCGTAGTATTTCTAGCGTATCTAGCCGGGGCGGGCTATGGAGTGACAAATTTACAAGAGGGCTTAGAGAGGAGGAAGCTGTCGAAGATAGATTCATATTCGGTGGTGTTCTTTGATCGTGAAGATCTGTATTATAGAGAATTCCCGTACAGAATACAGGTATAGCCTTTTATTTTTGGAAAGTTTGGTTTTAGGCGTAGTATAATGAATGTGCACGTTTGTGTTTGAAAGTAAAGAAGCGTAAGTAAAACACGCTTCAGTAGTTAGTGTTATGTGTATATAAGGGGGGAGTTTAGGGAGTCTGGACTCCCCCCTTAGCACAGAATCTAAACTAATAAAAGACGTGTGGCACTCGGAGACTGCCGCGGTAAAGCTATTGCATAGCATTTTGTATCAACTTATGTTTACCTACCGACGTCATCGGGACCGTGGCCGAGCGGTAAAACGCTCTAAGTGGCCGGATTGCCAGAGAGACGCGGGTTTTTTTTCAAGCGTGATATTTCAAATGTCACGCTTAAAAAAAATTGCGGAACTGACGGGATTTGAACCGCGTCTCTCTGGCAATCCGGGCACTTAGAACGCCTTACCGCTAGGCCACGCTCCCAATGACGTCGGCGCCGAAATTGTGCTTTTTATATTATGTTTTTGATATCCAGGGGGTGTTAGGTTTTTCGTTACGGAATTTCTGAATTCGGTCTCCAGTCTCAAGTCCCGCGATAGAAGCTATGCAATAGCTTAAAAATCGTGGATTAATCACCGGATGGATAATATCCTGTATGAACCAAGCCATATAATAGGTATAGCTTTTTCAAGGGTGTCCAAGCAATTAAAAATAGTCTATAGCTTTCTAACTTGGGGGGAGGGTCCATGAGTCCCAAAATGATAAATTAGGTTGTTTTTGCTTCACTATTAAAACTAAAGTTACAATAAGTACGTATCTTTTAAGCGTTGACATTCTATAAAACTATTACTGGCCTAACTAACTAAATACGGACATAATTAGTGTAGAGAGAGTACGTAGTTTATTAGCGTAGGTGCAAGCATTAACGTTAGACTTCCGTAAAATCCGATAACATTTACAACATAAATTAAATTAGCTTTCCAAGTTAAGGTAATAAATCCGATAATAATCAGACATCAGTTGATGAACGCGATAAGCTAACAACCGGGTTTAAAGACAAACTACGCGACAGTAAAATACGTACCAAAATTAGATGTTAGATATCAAAAAAGGAATTATACTACTATTAGAAAGCTAAAAGTTTGTAAATGTGTATGTTGGTTACTTCTTCACGACGAAACGGCTAGAGAGCTGACACCCTGGATTAAGACATAGGCCACATTTTATGCCGAAATTCTCACGGGAGTAAGAACTTCGCCGGTGAAAACGCGGGCGAGCTCTAGTTTTCAAATAGACTTTCGATATTTTGTATTAATTAAAACAATACAGTGAATTATTGGATGCATCCCAGTAGTACCCCATACCGTAGTTCTATAGAACTGTTGGGATATTTTCCGGGCTGTCAAATTATATCCCAATAGTTCTATATAGTACTGTAGTATAGTTTTTGCTCTTGACTTTACATATACCATATAAGTTATAAACTTTATATTATTTTGATTGATATTTCATTTTGTTTTTAACAAAAAAATGTCCCTTGCGACAAAAGCTAAGTTGTTAAAACCAAGTAGTAGTTGTGTCTAAAAAAATATTCTTTTATTTTAGAAGTTACACACACACATTTTACCACTTTGGAAGTACCTTTTGCGCAAACTATTCAGTTTAGAAAAAAATTATATTAAAACCTCAATACCATTTTAAAGATGTTTTGTGCAATTTAAGCAAAGCTGTATTCAATATAGTATGTTTATCTATAGCTGTATTCAATATAGTATGTTTATACTCTCAAATTTAAGTGGACATTTATTATTGCAATCAAAAGAGATTCCATATACAACTTATAAAAACTATAGATATTTTATATGTAACGTGCAAACAAGATTTTGATATCGACATTTCTTTAATTTTAAGCAAAGTGTCCCATTAGTTCTGTATAAGACTAACTAATGGGACACTTAGCACTAATATGGTGTATCAACAGTTCTATAGAACTAAATTTAGGGGGTACTACTGGGATGCACCCGAATTATTATAGACGCTTGATACGAATAAAAGAATATTCAAATGATCTTTCGCTATTTTCAGGTTGTTATAAGTGGCAACTACAACTATTCAGACCCCAAAATTCAAGACGAAGTGGAAATTTTAACGCAAAGATTGGAAAACACATCGTACATATCCAATTCACTGTACACCGAGTCGTGGTTACGAACATTCGTTAATTATGTTGAGAGAAATAACGATTATCTGAACGTTTCAATCGACACGGAGGAAGATTTCATACACAATCTCAAAGAAGTAAGTACTAGATTCTTGAAATAAAACGTAAGTATTAAAGCCGATTGTACAACGGTTGCAAAACGGATGTATTAGAAATCGGAATTCTCCGATGACATTTTGACGTATTGAAGGTGCGACCAACGCGTCCTATCGATTGGTTATACGTGTTTTCAAAGCACCATCCAATGATTTCAAAATTTGGCGGCACACAAAGAAAAAGATAAAAAATATTTACTTACTAAACACACTGCATAAATAGTTTATGACAAAAATTTGAAATACACCAAGACCCCGCTTTGCGTCGCTAATGTGTTCCTGAAAAATGCGACGCAAAGTGAATCAGAAATTTTGAAAGCAAGAGTTAAAAATATTTTTCTTTTTAAATGATATCAAAAATATCGCCCCATCTTTCATTGCGTTATGTCGGTATCACATATATATCTTCGGTCGCATAGCTCTACAGGACTGGAAACGCGAATTACGGCTCTTTAGGATTCTGTTGTAAAATAATTGATTTCACGAACTATATTTTCAAATAAACATTCGTACTAAAATAAATTAAACATTATTTTACAGTTATGGCTCTTTCCGGCAAATCCATTTTCACTGGATGTGAAATTCAACGAAGCAGGAAATCAAATACTTGCTTCAAGATTCCTGATACAGGCGATTAACATAAGCGGGACCAACCATGAGAAAGAAATGGTTAAAGCCCTCAGAGACATAGTGGCCACATCGCCTTTGAATGCTTCCGTGTTTCACCCGTACTTCGTATTCTTCGACCAGGTAAATAGCTGCTCGCAATTTCACCATACTCCTTTAGTTACTTTACAAGCCATTAAATAGTTTAACACCCTGTAAATGTTAAGAGCTTAGCCAGGTCCTAACAGATTATCTTGTCTAATGAAGCGTCCTTTGTTAATGTACTATACTAAAGCCAAACTCGATTAAGAATGCTTTGTCATTTTAAAAAAATCTTATTTAAAAGATATTGAATATATTAATTAGTTTTAAGCTTACTAATCTAATTTGTTGTCAAGAATTCGTCATTAACTAGTTAATTAAAAAAAAGGTGTAAAATGACTAGTGATTTACCTTCATTTTTAATTTGTTTGTTGACAAGCATTCTCAATCGAGTTTGGCTTTAGTATAGTTTATGTTAACTTCAATGTCGAATTACTTAATGCCTGATTTTTAAGGAATTTGAACCTTAAACAGCTAATTTAAATTATAAAATCTAACATATCTTTGTATTTTTTTTAGTTCGAGCTTGTGAGGCCGACTTCCATACAGAATCTGTGCTATGGTGCATTGATGATGATGATTACATCCTTCATATTCATTCCCAATATACTGTGCTCGTTATGGGTGGCCTTCAGCATCATATCCATAGAAGTTGGAGTCGTCGGCTATATGGCCCTGTGGGATATCAATCTGGACTCGATATCAATGATAAACCTAATCATGTGCATCGGTTTCTCAGTGGACTTCACAGCTCACATCTGCTACGCGTACATGGCATCCAAAGCGAAATATCCTAAAGAAAGAGTCAGCGAATGTCTGTATTCTTTAGGATTGCCGATCGTTCAAGGATCATTCAGTACAATATTGGGTGTGGTAGCGTTGCTCCTGGCAGATAGCTACATATTCTCTGTGTTCTTCAAAATGGTGTTTATGGTGATATTCTTCGGTGCAATGCACGGCCTCTTCCTCCTGCCCGTGTTACTATCTCTGTTCGGTCCGGGTTCTTGTACCAGACAAGAGAAAGATCTAAAAATATCAAAAGTCGAGAAAATATTTCCAAATCCATACTGTTTACCGCATCCCCAATTAGTACTCAATGATCAGATTTATAACGGCAAGAATATGAGCCCGCATGGAGTTTACAAAATATACGGGGACGATAAAGATTTGGGCATAGGAACATCAGGAGAAGACACCAGTGAAAGTAGTTCAAATCAGTCACAGAGACGTCAAATCAGCGGAGACGAAAACACGAGAAAGAAATATGAGGACGGATGGAAGAAATACAGTCAGAGTACAAGTCAATTCCAACCGTCCGGCGAGTTGGATTTGTATGGGCCGGAAACAGATCGAGTGTGGCAAAGGCAAAGACACGGAAGCAATCACCGCGAGCGTTTTGAAAACGTCAGAAGCCCCCCAGGGCTTAGAGAAGACGTCGTTCTGGGTCGAAGGACAAGCGACACGAGTCCGCAACGTGAGGGCCCATACCGAGTAATGCGAACGCACTCGCATCACAACATCCACAGGGCTCGAGCTCCGAGACGCACAAACTCACACCAAAACCTCGAACACTTAGACTACGTTGCCGAAATGCGATTTCCTTGACGTTGATCGCATAACCTCTATTAGTTAGACGTTAAATCAAGTGCTCAATTGTGGACCAAAGTATTAAAATTTCCCTCGTGGATTATGAGTAAAAACTGTATTCTCAGTGTCGTTATAAGAACAATTGGACAATTACTTTATTAAGTCAATTTAGGATAGGATGTTTTGAAATATTGATTTGCAAATCAATAGAAGCTGACAATCGTAATCTAAATGATGATGTTGATAAAAAGTGTGTAAGTATTAAATGATAAATGTTATAAGAGGATTTAGGTAAAAATAAAAAGCTTGTTAAGATCAAGACAGTAAAAGTTTAAATGAAGGTTGAACAATGAAAGGATAAGTGTTGTTTTTTGAGTAAGGAAAGCCTAGCCCATTACTGCTCAAAAAAAACTATGGAAAATATTGTCTTTATAAAGTTTTGTAATTAATATGGGGGTAATCCATGCTGAATCTATATTTGTATATTATTATGTTAAAAACAAGACAAAATGAAACTTAGCAATGATTTTCATAATAATTTATTGAAAACTTAGTTCCTAAAACCTATTTGTAAATTACATGCTTTCAGTCATCATACTTACGCTATCTTAATATTGCAATAAATGCATGACTTTAAGATAAACGTTAAAGAGATGGTGCTCTATCCCAGAATTTAGTACCCTTAAATTAAATTACTTTTATCCACTTTTTACATAATTTTCAATGTCAAATCCATAACTGTCTTACATTATTTCATAGCCAAGATCAATGTTTTTGAATATGCATGCATTTTATGGGTTACATCAAAAAATGTTAAGACAGTCCGCATATAAGCAATCATTTTTTATTTACAATATGGAGAGTAAAGTTGCCCCTTAGAAAATAATACTATCCAATGACTGAGGAACTTCAGAGAATCACATCATACTTGTCAATGGTATTGAATGTGAGCGGGCAACCTTGTGACGAATAAAAAACCGTAGTTAACCAGCAACTTATCTTGATAGAATCATTTATGTAGTGTGATAATTATTTTAGGGGAGATAATGTACCTTAGCAAAGTGTAAATATTGTGGGTATTTAAAGTATAAATCGTAATTATAAGTTTTCATTGATATACGAAGCTTTAACGTTACCTGTATCTTAGAGATCGCTGTATATATAATTAATTGTGATACATAGCCGATGCCATGTACCGTTCCATTATAAAGATTTGACTCTATTCTCTATGAGCTATAACTACCTAACTAAATGCTATACAAAGAACTTATTCATACAGTAACGATATTGCCTTGCATTTGTTGTTATTACAACCCCTATTGTTATGTATGAATGACATGTATGATATCGTGATCAGACACGATTGCAACTCATGACTGAATATTGTAAATATTTTTGTTTTATATAAAAATAAAGTTAGTTTTGATAACTGTTGTTGCGTTTTAATTTGCGTCCTTACACGATATGGTCAGTTAGTTGCACGCACAAGGTTTTATACTCAGCTGACCACCAATACAGGGACAGTTCCGTCGCTACCATTTGTTACACCCATAGCCGTCTTTAACTATTCTAGAACACTTAGGCACACAACAATTTAGGGCCCTTTTGGAAAGTAGAGACGGCAAAATATATCTTCAGAGCCTAATACCCCAATAGCCCCGAAGAACTAACAAATTCACTCATTTATTCTCAAAAAAAATCATACCGGGTACATGACACTTCATAAAAAAGGTTACAGTTAAAATGAATGAATGAGATAATTAACATACTTCCTACTTTGACTAAGTTTATTTTATTTATTTATTTAAACATCTTTATTGCAAATAACAAAAGAAACAATGGTACAATACAAAGTTAAACGCAAAAGACGACTATATCACTAGAAGTGATCTCTTCGTTTAATGTGTCATGCTGGTTAAAATATTATTTTTAACTAAAAAATACTAAACCTTCGATTATGGTCTAAGAACCCGCTGTTTGATTCTGCAGGTATCTATTTATTTGAGTGAACTAATTTTAAATAAATGTTGAAGAAGTATGACTTAACAAGTCAATAAAAAGTCTTAGTGACAATAGATTAACTTTTAGGTTGCCTATCAAAAATTAACCGATAATTAATTTTTGAAAAATTAATTTTCTGATATTAATTTCAATTACATGTTCTTCTTTTGAAAAAGACATAAATAATCGAATTTAACATCACTAATTTAATCATACAATAATTTATCAAAATGCATTTGCGGCTAATATTTGATAGGCAATCTATCACTTATTTATTGCCCTCCAAGTCATTTTTTTTTAAATTAGTTTTCATACAGAATCAATACAAGAATCAAGCAGGATTTCAGAGTAATAGTAACTAAATCGATTATTTCAATTTGAACTGTACCTTATTTTGAAGTGATACGTGCCCGTTTTTATTTTTTTTAATGTGTGAATTTTTCGATTCTTCGGGACCCTCTGAGGAAATATTTTGATATCTCTATTTTCCATAAGGGCCCTAAATTCTTGTAAGCCCAAGAGCCCCAGAATATATAAGACGGCTTGGGGTGTTACAAATAGCAGCCACGAATCATATGTGAACTTATCGGTTTTCGGGGCCCTCTAAGCATGGGGATCCTGGGCACGGGACCAGTTGTGCCTTTAAGGCGGTACTGATTACATCATATTTGGAATTGTGTAGTGCATATATATAATATATATAGTCTATACGTACACTTAGTGTCGCTGACTGCAATAGCCATTAGGAGCCAAAAAGATGGTGGGTCAGTAACATACCATTTCCAATCTGAATGTAAAATGACAGGTGAATGTAAAACGCAGTCGGGTAAAAAGATGAATTACTTTTCTTTTAATTAAACGCGCCTAATGAATTTCATATTGATTTATTATGATACAAAAGAAATCGCTCGTCATAATTTAATTATAGTAGGTTAGGTAAATGGGAAAGTCCCAAGTTTTGTAAAGGCAGTAAATACAGAAACATCCTTAGTCTAATGCAACATTTAAATTATTGAGACATATTAACATTAAAACTAAAAATACGACTTACGACTAGTAAAACAATTTCATCCACAAATTATCCGAATTATACATGAAAAACAAAATCAACCAAAAATCAATTTAATGGTCAAATAATCTCAAATCAACAAAATTGACAAAAATTAACCTAATATATATATCTATGTAGGTTTGTCATATACCTTCTTTAACAAACTACTACAAAACAATACCAAATCTTTACACTGTAAGTTGTTGACCAGCTGGTCTTGTAGAATGGACAGTACATGAGTACCATCTCCATTGTTTATTCTCTCCATTATTACCTCGATTAAAGCATCGTTTGATAAATTTTCTGCAATTGTCTTCTTGGATAGTTCATCCATTTTTTCACATATTTCAACTAAATCAGGCTCCTGAAAACATAAGTTACAAATTTTATTTATGATCTTTAAAATCTTATTGGGCCTGTGGTTAACCAATTGGGATCCGTACTATGTGGTCCCTAGATTCGAGTCCTGGGTTAGGCTCCTAAATATTGAGGATTTTTTTCAAAGAGAGCTTCCATTTCATTTTTTGGCCTCCTATATAAGTTTCATTTTTATTATAGGTTCAATAAGTGAGCAAAGTGCTTTTTTGCTTTTTAAGGATATTATCTAAGTACTATCAGTCCCCGCGTCTTTTCCCCCGTGGCAAATAGTTTGTCGCAACCAAGACAACAAAAAATGTACTTAACCCTTTTTTAAGAAAAACAGCAAGTTATTCTCAAAAGACTTTAAAATTTTTATTGCATGAAAAGAGGGACTTGGTTTTATAATATGTAAGGAAGTAGTAGATAAGGATAAAAACAGTAACACACCTTTTCATCAGTTTGTGCAAAACTATTTAACATTGCAACTGAATCAGTCTGTGTACTGTTTAAAGAGACAGCTACTTCAGTTTGCATTTCAATGTCTTTCAGTACAATATTGTTCGTTTGCACTTCTATATTTGCTTCTAACAGCTCACTCATTGCTGCTTCTACTGTCGGAGTTATTTCCTCACTAACTTTGTTAATCTTTGATAAATATTCATACAAAGCATTCTTTGTCACTTGAACTTTAGGCGCTTTAATGGCAAGCCGATTGATTTCAAGTTCTGTCATTTTCGCCAAGTCCCCTACAGTGTCCACTTTCCCTTCAAAATTCTTCACCAAAAAGTCTTTCATTGCGGGCGATGAAAGCTCGGCAGCTATATTGTCTATTAGATCTTTACAATCGACTAATTCTTTACAAATTGGATCAGTATCGTTTAAATCGCTATTTTTGATTATTTCTACGATTGGCGTTTCGTCCAAAGAGCTCATTTCTGATAACTCCTTCTGGCTTTCGTTTTCATCAGTGAAACTTTCAACAGCTTTAGTTAATATGGAGTCTAATTTAAAAACGTTATCTAATCGTCTAGGCGACTTTATAGCTGTTTGTGCGCGCGCCTGCCTCACTAATTTTTTGACAATTGAATTTTGTGGAGATCGAATACTGTTTGGTTCTATGTACTTTTTCACACAAATGGTCGTTGAGACGGGTGGGTCGTGGAAACTGACACGTTTTCTCTAAAATAACAAAACAGAATAAGTTTTTTTTTTATTACAAAACATGATTTCTCTACAAAACTTACAAAGAAATATAATAAAAATTAAAATAAAATAGCTTTAATAACTTTAATTATAATTTTTTGCTAGATACTAAGTGTTATTTAATGTTAATTTAATTTTGACTGTATATTGCAATTTATTATAATATTTAGTTGTGTATCCCAATTTTGTAATTTGTATATATATCTTTAATTTTACTATAATTTAATCATAAATAACCCATAACTTTGTTTTCGTAGTTTGTAAGTATTTAATTGTTAAGTGTTTTAGTAATTAATATTAGGCTACACTTAAATTTTGAAGTGTAACCTAATATATTATTTAATTTTATGATGATACAAATGAGCATTAGATTTAATTTTGTGTTTATTATATAATTTTATATATACAGCCATTGTTGGCGTATTTTTTAAATAAATAAATAAATGATAATAGTCACTAGGATAACGTTGTTCTAACTTACTTTACTCGCGGGTGATGCACTGGATTCATCAGTAATGTCGATTAACTTCCTCTTTAGAATCGGTCCGGAAGGACTACAGTCAGTAGTCGGCAAGCTTCTTTTAAATTTAAGAAAATGTTCGCTTTCCTCAGTATCATCCGTGTTGTCGTTATTATCTCCGCTAGAACTATTGTGATACAAAACTTTCAAGTTACGTCTGGCGGATGTATTAAGCGACGGACTTTTTTTATTTTCTTCCATGTTGTATGTTTGTAATTTGTCTAGCACACACAAACCCAACATTTGCGCCGCTCTACCGCCAGGTCTCATTTGGGGTCTATTTCTTTTCAAAGACAAAGCCGAACTAGGGCTTGTAATCTTTACGGAAACTTCTTCCCGCGGCGGTGATCGTTCGCTCTTGTCAGGTGACACTTTGTCTTCTGTGAACACTTCAGGCGAATCACAAATATTGAACGGTTCACCGTTACTTTGTACTGGTGAAGATAGTTTTATCAACACGTAATCGCTACTTGTTTCAGGTGAGGGCGATTTCTGTTCTCGTACGGGACTCATTGATTTTATTGGCGATATTTGCAATGTGTTATCGAAAAAGTCTTTTTTTCTCCTGTCATTGTTACATGAAGAATTCGAATCCTCTTTTTCTGCTGCAATTAATATTGATTCGGATAAAGTTTCCGTTAAATCGTCAGCATTTACTGTCGCGCTAGCATCAATGCTTTCGGGTATAGTTGTTGCAGTTTTGTCGTTCGTTTCGGAAATGTCAATCACTTTTAAATCTTGATTATCATTAAACAAACATGATACATTCGTTTTTAAAAACATGTCAGGATCAACAGACTGTGTGTCGGCATCAACTGTATTTTGAGTGTCTTTCTCTAACGACACAATCTCAGTACTTTCAGCAATCGGAATGTTTTCATCATCACTTAAATCAATTATCTCTTGACAATCTACGGGCTGTGTGTCCATTTCCTCGGTAAGGTTTTCAATATTCGTCTTATTCAAAGGTAGCTCGATGTCACTGTTACCTTCTTCATTTGCTAAATCTATGCTGACGGGAACATCAGACAAATTTTGCGTCATCGTGGTATTTAACTGTCCATGGGTTAATTGATCTACAGGTATCATGTTTAACTGGTCAAAGGGTTTGGAAGATTTGACAGATATTGTAGTAACAGTTGAATCCTGAGAACTTTCTATAAAATCCTGGGATGCAGCAATGTCATCTTTGTTTTGACTATCCGTTACTGAATCATCCTTTTGTTTATCTTTTACTTTTTCTTCCAATTTACTGGTTACTTTTCTTTTAACTTTAGCATTATCTAAATTAAATGACAAACGTTTCTTCCTAGGAGACTTTACGAAAGACTTTCTCGTAGCCCGCTTTTCAGATTGAGTTTTCAAAAATGGGTGCCCCTCCACCATGTCAATTGCCAACTGTTTCTCAATGCGAGATTTGTATTTTTTTCTGTTCGGTTGTATTTCCTTGACTACCTTATCGTTATTGCTATTATTATCAGCAGCCTTTTCATCTACTCTTTCCTTGCTTTCGCTTGTTTGCATATTGACAGGATCATTTTTTTCCTTTTCATCGGCATTTTCTTTCTTAGTTTTAGGTGTATACATAACTTTATTATTTGAATCATTACATTTATTTGTTTTATTTTTCATAGTTTTGAGCGAATCCGAAAACTTTTCATCTTTGTCATCATTACATACTGTTTCTTTTATTTTTTCTTTGATTTCCATCTGATTGTGATTAATGTTATTAACATCAAGAGTACTGGAAACTTTGTCTGTTGTTTCTTTACTTGCACTTAATAGTGAATTAGGCATATTAATTGCATCCTTTTCTTTTTCGTTAATAATCGTTTGATTTCTGGTTTCACCTATTGTATGCCCTAATTTATTATTTTCATTGTGCTCTAAAAAATTAATACTGTCAATTTGAACCGAAGAAGTCACAATCGTATTATCTATTGATTTAGGACACTTTACATTTTGATCTTTTTCAACGTCACCTTTTTTACGTTTGAAAGAATCCGCTTTTTCATTAGTAGCAGTATCATTTTCACTATCGATTGCATTTAGTGAATGTCGTCTTTTCCCCAACGATATTAATTGTGAATCATCGAATTTTTTTGGCTTCCTTTTAAGCCGCGAAGGTCTATCTAAGTTTATTTGGGAAGGTGCAGAGTTTGGTACATCGGTTGAAAGTCTTTTGTTTTTTAAAGGAGTATTCAAAACATTTTCTGTGTTATCGGAACTGATGACGTTACAATCGTGACTTACTTTGGAATTTTCTACCAAATCGCGCATATTTCGAAAAACTCTATCTTTCAATGGAGATATCTTTCTCGGAGTTTTCAAATTTTTTACAAATTTTTTAACAACAGTTTTATTTTTTTTAGGTTCATCATTATTAGCGTTTATCGCTTTTTCAGTATTTTCTGATATAACATCACTTACTGGTTTGACGAGTACATTTTCTATTATTTTTGGTACAAAATTAGAATTAGGTATATTTTTAAGAATCATTGAAACATCTTCATTTGCCACCGTACTCGTTGATTTACTTGTATCTTGTGAATCTGTTTTCCAAGTGGTTAATTTAAACTGATCTTGAGACTGTGTCAAATCCTGATACAGGGCTGGTATATCTTCCCTCTTTCTTTGAAATTTTTCTTTCTGTTTATCTGTTAATTTTTCAGGGTTAAATTTCCAATTCGATTTAACAACGACAAACTCTTCTCCGTCTTCTACAACAGTGTTTATTATACTTACTTCTTTTTTTGATTCTTTTCCAACTTTACCAGATTTAACAATTTTTTCTGAATCTGTTTTTTGCTTCTGAGCTTGATTTAAAGTATTAGATTCCGCAACAGAGTCAAATGCTTGAACAATTTCTCTAGCGATATGACCAGGAAGATCTTTTTTCGTATGCGATATTGTATAAATGGACAACAGATATTCTACAAGCGTTTTTTGGCTTTTGAAAGTTGGTGCACATTGTTTTAACTGATCTACTAACAGCAATCTAAGATCTGTGTACAGTTCTAATTCTAAAGTGGTCTTTAATGAAATGAAAATAGTTTCGAGATATTTAACGAGATCACCCTGAAACAATAAACATTATTATATATATATATTTCGGAAATTCAACAGCTGATACATTAAAGCTATTTCTGTGTTAGTAAATAACAGTCTGTATAACGAGGCAGTAAATATCATCATTATCACTATGTGCATGTTAACAGTCTCTACAGGGCCAGGCCTCCATCCTTGTAGGAGAGACGATAAATAATAAAGAAAATAAAATTTAGGTAATATTAATCATTTTAACATGAATTAGTGAACATTCAGGTATGGTTTTAAGTTTTTAACATACCACCAAGTTACACAATAGTTTAATATACGAATAAAACATTACTTTAAAAAAATAATGAATAAAATTATTAATTAAATACTGCTTCATTGATCAAATCGTCGTTAACGTATATTATCTGTCCTGGTCAATATAATTTTATACCGATGTGCTCGCCAAACAACATTAGAGCAGCATCAAAGCTGCTTTAATATATCCTTTCTACTACAAGGACAATAAAATAGGCTTTTAATGATGTTATTGAGGTTTTTTTTATTCATTACAAGTTAGCCCTTGACCTGCAATCACACCTGATGGTAAGTGATGATGACAATCTAAGATGGAAGTGGGCTAAATTGTTAAGAGTAGGATCAAATCTACACCCCTACCGGTTTTTACATATCGTAGCGGAACACTAAATCCCTTGGCGGTACGTTACTGTCGGTAGCGCGGTAACTGACCACGGTCGAAGCCACCCATGAGCCAGACCTGGAGTCATTTCAAAATCGAACCTGCTGCATATCACTGCGCCACGGAGGTTTTTTTTTATCGACTACAAGTTGGCCCTTGACTGCTATCACACCTGATGTTAAGTGATGATGCAGTCTAAGATGAAAGCGGGCCAACTTGTTAGGAGTGGGACGAAAATCCACACACCTTTCGGTTTTTACACGACATCGTAACGGAACGCTAAATTGCTTGGCGATACGTCTTTGTCGGTAGGGTGGTAACTAGTCACGGCGAAAGCCTCCCACCAGACAGACCAAGACAAATTAAGAAAAATCTCAATCTGCCCCGCCGGGAATCAAACCCAGGACCTCCGTCTTATAAATCCACCGCGCATACCACTGCATCACGGAGGTCGTCAAAATCGTAATACGTAATTACTTACATTGTCAGATTGTTTTTGTATTATTGAACTGGTTACTTCCATTATGTATTTAATCATTAACACTACTTGTTCAGTCATCAAGACATTAGTATTTTCTCTCAAACTTTTTAGGGTGTTAACTATAGTACTAGCTAGCGATGGCAGTACTGCTTTCATTTGTTCTTCATTAACTTTACCGGTCAACTCAACTATCAGTGATAATTCATCATGAAAATCAGCAACTGAAAATGAATAATTCAATAGCATTAAACACCCAATAGTGATAATTGTGGTAAATATATTTCATTGATTTTTGAGCAATATCATATTACTAAAGATACGTCACATTACTACCTCAGCGATAAAGCTCAACCCAAGTTGCCACATTGTAAATAAAATTGTACAATACTCATTTAAGTTTCAAATATAAACTCAAATTCAAAAACTTATATTAACACAAATGAATATTGAAGATACTACTAAACTGTTGCATTAAAAACTTTGTAAAATTAATAATTATAAAAGAAAAATTAAAAAAATTTATAATAATAAGTTAAAAATCACAAAATAATAATTCAAAATGCAAAAATTTAGTTTTTCGTCATTTTTGTCTCATTGTTTTTACAATGGTCTTTAGATAGAGCTATAGCCACCAAGATTACAATGAGCGGGTCGTGGGTAGTGAATCGCTTATTTCACTGTCGGTAGTGCAACTCAGCGCGCCTTTCTAATCATTTATTGCTCATGTGCTTATTATTATTATTATACTAGTGAGGCCCGCCGACCCTTTTGGATCTTTTGTACTCGCCCCGCCCTCGCCTCCCCTATATCAGTTCAAACACCCACTCTAAGAGTTAAGTGGTTGCTTTCAGGTTGGAGGCACAGTAATCCTCTGGTAGTGGATATGCCACCCCCAGGAGATCCATTCGCTTTCTAGCCAATCCGTCACATTCACACAAAATATGTTCCATGGACTCTGTGTCTTCGTTGCAGGCCCTGCAAATGGGATCCTCAGCGATACCCACTTTGCAGAGCATAGACCTGGTGCTATAATGGCCTGTGTACGCTGCTATGGTATACCGTAGCTGTTTCCTGCTCAGTTGACTTACCTTCGCTAGAAAACCTGCCTTTATGTTACTCATGAACCTTTTTGAGTGCCTTAGACCTTCCACTTTGTCCCATTCTGCCGTCGTCATCTTCTCGGCATACGATGTCAGAGCCTTATGCTCATGTGCTTACTATATAGGCCATAGACATTCAAGTAATTTGATCATTTTCACACAGATCTTTATGTCAATTTGATAAAATTTTATTACAAGTTCATACATACGGACTTTTCCCTCAAACCATATAATAATGACGTCAAAAACAAACCTTCTTTCCGTAGTTTTTGCTCCAATATAACAATTGTAGCTCTCAAAACGAATACACGTGACGATGGATCCCCTTTATGGGCCACTAACGCTTTGAAAATGTCGTTATAAGTCAACTGCTTACAAAAATTGACGGCATCTAATAAATTGAGCCAAGCAGCTGTTGATTCCTCTATCTGAAATATACAGAAGTCACTTTTTTATATTTTATAAATAAACATTGCCAAAAATTTTATGGAAGTGTACCCCAGACTGCCCAGTAATGATATATATGTCATTAAATAGTGCAGATTTTCTATTTACAGAAAAACAAAGTTGTATGTAGCTATGCAGTCGCTGGAAAAAGTTATGAAGGTTGAAAAAGTTGACTTTTCATAGTACGACGATTCATGTGATTCAGAACACAAAAAATCGATTGAAATTTTTATTTTTTTGATATATTTTCAAGTGATTGCTATGAAACATGGGTAGTTGTTTAAAATTCATTGTGTATTTAAATAAAACAGTTAAATATGAGCATAAATTTGGACAGCCTGGGGCAAATTTTGGCAATGTCCTTTAAGAATGACATATTTTTTACTTAAAAATAAAAAAGATATGGTTAAGCTATTTGATTTTAAACAGAATTTGACGGTCACCCTATCGCGCAGTACTCAGCCAAACGTGTCGGCTTCGTACAATCGTGCCGCCCACTCAGTCAACTAACGCGCGGTTTATTTGTTAATAATGTGCCCATCATTTTGTTATTTTTGAGTCAGAAATTGAATACAAATTATTTCACAAAATGTACACAACTGTGTGATTATCGACCAAAAAATTAATTAAATAAAAAAAAATTAATTAATAAAATAAAAAATCTTTATTTCGACTTTTACGGATCATATGTGTATATGATATGGCAACGCAAAAATCTCCGCACTTAAATAAAAAATCAACGTATCACACGTTGATTTTATTAGGAGGAGAGAATGATAATAATGTTTTATTTTTCTACTCCCCGTAAGCTTTTCAAAATTTATTTATTCATTTATGGTAACCACCATATATTTTAATATTTTTAATATTTTAATATTTTTTACTATATAATATGTCTTAAGAATAAGATAAACGACATTGACCTCTTACAAATTTAAACCGCTTGTTTGATTCGCCAGTTTTAGAATTAAAGCTATTAAGTTAAAAAATTAAAATTTAAAAGCTATTGATATTCAAGTTCAATATTAAAGCTACAATTCATATTATTATATACATAATATTCACAATACAGCCCTAAATTCAGAGCAAATTCAGCCTTACACGGATCCATTTAAAGTTCAATTTGCTATGCGAAACTACTTGAAAAGTCCACCCACATTAGGACTCTAAAAAATCCAATATAGCATATTTGGATTATGGGTTACATACATTTTATTTATTTTTGGAGTTTTTGGACGGTCATTTACTAGTATTTTAATAACTGAAAGCTTACTGCAACAAAATTGTTCATATTATTGAAAGGCCAGAGGAGTGTTTTGGTCGCCAAGTTTGGGCACCGTCGGTCACAGAGCCGGAAAGCCTCCGCCAGCGCCGTCCACTGCACAATGCTCTGTGGTGACAATGTCTTCAAATACCACTGGATCTTTTTGTTGGACGTTTTGAGGGCATCTTTCATCATCCAACTCGTTAATAATGTTATATTGTTTATAACAGTACGCCTGAAACAAGATTTCTATGAAAGTTATGCTAAAATAAAGGGGAATCATACCAGGTCGCTAAGTAAAAAGTTAATGTCAGTGTATATAATGACAATGACATTAACTTTATACAATGTAATATATAATAGTACATTGATATTAAATTGACGTGCCGCTTGGCTACGGTATCCACAAACGTCGATGCCGAAATTGTGCTTGATATTATGTTTTTGATATCCAGGTATAGGGCTTGTAATGCCATCTCCAGCCGTACTAATGAACTAACTAAAAATGGCTATGTGGTTAGTTTATACGCGGTAGAAGTGGGTGCGAGGGGTATACCAGCGAAGACTTTCTATAACCTGCTAAAAGACCTTGGCCTTACTAGAAGTGCAGTAAGCTCCATATTGGAACGAGTGTCCAAAGCTGCTCTAGTAGGGTCCTTCCGAATTTAGCTGGGCAGGGAGAATAACTTGAACAGAGGAGGTGAGTGTTGACGCGCGTCACTAAGAGATCTCTTTTAAACCTACACCCGTGTCACAAGTCTCGGGCTCTGTTCGGAGTTTTTCTCTCAGCCACGCGATGGACCCGGCACCCGCACGCTGAATCCATGGAATGCTAAGATATTCGTCTCATGAACTAAACATGTTTCAATACTATTTTGATAGGGTAACTTTGAAGTTTGAAAGTTGCTTAATTTTGTATAAAACTTTTAAATATAAATCTTTACAATCATAGTAAAATCAATACAAACCTATCTTGTGAACCGTAAAGTGGCATTTTATTGATTACATTGATGATTTTGTAACATGGTGCATTTTGTTCATCTTTCGACTTCATCAGTGAATGCAACTTTTCATTATTTTCAAACAGAGTTGGTATCAATATATTAACAACCACACCTATGAACTGTTCGTTATAGTCCTGTAAATACAAATAAGATGCATTTTTGACCTTGGTTAAGAAGTTTTAGCATAATGTAAAATAAAGAAAATAATTTATTAAAGACAGTTATATATACAAACTAGCTGACCAGGCAAACATTGTTGCATTAAAAATTAAAAAAAAATTTAGATGAAAATTAGATAGTAGCCGATTCTCTAACCTGCTGAATACGCATACAAAATTTGGTAAAAATCGGTAAAGCCGTTTCGGAGGAGTACAGTAACTAACATTGTGACAGGGAAATTTTTTATATTAGAGATACGTAAAGATTTTAATACTAGCGGATGCCCACGAAAAATTTTTTTTTCTGACCTCGGGCTCTAAACTATCTCTGTACCAAATTTCATTTTTATCGGTTTAGTAGTTTTTGTGTAACAAACAAACACAGTAACTTCCGCATTTATAAAAATAATATAGATTATTTTTGTTAAGAAAATAAAAATACTTGGTACAATCTATTCAAATAAATAAAATTTAATAAAATTACAAATGCGAAAATAACTCTGTCTGTTTGTTACTCAATCACGCCTAAATTACGGAACCGATTTAAATGGAATTTTGTATATAGTCTAGACCGACTTTTCGGTCGTCGTCGACCGACTTTAAAGTCGGTCTACAAAGTACATGACTACAGAAACAACAGCCACTGCTAGGGTTGTAGTAGGCGTTGAAACCATCGAGCAAGTTGACAAGTACATCTACGTAGGCCAAGAAATAAAAATGGGCAAGGGGAACCAGGCCACCGAAAGGCGCATTAGACTGGGTTGGGCAGCCTTCTCCAAATTAGATTTTGCCTTCAAAATGAATAACACTTGTCACCAAAAAGCATGTATATTTAATCAGTGCATCTTGCCAGTCCTAACCTATGGAGCTGAAACTTGGGTAACCACTAAAGATATTCTTCACAAACTTAGTGTAGCCGAAAGGGCGATGGAAAGGAAACTGGTAGGAGTCACTCTCAGGGACAAGAAGACAAATAAGTGGCTCAGAAAACAGAGCAAGGTCTCTGATATCGTGCAACTAATAGCGAATATAAAATGGCAGTGGGCGGGACATGTAGCCCGAAAAACTGATTCGTGGTGCAAGACCGTCTTAGAATGGCGACCGTGGGACCGCAAACGACCGGTGGGAAGACCACAAATGAGGTGGAAAAACGACATCATAAAGGTAGCGGGCAGTAATTGGATTTTGACAGCCCAAAATAGAAAGAAATGGAAGAGGTTGAAGGAGGCCTACACCGAAATGGTAGAGAATGGCTAAAGAGGAAGAAGATATAGTCTAGAGCCTGAAAAGGACATAGGCTACTTTTTGTCGAAGTATCACACAACGGTATTTCTTATTAGGAGTCGCGGGCGTCCTCTATTTGTGTATAAATGGGTATAAAATATAATATAATTTCTCCTAGTACCTTTGTTAATCCATCCAATAACAATAGTGTTTCATTAAAAAGATCTCTTCTTACATTGTTTTCTGGTAATTCACCAATAGTCAGTATAAACGATTTCCAAACACACTTGATTTGTACGTCCCAAAACTGATTTGGTTGCTTCGATTTTTGCTCCGCACAAATGCTTATAGCATTTCCGAGGTAATAAATCCATTTTTTCCAATGATTCACCAGAAGTGTTGTGTTTAATACTTTTACATTCAATTTAGGCAACGATACACAACCGTCACATTCAGTGTGTCCCACTAAATTGATAAATGCTTCAACACATTGAATTTTAACTTTCTCGGAAATCATTCCAGGTATAGGTACATTTGCTTCCTGCTTCCCAAAACAGAAACATAAAAAGGGCAAGACAACTACTTCCAAAAATTTATCCATTTTACTTTGGAAACGTATAATCAAATGCCACCACGTATTAAATTTTGCAACTACTGTTTCTTCGACTCTAGCATTGTTAGCTGTCAGCGGTACCATCAGCAGTTTCAACCTTTTGTTTAGTACAGCCTCATTTGATTCGTTGGAAAATATATTTATTAAGGCATTCCAACATAAGAAAGCTCTGCATCTTTGTTCAACATCCATTTTAAAGGCCGTCTCTACATATCGTAGCAACACATTGATAGGACTAGAAGTGCCATTGATGATCACAGTTATTTGATTTTTAAGTAATTTTATAAAAATTATCCACAATCTATGCCAATAGTTGAAGCCTTTCTCTAAGAGGTCTTTTATAAGGGCTGGATACCTGAAATATACAAAACAGTTGGATTTCTTACTTCTGGAGCAGTCTATGTTTCATATTTCCTCTCCTTTAAGGAAGGAGCTTGACCTTGTAATAGGTAGTTAGTAGGCTGATAATGAAGTTGAAAAATGTTAATAAGATTGTCAACACAAAAAATAAACAAATCTAAAATTGATAACTAGTTATCATTTTCTTATTACCTTTTTTGTGTATAAATATTTTCATACACTTTACACCAATGTTGATTCTTTACATAATCATATTTTACAATTTCATCTGTCAACAATTCGAGGCTCTCCAATAAGCTTAATGCAATGTCTCTTGAAATATTTGCTGTTTGCTCACATGTCAATTTGACCACAGTCGGTACAAATGTTGAAAACCAAAAATCAATGCTATATTTTACGAATGTTTCTTTATCGTCTGGAGGTAGTATTTTGAGAAACTTTCCTATTATATTTAGGGCCTAAAAACAGTTGATAACAATTTAATTAAATAAATGAAAACTAAATTCCATTAATCCAATTGCTTGGCAAATCCACTAGCAGGAGATGGCAGCCTGCTATTTTGCACATTGAATTGAAATAGTATAGTAAACCTAGCAATAAAATGAAGCTAAACACAGCAAAAAGGAGATTTTGTTAGTGGGCATACTCCTACTATATGATGATGATGCTTGATGCTTTGGACATGTAGAGAGAATGGATGAAAGAAGATCAACAAAAAAGATTTTTGAGGCGAGTGAATGGAAATGTTGGGAGGGGAAGACCAAGGCGAATGTTCCTGGACCAAATTCAGGACATTTTAAATAATGACCAGGTCAAGAGTACCCTAAACCGACAATCTTGTATGAAATGATTAATGAGAGTGGAAGAAGCTAAGGAAGTATGCAAGGGCTGTGGCAAATGGAAAGATGTAGTCTCTGCCTACCCATATGAGATTGAGGAGTGATGCTATGTATGTATGTATGTAAGAGTTTAAGATTTAATAAAAACCAGGTTAGTCATATTTAACAATAAAGGCTAGAAAATTAATTAATGATACTTAAATTTTATTTAAAAGTAATCAGATTAATCTACTTACCATAACCTTGATTTCTATTTGTTTACACTGGAGAATATATAAATTAATAATTTCAAATATTTTATTTGAATGGTTTGACAGACAAATTAAAGTTTTATCCGGGTAGGAAATAATAAGCTCAAAGCACAGAGTCTTCAATGCTTCAATAGAGTTGCACATTACAGAGGTTTCAAGAAAATTTAGCACTGCAAGTGCTGAAGGCACAAAATCGGGCGTTGAGGTACATTGTCCATTCTGTAAAAAAAATCTATGTTATCCAAATATCTTTCAACAAAAATTTAATAAATATATTTTTTAATGATAATCCAGACTATTTATTTTTACTTACTATGTACTTATGGCACTTGTTATGTTGTTTTTGTGGTGTAACACGAATTAATATGCAGACGAAATTTTAATGACACTTTCCCTGACAGCAGTTGAACCGGAAGTCAAGTTTGTATTTGTATATGTACTTTTACACACATGCTATCTATCTCAGCCATAAAACAGAAGAGACGAGACAGATACCCATATATAGTTCATACCATTCACCGAGTCCAGTCTGAAGTTGCAACATGCTGAACAGTATTATGGTAAGGCTGCTATTACAATGCTTGTACAATTTAATCAACTTGTATAGTGCGCAGGCATGTGCCTGATGTCTAATACAGATTTGATGATTGGTACAATACATCACTTTTTTCTTAGATTGCATCTAAAAGCTAAGTCTATGTTAAGACCTGACATAGTGGATTTATAAAACTGAGATCCTGTCTGTTCTTCAGTTTGATTTTTTTAAAATGGTCAAGGTCTGACTGGTGGAAGGCTTCAGCCATGGCCAGTCATATACCGCCAAATGATTAGCAATTCAGTACAAAATTTTGTAAAAACTTCTCATCAGGTGTGATTGCAGTCAAGGAATAACTGGTAATAAATAAGTTAAGTTGATATTGTATCTTTAGTAAATTTTGAATAATATAAATTTATAGAAATATACTGCTTCGTTGGTATATAAACTAGGGTTTGCCTATATGGCTTCAATCATGAATTCTGAGTTTTTCATTCTTCTATGAAATTAGCAGTACATTCCAAGCCCAGAGGCGGGAAGTTGGTGTAGTCACACCATGCCTCGGAGAGCATGTTAAGCCATTGGTCCCAGTCACTGTCATTAAAATCGAATAGTGATCATTAATAAATGAAACATTATCACCCTAAGTCAATTCGCATAGGAGCAGCGTGGTGGGTCTATGCTCCATATCCCCTCTCCTTTAAGGAGGGAGGCCTGGCCTAGTAGTGGGCCGTAAATAAGCTGATAATGATGATGATAATGATGATGATAGAAACATAAAGAACTCACCCTGGTTTTTTTTATTAATGTTGAGATTATATTAATGGTATGCGCTGCATACTTATAGTCTTCTATCCCATTTCGAATGCACAATGACAGTAACTTTTCCGCTGCCTGTGCACTAATACGATCCACAGCATCCAATGTGTTTTGTAAAGTTTCATAGTTTTGTATGTTGAGAGTATAGTCTTCTAAGTCGTTAACCAAGGCCAGAAGATCACTTTCCGTTACACAATCCACAGGCATGACTTAAGAGTACAATTTAACAGTATATATTATGACATGAGCATTAGACTACTGTTCGATCTAGTGAGTTAATTGCTTGGCAAATAATGCAATATAAGACTCAACGAAAATGATCTCCCAACTGAAAAAGAAAACAATTATAATGCTTACTCAGTAAAATATGCTATTGTGTCATAGTAAGCGAAAACGAGCAGGCACTTTTTAATAATTTAATACTGCACGCAAATATTGCCGTTGTGTTACAAGTATTTCATATGCTGTTTATTATTATTACTGACAACTATACAAGAAGCTGATGATAGTATGGTCAAAACGGAAACGATTTTTGTTTTACGTGTGTAAGAAGACGTGGAAGCCGATTACAAAAACGACTGTGTATGTACGACGTACCACTAATCGTAAGTGTTAAAACTATGCCGGGTAAGGGTATAACAAGCAGGCGTTCGGCAACAGAAACATCACCATATATTGTATATTATTAACCTGTACACGTCTACGAAACTAAAACACTAATATATACACTGATTTTGTGGAAATGCACTATTTTATAACTATTAATTAAAAATTTTATACAAAAGATGAAATTGAAATTCATAAAAAAAGACGACAGAGTCGACAGAAAACAATATTTTTGACAACTCTTGACACTTCATACAATTATGGCGCGAACCAAAGAATATATGAACACTACGTTAAACGCGAAGTCGCGAACCAGTGTTGCCAATCCAACGAAATTAAGATGAGCTGAAATGAAAATATCTTCTTTTTTTGAAATTGAAAATGTTTAGGCCTGTGTGCACCAAGATTTCGGTTATCATAACCAACGGTTATCATAACTTAACTATAAATTTACTGTTCACGACAACCCGTACGCCGGTTAAGGATGTAAACCGGGCGATTATCTTAACCGAGCTTACGTCCTTACTTAACCAGCGTACGGGTTGTCGTGAACAGTAAGTTTTAGGTTTAGCTTAAGTTAACCATTGGTTATGATAACCAAAACTTGGTGCACACAGGCCTTAATATAATGAATAACAGTCAACCAGGACTTTTTGTTTTAACGACAGATTGTCATTCGTAGTGCGATAAAGTCTTAACTAATCGAAACGGCATATCTAGCCTGTCGTTCTGCGTTCAACAATAAAAATTACAACGTTACTCGCGTTCCTAATATTATGTCGCGACGATAAATTTTATCGTCATGACGTAATAATCGATATAATTATGAGAACGTGCTCTTAGGGCAGTGTGCTTTCCCTTAAACATCGTTTTGCTTAAATTATACAAAAAGTTTTTTTTACAATTCGACTGGTAGTTTCAGAGATTAGCTGGGACAAACAGATAGACAAACATTGTAAAAAATGTTATTGTAGTGTATGTACCGTATATAAATTCATAAGCATATTACCCGTGCTGTATTTTTGCCCGCATAGATCCTGTTCTTCGAGAGATCATCGAGAACTCCGTACTTACTTACTTAGTAACCGTCAGTGTCGGCATGTCGGCCTTTAGGGGTGGCGAACAGGACAATCGCCCGGGACCTCGGTCTTGCAGGAGCCTCACGCTGTCACGCAACTGGGATGTAGCAAATAAAAACATTTGAAGAATTCGATAACATAAGATCGGTCTTCAGTACTACCAATTGAAAATGACGTAACTTATTCGTTATTAGAGTAATGTACTTGTAAATTAAAGATCCGGTCACAGGAAAAGCCGTAATAATTCATTTTGTAAATTTTTCAATGTAAAATATTTTAAAACTCGAATTATATTCATTTGTATATATATAACTCTAGAATTACAAACATTTTAAAAAAGGGTAATTTTCAAAAAAAAATTGGTTGTCTGTAAAGTCGGTTTACTGACGATAGTTGAACGTGACAACGTCTGAAGAAAATACTGATGGAATGGTAGCATTTAATTGGTTATTAAAATTTTTAATTTAACTATAATGTTATGAATATTAATTTAAATTAATAAAATAATTGATTTTGATTGTATAAATTTATAATAAATATATTAATTTTTAATTTAAAATTAATATATTTAATAATTATATTTAATAGACGCATGTCGAACGCTGCCGAACGCAAAGGCCGATTGTGCTTCTTTGTCACTCGTTCCGCGCTCTCGCTTGCACTTCAAGCCTTACATGGAACGCCTCAAAGCGAGGTAACGACGCATGACGTCATGTTTTTTCGTGCGTGCAGCCGGCTCTATCGAATTATAAGACGTAGTCACGTCAATACCTAGCAAAGCTCGAACAACCAGATACTATCTATATATGAATATATATTTCCTTTGAAAATGTGCAAGATAAAAAAGAAATAACTACATATTTATTTTTTAATAATAAAAAGTTTAACAGTCAATAAAAATTAATGGCGGTTGCAAGTAAAATAATTGTTTGAAGTATCTATGGGTATGCCTACGTAGTTGAATAGTAACATAGGTGCCTACATAAGTATCGTATATTAGTTGAAGGAAGAAACTGGAAACGTATTAAATAGGAAAAATTTAATTAATGAAGTACCCATTTACAGCAGATCGTAAGTAAGACACAGTAGGTACAGGAGGCATTTCAACTTGTATTCATTGTAATAAGGTAAGCACAGCTCCACGCGAGCGTAAGCCTTTGTATTATTATTATTGTTACATGCTTCTTTTGCTTATTCCAAAAGAAAATCCCGCGGTGTTCGCTCGCGTGCAAGACTAGCATTCACCGAGCACCGGCAATTGCATCGCATTGTTGAATGTTCTCGCGTGCTGTGCGCGGAATAAAAATAAGCATTGCTTAGCGAATACACATAAACACAAGACCATGTGTGCATAGGACGTGCGGACTGTTGTTAACTGTGTGCCCAAACAGGGAAAGCGTTTGAGTGCGGATTTTTAGTGTCAGTGTTTTGAATATCAGCAATGCCGGGACACGCGAACAGTCCGTACTGGGCGGCAGTGGATTTCGACAGCGAAGGGGAAGAAGAAAAGACGCCTCCGCCGAGTAATCGAGTGTATCTCGATCCATGGGATAACGAAGCTTTCGGGATGTTGCAGGGGGAGTCGCCAGACTCTAGCCAAGAGCAAAATATGAACTCCTTCGCCGGTGAACCTGTTAGCGCGAGTTTTTACTACGTGCCAACTAAGACTTACGATTCTGGAGAGGAGCCTAAACACAAGCGCAGTTCGTACGCAGAGGATGTTATAGCACCCGAGTATCCTGTGTACGGAAGGAGGACGTCCAGACATGTTATGCCTGATTACAACGACCGCGACATGCCAATCTACGCTCATAGACCAATGCGTAAGTAAACCTAACTGAAAAATTCCAAAATTTATATATTTCTTAGCACATGTTAGATTCCCTATTTGCAGTGGCACATAATTAATACATTATTATATTTAAAATATTACTATATATTATTAACGAAATCTGAATAAATTTGGACGAGATGATCTGTTTTTCCTCTTATCCAAAGTTAAAATCGAACCTACCTTCTAAATTTAATTTCGAGGAAACATGCATAGTGCAGTTACTGACCATAAAAAACTTAAAATGACAGATAAATGTAGCTATACTAAAGCCAAACTTGATTGAGAATGCTTGTCAACAAACAAATTTAAAATGAAGGTAGAAAATGCAACACATATTATGCCTAATAAATTTAAAATTATGTTTTGTTCAAATCATATTCAAAATCATATACAAATCATATTGAATGTATTAATTCGTTTTAAGCTTATTAATCTAATTTATTGTCATGAGTTCGTCATTAACTAATTAATTTAAAAAAACAGGTGTAAAATGGCTAGTGATTTCTACCTTCATTTTATAATTTGTTTGTTGACAAGCATTCTCAATCAAGTTTGGATTTAATATAGGTACAGTATTACAAAATTAGGTAGGCAATTTTAAAAATGCAAATTTAATTATATGGCAATTATTAACGAAAAAAATAGGTACCTATAGCTGTATCTATCTGCTAATAAATAACCAACACAATAAAAATATCATTAGTATAATACCTACTCAAAATGCGTAGGTAGGCACCATGTAACTGCAAAGAACTCATTAATTAATTGGTTAAGAATTGCATACTTGCGGTAATTTATATTAGACGCAAGTCCTTTAGATTATTTAACTAAAGATAACAGTTAGGTAGTTATCTTATAAGATATCTACTTAATTTAAATAAAGATACTTACCTACCCTTCAGGAAAAAGAGTTAGATAAAGCATAAAAAATTGTTAGGTCGTCTTAAGTTCCAAATCTTCGTCCACTATCGGCGGGCTTGCTGCTTGCCCATTGTTCACCATTATCAGCCTTGGAGGCCAGGCCTCCTTCCTTGTAGAAGATGTGTTATGTAGCATAGACCCTACATACTGCACCAAATTTTTATATTATTAACAATCGTAGCCGGGGCCGAGGGCTTAACAAACCCTCATATATACACACATAGCACGGCGATGCCCTCCCGACCCCGGGCTTAGAATTTACTTAAAATTTAAAGAAAGAAAAACTATAAAAATTATTCTACAACCCGACTTAGCTTTCGAACCCTGGACCTCGTGACCTAAACCACATAAGCTAACCACTAGACCAACGGGGCATTCCCATTGTTATTTATCTTTGTTATAGTCGACACATTTTAAACTGAGTCGTCGGGTTGGTCGATCGTAGTGATAAATAACGTTGCTTAACAACTTATCAATCGTATCCAAAAGCCACTACCAGACGTTTTAATTTCGTTAAATAGAATATCCTCATTATCATTATCAGCCTATTAACGGCCCAATACAGGGCCAGGCCTCCCTCCTTATAGGAGAGGGGATATGGAGCGTACACCCACCACGCTGCTCTAAAGCGGGTTGGCAGGCTTAGGGTGACAATGTTTCATTTATTATCGATCACTATCAGATGTCGATGATAGTGATCGAATATACAAAATATATATACGGTCAAATTCATTGAGAAACTCCTTTTTTGAGGTCGTTTAAAAACTGCATAAAGCGTTTAACTATTTGTTATTACCTGTACTGACATTTATTGCCCGACGACTCAGTTTAAAATACGTAGACTATAGAGTGAGAATTGAGATACAAAGTTTATTATCAGCTGAAATTTATTGAGTAAAACACTCTTTTTGGCATATCTGTATCCAATAATTCGCACTCATTCTTCACTGTCATATAAATAATGATTATACAATGCAGAGATACTAATGCTATTAGTTTCTTGTCTGTGGTAAGGTTTTATAAGCTATTATTATCTGTCTATAAATAACCTATTTCATAAAAAACCATCATGGCTAACTAAGCTAAAACTATCGGGCAAAGACGTAAATACCAAGCGATTTAGCGTTCCGGAACGATGCTTTGTAGCAGATAATTAGAGATATGAGTTTAATGTCAATTAGTTGCATTAAAATTTTCTTCGGAAAGAAAATTTAATAACTCATAATTATTTTAATGTTTTGATGGCAAATGTTATATTCTGTCCATTACTAAGACCTTTTTATACTAACAACTTTCGGCACAAATGAACTGTCCTAACTCGTGAAACTAACTTTTTACTACCTACATTTTTATGCTCGTTACAAGTTAGCTCTCGAATAAAAATCACACCAGATGGTGAGTGATGATGCAATCTAAGGTGGAAGTGGGCTAACTTGTTAAGAATAGGATGAAATCCACACACCTTATACAACACACTCATAAAAGTACAAGACATTTCAATTTTGAACTAGAGGACGCCCGTGACTCCGACCGCGTGGCTTTAAAATTAAAAAAATGTTAAATAAAAGTACCCTTCAATATAAGACATTGGCTATCTGTAAGGAAAAGTTCCGTCAAAATCGGTCCAGGCGTTTCAGAGATTAGCCAGAACAAACAGACACTTCAATTATTTGTATAGATGTATAGATCACGGATATACTGGCGCTTTACTGATTTGTTTTAAATAATACTTAGGTCTAATAAAACGACTCGTTCGAAAATATAAATAATGCTCAGCTCAGGTTTGAGTTGGAATTTTAATATTTGTAAAATGTGGGTTGGTAGGTTATTGCATAGGTACTTAAGGATAACCTTTATAGTTAAATAATAATTAATATAAATAATCCTTTAACTATACGTAGATAATATTAAATTCACCATTTTATAACCATATTAAAAGTCTAAACTCTAAAACATAACAGTCTATTTATTAAAACCTTCATAAAGTAACTTTATTTACGAGTTAATCATCATCATCATTATCAGCCTATTAACGTCTCCCACGGTAACGGCCAGGCCTCCCTCCTTAAAGGAGAGGTAATATGGAGCGTACACCCACCACACTGCTGCAATGCGGGTTGGCGGGCTTATAGTGATAATGTTTCATTTATTAAAGATCACTATCAGATGTTGATGATAGTGACCGGGACCGACGGCTTAACGTGCTCTCCAAGGCACGGGGGTGTAACACCACCATCTTCCAGACTCCGGGCTTGGAATGTACTGAACATTTTATACAAAAATTAAAAAGTTCAGAATTATTCCGTGACCCGACCCAGGAATCGAACCCAGGACCTCTTCATCGAAGCCACATAGGCTAACCACTAGACCAACGAGGCGAGACGAGCTAATCTATACATATAAATAAAATGGGAGTGTCTGTTTGTAATATTGAAATAACCGTTTCTATTACTACATGCAATGAATATCTATGGTACATACACAAATTTTTCTTACAATTTTTGTTTATCGGTCTATGTTCCGGTTAATCTCTAAAACTACCAGTCGGATTGTAAAAAAGCTTTTTGTACATTTTTTTTTATCGACTACAAGTTGGCCCTTGACTGCTATTACACCTGATGTTAAGTGATGACGCAGTCTAAGATGGAAGCGGGCTAACTTGTTAGGAGTGGGATGAAAATCCACACCCCTTTCGGTTTCTACACGACATCGTACCGGAACGCTAAATCGCTTGACGGTACGTCTTTGTCGGTAGGGTGGTAACTAGCCACGACGAAAGCTTCCCACCATCCAGACCAAGACAAATTAAGAAAAATCACAATCTGCCCCGCCGGGAATCGAACCCAGGACCTCAATTCTTATAAATCCACCGCGCATACCACTGCGCCACGGAGATCGTCAAATGAGGAGTGACATAGGGTAATTTGTATCCAGATGATCCCACGGGAACAGGAACTACGCAGGCGAAACCGCGGGCGAACGCTAGTTTCATATAAAGAAGCTTGCTTGTCTATGTCTGTCTGTCTACCTACATATATACAGGATGTCCCACGGCGATGCTTCATGGAGGGAAAGTACCTTAATTATTGTAGATGGAACATTTTAAGATGAAGCCTTCCAATCGGTATGACAAAACTACAGTGTGATGTTCTCGTGTAGGTACCGAGTTCGAATCCTGGTTTAACCAGGCAATTATTTAAAAATGTTTGAATACAGTTTAAATTGTTTTTAAAAATAGAATAGTCTTCTTTCAGTAAAATGTGGCATCGCAGTGGGACGCCCTGTATAAGTATAGTACAGTTTCTTGATGGTGAAAATTATTTTTCGTATTTATTTTTGTAATATTTAATAAGAATTCAATTATGACAGTGAAATAGTTGCTTACCAACTCAATTTTTTTATCGTGTCACATTAAGTAATATGAAACCATGCCATGATAAAATGTAACCTACTCCTATTCCAAGAAAAGCTAATATCAGTAGGTATGTCGATTCTTGAAAAAAACGTCAGTTTTGAAGTCGATGTACAACGGTTGCAAAACGGATGTAACAGAAATCAGTATTCTCTAATGACATCTTGTTATATTGAACTGACAGTCGAATTGAAGGTGAAACGATCGACAAGAAGTGAGCAAGATGTTGACAGTTTATACTTCAGCCAAAATCAATGTAGAAAGCATATCAATAAACAAATTTAAAATGAAGGTAGAAAATGCAACACGTTTTACGCCTAATAAATTTAAAATTATGTTTTGTTTTTTATAAAAAAATATTGAATGTATTAATTAGTTTTAAGCTTAGTTATCTAAATTATTATCATGAATTCGTTTATTAAAAAATTAGGTGTAAAATGACTAGTGCTTTCTATCTTCATTTTTAATTGTTGTTTTTTGATAAGCATTCTCCATCGAGTTTGGCTTTAGTATAATTACTAATACCTTCTTGTACCAGGGAGGCTGCCTCTTTATTTAACTATACAAAATCTATACCTATTCAAGTTTTTTTTATTGCAGCGGAACGAAGAAGGTCAATGTACATCGAGGAGCCAGTATACGTGCCTATGGTTAACCCTATGGTATACGAAAGCCTCTATGGGCCAGTCCCGATGCCCAACCCGTACATGCAACCTCCGAGACCGCGTGTGTCGATACAGCACCAGCCCGACTATGTAATGGCGAATGGCTACGGCAAACAACGAAGACAATCCAGGTAACTTAGTTAATTCATCTCTCTCATAATCAGTCATTAAGAACTAAGGACTTTTTAAGGACGTTTTCCCTGCCACCTACAATGTGGGTATCTTTAAGTCAAGAGTGAATAGGCACCTTCTAGGCAAGCGCGTTCCACCGTAGGCTGCATCAGTGATCGTAGCCAAGCGCTAGCCTATACAATATAAAATAAAAAAAAGCAGCGCAAAAGATTAACATGAATTTAATTGTGTCTACGTTCATCTGGATGAAAGGATTAATATGTATTGTAGGCGCGTAAGTGACATCATACCACTTAATTTCACAACTTAGTTAATATTACAGCTTTAAGTTAAGTATATTTGTATTTATTCACATTATATTAGATTTCAATGTTACAAATGTTCATGTTGCCACCTCAGATTATATATTCTAAGGTTGCCACTAGCTACGTTGAGAAAATGCAAAAAGCGTACGTATATGTTTTTACATTACAGAATTCGAAATTGAACAAATTCGCACCTCAAATTTAATATTAGCATGGAGTATATGCTTATACTTAAAGACACTAGTAACGTATATAGTTAGGTATCTATAATGCAATAATTTATTCTGCGCAAGTAGCTATGACTTGAGCTAGACAGCTATGCGCCAATAGAGTATGTTTATGTACCAAGCCATTTGCAATTTCACTTTTGCTCGAACGTACTGCAAAATGTAGTATTTTTAACCGACAAAAAAAACGGAGGAGGTTCTCAATTCGACACGTATATATTTTTTTTTATGTATGACCACGCATAATTTTTTACAGTGTTGTCCGATTTTGACAATTCTTTTTTTATTAGAAAGGGCACACTTCCAAAGGGGTCCCATTGTCATCATGCTAGGATCTGATGATGATATCCTGGGAAAATTGAAGGAACTCTTTAAATTGTACAGGCACACTTGCAGCGCTTTCGGTTTTTGTTTAAGTATCGGTAGCTTTTTGGCTACAAGTGCCGTATAATATACTATGACAGTATAGTTACGTGGCGATAAATCACTAAAAAGTAAGAAATGAAAAATTTTAACAAAAAATAGAACCGATTCAAAACCACTAAAAAGTAAAAAATAACTGTGTCATTTAGTTGCTTTTATTTACTTAAGCATATCTAGGAGTCGGTGCCAGCCAAGGTTTCTACTTTAGGGACATTACCTAGAACCCACAAACTGCTTTACTACGTAAAATAAATGTTCCTTAAACTTGCTGGCACCGACTTCATAGATATGCTTAGTAAATAAAAGTCGGTTCTATTTTTTGTTAAAAATTTTTCTTCTGTGTCTTAGAACAAACTTAACAGTTTTACGTTCGTAGAGCAAAATCAGGACATTCAAATAAAAGAGGCCAAGAGTACCCTAAACCGGTGTACTTGTAGGTATAAAAGGTTTAATGAAATTGCAACAAGTGAAAGAGAATTGCAAGGATTGTGGCAAATTGAAAGACGTGGTCTCTGCAGAAGAAGCACAAAAGTAAAATAAATGCGGTAGAGATGAGAGCATTGAGGAGTATGTGCGGGTTAAAACTGTGTGATAGAGTTAAAAATAGTGAGATAAGAGAGAAGTGTGGAGTAAAAGAAGACTGACCAAAATTGAGAAAGGGATGCTTATATGGTTTGGGCATGTAGAGAGTGAATGAAAGAAGATTAACAAAAGAGATTTATGCGGCGAGGTTGAATGGAAATGTTGGAAGGGGAAGGCCTAGGCGAATGTTCGTGGACTAAATTCAGGACAATTTATATAATGGCCAGGTCAAGAGTACCCTAAACCGACAAACTTGTATGAAAGGATTAATGAGAGTGCAAGAAGCTAAGGAAGTATGCAAGGATTATAGCAAGTGGAGGGATGTGGTCTCTGCCTACCTCTACGGGAATAAGGCGTGATGTTATGTATATTTTGACGGCCGTGTGGCGCAGTGCGTAGTGACCCTGCTTCTGCGTCCTAGGCTGTGGGTTCGATTCCCACGTCTGGAAAATGTTTGTGTGATGAGCATGGATGTTTTCCAGTGTCTGGGTGTTTATCTATATATAATATGTATTTATGTATAATATATATACAATTGTTCATCAGTTATCACAGCACCCATTACAAAAGCTACTTACGAGTACGCTTACTTTGGGGATATATAGCGATGTGTGTAATTGTCCTATAATAGTTATTTATTTATATTTATGTATGGTCTCTGCCCCTATGGGAATGCGGCATGATGGTATGTATAAATGTAGTAACGATCTCTAACAGATGTTGATGTTAATGACTGTTTAACGTATTCTTTGATACAGTAAAACACCATCAACTTCCTGACACCCGAGAATTTTAACTGCGATTTTCTCGGAAGAAAGAAAAGCTCAATATTTTAACTCAGGACTCGAACCCAGGGCCAGTGATATGAACTCACATAGTCACTAGAACAATAAAGCAGTTAGCATCACACAATAAAAAAGATGTGTTACAGGCGTAACGAAATGATATAGTGTAACAACATATCCTCTCGAGATGATATCTATCACTCAAAGCACGCAATCAAGCTAAATGCTAATGCAATCTCCATAATTATAATTAAGCTACCCACATGCATCGAGTTTCTAATATTTGTCGCGGTCGAGGTAAAACGATATCTTAATATGACTCAAGACTATTTATCCAACCACGCAATTGTAATTAATCTGCAGGAGTTAAACGGTAAAACATTTATGAATACAGTTTTAAGAACCACCCGTATTTATATCTATTTTTATACCCTAAGATCACGCAAGTTCTTATTAATTAAATAACTTCAAACAGTAGGCTTAAATAGTATCTGTAGCATGAAAGATTTTTTTGTAAATAATTGTTTTAATCGTGACTTGATTTGCTAAAAGGTTTTGCGGGAATAAGGACCAAGTGAAATATAGAGATTATTCAAATCTGACCAGGCAAACGTTTTTTTTTTATCAACTACAAGTTGGCCCTTGACTGCTATCACACCTGATGTTAAGTGATGATGCAGTCTAAGATGGAAGCGGACTAACTTGTTAGGAGTGGGACGAAAATCCACACCCCTTTCGGTTTCTACACGACATCGTACCGGAATGCTAAATCGCTTGGCGGTACGTCTTTGTCGGTAGGGTGGTAACTAGCCACGGCGAAAGCCTGAAGCAAGACCAAGACAAATTAAGAAAAAATCTCAATCTGCCCCGCCGGGAATCGAACCCAGGACCTCCATCTTATAAATCCACCGCGCATACCACTGCGCCACGGAGGTCGTCGTTGTTTTGCATTAAAAATTAAAAAGAAATTTTGGTGAAAATTAAATAGTAGCCGATTCTCAGAATACACATACAAAATTTGGTAAAAATTGGTAAAGCCGTTTCGGAGGAGTACGGTAACTAACATCGTGACAGGAAAATTTTATATATTAGATACTAGCGGACGCTCGCGACTCCGTCTGCGATTATGTTTTGTGATAATTCTATAAAAAGTAGCCTATGTCATTTCTCATGCTCTATCTTTGTACTAAATTTCATTTAAATCGGTTCAGTAGGTTTAGCGTGAAAGCAAAACAGACAGACAGAACTACTTTCGTATTACTTTTATATTAAAATAAAGTATAGATCCATGGTTCCCTGAAAACCGATCAAATTAATTAAAATCAATTGAAACTAATCAAAGCATCTAGTTGTCCATTACACATCTTTTTATAACACACAATGAATTGTAGTATCTATACTAAGGCCAAACCCGATTGAGAATGCTTGTAAACAAATTAAAAATGAAGGTAGGAAGCACTAGTCATTTTACACCTATTTTTTAAATTAACTATTTAATGACGAATTCATGACAATAAATTAGATTAGTAAGCTTAAAACGAATTAAAATATTCAATATCTTTTAAATAATATTTTTTAAAATAACAAAACATAATTTAAAATTTATTAGGCATAAAATGTGTTGGATTTTCGACCTTCATTTTTAATTTGTTTGTTGACAAGCATTCTCAGTCGAGTTTGGCTTTAGTATAGGATAATTATCTTTGTATTATTTAGCTTGTTTGTCCGCGAATTCTTCCGCTAAAAGCTTTACGAGCAGGCAAGTTATAGCTTAGATATCTTAACAAGGAATAAACAAAAACAGTTTTAAGTTGGTAAGAATGAATTAGTATGTGTGAAGTAATTAACGAAACTCCTTTTAAGAATATCTCGTTTTTAAGTGCTAAATTCTTATGGGAGTGTGCTTCGATACTTCTCCGCTCATGCATACGCAGCGGTAGAAGGCCCCTCCTCTTCCACGGTAACCTACAGCGTTAGCCGTATTTAAGTTATCGCTTCTGTCGGGCGTCCCGAGACGCACACGATTTTTATTATACTTGTGTAAATGTTTAAACGTATTAATTTTAAAATCGGCCTACCTGAGTAGATCTGAAATATAATAATAGGTATAAAATAAAACAAAGTCGTTAATCCCGTAATTGTCATATAAGAGACGTTTAATATCGCTTTTAAAATAAAAAAAATGTTTGATACTTGTATCTCTGTGGTATTTCTATTCGTTAATACATCATTGACTCTGTACATACTGCGTTTGTTTATGTCTAGTAGAGGTAATGGGTAATTAACTTTTTATTTACTTTTACTTACTAAATTGAATGCAAAGTTCCCATTCTCAGCAAAACCTAGCAGCGAGGCGTTCCGCGGAAAACATAAAACAGTAGAAAAACGCAAACCATCGCAGCCGGGCTAGCAACCACCTATACGCGAGTTTCTTTGTACTGCAGTGAGATGTTACAACAATTAGATAGTATAATAGAAACCACGTAAAAAACATACAGGTTTCGTGTGGCGTTAAAGTCCTAAACTTATTAAGGGCCAGACTATTCACTGTTAGACAATTTGTATTTTTTCATAAATTGAAACTAGTTTTTAGAGAGCAATTAAAAATTTTCAAAATAATTTAAAATTTTAAGATTAAAATAAAATACTGAATAGCATCGTCAAAAATTCATCTTTTTTGATTTCTAAAATGTTTTCATGCGGACATACTAGTCATGTTTAAAGTTAATACTGTAAGCTCTAAACTTGTAACATTTCACTGGTGATATGTTATATGATTGTTTTAACTTGTAATAGTTTAAAACTTTTAGAAAACAAAATTATTAAACATGATTAAAATAAACACCAGATAGCGCTGCCAAAACAATGTTTACTAAACTACTAACAGACTAAACTTCTAACCACTAGTGAAATGTTCTGGTGATGACAAGGATAAGAAGAAGAAGAAGGAGGATTTTTACTTAAAACTTGTTCAAAGTAGGTATGCAAAATTAACTCAAAATAATAATTAAACAAGATTGGAATAAAACACTTCCTATCTATATAGCTAAAGCAGCATCACTAAAATTCGTTACCTTTTAACTTAACATATTTTTTGTGCGGACATTTAAAGTTAGTTAAGTTAATCTATGCTCTATACTTAATAACATTTCACTGGTAATATAACGTTCGTATATCCATCGTGTGAACGAATGCCAGTTTTTGCTAACTGCAAATGAAAGTCGCACTTGTGAGAATCTAGCTCGTTTCTTGCTATCACAGAGAAACTTGTTCCTAGCATTGACCTCTAGATTGCATCATTTGAATGATGAGATATCTTCGCTCAAAATAATATATTAACATCTCTTTGCTGCATTGTAAATTGTAATGGACGTTCTAAATTAACATTCATTTTAATTTTTTATAATAAATGTATTTTTTAAGTAGTTTAATAAAATGCACATTTCGCGTTACGTAAAAATTACATATTCAAATTTTGCATATCATAATTTTAGATTAGCTAATTTTGGGTTTATAATCCTTCGAGTTCGATTTCGTGTCTGTCTGGGTTCGAATCCTATATAATCCTATACAAAAGCCAAACTCGATTGAGAATGCTTGTCAACAAACAAATTAAAAATGAAGAAATCACTAGTCATTTTACTCCTATTTTTTTATTAACTTGTTAATGACGAATTCGTGACAATAAATTAGATTAGCAAGCATAAGCTTAAAAATAATTAATATAATCAGTATCTTTTAAATAAGATATTATAAAAAACAAAACATAATTTTATATTTCTTAGGCATAAAATGTGTTGCATTCATTTTTAATTTGTTTGTTGACAAGTATTCTCAATCGAGTTTGGCTTTAGTATAGGTCAGGTTTATTCTAAGTTTTTCTTTCTTCTAAGAAATTCTAAGCCAGGGGTCGGGAAATTTGTGGTATACACCCCTATGCATTTGAGCTAAGCTTTTTGTTCCTTCTCCTTCAATTGGGGAGGCCTGCCCCTATAGTTGGCCGTAAAATAATCTGATAATGATAATTTAAATATGTTAGGTAATTCGATTAGTGTATCCAATTGATTTAAAAAAAGACGAATTCAGCAGGTAGAAAGTAATACAGGCCACGAACCTGTGTGGTTAGAAATTTCACATTTTGGTGCGAAGCGTAATGAAGAAACCAACTGTATACATATTATCTAATCTATCTTGTATTGACACGGATGAGGGGTTAAAGCAATTGTAAAAGTAAAACCTCGAGCACAATTGTTATTTTCCTTGTTACCACAAATTATATTTATTTCATACAAAACCTTCGCTTCCCATGAGTCCTGCGCGGTCATCCCGTATTGCGAGATCGAGGCGTAAAATATTTTGATTTTCTTCTGACCTTATATATTCTTTAATCATTGAGGCCCTATGCTTGGATGAAAGAGAACTGAAAATATCAGCCGGCTACCAATCAGTGTTTTACTTCTATAGCTTTTTTCTTTAGTCGAATTTTTCCAAGGGCTGCCGCGAAGTTACTTTTAAATGTCTGGCCACTATACCTTGACGAATGAGTCTTTGGACCTGTTCCTGCTATTTTCTAAAGCAAACAAAGATCAAACTCCATGGTTAGACTGGAGCATAAGCTAAGGGTTTAAAAGTTGAAGAAGATCGAGCCATTTTATGTGCGACATGCGTTTCAAATGTATAATTAGTCTTAATTATTATATGTCCTGCGTAAGTGACAAATGTGACGCGATTCGCCGCGATGCCACACAAATACCGATTACGTCGCGTCCGCCGCAGACAACTACATAGGACGGAAGTAGGGAATGCCGTTGTTTTCATCGCGATCGTCGCGTTGGCAGCTTAACGTCATATGGCGTTCGTTGCCTGCGTAGGACCACCCGCTTAGGTTACAAGTTTTCCGCATCACATTATACGGTTCGTTTAGATATATTGAATATTCATTAAGTAAATTTTCAGCTAGTTACTAGTCTTTTTTCTGGTTAGGACGCATTGTGGACGCACCACTATACCTGATGCTTAATGCATAATTATTAACGTGGCCCCAATTATCGTAATTAATGCGAGTTTGTGGAATGTAAAAAGTTTACGGCCGCATTCGCTCTCGGTTGTCTGACATGATATTAGGCAACACATAGTTAGACCTTGTTTTAGTACCTAATTTGTTAATTTACTGGCATACCGTTCTTATGTCCAATCCGGTTGTAATTAACATGTTTAACTGCCTTTTGTTTATTAAACTGTGCAAATTTTTATTTTGTATCTTTATATTTTGCTTCCGTTTTTCATAGGGTATAATACCTATTTAGGAACCCGTTCGTATATGCTACTAAGTTTTAAATGAATCTTAAAATTTGGGATTCCCTCAGGATCATTCGATGCAGTGTAAAACGCGTTTGATTTTGATTAACGGAGCCATTATAATTTGGTGATTGATAAAACAAGTAGGCTCATGTTTATCGTAATACTCTTCGGTAATGCGGGAGAACCACGGGGATTTTATACACACATACATACATCACGCCATATTCCCGTAGGGGTAGGCAGAGACCACACCTTTCCATTTGCCACGGTCCTTGCATACTTCCTTAGCTTCTTCCACTCTCATTAATCGTTTCATACAAGTTCATCGGTTTAGGGTACTCTTGACCTGTCCATTATATAAAATGTCCTAAATTTGGTCTAGGAACATTCGCCTAGGTCTTCCCTTCCAACATTTCCGTTCACTCTCGCCTCATTTTCTCATATAGTTAGGTTTATATTATATTAATTAAATAAAATCGCATTTTTTCCAGGTTGACAGAAGCGTACGAGCAATACGCGTACGAAACCCTGTCACCAGAATATGAAGACTGGGCGCGACCATTGCCGAAATCAGTTCCTGATAATTTCCATCTGTCTAGGTATGGGCATCTCCAAATTGATTACTCCTGCAGTTGGAACTCTCTAGATCGAATCATTCGGAACCAACAATAAATACTCACATTACACCATATCTTAATTAATATGAGTAGGTATTATATTGTTCCTTGCGAGGCTTAATGTAGGTTTTAATTTTTTTAAATTTTTTTTTAATTTGTTATTCCTATCTTCAGTTGTTTTTCAATTGCCAAAGTTACCTTAATCCTTTTGTATCTGTTGCATGTTTAGTTGTAATTTGCAGTGTTATAAATAAAAAAATAATTATTAATTAACAAAGGCTGTACTTGTATAGATTGTGCACGTATAGTTATTTAACAACAGTATTTATGTAAGAATAGAATGGATGTTAAATGTAATCTAGATTTCGTTTAAATAAGTCAAGGCATTAAGAGATTCTAATTATTAATTATTACTTTTATAAATAAGTTAACTAAGTATGTATTATCCGGTCGATATCCGGGACCGAAGTATGAAATATTGAGCGTTTTATTTTTGAGAATTCTAATTGGCAGTCCGAAGTTGAGAAGTTCATGGTGCGGAACCCTTACCTTGAACACGTTTAGTCTTTTTTTTTCTTCGTGGGAAAATCCTCATGGCCAAGTTGGGGGAGCGAGAGGGTTATGTCGGACTCTTACCGACTAAAACCTCACGGTGTTCCTACACGCCGCCTGATAAACTGAGCTACGGGAACGAATACACTCTACCGCAGTGATTCTCAACCTTTTTTTTGTTGCGGCACAAATTTAATGATTTCAAAATTTGGCGGCACACAAAGAAAAAGATAAAAATTATTTACTTACTACAACACACTGCATAAATAGTTTATGACAAAAATTTTAAATACACCAAGACCCCGCTTTGCGTCGCTAATGTGTTCCTGAAAAATGCGACGCAAAGTGAATCACAAATTTTGAAAGTAAATAATAAAATAATTTATTTTTGTGTGGATTTAAATATATATTCATTTTAAAAATATTTTTCTTTTTAAATGATATAATTTAATAATATAAACATTATTATATATTTGCAAAATTTGGCGGCACACAAAAGTGCCGCGGCACAGTGGTTGAGAATCACTGCTCTACCGTAATGAACACGTTTAGTCTGTCTCAACATTAACATCTGTTAGAGATAGTTCCAGTCATTATCTGAGTTCCACAACTAGCATTGGAGCAGCATGGTAGGTTTAAGGTCAATTTCCCTCTCCTACTACGTGGCACTGTAGTAATCATTTAAATATATTATTCAAAAATAAACGGCTGAAACTCACATTACTGTTGTTGGTGTATGCCCAATTAATTTCGAATTCATACGAGGTTCTTAGTCATAAACTTGCTTGTTTATGCAACGCGGCGTGAAGCAAACATAGCTCATTTAAATATGCTGATTAGTTAAGTGTGGTATGATGATAATAATTTAACAGGGTAACCAAAAAATACTCCTAATTAACAACAATTTAATACAAGTTACAATTCAAGAGTAGTTAAAGGATCGCGCATATACATGGATGAATAAAGTGCAAGCCAAATAATCATTTCATTCAAATACTAAATAACATTTAGTTAACTTAGAGACAGTTAAGTGGACAAGTAACATATCTATGTATGCAGATTAAAAATTTATAAGTTTCATCACTTTATGCTTAGTTTAGAAATGTAATTCTTTTATTGATATTATCTCATCTTTTGAAATTACTGCTATGGCCAAAGATAATAAAGTATGATTGTTTGAAATTGTGTTTCTTTTTATTCATATTTTATTGCAGTATCATCATTATCATAATCATAAAAAGATCTCTAAAACATTTTCTTTTAAGTTGTATAACTTATACAAACTATACTAAAGCCAAACTCGATTGAGAATGCTTGTCAACAAACAAATTTAATGCAAACATTTTATTCTTAATAAATTTAAAATTATGTTTTTTTTTTATATAATCTTATTTAAAACATATTGAATATATTAATTACTTTTAAGCTTACTAATCTAATTTATTGTCACGAATTCGTCACAAACTAGTTAATTTAAAAAAATAGGTGTGAAATGACTAGTGATTTCTACCTTCATTTTAAATTTGTTTGTTGACAAGCATTCTCAATCGAGTTTGACTTTAGTATAGGTATTATTATATATCTACAGTTTTATATACATACTAATATAATAAAGGCGAATGTTTGTATGTGTATATGGATGTTTGTTACTCTTTCATGGAAAAAATATTCGATAGATAACACATAGGTAACATAGAAATTTCAATGGGAACGAGAACCACGCAGGTGAAACCGCCGTCATCTGTTAGTTATGTATAATACGTAAAGTTATAATAATCTATGACGGCCGAGTGGCGTAGTGGGTAGTAAGTGCCCTGCGTCTGCGTCCTAGGCTGTGGGTTCGATTCCCACATCTGGAAAAATGTTTGTGTGGTGAGCATGGATGTTTTCCAGTGTATGGGTGTTTATCTATATATTATAAGTATTTATGTATAATATATATATAAAAATATTCATCAGTTATCATAGCACCCATAACACAAGATACTTACGAGTACGCTTACTTTGGGGCTATATAGCGATGTGTGTAATTGTCGTGTAATATTTATATATTTATTTATCTATTATTTACTTACTTATCCTTTCTTATTAAATACAGTTTCACTCTCTACATAATCGTAGTAGGAATTTTCATTTCCATAACATTACAGTGCGGTTAACTTTCCATGCTTTCCACTTAGATTATAGTGAGCGACACGAATTTAATAGATGAAAATTAAAGGCAGGTAAGCTACTTTTACAGTCACTCGGCGGGCGATGGAAAGAGCAATGCTCGGAGTATCTCTGCGTGATCGAATCAGAAATGAGGAGATCCGCAGAAGAACCAAAGTAACCGACATAACTCATCGAATCGCAGAACTGAAGTGGCAATGGGTTGAACACGTAGTTCGTACAGCTGATGGACGTTGGGGTCCAATGTACTATAATAGCGACCCCGCATCGAAAAGCGCAAGCGACCCCCCATCGAAAAGCGCAAGCGACCCCGCAAAGCGTAGTGTTGGTCGACCATCCACTAGGTGGACTAACAACATCAGACGTGTCACAGGGAGCCGTTGGTCACAGGCGGCTGAAGATCGTTATGTTTCGAAGTCCCTAAAAAAGGCCTGTGTCCATCAGTGGATGTCCACCAGTTAATGATCATGATGAAGTTATTTCTTCGTCTATTTGATTTATCTAACATGAAATTACGATAAAATATAAAATAATATTTGCTTAAGCAACTAGATCGTAAAGTTTTTAAAGACACTTTCAATTATGTCAGAATCATCTACAATGACGTAACTTATGAATAGTCATGGTTGATGGTTAATTACTAACATTTTAGCAATCCGCTTCTTCGTACAAATTGCTTATTTCGTATCATTATTCACTACATAAAAAAAAACAAAAAAATGATTAAAAAGGAATGTTTCTTCGTATCTAATGTCGAAATGTTAGAAGAATTTTTACGTAACATACACATTGCTATTCGTAATACCTATTAGACACATTGCTCTAGTAATTATAAAGTAGCAGAATTATATTTTTATATTACGAAGTGCCCAGTAACTATTGCATGTAGAGTACGACAAAAATCTATTTTAGCATAAATCATTACATATTATAAAACCGTGTCTGTGTCTGTGTCTGATTACTGAACGGACTGTTATGCGGTTTTTACTGATGGATAGAGTGGTTTTCTGTTAATTGGCTGAAGTATCACGATAATTGTTGAAAGAGTCATTAAATGTTTTTTTTATTTTTATATTTGAATTGATCGAATGAAAAGTAAATTGCGTTTTACGATTTGTGACGTATTAAAAAATCTTTTCGGTGGAGGTTTGTAAGGTAATGTAGGTACCTATCATATATTTATTTACTTTTATTATTCTCTTATTTTAGAAATTTCTGGGGGGCACGGGGAGGGACATATTTTACCACTTTGGAAGTGTCTCTCTCGCAAATTATTCATGAACAGAAAATAACGATATTAGAAACTTTTTTCATCATTTTTGATGATCTATATAGATACCCCATACGCTTTGAAACCAACCAACCCAATTTCTACAGTATAGTTCTTATAGTATAGTTCTTATAGTTAGACAAAGTGGCTGCGACATACGAAGGGACAGACAGACTCGTCATGTCTATATATAAGGGTTCCCTTTTTGCCATTTGGGTACGGAAATCTAATAAAACTGCTTAAGGTAAATTCGTCTAAGTCCATGATATCTAGACGAATATTATCGATATGGAAATAGAGGATTTATTTTAATACGATCGTAAGATGTAGTGCCGTGACTACCTCATAATTCATATATATATTATATGTATTGTACTGTACAATATTGTAGTTAGTAGGCTTACAGTTACGAACAATGGGTTGCTTAAGCCCAAGTACCTAATTAATATTAGGATGGAGTAGTGAGCAATAGAACTCAATGATGGCCTTGTTGCACTTATGAATGACAAACGATTTTTGGATTAAGCAACTAGGTATAATGTAATATATACCTATAAGAAGGTTGTAAGTAATATTAAAAAGTAGACTCTTTAGTCTATCTATAATCATCACTATATATTAAAAATGTTCGAGATAAATTAAAAGAATACTAAGCGAATTCTCATGCGGTTTTCAATAATAGATAAGGAGAGTTTTAATTGTATATTTTGTTAAGGTTATGTGGACATTGCCTAAAATATGACGGTAACACTGAGAGCTGTAATTGAAAACGCTGCTGCCCTTATTATAACAAACCAATGTGTGGAAGAATTGTACCTCTTTATTAGGGCTACATATAAGTTCGCGACGGCATATATCTATCTTTTAAGGATAGGTTGCTATACTAATTTTTTCTTTGATGATATTGAAAAGCTGCATAAACTATACGAGCGAGGTCGGAGGCTTCTGCTTGTTAATTATAATTGACACAAAAGCTGAAGAAAAATGTTTTGTTGTAGTACATCAGTTAAAATGCATGCGTAATTAGTCGCGGTAACAATCGCATCACAATGTCTTTTTTTACTATCTACTCTAATTCTTTTCTTGTTCTAAGCTAACAATGTGTGTTCGTACACAAGAATGAAGAATCAACAAGTGAAAGTGTATAAGGAAATGAAAACAGCCGAGACATCTCAAACGTGAATTTTATTTTAAAATGCAACAATAATCGTACAATTTAAGAAGCGTTTTACAAAGGGGCCGTCCCGTAATCACGTGAGGTTTTTTGACTTCTTTTTACCCCCCACTCCCCCTTAGTGAGGGTGAGATTTAAAACTGGCCTACAAAATTTAACTATTTTTAGAAACTATGTAGAAGTTTAATGTTTATATAATACAAAATTCTTCTTAATAAGTATTAAATATCATTGACTGCCTCGTTGGTTAGGCTATATGGTTTCGATTACGAGGTCCTGGGTTCGAATCCTGGGTCGGGTCACGGAATATTCTATGAAATTCTCAGTACATTTCAGAGTCTGGAAGTTGGTGTTGTTACACACCCGTGCCTCGGAGAGCACGTTAAGCCGTCGGCCCCGGTCACTATCATCAACATCTGATAGTGTTCGTTAATAAATTAAATATTATCACCCTAAGCCCGCCAACCCGCATTGGAGCAGCGTGGTGGGTATACGCTCCATATCCTCCTATAAGAAGGGAGGTTGACCCTGTAGTGGGTCGTCAATAGGCTGATAATGATGATGATGATGAAGTATCATTTAATTTTATTTTAGAAAATATTTTAAAAAACATTAAAATATTATTTTAAAAAACATTACTAAACCCCCTGTCCCCCTTGTGATATTTCCTGATTTTTCATGGATCTCTCCCCCCTCTTTTGAACCTCGCGTGACTAATGGACAGCCTCAAAGGTGTAGGTAAAAATGATTCACCCTACAGATTTAGAAAGTCCTTGTCGCTATAAAGTTTTCTCTTCTTGATTGAGAATTGACCCTTTTTCTCGTCTTTCGGGAAATTCTCGTCGTCTCTTCGACGAATTGGTTTGAGCTAAATAATATTTTAGTTTACTCTGTTTCAATTTTTCTTTATTTTAAAATGTATTATTAATCGGGCAATTTAAGAAGCGTCTTACAAAGTTATCGGTAAAAATTTTGCACCCTACAGATTTAGAAAGTCCTTGTCGCTATAAAGTTTTCTCTTCTTGATAGAGAATTGACCCTTTTTCTCGTCCTTCGGCAAATTCTGTACTTTACTATTATGGTACATCACTTGCAGCGTTGGGGTTTTGATATTCCTGTTGAATGCTTGGTTGGGTTTTGGGTAAGGATGCACAGGAAAGGAACTGACAGTTGTTTCCATATAATTGTTCTGAGCGGAATACGGGCGCTCTACCCTATTTTCAAACTGAGATTGTGAACTAATGGACGAGTTAGTTTGAGCTAAATATTCTTTGAATCTGCTCTGTTTCAATTTCTGTTCCAAGTCTTCGATTTTCTGTACCAAATAATATAATAATTAGTCATAACCCTTTCATCAGTTATTAAAAAGAAGAAGAAAATCTTTATTGCACACATAATACATAGGACAAACTCTCAGTAAAAAATACAACAAACATGAATGCATGCAAAGGCGGCCTTATTGTTTGGAACAATCAATAAAAAGGTGGTGTAGGTACGAACTACAAACCGAATAATTTAAATTCTAGATCGAGCTGTGAAAATAATACGATTGGGTATTTCTTGATCAAGTTGGAAGCGGGTTAACGTTTTAGGAGCAAATATGTAATCACCCCTTTCAGATTCTACGCGACATCGTACCGGAACACTAAATCGCTTGGCGGTACGACTTTGTCAGTAGGGTAGTAACTAGCCTTGGCTGAAGCCTTCCCAGACCTAGACCAATTTAGAAAATCGTAATCGGCCCAGTCGAAGATCGAATCCAGGAACTCGGTTTTATAAATCCACTATGCATGCTACTGCGCCACGGAGGCAGTCATATTTAAGTAGTGATGTTAAAACATCGGTTCTAGTAATTACCATAAACAACAGATTTACAGAGTCAAACATAGTGCCCACCAACTGTCACTGCAGTAGCGCGATGGGTCTAAACTCTAAATACTCTTTTCTGTAAGTAAGTAGGTAAAGTAAAGAGGCATCATACAACAGTGGAGTTGGTACAGCGGTTAGTGAACTGGCGACACGAGACGCAAGTGACCGCCGGTTGCATTTGTTTTACAAATTCGTACTTTCCAGCGCATTATAATAACAAAGTGATATGTAATCTTGCTACTTATTTGAAAGTAATCACAATAAAAATAAAAAAATTAGGTACTTATCTAACAGTTTAGTATTTAGGTATTTGGCAAAGCAAGGTGAACCTTATTTCTTTTATTTAAATTCCTTTGCTCTTAGAAACTTTTGAGAGTTCGTCAATAACGTCAATAACTGTCACAATAAAATAAAAGGCTGCAGTAAAAGGAACATTGATATCTATTAAGTCAAGATATCACCTTTATAAATAAAATAATAAAAATTGGTATCAACTGCGAAAATTATCCATATATTTAATTAAAAGTACCTAGAACCTCAGAGTAGAGCCGTTGGGATACATACTTTAAGTAAGTAACTTGTAATGAAAAGTACATGGGTACCATCATCAGCGAACTTACCCTACGATACCCTTCGATGTTGGCCTCAGATCGCGCGGCTTGCTGTCGGAGCTGTTCATGCAGTTGACTCGTCTCCACGGCGCTCCTCTGGACCTTCTCCTCATATTCTAGCACCACTACGTTCATCTATATATGAAGGAGAAAATTAACAGTTATTCTATTCTAAGTAGTAAATATATTTTAGGAATATTTTTATCGAATACACTTTGGGATAATTTCTATTTGAAAATAAACATAAACATAATATCATAATTTGCGGTACCGACGGGATTCGAACCCGCGTTTCTCTGGCAATCCGGGCCCGAGCCCTACCGCTAGACTACGGTGTCGGCTGACGTCGGTGCCGAAATTATGAACAATTTTATTATGTTTTGTTATGAATTTGGAGACGTGGGTACGAATCCCGTCCCAATATAATATCCCAATTATGTCTTATAATTCGATAGAGCCGGCTGCACGCACGAAAAAACATGACTCATGCGGCGTTACCTCGCTTTGAGGCGTTCCATGTAAGGCTTGAAGTGCAAGCGAGAGCGCGGAACGAGCGACAAAGAAGCACAATCGGCCTTTGCGTTCGGCAGCGTTCGACATCCGTCTATTAAATATAATTATTAAATATATTAATTTTTAATTAAAAATTAATATATTTATTATAAATTTAAAATATAAATTTATAAAATCAAAATCAATTATTTTATTAATTTAAATTAATATTTATAAAAAAATACTTAAATTAAAAATTTTAATAAGCAATCCATTCCATCAGTATTTTCTTAAGTTGTCACGTTCAACTATCGTCAGTAAACCGACTTTACAGACAACCAATTTTTTATTTTAAGAATTTCTTGGCAGCAGCAGATGTCAATCGGTAGATGCCCTTAGATAGCACTAGTCGCAAGTCACCGATTAACCATTTGTTATACTTCGGTATTACCAATTGTTATATTTTTAATGCAATTTATACAGAATGATTTAATTATTATTATACATAAATTATACGCTCACGCCCGGACACACAATAAATACATATAAACAAAAACCGAAATCGTTATGATAAACGTACTTAGATACTTGATATAAATAAACTTAAATATAGGCTACATAAATACATATATGCTCCGGGCGGAGGATTCACCCCGGCAGAGAGACCAAACGGCCGGGGGTCAGGGCGACAGGTGAAGAAACCGGCGGACTATCCTAGCCGAGTCGAGCAAGACCGCTTTTTGCATCTTGCCTGCGAGCGAACCGCCACGGAACCCCAGCCGCCTCAGATGGTGAGCGAGGCTGACTGGGACTAACCCATTGGCAGATATAACGATCGGGATGATTTCAGTGGACTCCACATGCCACATGGCGGTAACCTCGTGAGCCAGATCAAGGTACTTACGTTTTTTCTCCGTCTCAGCTCTCACAAGGTTCTCGTCATATGGAATTGTGATGTCCACCAAAAACACCCTCGACTGTGCCCGGTCTAACACCACGATATCAGGCTTATTCGCTAGAATAGTCCTGTCCGTGATGATAGACCGGTCCCAATAGAGCCGGATTCCGTCGCGTTCTAGCACTGGCACCGGTGTATACTGGTAATAAGGCAGCCGCTGATCCAAGAGACCGTACATTAGAGCAAGCTCTTGGTGAAGGATTTTGGCTGCTTGGTTGTGTCTGTGCAAATACTCAGTGTTAGCAAGAGCTGAACAGCCCGAAAGCACATGTCTGAGTGACTCTCCGGGATGGCGACAGGCTCGACAAATGTCGTGAGTGCCATCCTTCAGAATGTACTTTCGGTAGTTTCGCGTCTTAACCACCTGATCTTGTATCGCACAGACAAACCCTTCGGTTTCCCCAAAGAGGTCTCCGAAGCGCAACCACTGCACGGACGCTTTTCTATCAATATGGGGCTCATGAAGAGCCTTAAAAAAGCGTCCGTGCAGCTCCTTCCCCTTCCATACGGTCTCTCGGTCAGAGGTGCTCAGTACCACCGGTTTCTGCCAATCGCTCTTGGCCAAGGATAGGGGGGTGAGTCCTTTATCACATTCTATGACCTCCACATGCATCGGAGACTCCCTTTTCGTCTCGAAGTAGGTCCTGAGGCTGCATATCTCCCGATTGTGCATGGTTTTGGCGCTGAGTAGGCCTCTGCCACCGCACTTTCGGGGGATATACAACCTCATGACAGACGATTTTGGGTGATGCATACGGTGGAGAGTCATAGTCGTGCGGACTCTTGTATCCAGGGCGTCAAGTTCGGTCTTAGTCCATCTGAGCACGCCAAAGGAGTACATGAGAACGGGCATGACCCAGCCGTTATAAGCTCGGATCCTATTGGCGCCTGACAAGTAACTTTTACAGATCTTTGTCAGACGTCGAAAAAAGTCCTCGCAAACTGACTGTTTCATGTCCGCCTCCTTTACCCCTACGGATTGTGACATGCCCAGATACCGGTATGTTTCAGTTTCAGAGAGGGTCTTGATGTTAGTTGGCTCGGGGTTGATCCCGGCCGTATGAGTAACCTTTCCCTTCTCAACATGCAAGACCGCACACTTGTCTAGCCCAAGCTCCATTCTGATGGAACTACTAAACCCCGTGGTGAGGTTCAGTAATTCCCTCAGACGAGTAGCATTGGGTGCCAGCAGTTTGAGGTCATCCATGTAGAGAAGGTGAGGCACTTTTGTCCCTCCTCTCCGAAACTGAAAGCCTGTCCCCGAATTCTCTAGTAATGTACTAAGAGGATTCAAGGCCAAGCAGAACCATAGTGGACTCAGACAGTCGCCCTGGAAGATACCCCTCCGTATCCTTATCCGGTCATCGGCAGCCGCCAGCCGCTTGCCATGGAGACAAAGGATCGTGCTCCATTGCCCCATACACGACCGGAGGAAGTCTTGAACTGTACTATCAACTTTGTACAGCTCAAGGACCCTCAAGAGCCATGAATGAGGCACCGAGTCGAATGCCTTTTTATAGTCAATCCAGGCTGCGGCGAAGTTCCGGCGGTTGCGTTTGACCAGCTGGCCCGCAACGGAATCGATGAGAAGGAGCTCCTTAGTACCGCGGCTACCAACCCGGCATCCGTTCTGAGCTCCAGATATGATGTTATTTTCGTCAACGTGACGGGTTATCTTGGAGCTCAGAACGGATGTCAGTGTCTTGTAGATGGTAGTAAGACACGTAATGGGGCGGTATTTAGATGGGTCCGCGGTATCGGTGGTCTTTGGAGCTAGGTGAGTGATCCCGGTGGTGAAAAGGTTCGGGAGCGTCCTTTGCTCGAGAGCCTCTTGAAATTGGCGAGCCAAGGTGACATGACAAGCTTCAGCCAGTAGTGGTGCAGTCCGTCGGGCCCCGGACTTTTTCAGTTCGCAGCCCGCCTTACTGCACCAACTACATCCTCCGAAGAGATGGCGACCGGGTTCATCGGCTTAATTGCGGCACATGCCTCCTCTATCGCCGCAATCCAAGGGGCCTCATCGTGCTCTACCTCTCCTGACCAGATACTTCGCCAGAAGGCGATGAGGTCGGCCGGACTCGGCTGTGGAGAGACAGAACAGACTGCAGGACACTCCAGTTTTTTGTAGAACCTTTTCTGATCACTCGAGAAAAGACGATTCTGCTGAAATCGCTCGACTCTTTCCGAGTATCGTCGTATGCGGTTCCCCCACGCAGCGATTTTCTGCTTCAGATCGTCGATGCGCTCCGTTAGTTTTTGGGTTATGTCGGCTTGATCCAGCCTAACCCCGAGCCCATTGAGGGCTATCCTAACAGAGCGCACAATCCTTGGCCTTGTGTTGCCCGACCTGAAGCATAGCAATCTGCCAATGAGTCTTCTGGCGTGGGTGATACGGCATTCTATCCTCCTCTTCCAGGCTGGTTCTGCTCTGGTGTTATTAGCAGAACACCCTGGCCGCCCTGGTTCCTTGATTTTAATACCAATGAACCTATGGACGGCCATAGCTGCCCCGAAGAGAATAGAAGCCGTATCATCCAGGCCAGTGCTGACCGCCAAATGCTGGGGAAGCATTTGGTTGACAGCCTCAATGACATCCCGCGTCGCTATATTCAGCGTAATACGGGAGAGCCGCGGACGATCCTCAAGAGGAGCAGTACAGATTTCAGAAATCGTCTCTTCTAAAACCCTTCTCATCCGCTCTAAGTCCAGGGCGACTGTTCCCTCGGTGTCCTCCTCCACATGCAAATCTTGGGACATAGGTTCAGTCTCTTCGCGGGCAGGTGCCGCCGGTGAGACGATTTGCTCTGCGGAAGAGGTTACTACTTCGGGAACAGCCTCACGTCGTAATCGTTCGAGCTCGGTAGCGTTAAAGATGTTCGAACGCTGAATAAACCGAGCCCGATCTGCCAGGTTTTGTTCTGTGACAGTTAAATGCGGCTCAAGCAGCAAGAACTCGCGATACATTGCAGCTCGGTAGCCAATCCGTCCAGTTTCTCCCCCTGTAGCCCTGTAGTACGATCGCATGACATTTTCATTCATTTGGTAAGTCCATCTCATGCGACGTACACCACCAGCGGCGGGCTCCGAAGATTGGGCCCCAGGGGACCCTGTCGAAGCCAAGCCTACTGGTGGGGATGATGGATGAGCCGACTGACCCGGTGGTAATGGCAGTCGACTGGTTTGACTGGCGGGTCGCATGCTGCCACGTCCAGCGCCAGCCCCAGACGCGCCCTGGCGGCCCCCAGGTAGCGGCCCTATACGCACTCTTATATTCTTGTCCATCATCATTGGTGTGGGGGGGGGGGGTGAGTGGCAGTTACATCACCCGGTGTCCACTCAGGTGAGGCTGTTTTATGGAGCCAGCATACTCATTTTCGGAGAACTAAAAGATGTTAAAAGGTTCTCCGTCGTCCCTTAGTCGCCTCTTACGACACCCACGGGGAAGATAGGGGGTGGCAACATTCTATTCTGCCGGTACCACACGGCGGTAATTATTATTATTATTGTCAAGTGCGAACCTTGTCTGTGTAAGCTGCTTCTAAGTTGTTTAGTTTTTCTTTCAGCTCTTCAACAACACACGTGAGGTGGGCTATCTTATTGTCGGACTCGCATTGCATCTGTTGGACTAACAGCTCAACATATTCATTTTAGATTTAATTAGTTAATAATTTATTTAATATGCTATTTTATTAACTAAGGCAAAACCTATTTTATCATTTCTGGGCCCTTAAACCCCCCATGTACTCATGGGGGGTCGAAGCTATAGATCATTTTTAATCCTTAGACCCCAATGAGAAAGGTATAGTTACGTCCGTAAAATTAGTAGGTACTTAAATATATATTAATATAAATAAAAAAAAATTATAATGAACATTCACATCCACTGCCGAAGTCTCCCATCAGCCATCATGGTCTTGACATGACTTGGACCAATTTAGAAAAATCTTAATGGGTTCAACCGGGAGTCGAATTAAAATTGTTATATATCCTGACATACTCGTACATAAAGAAATAGTTACGTTTTTTTTCGTTGTTGTTTTTTAGTTCTTCGATATATTTGTCGTGGGCTTCACGTAACTGTTCAATAGTTTCCTTCATGGTCTGTTGAGCATTTTCCTTGTCCTATAACCGAAATTATGTTTATGTATGTATGGTCGTACGTATGTTTAACTAAATGACGCCCGCGGTTTCACCCGCGTAGTTCTCGTTCCCGTAATAGTACTAATAGAGCAAGAGCCCACGACAGCCAGACCTTCGTTATTTTATAAAAGTTGAAATTTTCTCTATACAATCATGTCTCCTATAAAGGTAAAAACGACCAGCGAGTATAGAGTTTGGGTTGTGGTTACTTGGGCAGGTAACAGGTAGCAAAGGTGTATAAAATAGTACTTAAAATTTGTTAGAGTATAAAGCTCAATTTTTTTATATTTTCTTCGGGATAACTGTAGAAATCTCGTCATCCATTGCCGGACACTTACGACAGTTGCTACCCCTTGCCAGACATGTTAATTCATAAATCTTATGACTATACTAAAGCCAAACTCGATTGAGAACGCTTGTCAACAAACAAATTAAAAATGAAGGTAGAAATCACTAGTCATTTTACACTTAATTTTTTAAATTAACTTGTTAATGACGAATTCATGACAATAAATTAGATTAGTAAGCTTAAAACTAATTAATATGTGTATATCAATATCTTTTAAATAAGATTTTTAAAAATAACAAAATTTTAAATTTATTAGGCATAAAATGAGTCGCATTTTCTACCTTCATTTTAAATTTGTTTGTTGACAAGCATTCTCAATCGAGTTTGGCTTTAGTATAGTCGGGGGACGCCCCACACTCCGCTTGCCGAGACGCGGTCTCCACTCAAGGACCTTGCGGCTCCAACGGCCATCGGTCGCTCGACAGACATGACCAGCCCACTGCCACTTCAAAGTACTAACCCTGACAGCTATGTCGGTTACTTTAGTTCTTTGGCGAATAACTTCATTCCGGACTTTATCCCTCAAAGAAACTCCGAGCATAGCTCTCTCGTAGCACGTCGAGCGACTTGTAATTTGTGGACCAGCCTTGCCGTCAGTGTCCACGTCTCGGCACCGTAAGTCATGATATTCTGATATGCAAGCTATATTATTGTGAAGTTTATTCAAAATCTATTCAGTAGTTTTTGCTTGAAAGAATAACAAACATCCATCCATCTATAAATACAATCTATCGTCTTTACAATGTTAGTAAGGTTTTTTATGTGGCTTTGGATCGTAAGGTCTTCGATTTCAGTTCCAAGTTCAGCTATCATATGAAATACACATTGAGCCTTCCTTTCTTCCAAGAAATTTCCTATAGCAGCTTAAAATTAGGAATAGTAACTACACCTCGGACCACATGAAATCCTTTCGGTCTGTGTGATTACTTAGATTAGGTATACTTGGTTACCGTTACTGATTCACCAGTATCCCGCCAACCCGCGCTGGAGCAGCGTGGTGGGTTCTGAGTTCCAAGCCTTCGTGCTATCGTGCAATGTGGCACAACACACACTGATAGTCGCACGTAATATTTTTTATTTGAGGTAAATACATATTTGCATTTAATATCAAAAATTCTGGTACATAATTCAGATAAAACAAAATACAATAAAAGTACCTACCTATTTTGTTTTAACTGTTAATTCAGTTACCTATTAAGATTCGGGTATCGAACCCAGAACCTTCGTCTAATATATCTACTGCGCACACCACTGGGCCACGGAGGCCTTTAAAACTTCTACTATCATAGATATTTCTTTAAAATTTTCATTGAGTCATACTCATACATAAATTGGTAGTTATCTTTTACATAATTAAGTAAAATTTTTATACACATTTATTAATTAGATAATAAATAAATACCTTTTCCATAGAGGCTATAGCCATATTTTTTGAGACAAGCTCATCGTTTATTTTTTTATAGTCCCTTTTTAGGTGTACTAAATGAGACACCGTGTCCTGGAGTTTTCCAATCATTTCGCGTGAGGTTTGTAAATGATAACGATGGGACTTTTCAAGTTCTCGTGTTTCTTTCAGTTCTATTTCTAACTTTAAATTCGCTTCGTTTAATTTCTTGTATTCCTCCTTTTCGCTAACAAAATCCTAAACATAAGTAATAATTAATTGAAAATATAAAAAAAATTAGGTAATAGACCTACTTAGCTCATTGTGTGCTCAAAACTATAACATCATATAATATAAGTATGAACAGATGTATGGTTAAGTATTGTAATTTTTGAACACATTGGTTTAATATATTTTTAATGTATGTGTATCTACTAAATAAATAAAATAATCCTTACAGTTTTAAATTTGGTTAAAGTTTTTATCATGTTTTCCAATCGTTCCATTGCTTTATTTATTATTATCTTATTTTAAGTATTCAATAATAAAGTGCACATTTGCCGCCTTTTTTTTCTTCAGTCACCATAGACAAAATAACTTATGTCTTACTCCTACCACACCTCTCCATTTACACAGGCAATTTACCACAGAGCACATAATTTTACGTCTGATTTTATTTTTATAAAAGAACATGTGCGTCAAGAATATTATTATATTTTTTAAATCGGGTTTGTGTCAGCCGAAAGTTTATTATTATCCTTTATTAATATTGTTATTACCTTTTATTTAGTATTCAATAATAAATTGCACCATCCTCGCCTTTTTTACGTAAGCGATTTCTTCAGCCACCAAAGACAAAAAAAAAATATTTTACTGCTATCACACCTCTCCGTTTCCACAGAGTACATATTTTAACATCTGATTTTACTTTTGTAAAAGAACATGTGCGTCAAGAATTAATTATAATATATTTTTTAAAAATCGGGATATGCAAGCCTAAAGATTTTGCAAAAAAATCTAAAATAATCTCAGTAGAGTAGGATCATGGGGGTGACACTGCCATACTTTAAAGTTATAAAAATGTTTTGTATGGAAAGTGATGCCACCTATTTTACAAGGCGTATCAACTAAATGACACAAAGCTCTAAAACAATACTAGATGGCATTACTACTGGCATTGATTATGACTTTTTTTTATTTTAATAAGTAAAGTAAATATTATTGTTTACTATAAATAAATATAATTTTTAGTTTTTAAATAATAAAAATAATAATCAAATCTCAAATTATTTAATATTTTGTAATGGCATCCCTAAAGCGACCGTAATTCAAGCTTTCCGTTAATCTTTTCGAATTATTCGTGTTTTCGTTTTCGTTGTTGCTTGTTCGTTTGAGTTTGATTCTGTTATTTTTCTATTGACTTGGCTTGTTTTCTGGACTCTGATTCTGCTGCTTACTTTGTGATTTGGCTTATTCATACGGACACCGATTCTTACTCCTCAACTGATCGACCCCGGCTTCGTTTTATGGACTTAACGTTTTGTTGTTATTTTACGACGTTGTTTTAAAACAATGGCAAGAATACCGACAAACCTTCGTTCCAACTGCTATTTTGGATGTCAAGAGAAAGGTAAGTAAGCTACTAACAGTTCGATAAAACTTTAACCTACTTAACTTGAAAAGAGACTCGTCAGGTTTGACCTTTTAACAATTTAATTTCAGGGCCTTTACATCATTTTCCTAAGCCTAGTGATATAGAAAGATTTGATGCCTGGAAAGAAGTTTTAGACAACACCACAAAAGAAAAAGGAAATGTTTACATATATAATCAGCTAAGATTATGTAACAAACATTTTGAAAACTGCTATATTATTTCTACATGCAACCGGTTGACAAGAAATGCAGTCCCAACTTTAAATATTAAAGAATGTAAGTACCACGTAGTTTCTACCTCATCATCATTATCAGCTTATTAACGGGCAACTACAGAGCCAGGCCTCCCTCCTTATAGGAGAGTGGATATGGAGTGTACACCCACCACGCTGCTCCAATGCAAGTTGGCCTTAGGGTGATAATGTTTCTGTATTAACAATCATTATCAGATGTTTATGATAGTGACTGGGACTGACGGCTTAACATGCTCTTCTAGGCATAGGGATATAACACCACCAACTTCCAGACTCCGGGCTCAGTATCAAACCCACAGCAGTTAAAGCAGCGTCACCTACTGTGCCATTCGGCCATCAAATTAGATATAGTTAATATATTTTAATAATGTATTTTATATAATAGACCTTTAAATTTATTAAGTACTAGATGTTGCCCATGACTTTGTTTGCATAAATTTAGGATTTTCATTATTCTATGCGAACTCTTTCTTTTTATTTCTATATATTATGCCAGGTTTAATCTATCTATGTGCAATATTGATCAAAAATCATTTAGTGTTAAAGAGCATCAAACATCCTTGCATACTTTGCCTACCGAGGGTATATTTTCTGTCATTATTGGCCATATATTGTTCATGAGAAATTTGATTTATTTCACAGCAGGATTGGACCATAGACCCAAGTATATGATTTTAATTTCAACTATGTGTCCAAACATTAAAATAAAAGGAAGTGATCTCACAAGGGTTCCATTTTACCTTTTCATGTATGGAACCCTAAAAATAAGTTCAAGATTCAAACTTTAAAAATGACATAATTTCCTAATAAATTTTCATTCCCCATTTCAACCCTTTACAGCCCTTTTTCATGTGAAAAAGCCTATGTTCTCGGGCCCTACACTTTCTCTATACCAAAGTTAATTAAAATAAGTTCAGTAGCTTAGGCATGATTGCTAAAACACAGAGAGTTACTTTCACATCTATAATATTAAAAAATTATTTATAATGTTTTGATTCCTTTTCAGATATTGCCACTGAAGTAGAGATGACGTCAACAGTTTTTGAAGAGAACAGCTTAATAGCAGCTTCATCAGTAACTAAAGCTGATAATACTGTACAACACAAACTGAAGATACGCACAAGTAACATACATTCATATTGTTTATTAACACCATTAACATATTTATAATAATGACATATTGTTCATTACATAGACCCTGAGAGGTAGCTGGCTGGCTCCATTCCCTTTCTAGAACTATTTAGGAAGTTAACACTCATTTTTAACCAACTTCAAAAAAAGGAGGTTACCAATTCAACCCCTATGTATGTAATATTTCCAGAACTGCCCAGTTTTCGATATGTTAGTGTATATCACGTCTGAACAAATGTGCCAAATTTGAAATGTGTATGTATGTATTTATGTTCTGGTCCGATTTAAGTAATTCTTTTTTTGTAGTACTAGGTATTGTTTAACTTAGGGAATACTGAAAGTTTCATCAAAACCGGTTTAGTAGTTTTGGAGATAGGTATTTATTATGAACACATTTAATTTTTACAGAGTAGTCCAATTTTGATAATTCTTTTTTTATTAGAAAGGGTACACTTCAAAAATAGTCCCATAGTCATCATGTTAGGATCGAATGATGAGATTGTGGGTAAATCGAAGGAACACTTTGGCAGATTTTTGGCCTACAATGTACTCTAATAATATAGTACGAAAAGGTTACGTGTCAATAAATCACTAAAAAGTAAGAAATTTTTTTTTAATAAAATATTAAACCGTGTGTTCGAAAATGAAGTCGTAGCCATCCAAGGTTTCTATGTTTCATCTTCACATAAACATTCCTTAAACTTGGATGGCACTAATTTCATAGATATGCTAGGTAAATTAAAGCAAATAAATGATACAATTCTTTTAATATGTTTTAGTGCGTTTTGAAGAAATTGGTTTAATTTTTTATTAAAATTTTTTATCTGCATAAATTTATTAACAGCTTATCTATCTATACTACAAATTGAAAGATTAAAGTCAACATAACTACAATATTAAATATTTCTGATTTCAGGTCCTAAGAAACAAGTGGATCATCTAAATACTATTTTAAAAATGAAGAAGAAAATTATAAAATTGACTCAAAAATTTAAATGTCAAACAAACCAAATTAAGGCCGCCAAAAGAATATCAGAAAATAAGTCATTTTTGAAAACGATTGAAAAAATGCCTGACGCTTTAAAAACATTTATGAAAATGCAGTTGAAATCCAAGCAAAAGCCAAAGGGCAGAAAATTTACCTTAGAGGAAAAAATTTTGGCTGCTTCCATAATGAAGCAAAGCCAAAGAGGTTATAATTTTTTAAGAAAAATTATAGTTTTACCGGCCAAACGCACGCTACAACGATTATTAAGTGCTTTTACTCTTAAAGCAGGAGTAAATAAAACTATTATAGAGGAATTAAAAAAATCAATGCAAAAATTACCAACAGAGAAGAGACTGTACACACTTCTGTTTGATGAAGTTGCTTTAATGCCAGGAGTGTATTATGACAAACAAGAAATTGTTGGATTCGAAGATTTTGGTTTTAAAAAAACAAAAAATATTGCTGATCACGCTTTAGTTTTAATGATCAAGGGAATAAAAAGTAAGGCGAAACAAGCAATTTTATTTCACTTTTGTAAAAGTTCAACAAAAACTTATGTTTTAAAAAAAATTATAATAGACACCATAACTGAATTAAAAAATGCTGGCGTAATTATTGTGTCAACAATTTGCGACCAAGCCACAACAAATGTGAGTACAATTAAAGCCTTACAAAAAGAAACAAGGGAAAAATATTTAAGAGAAGGCAAAGAATATATTTCAAATGCATTTGAAATTGGAAATTCAAAAATTTTTCCTTTATTTGATACACCTCATTTATTAAAAGGTGTCAGGAATAACTTTTTAAAAAAAAACATTAGATTCAAACAAAATAATTTAACTAAACTCGCAAAATGGGAGCATTTGCGATTATTACTCAATGAAGATAGAGGGGAAGATGAATTAAGGATTCTAAATAAATTAACTGAGTACCATGTGGAAGAAAGTAAAATTCCTAAAATGAAAGTGAAATACGCAGCCCAAATTTTCAGCCAACGCGTTTCTGCAGTTATGAGATTTCTAGCAAGTGAGTCACATATAAATTTAACCATAATCTTTTTAAATCATAGTTTTCATAATATAAGCTTTTCATGTGTCCATCTGTATAGTCCAATCAGACTTGCTCGACTGGCATATTAGTCAAAGGTTGGAATATAGCTTTCTTACAACTGATGAATTCTTTTCTCATTTTAGGACGCAAAATACTACCAGCAGACAGTGAAGATACAGCAGACTTATTGTAACTATTTGACAAGTTGTTTGATTCTTTTAATGGCCACTCATACCATGATACAGCAAAAGTTCTCAAGGGATGTCTTAAGAATAATTCAAAACACATCCAGTTCTGGGACGAAGCTATAGTAATATTAAAATCAATTGAATTTGTAAAAGTTATAAAAAATCAAGATGGCACACAATCGATTAAATACGAAAAAGTGCCATCAGTCCAGAACTGGATTCATAATATTAATACATTCAAAGAAATGTGGAAATATTTAAATAAAGAGTTAAAAATTAAAAATATTTTAACCAGAAATTTTAATCAAGACCCCCTTGAAAATTTCTTTTGCTGTATCAGAAGCAATGGTGTCAGAAACGTAAATCCTACATGCCAACAATTTATCAATGCCTACAAAACGCTATTGATTAATAATATGAATTCTTCACATTCAATTAGTGCAAATTGCGAAAAAGATGATTATTACCAACAATTGCAATCAATGAAATTTTTACTAGCAGAAAAAAAAGATGATTTGGGACCTACTGATTATGCATGTGAAGTTGATTCTTTATTACTGAGTATGAATGAAATGAAATTAAACAACGATACATTGCATGCAGAATCGAAAAAATATGTTGCAGGTTTTGTAGTGAAAAAATGCAAAAGTAAAATATTTAAAATTGTAAAACTTGCATGAGTGATTTAATGGTGATGGAAGTTAATCATGATTCCTTTAATTATGTAATTGATTATACGAAAAAGTCCTTATACAATGCATGCGATGATTTTATTAAATTATTGAATGAAATTTACTTTATGATTGTCACATGCTTAAGAAACTCTCCTGATGATTGCAATTTAAAGAAAAAAATTATATTCTTTATACATTGTAGGTGTGATTTTACTATAATTACTTGTAATAAACATAAATTGCTTTTGATAGAATATTTGATTAATTTATCAATTAATTTAATAATTTATAGTTGGTGCACAAATGTTAATAGGATTTTATTGGGCAAAATTGTTGATTTTGACCACGACGATACCGTAAAATTACAAGCTTATAATTATAATAAAACTCATAGAAAATCTAAGCAGCTATAAAAAAATGAAATGAGGAAAATTATAATGTGAATATGAAACTTAAATTTTCTCATTTTATTATTAGAACTTAATATTCAAAAATAATTTTTATTATAACGCAATTTTTTATATTTTAATAACATGTTTTCGCCTTCCTGTAATAGTATTTTATGTTTATTATTAGTTTTCATGTAACTAATAGTTTTTGCACGATGCATTAAAGGGCTCCGAGTTTCTGTAATAGTAGTATATTTTAAATTACAAGTTTTAACCTTATCAGAATAATTTTTGCATGATACTCTGTACATTTAGGGGTTTAGAGTTTCTGTTGTGGCAGTTTATTTTAAATTTAAAGTTTTCACATTCCTGTAGTAGTTTTGCATGATACCTACTGCAATTTTTAAAAGGCTTCAGGGGCTCTGTAATGATACTATGTTTCTGCATGGCATGTTAAAATTGTTCAAATCAAAATTCTTTACCAGTGATTTTCACCAAGTCTAGATATTATATACATTAAATCAGGAGAGTTTCAATTTGGTTTGAGTGGTCACAGTTCATGAAACAATTGAGCATGCCACAATGTGGTGGTCAATTCTGCACTTAATTGATTTGTGAACATCAAATACTTCTAAACCTCAAAGAAAACCTTAATCAATAAAATTGTATATTAGTTAAATAGGAATAAGAAGTTTACTTGAAATAAACAATAAAAATATTTCTTTTTGTGTTTTGTTTTTATTAAACACTGTGTAATAAATCTAACAGACCGGAAAACTACCATATCATAGAATGTTTTTTTAATCATTTGTTTATTTCTGCTTTTGTTAGATTTATTACACAATTACTATAACCCTCCATAATATAAATTTTATTGAAGTTAGAATAATAGGTAATAAACATATATGTGTGTGTTTATATGTATACACATATATATATATATATATATATAAGCAGCTAAAAAGACGCTAGCGCCATCTATCCGAGAGGGCGTGTAAACTCCGGAAAAGTTGTTTTGCCAGTGGCGTATCTATACCAGTATATATGTATTATCTATGAGTAGGATGTAGGATGGACGTAGGTAATCTTAGAAGTACCAAGCTAATAGAATAAATGTAAGAATATAACTATATAACTAAAAAAAATTAAAATCATGGAAACTCAAAAAAATTAATAGGCAAGTTCTTTTTGGGAATTACACATCTAAGATTAGTTCTAATACATAGCGACGTTCATCATCATCAGCCTATTAACGGACCAGACCTCCCTCTTTATAGGAGAGCGGATGTGGAGTGTAGACCCACCACCCTGCTCCAATGCGGATTGGCGTGATTGATCTAGACTAATGTCTTAACATACTCTGCAAGGCATGGGGATTTAACATCACCAGTTTCCCGATTTCAGGGTAGGTTAGGTTATTTATTAGGTTCTTACATATTACTTATACTGTTAATGAAAGCTAGTTTTATATAAAAAATTATTTATTTTAAATAAGATAATTAACATTTACAAAATTATTCAACTTGGAGCAGTATGTTTGCTGGCTGTAATGTAGCTTTTAATTTAAAGGGTTTACTTAAGCTTTCTACATTAAAAACCTCTTCGGCAAACTTTTCATTGTCAGGATTATCATGTAGGGTAAAACTAACATCTTTTGCATCTTTTTCCACCTCTATATTACAAACATTCTGTGCAAATTGAGGGGTTCCTTCTTTAAACAGTTTCACTGTTTGGTCCAAATACTTTAAATAAATATCTTTGCCCAGGAATTCAATTTCAGTACTTGTATCTGTTAAGGATAATTCAGGCAAGTCTAATATCATTCCAGCTTGCTTAGCACAGCCTACAGCAATAACTTCATCAGGGTTAATGCCAGAAAGTACTTCAGCCTCTGGCAACAAACTTGCAATAGCCGATTGCAATTTTGGTATCTTCATGCTGCCTCCACAGAGAACAATTTTTGTAATTTTCCCATCAAAACTCTCAATTACTTTTTTAGCTGGCTCTATGTATGCAGAAATCTTTGATGATATAATATTTTCGAATCTCGCTCTGGTCACGTTCTGACTCCAATCCACACCATCTAAAAGGGACTCAATAAACACATGAGCGGAACTTAATGTTGACAACACGTGTTTACAGTTATCGGCGTGGTGCAACAACTTTGACATGGCTCTGCGGCTTTCATGTGGGTCCAATTTCCACCTTTGTCTAAACTCTTGAGCTATATAGTCAGCCAGCTCTTTGGTGAGGCACTGTCCACCGAGATCAGCTCTGAAAATATTTTTTTCTACCGACATGAAACCACTTGACACTTTGACAACAGATGCAGCACATGTCGAGCCTCCAAGTCTAAACACAAGTACATTAACATCCTCAGCTGATTCTTCTATATTATATGCTAGTAAAGCAGCTGCCGGCTCACTGATGACTTGTAATACATCAAACCCAGCTAACTCAGCACATTTAACTAATCTTTCTCTACTAGTGCTGGACCAATTTAATGGAGCAGCTAAAACCAGTTTTAAATCTCCTTCGTTTTGTACTGAATGACTAGCTATTGTGTATAATTTCGCATAAATCTTTGTTGCGATATTATCAGGATTCGAATAGAGTTTTGTTTCAGATGTTTCAAATTCATACACTAGTTTATCGTCATTCTGAATACGGCACGACGACGAACTTTCCACATAAGTGAGGTCATCTTCGTTGAAGTCATTGTTCATGAGACGTTTGTTGTGTTTTATTATGGACTTGGAAGAAGCTTGTCCTGACTTCGCAGGGAGGCCGATCTCCCATTCGACGCCGTTTAGGGCTACAATAGCTGGTGTAACTCTGTCTCCCGCATCATTAGCCAAAACAGATGCGGCACCGTTGTTAAATACTGCTAAACAACCAGAACTATTACCTAAATGTATTCCGTACGCTGTCGCCATTTCTTGAAATTAATTTAATGTTATTAATATTAAAAACACTTTAACTATTTTATAAAGGAACGTTCTTGCAAGATAATTGAGATCTGAAAATTTTAGACAATTTTCATCGCGGATTTTTATAACCTTAAACTTTAAAACCACAGACAAAGTAATAAATAATAATAGATTTTAGAAGTATAGATAGAGAGTTGGCTGTACGGTGTTATACCTTTGCCTTTTCCCAACGGGAAAGAATCAAGCAAAAAAAAAAGTATAGATAGAGATTTTTTATAGTCGATCTGACTTTGCGACTATGGGTTCTAGCAGTTCTAGCTTTTTACCATGAGATATATTATTGGTTCGTTTTGCGAATTTTTGTGTATGCAACTTTTATTGCGAGTGTAATCTTTATCACTGAAGTGTGCTATTATTATACTATTTATAGTGTAACTGACTGTAGGTACAAAAAATTTAAAATCCAGAGCAACATTAAAAAAAAACATTTTGTCACTGGTATAAAATTGTCTGTGCTTTGTAATGTCAATGTAATGTCAATTCTTTGCTAAAAATTTCAAAACGAAATAAACATAAACATTTAAATTTTTTTAAAAATTCTTTGTAAAAAAAAATGAAACATCCTTTTCAGTGTCATGTGCTAACTTTTATTATATGTTTAAGCTTCCTCATAGTATTCAGTTCCAATTTTACTGCTGCCGCTCTCAAATCGGACGATATACGAAATCACTTGGGAACTCGAACCCCTTACAGATTTAAATTTAACAAAGATGACTCGAAGATAAGTTTTCCTAGTAAGTATTATACTTCATTATATTCCTGAGCCCTTTTATGTATATACTGTATTAGGGCTTTTGATATAACTAACATACACTTAAATATAAACGAAGGTTATGTATAGGCTTAAAGCCTTCTATAATAATTATTATTAACCTTCGTTTTCGGCATTCAACCTGTTTTGAGGTCATAAAAATTAGCGATGTGCTGATTTGGTCAACAGTTATTATTGCTTAGACAGGACAAACTTGTAGTTTGCTTGTTTAAAGTGGGCAATTATGTTAAAATATTCATAGACATGCTGACAAACATGTTGAGATACTGGTAATAAGGAAAACCTGCCTGAGTTGGGACTAAGGAATGTTTGAATCCCTCATCACATTTATTTCATGTTTAAATTTTAATTTTATAATAACATTATTATAAAACTATTAATAATCAACATATATGATAAATGTATGGCTAATTTTCCCATAACAATTGTGGGACAAGGTTGTTGTCACTGGTATAAATAGAAGGAACTGAGCTAGCATCTGTTCTAACTCTCTTACATATACAATTGCTCTAACCAGAGAATTGGCATGAAGAATATATATTTAGTATATGTTACTTAAAAGAAAAAAATATAGGACAATATACACACATAACCATTTAGTCACAAAGTAAGCATAGTTTATGTTATGGCCACAAAGATAACTGATGGATAATTTTTTTAACATATCACATAGTTATAACATTCTATATAGTGTAAGTATGTGAACACCCAAACCCTGAAGAAGATCCATGATTATAATACTTTTTCCATATGTGATAATAATCGAACCCACTGTGGTTGGAAGCAGAAGCTGAGTCAAATCCCACTGCACCACTTGTCATACTTAATCATTTCAAAATATATAAATAATTCTATTAATTGTAAACTACTTTTGTTTTAGATTGTAAAGATGAGAAAATTTGGATGGTGCTGAGACATGGCACGAGATTGCCAAACAAGAAAGATATAGTGGGCATTAATACTATATTGAAACAATTGAGAATAGATATTTTATTAAAAAATAGAAATAGAAAAGGTAAGTCATTTTTAATGCAGTAAAAGCCATTATCAACTGGAACAACTGCTTGATGTGCTCTCCGAGGCCTGGGGATGTATCACTACCAACTGGGTCTACGCTCCATATTCTCTCTCCAATAAGGCTTGGCCTTTTTGTGGGCCATTAATAGGCTGATAATGAAAAGTTTTCTTGTTCTAGTAACCATTTAGTTAACAGTATCAAAAACTGCTAGGATAAAGTTTGGCTAAATATAGTTTTGGGTAGTTCTGTAGTTGGTAGTACCCTCTAGAGTTAAGAAGTGACTGTTACATTCTCTTCAATTTTTACCCCACTTTCGCAGGAGGGTAATGCTTTTCGAGCATATGTATGTATGTATGTCCATTTAAAGAAATGGACATACATACATACATACATACATACATATGCTCGAAAATGTATGCATACATAAAAGTAAATAAATTAAGTATATAAAATTTTATATAGATAGTGTGATACTTGTATTTCTGTTTTCAGTTCATTAATTAATTCTAAGCAGTCGAGTTTTTATGTTTTTATAATTGTATATTTTTTGCCTTGGTGAACAAATTAAGCCTTTGTTTTCTGATTTTTAGCTCTGAGAATGACTTGCACAGAGTGATATTCATCCTAAGACTACCAACCCCTATAAGAAATGTGCTCAAAGATTTTATCATTATAATGGGTATTTTCCACAACTTGTGACATCATTTTTGTAAAATTTTAAAGTTATGGCTGGTCATAGGCAACTTATCTAAAAACTCCAGTATAAAATCCTAATTACTACTTAAGCTATTATTGCATACAGTAAATATGCAGAGGTAGAAGTTATTTTGTATCTATGGAATAAAATATTTATTATTTTCTACCTTCAAGGTCCACTGAATAAGGAACAGTTGGAGTGGTTTGAAAACTGGCACAGTGACACTCAGCTGGGACAGGAAAGCTATCTCACCCTTGAAGGACAAGATGAAATGATACTGATCGCTGAAAGAATGCAAAAGAGATTCCCTAATGCTGTTAAAAACAAGTACAACAATGAAACCTTTTTGGTAAATAAATAGTTTAGGAGTAGTTGGTTTTAAAAATAATTTTGAATAGTAAAAATCGTTTAATGTTTTATATAGTTACATTTTTTTTAATACTGACTCTTAAATATTTATAATATATGTATGTAAAAACTGAACTGGGTTAACACCATTTATAACTTTAGTATGACTGGACCTGTTTGAATGATATTTGAATCAGAGATAGACTATAGTCTGGAACAACACATGGGCTAACTTATATTCCAATTTTTCCTACAGGAAAGAGATCTTTTGGTGAAACTGTATTGCACAGTTTGTAAACATGAAAATAGATTAAAATTACATTTTTTATATTTTTCTAGTTCCGATACACAGCAACTCAAAGGGCTGAACAGAGTGCGAAGTACTTTACAATTGGTTTATTTGACAAGAGAAATTCCCTAAATGTTCAGTTTGAACCAGCTTTGGAAGTTGACACCACCCTGAGAGTAAGAATTTCTATTGATTCTAGTGAATCATCCGTTAATGGAATAGAGTATACTATATACTATTTAATTCACTATTATGTGTTATACCCATGAATCTAAGTATGAAATCACCTAGAACTGGCAAAATATTTAAGTTAGTTAATAATTTTTAGGGGATGTTGGCTCTATAAAGAGAATTCACACACATTTCCTATTCAATGTCTGGGTGACTATGTTACTTAGATTTGTTTATATTATTGAAGTTAATTAATTAATTAAACGACACTGACCATTTTTCATACATCGCTGGGCCCAAAATTTGATAAACCTGTTACAATGTCCAAATAAGTGTCATTCGGTAAATAATAATACAAATTTTAAACATGTTTAATTTCAGTTTTATAGACAATTGCATAATCAAGGTATGAGCACAAATACACAAGTTAGGTTATGTGGGTTATTTGACATATATGTAAGACTTTTCAATTATCAACCTATTTTTATAGTCAGAATCTGACGAATAATTGAATATCAATATGTTTTCATTATATTATAATCTCAGAATAGAGACTTAAAGATAATTTATTAGTCAAATTTAATTGATTCAATTCAATTCGATTGAAAGCTAAGCTTACAATTAAATTGATGACATGATAATTACATTAAGTAATGGAAATAGAACAATTACCAGTGTTGCCAGTTTCAGTTATGCCGGACCCACTACTATGTCATTATTTGCAAAACAAAAACCTAAAATCTACAACATGTTTTTAAATGAATTTGCAATTGTGAATTCTAATTATTTTAGTGATTTTGATTTATAAAAAAATAAAGAATTTTCGAAGATACATTTTATTGTTGTAACGTATTGGGCCTAAAATGGTCAGTCTCCTTTACAATTATTAAATGTCATTTATTTTATGGGTATGATGAAAATGTTCTAACTTGGGAAATAATTTGTTTTACTAAACTTGAATGCAGTTTTGTGAATGCATGAATTATTTATTAATGATAATTATTAACGAAACAGTAGTATAGTTAACATTATGGATATGACTGCCGTTAATCCACAATAGGTATTAAATTTCTTTCTATAAATTTATAGTGTGTCATTTAAATGAAACACTTGAGATATTGAAACAATTTGACACATTAAAAATTAAAAAAAAATCATGAGCTTTCTAACATAAAAGTTATAAAGGCCTGAATCTGCATGTGGAAGAAAATAAAAAAAAAACAATTAAAAAAAGGATTTTTTAAATTACTGTTCATGGAAGCAAGCTAGTAAGAACATGGACATTGTTATAACTTGTTGGGTGGGCTTTCAGTTTTACAAACACTGTGCACGGTGGCAAAAGCAAGTCAAGAAAAACCCCGACACATACAAGGAGGTAGCTTTGTTTGGCCAAAGCAAAGTTATGAATGATACCCTTCTGTCGGTGACCAAACAGCTTGGACTTGACAAAGCTTTGACATTGGGTTTGTGGATTTTTAGAGCTAACATCATGCAGCATGCTTTTGCTGTTTATGTAATAATTATTGCTTTTAATAATATCTTTCCATTCCAAAACTGAGATAACCATTTTCCATTTAGGCAAGATTTGTAACAAATTAAAAAAAAACTTGGTTACAACATAGCTTAGTAGTTGAGTAAATTATAGCGAAAGCTAACCTGGGGGTTGTAGATTTTCATTTACTAACAACCTGTAGCATGTTTTGCTGGTAATAATTTGCATTAAATAAAATAATTTTTCAAATTAAAGTTGTTAGACATAATAATGAATATCTTTGTGTAACACGATTAATGTACATAGAGGGCACAAGAATGTAATTTTCTACTTAATCTTAAAATTAATTTAATTTAATAAAATTTTAGGTTTAATAAAAAAATACAATTTCATGTGTACTCCTACATATTTTTACTAGTAAGTAGTATTAACTGTTTATCTTTACAACGACACAGAGGCGAATCGAAGCGACATCACTATTTTGGCCAATAGCAAATTCATCTCTGTTTTCCCATCACTATAATACAAAATTGTATTATACAAAAATGGAATCAATCTACAACACGCATCGAAGCCCGACGAAGCGCGTCGACGAGTTTCGCACCATCATTCAATTTTCGATATTTGAATATTCAATATTGTACCTTAACTATTTGAAAATAGAGATGATCTATAATTTATTAATGACGAACTTGAAGTCGTCCAAGTTCCAGTCCGAGTTAAGCCATAGTATATAATTTATATCCTTTTGCACATTCATACCTCTTACTTATAGTGCAATTCTTCATTCATATTAATGCAATTGTTTCACATTACTCAACTTCCTGCTTCTAAATATTTTTATTATAAAGGAGAATGCCAGACAATGTATAGGACTTTAACCCACTAATAAAAACATATTGTACAACAATGTATTATGCATCATTTTATTGCATTTTTTTTACTATTTAATATAAATTACATTTAAAAGCTCTAGAACTCGGAGTATTTGACAAGGGCCTAACGTTGGTTATCGTCCATTTCCGTATTGTTATTCGGTATAGTTGTCACACTGACATGACAGTCGCAAAGCTTCACGAAATACATTTTTAAACAGGCTTAACGCCTCTGGATACTAGCTTTTTAAAGCCCACATTTGATGAAAACAATAAAAATTATTTAATAAAAGGCTAGAACCCAGTGCAACAATAAAGATTTAAAAATGAGTAAAGAGTGTAAATCAAAAGGTAATAGTTTAATTTAACGGAATTTTATTCTGAGGTCCGACAGTAAAAATGGCTTATGAGAGAGACGAATATCTTTAGCATTCTTTGGATTCACCGTGCGGGTGCCGGGTCCATCGCGTGGCTGAGAGAAAAACTCCGAACAGAGCCCGAGACTTGTGACTCGGGTGTAGGTATCTATAAAACATTTATATAATAATAGGATATTTTTAGTATATTTACAATTTGTGTTCTTTCTGGGTTAGGATCTGGCATTCTCCTTTATTATTAAAATATAAACGGCTGAAACTCACATAGCTGTTGTCAAACGTTATTGTTATTCAGTTTGCTTCACACTGCGTTACGTGAACAAGCAAGCGTATGACTAAGGGTCCGAAACTATACTAAAACCAAACTAGATGAAGAATGCTTATCAACAAACAAATTAAAAATGAAGGTAGAAATCACTATTTATTTTACACCTAATTTTTTAAATTATCTTGTTAATGACAGATTCATGACAATAAATTAGATTAGTAAGCTTAAAACTAATTAATATATTCAATGTCTTTTAAATATGATTTTTAAAATAACAAAACATAATTTTAAATTTATTAGGCATAAAATGTGTAGCATTTTCTACCTTCATTTTAAAGTTGTTTGTTGACAAGCATTCTCAATCGAGTTTGGCTTTAGTATAAATGAAGAATGCTTATCAACAAATTAAAAATGAAGGTAGAAATCACTAGTCAATTTACACCGAATTTTTTTAATTATCTTGTTAATGACAGATTCATGACAATAAATTAGATTAGTAAGCTTATAACTAATTAATATATTTAATATCTTTTAAATAAGATTTTATAAAAAAAAACAAAACATAATTTTAAATTAATAAGGCATAAAATGTAACACATTTTCTACCTTCATTTTTAATTTGTTTGTTGATAAACATTCTCCATCGAGTTTGGCTTTAGTATAGTCGGGCATACTCCGACAAAAGTGACGTGAGTTTCAGCTGTGTATATTTTATAATATGGAAAATATTCGCAATAGTTAAAATGCAATTTAAATTTAATATTCACAATAGTTGTTTAAGTTTTTATTTCACAATTCTTATTTTTATTATTCACTGCTTCGCTGACTGATGATAAAGAACTTAAGGCCTGTGTTCACCAAGATTTCGGGTATCATAACCAACGGTTAACATAAGCTAAACGTAAAATTTACTATTCATGACAACCCGTACGCCGGTTAAGGACGTAAGCTCGGTTAAAATAACCGACCGGTTTAAGTCCTTAATCAGCGTACGGGTTGTCGTGAAGTGTAAATTTATAGTAAAGTTATGTTAACCGTTGGTTATCATAACTGAAATATTGGTGCACTTATTCATTTATTTTAACCATCATGTTTTATTTTTCAGAACAAGTAGTGCTAATGTACCGCGTGTGTGGCTACGAGACATCGTGGCACAAATATATAAAATCGCCCTGGTGTTCTGGCTTCGATGACAAAACTATTAAGGTGTGTTTAGCATTTATTTAACCTACTTTAAAAAAGGTTCTTAATATAGTCTTACTGTTGAAGTTTAAAAGCTTACTTATGTTTCAAACACGCTTGTAAACAAAACTCTACTTAAATATATTTTTGATGTGAGACATATTTAAAACCTCATAACAATTTAAAACTGTGGACTGTATATCATACCTTAAACTGTATATTAAAAATCCCAGTTTGTTCAATCTATGCAACTGTAACTTTGTTTAATTGAAACTCATCAACATAACAATAGTACAGACTTTCAATTGACGTAGCCGAAATGAAAACGTATCAAAATACACCATGTTGAAAGTTGAGTCAACTATTATGGTTCCGATAGTCTTTTTAGTCAATGGTCTTATTGCGAAAAGCTTCGACCAATATCTTAAGAAGTTTTCGCTTCGCTGTTGGATCAAGGGTCGGACAAAAAAAACTGGTTGTCTGTAAAGTCGGTTTACTGACGATAGTTGAACGTGACAATGTCTTAAGAAAATACTGATGCAATGGTAGCATTTAATTGGTTATTAAAATTTTTAAGTTAAGTTTATTTTTTAAATATTAATTTAAATTAATAAAATAATTGATTATATAAATTTATAATAAATATATTAATTTTTAATTTAAAATTAATATATTTAATAATTATATTTAATAGACGGATGTCGAACGCTGCCGAACGCAAAGGCCGATTGTGCTTCTTTGTCGCTAGTTCCGCGCTCTCGCTTGCACTTCAAGCCTTACATGGAACGCCTCAAAGCGAGGTAACGACGCATGACGTCATGTTTTTTCGTGCGTGCAGCCGGCTCTATCGACATTGTCACGTCAAAAGGCAGTAATCCTTAAAACGGCGCGTACTGTGAGGAACTTCCTCACTCTGGAGCCATGACCACCGGTTGCTTGGGCCTCTTTGAAAAATATTATCTTAATTTTTTTTCTATCATTTATTTATTTTCTATTTTATTTAAATGATTATTATTGATCAAATATTTTCAGGTACTAGAATATTTTGAGGATCTAAAGAAGTACTGGGTGGATGGCTACGGGCACACGCAACAGGCCGCGTGTATGCTCATGAAGAATATGTTCGATTCTATGAGGTAAATTTATTAAATAAACTAAATTAAACAAAGCTAAATGAAGTGCCTACTAGCAAACGTCTTCGGTTTGGTGCTCGTAGAATTGTTCTTCAATCATGTAACAAGACAAAATCTTGCATAAACTGTACTAATCAACATTTAATGAAAATCTATGTTGGGCAATAGATATTATTTTTGTATGGCAAAACAAAATGACATCAAGTCATAAGTTCTTACAAAATTTTTCGAACATCCTTGAGACATCGCACCGAATAATAATTATGATTATTATTTTATTTACTCTAAAAGAATATCACTATGCCCTTTATAAAAGTGCATAGTGAAATCGATCGCCGATCGGTAGTTATCTTAGGATAAGTTAGGGTTAAGTTTTTAACTGTAAGATGTACGGGATCAATCGATGATTGATCTTGCACATTTGTAGTCATGTAGTATAATTATAGTCGTTTTTATGTGATTATTGTTTAACTAGTAAGTAAGGATCGTTTGCATTCTTTGATCCCGCTACCTGTCTCTAAAACGTTAGTTGCTTACGTGCGCGTCTGAGCAGTGCACAGGGCGTAGAAATGACCAGTCCATGTACAACCAATACCTCATTTAGAGTCAGTTACAAGTCTGTAGGGCGCAACTACACACGCAAACACAGGGCGCATTAATTGTTGGTTACGGCTTCGCGTCTGAGCTATCGTGTGTGAATCAATAAATACTAAAGTCTTAATATTCTCTTTTCAGCAATAACGGCCCAAACGCAACTTTCCTGTTCGCTCATTCGGGTACAATCCTCAAGTTGCTTACTCATATGCAACTCTACAAGCCAGAGCGGCCTTTGACCGCAGACGTAGTGGATGACAAGAGGCCTTGGAGGACATCAAATATTGACTGCTTCGCTTCTAACATAGCTTTTGTGCTATATAAGTAAGAATATTTGATTTCTTGCGATTTCTAATTATAATAATTTTCGTCTCATTCTATTTGGACACATTACCATGATCTTAGAATAATTATAAACAGTAAACTTTATTTTTAATTTTTTATGACCTGGAAAAAAGAACTTTTTGATAAATTAACACTTACAGACGAAAACAAATTAAAAAATGAATAACTAAAAGAAGGTTTCGTTTGCTTTTGATTACAGATGTAAGGACGGAGACAAAATATTAACGCTACACCAAGAGAAGATTGTAAAACTACCGATGTGTGACACCGCACTGTGTCCACTGGCTGACCTAGAGAAACAGTATCACAACACTATACACAACTGCAACTTTACTGATATATGCAGTGTTGATTAGTTCACTACCAACTTTAACAAATTATTTATCTTCCAATGTTGGTACAACACTGAAAAGTCAAAAGAGTGAGATAATGGAATAAGCCATGCCCAAGCCAAGCCAAACAAGAAAGCACATTCACTTATAAATAATAAAACGATGCACGCAGAATTAATTTTATTCGTCAATGTTGGTACAACACTAACACGTCTTTAGAGTGAGATAATAATTATGGAGGGTAGAGGAAAGGAGAGTCATCTTATATGGGAGAAAAGTTGAAAAAGTGTCCAGTTGTATGCGTTAAATAACAGTTCAAAAATCCTCCACAATGGCGCTGGTGGATGCACAGGGTATGGTATGAATGTAGCAATCGTAGATGAATTGAAGTATGCCGAGTTAAAAAATTTAATGTCATTATCGACTAAAGTAGTTAATTATTGAGAACTTCAACAACTTACGTTGTACAAAATATTGTGGTAAATATAACCTTACAGAATTATAACCAAACGTGCGTTTAGAGTGATTTTAGTTCGTAAACAGTAAATAGTACGGTTATTGATATATAAACATTTAATTTTATGAAAAAGTGAGTGAATAACAGAACAGTTATGGGTAAAATTTGTGTTGTGAAAAGTTGTCCAAGTGGACGTAAATCTCAAAACAAAAAAAATATACTCTAACAATATTTGGCGCTTCTTTTGAGTGTTACTTTGATGCAACTGTGGCGCCATCCTAATTTAATACATTTTGACGGACACTTTTTCATATACACAGATGATCCTCCTTTCCTCTACCCTCCATATAAATAATAAAACGATGCACGTAGAATTTATTTTATTCGTCAATGTTGGTACAACACTAACACGTCTTTAGAGTGAGATAATAATGGAATAAACCATAGACAAAACAGCATATTCACCTATAGATAATAAAGTGATGCACATATATTTTTAATTATAATGTTTTAAAAATATACACAACTTTGGTGTATAAGCTTTGGGTTCTAGAACTTTTCTTCTATTTTATGTTTGGTACTTCGTACAACGTATCTTTTCCTGGAAAAGAAAAAAATATTGAAATCTATGTATGTAATATATAGGCCATTTTTGATTATTTTTTAAATGTAAGAATAATATTTTTGTGATACTAGGAACCTCATCTTAGTGAGCTAAAGCTTTGTCTATGTCAATTGTAAAATATAATATAAATTATAGAACAATGTACATTTTTATACCGGAGATATAGTGGAACTACGATAATATAGTCAAAATAGTGCCATTTATTTTGTATCCGAACATGCGTTTTAAAAACACGTATTTTGGATGAAGCTTACTTAAGTTATGATGACAGCTTTACTAAAGTCAAAGTCAAAATAATTTATTTCAAATAGGCTAAGTTTACTAGCACTTTTAAAACGTAAAGGAAAAGTTTAAGATATTCCAATATTTTCAAGATCTAAAATAACAAAATTTATAATCAGTAGTTTTTAAGAAAATGTTGATCGATTTTGATCGATTCGATTCTTTTACTAACTTATTATCGTAGTTCTGCTATAAGTAATTGTTATTTTATGTGTATAATGCAAGCTTTAATATTCCACTGTTACATAGTAATTATAAACAGCAATTATATTTTTTTGAAATGGCTTATTATGATGTTGTTTTATTTTGCGAGAAATAATTTTATCGTCCGAATCATTTGCAATCAACGAGTTAGAACTTGATTCAAGTATTATCCTGATGCTAGTCGTACACATATTAAATGATTTACTCGTTTCAGTATTATCTTATGTAAGTAAATTGTGAAGTAGGTATTTTAACACTACACCTGTAGGTACAGCAGGTATTTACAGATATTTAGGTAGGTACCTAAAGGCAAACTGCCTTACAGCGACATCTTGTAGTGAAAAGTTGATGACGATAGACATTCTAACGATCACTACCCGTTTTATTGATAATAAACGGGACTGATGGTTTAACGTGCTCTCATTGCACAGAGGTGTGACACAAGAAACTAAAACAAGGGTTGAAAAGTAAAATAAAAAGGTATTTTTCGTAAACACGCGAGAATGGTTAGAGTTAAATAAACATTGTCGGAGCTTAAAATTTTACAAAAGAAAGGTATATTGACTTTTTCCTCCATAAACAATAACTGAAAAAAAGAGAAATGAGAGCGAAGTTGTAAAGCAGATTGTCAACATGACAAAGCACCACGCCCAACGTGTGATGTTATATGATGCGCGCTGTGGATTATAGCGGGCCTTTGAGTAACCAATGGCCAAGTTATGGTCGAATCCGATATCTTTTATTGGGTGTCTTTTCCAAGGATGTTACGAAGCCCAGGGTTTTCAGGGGTGTCGTCCCAGGTAAGTGATTATATATTTCGCCTAAATTATTAAAATAAGTTCATATATACACTATTTCGGTGCCCTCTGGGTACATCCTTGGGAGTCATGTCCGGGTCCTCGGTATCCTACTGTGATCCTCGTCTTCCAGAGCTTTGAATATGGTGCTGGTTGTTGTCCGGGGGCAGACGTGCCACAGCGCGATGTCTCTAATGTGCAGTACTGTGACGTGAAAGTCCGGGCGTAACCCAGGGATGCGAAGGCGGCAAGGTCATTTTGCAGGTATGCAAGTAACATGCTTTATTGTGCGCCTCCAACGTGCTTTAACATAAAGTGGACGTGTTAAACCTCAGTGCAGCAGCTTGACTGCAGAAAACAAGAAAGGGGCAGGTACGTACTAGTAGGTAACTATTATTATATAGTATTTTCTCGGTTTCAACATGACATCGTACCGGAATGCTAAATCAGCTGAAGCCTCCCACCACCCAAACCTGGACCAACGGTGCCAGCCGGGAATCAAACCCAGGTCCCTCGTATTAGAAGTCTAACGCGCATACCGCTAGCCACGGAAGCCGTCAAAACCTTCTACTACTAAAGTAAGTAAATAACCTACTTACATTTTGCCCAAAAAATCTAACTTGTTATATAGGTACCAAAATAACAATGTAGAGTAGGTATTTGTCACAACGTTCTACATGGGTTATAGGGTCGTTAATGGCAAGGAAGGCTGCGACCCTTGCCAGCCATTCCTCGCAACACATTGTAACTACTCAGTGTTTATTAAATTTTTCACGACCACCGTAAAGCTGCATTACCAGAATACTTTCAACGCTGTTTATAAGCTACGCTATAAAACTGAAGATCTCTTTGTGAAAGGATAGCTGAAGCTGATATCTCGTCAAATTAAATACATATTTACCCAACCGCGTCAGAAAGAGGGTAATGTTTTTCGAGTGTATGTATGTATGTGTGTATGTATGTATGTCCATTTCTTTGACAAGCGCTACAGCGTAAACGGCTGGACAGATTTTGTATTTTTGACATATGAGGTATTGTTGAATTTGTCAAAATTGTGGTAGTGGCATAGACTATATAAAATTTCAAAACGGCGGCTATAAACGAGGAGAAAAGGGGGGATTAGATATAAGCATTTAGAATTGTATATAGATATAGTGATCCTAATTTTTCTCTTTTCAGTTCATTCCTTCTAAGCGGGTCGGTTTTTTGTTTTTATTATAATTATTTTATTGAGCTTTAAAAAAATTTAGACTTAGGTAGATATTTGATGACTAAAATGTTGGTAGATATCTACACCACTAAAGGAATAAAGTACTAAAATTGACGATAATTGAATATCTTTTTTTTGCATCCCTCCAGGAAACAAAGCGGCCACAGCTGCGTTGTTTCCGGGGGGAGGGGGGTGTAATGTGTGTGGTATGTGGGACTCCCCGGTTGAGAAGCAGCCGAAATACGCACTAAAACCAAGCGTTGTCCCATTGCGATACCTGGTGGCTGTGACCTCGGTGCAATCGTGAATCTTCCGCAACCCAGCCAGCAATTATTAACCTAGTTAACATAAATAATAAAAAAGTTGATGTTCTCATTACGTCTGAAATTTTTTCTTTAATTTAAGCTACGTATTTTTTCTTAATGCATTTAAAAATGTATCTACTTGTTTTCATCATACTTGGATATTTTCTTTTTTATCTTCGTTGCAGCGAGAATTAATTATTTTCCATATTTTTCCATACACATAAATATATTTATGTGTATGGAAAATACCAAAAATAAATGGAAAAATTTTGTTCAAACAAACAAATGCCTGGAGCATTTGTTTGTTTCACGCTTAACGCGCATAACGTGTTTGTTCTAGTACCAATGTAAGGCTAAATAGCTGGTATATTGTAGTATTCCTAACACAAGCTGTATTATGCACATGTGGAAGAATGGAAAATGCTGGTCTTGTAAGACATAGCTTTGTTTTTATATCGCATGCGGCACTTGTGTAAGCACGGCTTAACACGGCTGAAAGCAGGTGAATGCGTGGCCCATAAACTTTCATAGTGTTTTGCTGCGACCGTTTTATTATGAAATGCGCTTCTCGGGGCGTTATATTGTTGTATCAACGTCGTTAACTCGTCAGTGCTGAAACATTGTTTTATCGCCTCTCGTCAATATGCGTCATGTGATTTGTGTCAGCGTCATCGTCACACTAATTAGTCATCACTATATACTTATGAATAGCCCACTATGGGGATAGGTCTCCCTCCTTATGAGAATGTAGGGAGGCAGATACGAACGCTCCATTAAGTCGCAGGAGACCAGAGTGCCTAGTGTGAGTTTTCACCAAAAAAATCGAAAACTTCACATTCGCGTAAAGGCAACTTTTATATGGAATTGAAACAGCGCCCCTGGCAGTATCGAGAGAAAACTCAAATGGGTGAGTGTCAGTGTCATATAAAATTTGCGTTTACGGTTCTCGATATCGACGCGGTAAAATCTTACACTAGCCACACTGACGTTATAAGTTAGGTAAAATATGTATTCAGTACACTTACGAGGGATTAGATCCCCTGCGGGCTGACGTCACAGTAGCTTGTGACCACGACTAATGACGTCTCACCTAAAGACGCGGTCGGGTACCGCTGGGTTTTAGTGGGTATTCCGGTTTAACTGGCGAGTCTCACATACCTTCCGGTATGATAGCTGCACCATTCTTTCCGGAGGGATTGCGATTTTAACGCTAGAAAGTGTCCCAGTGTTAAAAAAGGCCTCCCCCGTTTTAGGAAAAAAGAATAAGAGCTCGTAAGAATATGGAGCATCTATCATGCTGCTCTAATTCAGGTAGATTTTATTTATCAACCACTATCAGATGTTGACGATAGGGACTCACGGCTTAACATACTCTCCGATTTCCCTTTTCCGGGCTTAGAATTTTAAAACCCAAGCCGTTTATAAATATGAGCATCTTGCGGACTCGATTAGTTCAGAGTTCAGACTATGAAAATTGGCTTTTTCTTATTATCAAAAAAGAAGGTTTCCCAAGTATACATTTTTTTGTTCAAAAATACATTAGGTGTATTCAAAATGTAAAGTTGTATATGGAAGTTTGATGTAAGACCTTATTTCACTGTAAGTAGTTTAAAATAACCTGACTTACCTACACATGTATCTACTTAACTGTTATTAAAAAGTAGACAATACTTCTTTGTACTTTATTTTCCAGGAAAACTTAGGTACTTGTTCAGTAACTCAAAGTAGTTTTGAAATCATATTAACAACTTTGTAAGTTCTTACATGCTGTTAGTAGAGTTGCAATTTAAAAATAGCTTCTTTAACAAACACGCTTGACTGCTTTCTATAATATAGCATCATACTGGAATGTTTAATCGTTTGGCGGTACGTCTTTAATGTAAGTTGGTATACTTTGAACGTCTATAATATGTAAATTGCTGTAGTGTGTCTGACGGTAATTCGTGGCAACGAGCGTCGTGGAAACAACAAGCACAAGTGACCGTTGCGACGGCTCGGTCGCAACTGATCGCGCCTTCAAACACGCTACACTACAACAATGTTTGTGAATTGCAAAAAGTATAGGAAGGTATATACACCGCCCAGACTGAGTTTAGAAAATATAAAATCCTAAATTGGCTCACGTGGGGAGTTGAAGTCGAACCCAGGACCGTATTATCGCAAACAATGGTTGTTTGCAAATATTGCTGCGCCTAACTAAGGAGAATAACCCTATCGTATTGAATAGAAGTGGGCGTTATTTTGCAGAATTTCATGAGCAATAGTTGAAGCATCATCATCATAATCAGCCTATTAACGGCTCACTACAGGGCCAGGCCTCCCTCCTTATAGGAGAGGGAATATGGAGCGTACACCCACCACGCTGCTCCAATGTGGGTTGGCGGGCTTAGGGTGATAATGTTTCATTTATTAACGATCACTATCAGTGTGCCTAGTGTGAGATTTCACCAAAACAAATCGAAAACTTCACATTCGCGTTAAGGGCATATTTATATGGAACTGAAGCAGCGCCCCTGGCGAGAGTGAGAGAAAACTCAAATGAGCGAGTGTCAGTGTTGAGTTTTCTCTCACTTCCGCCTTTTTTTCGATTGTTTTGAAGTAATCTCACACTAGGCACTCAGATGTTGATGATAGTAACCGGGACCGACGGCTTAACGTGCTCTCCGAGGTACGGGGGTGTGACCCGACGCAGGATTCGAACCCAGGACCTCGTAATCGAAGCCACATAGGCTAATCTCTAGGCCAACGATACAGTCAATATTGACAGTTACCAATAGTTGAATAATTTATTTAATTAACAAAGTCACCCATATCCAATAAAAATCCCATACGTAGATACATTTCATTCCGAAATTGGAGTGTCTTCAAGATATGGGGACTATAATGTTCAATTTTTTTGTCGTATCTAGCTGACTTTGTCAGAAAAAAAGAAAAAAAAACTTATTATATTTTTATCTTTTCTGCGTTCATCAGTCATCAGTAGGTATGTCGATTTTTGAAAAAAAAAACGTTAGTTTGGAAGCCGATGTACTAAGGTTACATCCGCTTTGCAACCGTTGTACATCGAATTCTATAATGACATTTTGGAACGAAGTTCCTTATCGCGCTGTGAAAGGGGGGTTAGACGGAAAAAATTCGTACGAAAAGTTGTCACGACACTTTTTGATCAAAGGATCTTGCCGCCGCCTTTGATGTGTGTGCGCGTGAGCGGCGGAGGGCGCCCGCGCTGTATGCTGTCTCGCGCTCTCGTAGCGCCAACATATGTTTCCTACTTCAGTTACCACAAGCCAATTATTACGAAAATTGAGCCTACTGATTAAGTTTATATAACATTATATTTGTTAATAATAAAAAAAGTATTATTATTACTTTAAAAAAAAAAAAATTATTACAATTCCTTCACTAATTAATCGAAAGGAACTTCGTTCCATCCGGGTGTCCCTTGACACCTCTCAATTTTTTTCGATAATCACATACAGCAACTAATAGCAGGTGTATTCTCTGAGACTTCGTAAATTAACTCTGATGTGTTTGTAATTGTTTACATAATTGCTAATTGAGTCAAAGATGAAAAAATAACGTTGTTCAAACAGAACGTAAAAGTGGAAGATCGATAAACATTACCCTTCAGACATACATTAACGTAATAGTCTGAGAGCTGGTAGACATTTTTAGGTCGGTATTAGAGCTGCTTTTCTGTTCTGTGGATCTGACTCTGCTAAAATACAGCTCTTTTACTAATATTGAGAATTATACCTACTTAATATTTGAGGCAAGTAGAAATAAGAAATTATATTTTAATAAATTAAAAAATTATACTTCAAAAAAGACTGACTGCCAGGCGACCATTATAAAAAAGTTTTATAAACTTTTGGAAAAGAAAAAATCAGATTATTTAAGTGGTCGTGTTGATTTTTTTCTTTTTACTCTTTACATATTTAATTTAAAAATGGAAGTAAAATAGAAGTAAAAGGCAGCCTTATCACTTAGCAGCGAGCTCTGCCAGATTCTTATTATTGTACTTCAAATTTCTTTAAGAATATTGCAATAATATAAAAATACTTTGGCAATATTGTTATGTAGGGATGTTAGCTCTACTCATTCCCAGCCAGTAGGGTTAAGATGCGCCCGAAAGGAAATCGCGGGTAGAGAAAACGACATTCCAATAGCAGCGATGTCGGAAATATAGCTGTCTCTTTCGCCACAATAAGATGAAACTAAGAGCAATTTTTTCGATGGTGTTCTATCGGGCGAACGTATATCTTTTTTCTACACGACATACCTCTTTCGCGCGCATCCTAGGGTTACAGTATTTAGTAGTCAGGCTTATGGTCTGTAGTTTTATGTTAGGGTATTGTAGTTATTGGTAAAGGAAAAGTTTTTAATCTTTCTGTCTACACGACATATCTTTCGCGCGCATTCTAGGGTTACAGCATTTCATAGTTAGGCTTATGGTCTATAGTTTTATGTTAGGGTATTGTAGTTATTGGTAAAGGAAAATTTTTTAATCTTTCTGTCTACACGACATATCCCTTTCTCGCTCATTCTAGGGTTATAGTATTTAGTAGTCAGGCTTATGGTCTGTAGTTTTATGTTAGGGTATTGTAGTTATTGGTAAAGGAAAAGTTTTTAATCTTTCTGTCTACACGACATATATCTTTCGCGCGCATTCTAGGATTACAGTATTTAGTAGTCAGGCTTATGGTCTGTAGTTTTATTTTAGGTTATAGTAGTATTAAACTAGTTATAGTAGTATTAAAAAGAAATAATATTCCGATGTCTTCAAAATTGTTTATTCTTTTGTAAACTACCGCCGCGTTGGAATGCAGTCCGTGACGAGAAAAGACGCGGCCATAAAAACTCGACACATGATCTTTTTACATGAATTACAAAACCACTCAATTACACTAATTAATATTACACTAAAAATATGCATACTGTGTAACAATAAAAAAAAACAGTAAAATACACTACTCCACTATTCTAACGTATCCATTTTACATTTTATTTTTACGGCCTGTAATCTAGTCCTTTGAAATCATCTCACGGTCGACAGAAACAAGCTTACGTTACCATAGACAATATCGTACAGTGTTGTCTATGGTAACAAATTGTAATATTTTAAAAAGCTAACTATGGTGGATTATGGAGGGTCCAAGCCACAGTGGGAGACGCGTTGAAATAAAACACGTAGTAATTTGTTGATTGTAGCGGGATGCTTGCGCGTCGAGCGGCGAGAGTGGAGTGAGTAATTTTGCCCTTTTTTTTCTGATTGTGTAAGTGCCGTAGGCTCCATACGGGACCACAGCGGCGTCACCGGGGGGGTTGGGCGAGCGCAGAAGCATCGCCGGAGAGTGCCCGAAGGCGAAGAAAAGTAAGAGGGCTTAACGACTCTCTAAGGGCGTCTCCTGTGAGACTCGGGCCTCGGCTTAGAGGGACGTTTGGAATGGGCAAGTGGTTTTGGCGTGATTGTTAAATCAGGCCAAAGCGTCCCCTTAATGGACGTGGGTGAGTTCCACGTCCGGGTGACGTTAAGAATCGGGGAATTTTTGCCCTGTCGGGCCGCGTTTATATGCCGTTAGAGGCGCTAGCAACTCGTTATCTTTATTTGATCAGTATCAACTTGTTAGAGCGAGACGCACTTATGTGTTAGAGGGAGACAGATATATATACAGAGTGAGAGGTATGTACGACAAGGACGGCAATATGCCAGTTTACACAGAGTCTTTGAACGGTTAACAATATAGAATATGTAACTTAAAATATGGGGAATAAAACGCTGGTATGGAATTACGTTTATTTGTACCTTATATCTAAGTAAATAATCTCTAAATCTCGCAAACTTAACTATTGTCTTAATCTACTGTATGTATGTTGTGTATTTACATGTTTATTTTAATGAGCAAAAATCATATATTTGTATGTACATTAATTCAGCTTATACTAAATGATCTTCAGAAATCATTTAAGGTAAAAACAATCTTCAACAGTAATCAAGTTATATCAAAACAATCTTCAACACTAACAGTAATTATTGGTATAGGAAATGTTTTTAGCTGTTCAAGCACCTATTCAGAAGTATTTACCAGCTCTTCATCCATAAACAGGAAACTTCGAATTAATGCGAAGGTTTGCGGGAGCGCGTGATACCGGATGTGAGTCGCTAATTTCATCCATTAATCTTCCTTAACTTTCTGATGCTTTATGACTTTTGCGAATACGGTAAGGGGACAAATGTAATAACTTGATTAAAATTAAAATAAATTACCTCCAAGTTTATAACGTTTCTGTAATTCGATGTAAATTGCTCAGGAATTTTAATGCAGTTTTTACCCCCGGTACAAAAAGAGGGGTGTTATAAGTTTGATGTTTATATCTGTCTGTGCGTGTGTGTATGTGTCTCCGTCCGCTAAAACGAATGGATAGATTTCGATGTGGTTTTTTTAAATTTGAAAACCAAGTTTCTTGGCGTTAGTTCTTTGCTATATTTGATGTAAATACATCCAAAAAGGCCGCCGCTACAAAATAGCGGATTCTTCTCTCTTCTTCATCTTCTTCCCACCTCATCCATTGATTGATACCCATATGTATCAAATATAAGCGTTTGACAAATAGAATAATATACACAATGAAAAGTTTCAAATCCAAGATGGCTGCCACGAAAAATTGGCGGGTAATAACATTTTAGGTGTGTGCGTATTTAGTGACTATCATCGGAAATCAGATCCTATATAACAACGGTTAGCAAGAAAGTCTTTTCTCATAATTATTATGTTAAAAAAAATAAGCTAAGTAAATTAAATTAAAATATACTTACCAAATTGTTTTTTTATAGTTATTCTTAGATAGGTGCTGTAAAAAATTACTAAAGTGACATTTCAAGGCCGTAGTTACAATACACAATAGGACAAAATATCAATAGCTACTTTAACAATTATAAAAATGACAAAAATAAACCAAAAGCACACAATAGGCACCCAATTACCGGCCATATCAAAGGTAATTTGGGTAATCGGGTCAAAAGCGATTTAAAACGCCTGTAAATTTCTCTAATAAAAGCTCCTCGGAACATTCCACGTCTGACACTTTTTATGACTCATTAAAATAATACATTTGTTTAGAATTGATCGCCGGCAACTCGAATACAAAGGTCTTCAAAGGTAATAAGCAATTTGGACATTAAGGTACAATTTAGAAAGCTTTCAAATAAAGCTTTAAAAGCTCTCTTGTGTTCTAAGTAATGTGATTATTGAATAGGAATTTGACTGCTTTTTTAGAAGGATAACCATGCCTTTTAATAGGGCTTTTGGAACTCGTTATAACTTTAAAACTAAACTTTATGATATACATATGAGAAATTACTTACTGACTATTTAAAATAGTGGTTTAATGGATATTTGAGTTAATATTTTAGACTAACTTTGAAACTGACTATCTGACTACCTCACCCCTCCTCAAGCTTATTGATTTTCGATAGAACCCAGGAACCTTTGGGTATAAATCCGGACCTTAGCTACTGCAGGTCGTTACGTGTAATAATATTGATTTAATTTATTTTTCAGGTCAGCACTTTATTATTACTTGGGAAATTAGGAGTGCATTGATTTATATCTGAGGTATCCTAAATTCGATTTCAAGCTTACATCAACTTACCATTTTATCCCATTCACCTCAGGTTGACGGTACATTTATGTCAGGAATTTTGTTATAAGTGATGGTTTTGTATTAAACATGAGATGGGACATCTGTGGGACAAGTGTGAGTTTTTCACCGAGCGACTGCGTAAAAACGTTTCACTCTTGACGTCAAATTATATAGCAAAAAAAGCGTTTACTCTCGCTATAACTAGATGGCGCTACTAAAATTCCATACAAATTTGCGTTACGTTTTAACGCAGTCGCTCGGTAACAAACTCACACTCGGCACTCTGCTTGTGCCATCAAATAATAATGAATGAAAATATTATTTCTTTCTATACTGAGTACAAGTTAAGCTTTGACTGCAATGTCACCTGATAGTAAGTTATGATGCAATCCAAGATGGAGGCGGGCTAACTGTTAGGAGGAGGATGAAATCCATACCCTTTTCGTTTCCTGCACGTCATCATACCGATCCGCCCTTGCCAATAGGTTGAATAGTTAAGAAAATCTCAATCGGTCCAACCAGGCATCGAACCCAGTACTATCGTTTTATTATCCGCCGCGCATACCGATGCGCCACGGAGGCCGTAAGAGTAGTACCATTCTTTATAGAAGCAATAACTTTAAGTTTGCACCGGATAGGATATCTTTCATCGGTTTTTTATTGCTCTGCGACGGATATCTAGCATTATCAGTTTGGCAGCCGTCGCTTGGTCTGAGTTATGGTGTCATAGCGTTGGCAACTGCATCGGGCAGCATGCCACAGTTCACTGACATATACTTAACAGCTAACACTGAGAGGATAGGACTGGTACCCACTAGATAACATCAGAGATGAGATACGAGCATGTACAGGAACTTCACAATCTTGTTTCTACAGTACGTACGCTGTGAACAATGGCATCCTTCTTTTCATCTTTTAAAAATAATTATTATTTGAGCACGTTTTGGGAGCCATGGAGCTTATAGCGTAACTAGTTTTTATGCGCACTTATTATTCTTTTTTTGACGCTGACGCTGACTGACGATGCATTTCTGCATTTATGTATGCTGGCGGAGGCTACCCGAACAAAACAGCGCAGTCTACCTCCGGGTATGTGAGCTTTTATGCGCTCCACGGTAATTGACTCTGTTATACTAATGAGGTATTGTTTATATGTGGTCTTGTCATTTCTGCGTTCCTCTAGGGTTCCCTTAAGCCTGGCGCCTAGTTACAACACTGCATGGAGCCGCAGAGTCTGAGGTGTTGAGTTCAATTTGCTAATAGCTTATCACTTTAAAATGGAGGAAGTGAAAGAATATTACCATAGGCTGCTCGTTTGGAAAGGAGAGCATTGACTAAGTGTAAATATTAGACTCACGCATTAATTGGCAAGTAAAACTTAAGTTTTCCTAAGCTATGAAATCGAATGTTGCTAAAACAAAAGTTGTTGGTACACTGTGATAACATCTACTCAAAATATTTATCAAGTTGAGACAACTTTGGAGAGTTTGGAGTACGACTGCAAAAACTGTCCTTTTTTGGAGTCGGTTAAAAACAAAACAGTTAGTGATTAGGGTGGCTTAATCATTTTTAAGTGCAAGGAAGCAATTAGCCCAAATATTTTAAGATTTTCACCTGAAAAATGCAATAAGTTTTTTTTAAACTCATAGAAGAGGACACCAGGAAACGTATAGAAGCGTTTGAAATGTGGGCGTTTAGACGCATGCTGGCCATCAGTTGGATTGATAAAGTGACGAATGTTGAAGTTCTTCGCTGCGCGAATCAGGAGCGTATACTTTTGCAACGTCCGTCAAAGTGAGAAAAGTTGCGTATCTGGGGCATGTGCTACGACACGAGAGATACGAGCTCCTACAACTCATTTTGATGGGAAAAGTTGCCGGTAGAAGAAGCGTTGATCGCAGAAAGAATTCTTGGCTGAGAAATATCAGAGAGTGGACCGGAGTCACGAGTACCGCACAATTATTTCGCCTCGCGAAAAATAGAGAGGAATTTGTGAAAATGACTGCCAACCTTCGTTAGTCGGAGAGGCACTAAAAGAAGAAACTCATAGAAAACTATTTGTCATCGTGAAAAAGTGCAAAAATAGCTGTAACGTCCACAAAAGCTAAATAAGCAAACCTAGTGCATTTTAACATCTCACATCTCTCTGATTCTCAGTGGAAATACACCCTAACCTAACATTTAGTGCGTGGCTAACCTACTTATTCAATCATTTGTCTTATTAATAAATCAAAGTGCGTTAAATTAGAATAGGTTGTCTGCTACTAACGACGTGCGATATTCGCTTTGTGACGTACACGATGCGTCCAAACAAAACAAATTGGTACTATGTTTAGATTCTGTTGCGTTACACCGCGTGACAATGTTCTGTTTATTAGGCCTTCTGTTGTAAAATTAACTGTGTTACGTCACTATCGACATCGAGTATAGGTAACCTAAGGGTTTTGTTACATTCAGTGCCGTATTTTATACGCTCGGTGCGAGCTTCGTAATTCCGCCCCTCAAAATCCGCTAATGCTTAAGCTAAGTTCGCCTGCGCACCTACCAGCTTTTTTAAGGAGTTATGTATTACCCATCTCGTAGTAGGTACTACTATGTGGTAATAGATTTTAAAAATAGCTAGCGGTGCCCGCGGTTCCACCCGCGTTGTTTCTGATCCTGTGGGATAATCAGGATAAACATTAGCCTATATAAGTGATATATAACTGTTAGTTATATAACTGTGAGTGTTAACTAGACTACGAGACTAGTCTAGTTAACACGTACAAAAAGAATTTTTACAATCGGATTTGTAGGGTTAGCCGGAACAAACAGACAGACAGACAAAAATTGTTAAATATGTTATTGTGTATGTACCGTTTATATATTTCAATTTTATTTATCTGTATATATAGATGAGGTATGTTTCTGGTCTGGTCAGTTGTGCGCCCTGCACCTTCGAATTCGTTACGCTGAGTAATTCGGAGATATAAATTTTTTATAACTGCAAAAATAAGACGCTGATATTTTTTATAAGTAACGCTTAGTGCACAAAACACTTAAGAGCCTTTTACTGTAAAGTCAAAAATTATGGACTAAGGAACCATGTAAATATTACAAGTATGTTCTATGAAAATCTCCTAAAGGCATTTTTGATAAAAAGTTAGTCCTTTTGATGTGCACTCTAAATGTTTGCGAATTTAAGATTTTGTACATATTATTTACGAAAAGGTATCGCGATTACCGAATTCGGGATACAAAAATTTCGAAGGCGTCAACTTTTAAGGTAACATTAATTAATCTTATTCATCATGTTGGCAGTATTATATACTCTGTGTAAAAAGACTATACACAATAGAGTGGCCATATTTGCTGTGTTGTGGTACCCCGTGGCAAGCATCAACTAGACTGTAGTCGTCGAATAAAAATGGCGCGGTGTAGGCTAGAAGACGTGCCCATATCGAATTGGAATAAATAAAATTTAAATTACAACCAAAGTTGCAGTTTTGCAAGGATTTTATTTAGCACGGCAAGTTACTGAATAACTAAGTATGTAGGTAATTGATTGTTGTTATAAGTTCAGTGTAACATTTTTAGTTCGTAGCACTTCGTAGCATTTTTATTGTAACTTACAAGTTACTGCATGCATTTGACATCCGTCGCTTACCTAATAAATCTATACTAATATTATAAAGAGGAAAACTTTGTTTGTTTGTTTGTTTGGTTGTAATGAATAGGCTCAAAAACTACTGGACCGTTTTTAAAAATTCTTTCACCATTCGAAAGCTACATTATTCACGAGTAACATAGGCTAAATTTTATTTTGGAAAAAATTAGGGTTCCGTAAAATATTTGGGTTTTTCGGACACAAGGTGTACAAAATCAACCAGAAAAGTTACTTATTTTGCGTACGCTGCGTAAACTATAAAAGATAGAACCATAAAATGTTCTAATTAATTGGAGATCTTATAAATATCTACAAAAAAGTCCGCGACACACTATACCTATCTATGTCGAGTGAGGCACAACAACCATTTTTTTATTTAAAAATCTTAATTTTTTTTTGGACTACATTTAAACGCATTTATTTTACTCATGCTATTAATCCTTATCAAAATAAATTATTTCATCACTAAGTACAGTTTATGTAGATAATATTTGGTATTTAAAAGATTAAAATTGGACTTTTGGTTTTGAAGTTATGGCGAAATTAAAATATTACTATTTCTGCGTTGCGAAGTGAGCGTCACCAAGGCGGGGGAGCGCGTGCGGGAGGGGAGTTTAGATCTATGTTATATATACGATGATGAATTAAGAATTCGATCTTTGTTCAAATATCTATTTAATACACGGAAGAGTTTGTTCGTTTGTTTAAACGGGCTAATCTCTATCTGCGTGTCGGATTGTAAAATTGTTTTTGTTTATTCTGAAGGCTAGACTCAAGAGTGAAATATACTATTTAATATCAATTTATACCCATCAGCTTGCCATAAATATATATTTTTAATGTTAATGTACTAAAATGTCATACAATGTTTAACAAAAATGTAGACCTTTAGTACACGGGACGGGACGGAGAATATTGCTTCACGGGAAACTATAAAAAAAATAAATTGAGAGGGGGAGCGGGGAATGAGCACACTATATGTGCCTTTACACATTTTGTATGAAAGTCTGTCTTGAAAATTAGAAGGGTACCTAAGAGGTTTTCACGCGGACGAAGTTGCGGGCGACTGCTAGTAGGATATAAGTAGATTTAGAGAATCTGTCACCTACTGCTGAAAACATAGATTAAAGACAACTAGATAGAGCCCATAGCGTGTCCACTCATGAGACAGCAAATCAGCCTTATTGACATGACATGTCAACATTTAAAGTACATCATAAAACGTTATGTTTTAAAATATCGTAAAATACGAAATATTACTTTATATAAGATAGTTTAGTAAACGCATAATACATAAAATTTGCTAAAAAATAACATATCTAAGCTTCAAATCATCAATCAATGAAGTTTATGCCTACTTACGTAGGAAACGTAATTCCTTCGATTTTCTGTTCGCTGCGACTGTTGCAGCCGAAAATATTACAACCCACCACGATAACGTTTAAATTAATATCGTAACCGCAAAATTATATTATTTATCAGCAAATTTAATAAAAAGCTAATAATTGCTCAGATTGCCCTTGTTTGTCACAAACTCCACTCTTGACAAGCAATAAAAACGAACACGCTGAAAGGGACAAAAAATAATCTTGTGTCACTTTCTAATAAAGGCCGAATGAAATAAGTCTGTCACGCTCTTGAACCTACAGCCGCGTTATGACTCCATCTAGTAGTCTTTAATCTATGGCTGAAAATAATGACTTTAAAGGCGCACACAGTGTTTCCAAAACGTTTCTAACATATAAGGGCTTGTAAAGCCATAAAGGTACTTTCGGGGTTGCAAACTCCAGAGAGGAAGAAAAGTCATCGGCAAGTCAAGTCGGCATTGGGAAGTTGGCGGTCGATTGTTGTCATTGACATTGACATTTGATGATAATGATCTCTTTTTTAAACCACACTTGTATCACATCACATATTAAAAAAATAATTATTCAACTCAATCCAGTCTTTCTTTTTCAACTAACGAACAGCAATTATTTTTTTATTACAAAGGTAGAGATACCCTAATTAATCTATCGAAACACGTGGAAGTTACCGATTCGTTAAAATCATAAAAGTTTATCGTAAAATAAACAATCGTAAAGTAATCAAAGAGTAAAGGGCAGGAAACAATATTATTTTCCCATAAATCGAGGAGTAAAACCAACAAAACCGCCCCAGACCTAGTTATACTGTTTAGGTAAGTCTAAAAGACAATAGAATAATGGAAAAGTTTCAAAGTCCCGCCCTCGTGAAATGGGGTGCTATGTTTTCAACTCATTTATTTTAATGGTTGCCAGAGAATAATTACGGAATAAAGTAGATGTAAAAGATGACGCGCTACGATGATCGCGTAGTAATTATGACGTAAATTATTTGTTTTTAAACCCTGGCTTGAAAAAGAGGGATGTTGAAATTGATGTGTCTGTCTGTGACATTTTAGCTACTGAATATAAATTGAGTACGATGCGGTTTTCTTTTTTTGAAAGCTGATGAGATGTTAATTTTAATTTATAGTTTAATAAATCGTTCAAAGGCCTGCTGTTGATAGTAGTTATTTCATTTCTTGACAGCTATTATAGAGACAGCAAAATTAACTTCTATATCGCCATTTTTTTGTGGTAGTTATCTAAGATTTGAAACTTTTCATACTGTGTAGTATTTTACTCGTCAAGCCTTTCATTGATATATCCATGATGAAGGAGTCGTGAAAAATGTATTATAATCCGCCATTTTGAGTAGCGGCCATTTTGGACCAATTTTCATTCAAACACAACTAAGGACTACCGCTAAGAATCTGCCTTTTAAATTATAAAAAATCGCATCGAAATCGGTCCATCTGTACGACGCTACAGACAGACAGACACACACGCGCGCACGCACACACACATGGACGGCAAAAATTATAACAGCCCTGTTTTTGCCGTGGTTAAAAACCGCATCGAAATAGGTCTCTCCAGTTTGAGCGCTACGATGCGACAGATAGACATACACATAGACAGACATCGACGTCAAAATTATAACACCCCTTTTTATTCATCGGGGGTTAGTTCTATTTGATGTATTTTCAAAGCAACAAGTATTTTCTCGTCCGACAAAGTACGTGCTTCTGCCTTTCTCGGCTTGCTTTATTATATTAAAAGTACATTTATATTCAAGAAATTGTAGCTTTGACAGTGGTATTAAGCAAAAGAACTAATCTACTTAAGAGACTTTGTAACATTTATTTAGGCGACAACCTAAAGTTTTAGAGACAACAAAGTTCTGCTCTTGTTCGTTCAGCTGCTTACTTTGTATGATTTATGATAGTACACACCAAAAATCCTAAATAAATTAAGTTTTATGCATTATTTGAACATGTTTGAGCACTTTGACCTTTGATTTCAACTACAAACATAGGTGGTAGCTCTGTTTATACGCAACCTTCATAGCTATTTATGCGAAAACCTAAAGGAATTTCTATTATAGTAGGTAATCACTATAAACACCACCTCAACGCGTGTGGAAATCGCTAACCATCACTCAACACATGGCCGAAGGCGCGTGCAATTTTCAAATGTGGCTTCTTATATCGTAAATCGCGCGGTGTTAGCAAAAATTGTTTATAGACAGTCAGTGGGATGGTTAGCATTCTGCAGTCAATAAAAAAGACCGTTCTGGTTCTGGAATATTTCATGAACCGATCGATATTTATGTTCACAATGATTAATTACACCATTGTAAGAAGGAAGTTAGGATGCATGGCACTAAAGCCGTGTTCTGTGAATGATACGCGGTATTGCTCGCTGAGGTGGTTTACGGGTTTTTAACGAGCGGAGTAAATACGGTGGAAGATGATTATGCATTGGCGTTAATTTCGCAGTGTACCGGCGCCCGACCGAGAGTAGATACGCGCATACGCACTGCAGGACCGCGTATCGTATCGTTCGCGCGTTTATGAGTGACAGGTGTGTTCTACGCCTAAATCAAAATAATTAAATTAAATTAATTGCTATATTCTTATAAAATGTATATAAATAAAATTAAAATTCATTAATAAATTTTCGTGTTAATCTAAAATCTTGTTTTGTTTATACATGATCAAAAGAAAAAACATTTTTCAAAAGAAATGCACATGTTTTAGAGTTATAATATTATTTTATTGCTGCAAATTATTAAAATTACAATTCGCAAGCTTTGATAGAAAGATAAAACAGTGTAGTTTACATTGCGTTAAAGTTTTATAGTGTTTATTAATTCATTTTAATCGTGATCTTACTTTGACAGCGCAATGAACTTGAAATTAACCAACGAGGTAAGAAGCTCAGTCAACTTGCTACATAACGAGCCTGTTTCTTCTGTAAAGGTAATTCTAATAAATTGTACATAAGCTTTATATACTAACATTTATACAGATATATATACAAAATAACATATGTTACAATTAATATTTAGAGTGACGTGTTTGTCTATAAGTATTAAAAAAATATTATGTGTCAATATGATTGTTGTCTTGCATATGGCAATAAATACTTGATGTATTTTTCAATCAAGAATTAAATCTTATTAGTAAGAAATAACTGGATTTAAGTATGTAATATAAATATTTGGTTCTTTTGCGAATCTAGTAATTGTCTAGTGATATGAAGGTTATGATCATGATGATGAAAATTTATTTAGTTTTTAAATATACACTCCGTATTATTTTTCACTCTGTATTATCGGTCACTATCATCAACATCTGATAGTCCGCCAACCCGCATTGGAGCAGCGTGGTGGGTGTACGCTCCATATCCCCTCTCCTATAAGGAGGGCGGCCTGGCCCTGTAGTGGGCCGTTAATAGGCTGATAATGATGATGATTATTTTTCAAGACAAAGAATTGAAAAAGCTATTTAAGCCTTATGTATAAATTTACTTGCATATAAGTTTTTAAAGCAGCTTCATTCATCTTTCTGAGCTTGACAAATGTAACATTGTTTGTCACATACGGCGCAGACTCCTTATAAGGGCAGATTAATGGGGATAAAGCTAAGAAATAACTGAACATTTCATTTAAACAAATTGTTATTACAGTTAAGGCGCTCGAGTCAAAGAAGAAAAGCTGTTGTGAATTTCAAAATTTCATTTAAAGGTTGCTAATGTAATTACACCTAAAGTTACAACTTTTGTACGTACATAAATACGTATTCTATTTTGTCTATGTATTTTGATTTGATGAAATTTATAATTATCAAGTAGGCTCTATACAAGCAATTTTGAAAATGAAATGTGCCCATGCCCCACTCTATCGATTCGACAACCAGATTTTTTCGAAAAAACCGGCAATAAATTCTGCAGTTGTTTTCTTAAAGGCTTATATTTTTCAATAAAATTCTAAGCTCGCAGTGGATCCAAACCCTTGTCTCAGAATGCATAGTAGGTTGAACATTGAACATTTGATAGTGATCGTTAATTAATGAAATATAAGCTTTTAAAGTAGAATATAAAATTGAATTAACACGAGTCAAAACCTACGTAAATAATAGATAGGTTCGTAATTGAATTTATTTTTCACTTAAAAATATTTCTTTTAATCAACTATGTAAATTAAAATATGTACATACGCACTTTTATTCACATATACAGTATTAAAAAGTGCTTATAAATACGGGTTGTGTAAAAATCGTTACTCTTAAATTGAGAATAACATTTTGTTTAGACAAACGACTTTATTTAATGGACTCGAACATGTAGCACATTGCTATTATAAACTGTATTAAAAACGAAATAACTTACAACAACAGACTAAAATATTACTAACCTAAGGAAAATATTCTTATAATGTTTTTTGGCATAATTATTTGAAGACGAAAAAATGTAAATAAACTAACTTTGTACAAATATTTAATTGTAGCTTAAAGCATGATGTTATTTTTAAAGCTATTATTTACTACGTTATAATTGTATGTAATTGTCATAAACAATTTATTAAGTACCTATAGATATCCTATTTTTAAAGACTGTCTTAAATCATGTGTAATGTAATTTCTTACGCGTTTAATGCAAATTACATAAGCCAACATTCGGTCGCCTACTTAGTCTGCGTCAAAAGTTTTGTAATCTGTCAATGTAATAACTTTCATTTACATGCTAGTTGATTTATCTTAATGTGTGCTTTAATGAAAAACATGTTCAGTACGACACATTTAATTGTTTACGCATTTTATGCAAATTACATAAGCCAACATTGCGATCGCCTACTTAGTCAGCGTCAAAAGTTTCGTTAGGTGTCAATGTAATAACTTTTATTTACATGCTAGTTGATTTATCTTGATGTGTGCTTTAATCAAAAACATGTTTAGTACGACACATTTAATTGTTTACGCATTTTATGCAAATTGCATAAGCCAACATTGCGATCGCCTACTTAGTCAGCGTCAAAAGTTTTGTTATGTGTCAATGTAATAACTTTCATTTACATGCTAGTTGATTTATCTTTATGTGTGCTTTAATAAAAAACATATTTAGTACGACACGTTTGATTGTTTACGCATTTTATGCAAATGACATAAGCCAACATTGCGGTCGCCTACTTAGTCTGCGTCAAAAGTTTCGTTAGGTGTTAATGTAATAACTTTCATTTACATGCTAGTTGATTTATCTTGATGTGTGCTTTAATCAAAAACATATTTAGTACGACACGTTTGATTGTTTACGCATTTTATGAAAATGACACAAGCCAACATTGCGGTCGCCTACTTAGTCAGCGTCAAAAGTTTCGTTAGGTGTCAATGTAATAACTTTCATTTACATGCTAGTTGATTTATCTTAATGTGTGTGTGTGTTATTAAAAAAACATGTTCAGTACGACACATTTCATTGTGTACGCATTTGATGCAAATTACTTAAGTCGACCTTACGGGCAATTGACGGTCGAGTAGCGTAGTGGGTAGTAACCCTGCTTCTGCGTTCTAGGCTGCGGGTTCGATTCCCACATCTGGAAAATGTTCGTGTGATGAGCATGGATGTTTTTCAGTGTCTGGGTGTTTATCTATATATTATAAGTATTTATGTATAATATATATTAAAAAAATATTCATCAGTTATCATAGTACCCATAACACAAGCTTCCTAAGCTTACTTTGGGGCTATATAGTGATATGTGTAACTGTCCTATAATATTTATTTATTTAATAACCCATTCAGTGTGAAAAGCGTATTGGAGCGTAGTAGGTCAATGTTCAATATCCTCTCTTAAAAGGTGAGACGCTGATGATGATGTCCATGTGATACGCATTTTATGTTAATAACAAAAGTTGCCTGTACGGACAATTACTTAATCAGTGTCGAAAGAGCATAGAGGGAGCATGGTAGATCTCAGTTTAATATATCCTCTTACAAGGAGGGAGGCCGATGATGTCCATGTCTTACGCATTTAATGTAAATTACATAAGAACACATTACGGTCAATTGCCTATTCAGTGTTAAAAGTTTCATTATTTCCCAATGTTATGTAAGTTACACAAACACGCCAATTGATTTATCTAAATATATCGTACAGTGTCAAAAGTTTTCTTACCTATTACCAACGTTATAAAAGTTACACTAATACATTAATTGATTTATATTCATGTGTGCTTTATGTGCACCCAAAAACAGTAAAAACATCTTCAGAATGATACATTTCATTGTTTACGTATTTTGTGCAAATGACGTAGGTCGACATTACCCATTCAGAGTCAAAAGTACATTGGAGCAGCGTGATAGGTCTATGTTCACCTCCCCTCTCTTCAAAGTAGGGGGACCGATAATGATGTCCATGTAGCATTGTAGCAGTGTGATAGATCTATGATCAATATCCTCTCTTACAAGGAGAGAGGCCGATGATGATGCCCATGTCTTACGCATTTTATGTAAATTACAGAAGTCGCCTGTACGGGCAATTACTTAATCAGTGTCAAAAGAGCATTGAAGCAGCATGATAGATCTATGCTTGATATACCCTCTCACAAGGAGGGATGCCTTTTATGTAAATTACACAAACACACATTACGGTCAATTACCCATTCAGTGTCAAAAGTTTCATTATTTCCCAATGTTATGAAAGTTACACAAACACGCTAATTGATTTATGTTAACGTGTGCATTAGCTTTATGTGCATCAAACGACAATGAAAACACAGTTCAAGTGGGATAAGTCACATAGTTTACGCATTTAATGTAAATTACATAATCTGAAATTACGGGCAATTACCCATTCAGTGTCAAAAGTTTCATCATTTCCCAATGTTATGAAAGTTACACAAACACGCTAATTGATTTATCTTAACGTGTGCATTAGCTTTATGTGTTCTCGACGAGCGAAATGATCTTGTTAGTAAAATTGTACAATACCTGAGCCACGTGTTGTGATTCCCCGCCTACGATATTTTTACAGCGGGCTTTCGGCAAATTCTTTACGGGCGCTAAACATTTTGTGAATAGCTTTTAAATTAATCGTACGTGTACTTCTACATACGTATCTACTCGAACAGTTACGTGTTTACTATATTTATTTACCTAGGGCCGTAACAGACAGTGTATGAGTATGTCATACACGATACGAGTACTTTAGCATCACTGTTCTAGCTTTTATTCAACAATTTAGCTACAAGTTAGGTCGTAATTGTTATCACACGTTGTGGTAAATGGTGATGCCACCTAAGAACAAAGCGGGCGAATATGTGGGGAAGAGAATGAAATCCTCGTCCCTTTTCGGTTTCTAAACGACATCGCACCGAAACGCTATATGGCTAGGCGGTACATCTTTGTCGCAAGGGCGGTAACTAGCTAGGGCAGAAACAATTAAGAAAACCTTCCGTGGCGCAGTCGTATGCGCGGTGGTCTTCATACACCAAACGGCAACCGTTATTGACTGATATCAACGCACAAACCACTAAACAGATTGGGCTGAAATTTGGCACACATATAGCTATTATGATCTAGGTCCGCGCTAAGAAACCTTCGTGACGCACCGTGCGCGGTAGATTCACAAGACGGAGGTCCTGGGTTCGATTCCCGGTTGGGCAGATTAAGATTGTTCTTAACTTGTCTTGGTCTGGCTGGTGGGAGGCTTTTGCCGTGGCTAGTTACTACCCTACCGACAAAGACGTACCACCAAGCGATTTAGCGCTCTGGTACGATGTCGTTTAGAAACCGAAAGAGGTGTGGATTTCGTTCTACTCCTAACAAGTTAGCCCGCTTCCATCTTAGATTGCATCATTACTTAACATCAGCATAATATATTATGATAGCAGTCAAGGGTCAACTTGTAGTCAATAAGTAAAAAAAATACAGGTGACCGGTAGAGGATGAGACGATAGGTATCTACTGTCACAACAGCATACAATTTAGTTGACCAGTTTCAGTTCCAATACTTTGGGATATAAATCGCATTCTAATCTAACAATGATGCATCGTAATGCTGCATTTGATGGCAGTGCAAGTTGCAACAATGTCACGTATCCTGCCATTACAAATGTGTCACTAAGACACATGACAAGTTACCAGAAAGCTCCTTTTCATCTCAGATGGCACATTATATACTCGTATATGTCCATTAAAGCATTAAGAGATAAGTGTTTTTTGTGTTCTTTTATTAATAATAACAATTATTAAACTTGGGCGTTTAAATAATATTCCGATGTCTTCAAAAGTGTTTATATTCTTTTGTAAACTACCGCCGCGTCGGAAATGCAGTCCGTGACGAGAAAAGAAGCGGCCAGAAAAACTCGACACATGCTCTTTTTATATGAATTACAAAACCACTCAATATCAATAATTAATATTACACTAAAAATATGCACACTGTGTAACAATCAAAAGAACAGTAAAAATACACTACTCGACTATTCTAACATATAAATCCTTATCTTTTATTTTACGGCCTGGAGTCCTTTGAAATCATCTCACGGTGTACAGACATAAGCTTACGTTACCATAGACAATATCGTATAGTATTGTCTATGGTAACAAATTGTAATATCTTAAAATGCTAACACAATATTGTCTAGAACTAATTGCTCAGTCATTATATGTAGTACAATTTATGCCCAAGTGTTATATCTGTTATATACTTTACATTGTAATAAGCTTCTTCTACCAAGTATCTAGCGATTGGCAGAATCTTTCATAGATAGTAGGTACTTATCCACACAAGCAAACTGTGTGAATCTTGCATGTTACTTGGTCAATTGCGGGTGGATAGGCTATCCAATAACACATACCTCTTCGCCATAGGAAAGGCACCCCAAGAAAATTATTACTTCTGCGGAGAGGAGGACACTCCGAGGCATGCTTTGTTTGAATGCCCCGGCAGTGCAGATATCAGAGCAGTGGCGCAGGGAGCAGGGGAGTTGAATGCGCGGAACCTCGTTTCTCGTATGCTAAAAAGTGAAGAGTGGGACAAATATGATTCACACAGTCACATGATTCGAGCTCTTATGGTTCGCAGAGAGGAAAGGGAAAGAGAAGAAAAGAAAGCAAGGGAACAATAAAATCAAGAAGGTCAGCACGAAGTAATGGGGAGAGGAGGTACATTGTGTACCTTCCTGCCGAAAAAAAAAAGCTATCCAATTATTAATTTTTGGAGCTTACATCTACCACGTCACGCCCCTAGGTTGGTTTTAAATAACAGATAGTATTAAAATGAATTAAATATATGAGATATTAGTAAGTAGATTTATTGATATTTCCTGTTAAGTATATTTGCTTTTAACCCCGATAACATGAAATGGAGTTAATCTAATCTGTACAGAACAATACTTACTTTATAAATATTACACGACGTTTATAATCTGGTGAACAAGGTTCAGTATTCTTTTTTTGCAGTTTTTACCTGATTATCGACGTCATCATCATCGGTCATTATGCATCCACTTTTGGACATAGGCCTTCTTTAAGCAGTACTAACCCATTCTATTGCTTGTTTTCCTGCATCCAATCGTCGCCCCCCACCTTCCGAATGTCATCGCTCCATTTAGTAGAGGAACATGGAATATAACAATTACCTCTTGCACAGCGCACTAATAAATTGACAAGCACTATACCTGTTAATGATAATAAATAATAATCATCTAGCCCTAGTAGAGCAATGAACTGGTAAAATATCTCAAAATCGATAAGGCCGTATTGTTGATGGATTATATTTGACAATATACCTGAGGGATTCCCCATAACGATGGCACACTCAACATACTTACGTCTAGAGTGCCATCATTTAATTAATTAATAGTATCTAATATTATAAGCGTAATCGTCTTACAAACTCTATATTTAGTTTTGGTATATCTAGGAACGTGGGTAGCTACACAAACTGGCGAAATTTTCATCCAAGCTCAAACATAAAACAAATACACACAGCGTCGGTGAATCCCGAATATTTAGCGTCGTCATAGACGTGTAATAGAATCATGAACCAGTTGGATATTGTTACTTTGAAAGGCACCTGCCAATATGCCGTGGTACAATACGTGTAAATACGAGTACATATAGCACATATATAGCAATTGCACGTTGGTGAAGAGTGATGGTAATCTTTAAATCTCATTCTTCTAAGAGTGTTATGAATGAAGGAGGTGTTAAGATAAATATATAGTTTAATGTTCTCTCCCACTTTCCAACGCCGGGCTTCAAATATTTTACTGTAAATTTCTTAGAAGAAACACTGTATTAATCTAATATATAAAATTCTCGTGTCACAGTTTTCGTTGCCATACTCCTCCGAAACGGCTTTACCGATTCTTACCAAATTTTGTATGCGTATTCAGCAGGTCTGAGAATCGGCTACTATCTAATTTTCATCTTTTTTTTAAATTTTTAATGCAAAACAACGTTTGCCGGGTCAGCTAGTATATTATAATTAAATGGTAAAAAGCCTGGCCTTTTTAAAAGTTTTTTTCGAAGTTATTTTCCGACGTACGTTAATCCGTGGGTCCCGGTCATTATCACCAACATCTGATAGTAGTCAAATCATTACCTTAAGATCGCTAATAAGGGTTTAAGGTTCTATATTTACTTTCCTATACGGAGGGAGGCATGGCTGATACTGGTCATGGTACACATCTTAAAGAGTTTTGTTTCATTGTTTTCAGGAAGAAAGACAGCGCACAGGGCGCCTTATCGCTCTACTGGTGGGGATCTGCTTGCTGATGCTGGCGATATACCACGCGTGGGTGCGCCGCATACCTGTGGTAGCGAGCCTGGTGGTGCCCGTGCTGATCATGTTTGTGTACGTGGGCTGGGTGCTTTACACTGCGTCGAGGGATAAGAAAAGGGTATGTTCACTTATCTCCATGCTCTATATATTTCTATCTATATAATGTTGAGCTGTTCTTTCTTCGTACAATTTCTCAGTCAAATGTTATAGTATGAATTGAGGGAGTTGGTGGTGTTCTACTTGGAGCCTCGTGAAGACGTCAAGAAAAGTGTATGTTCAAATGCTACGTTAGCCCAATGGTTAGTCTACGTGACTCGGGATTGCCAAGTCCATGGGTAGTGTTCTAGATGGGGCTAAAGACTGATGTTTGACGACCTCCGTGGTGCAGTGGTATGCGCGGTGGATTTATAAGATAGAGGTCCTGGGTTCGATTCCCGGCGGGGCAGGTTAAGATTTTTCTTAATTTGTCTTGGTCTGGCTGGTGGGAGGCTTTCGCCGTGGCTAGTCTGGCTGCCTACCGACAAAGACGTACCGCCAAGCGATTTGGCGTTCCGGTACGATGTCATGTAGAAACTGATAGGGGTGTGGATTTTCATCCTACTCGTAACAAGTTAGCCCGTTTCCATCTTATATTGCATCATCACTTAACATCAGGTGTAATAGCAGTCAAGGGCTAACTTGTAGGCATTAAAAAAAAAGGTATTACGCAGGTCAAAGTTAGGTGGCGTTAACTAAGTCCTTGTGTCTCAGAGAGCACGTCAAATTGTCGGAACCGGTCATTATTACAATTTGATAGTGATTGTTACCGGAGAAAGTAATAAACCACAACATTATCGTTTCCAATTAGCAGCGTGATGGGTCTAAGCTCTATATTTTTTCTCCCATATAATGTTATTTCACATATTTTATGTTAGTAGAATGAAGTTCGCTACGCGCTTCGTAATAAACTGATGTAACTGAAACTGAAAGGTAATCAACATTCTGCTGTTTATCTAAATTAATACTGGAATAACGAAAGTTTTTAATTTATACATCACTCAAATATATTTTCGTAACATTTAGTTGAAATTAGAACAATTCGAACTACGTTGAGAGAAATTCAGACTTATTTATACGTTTGTTTAGTTTCTTAATGGTTTATTATTTTAAACTAGCGATGCCCCACGGTTTCACTCACGTAGCGGGCTAATTTGTTAGACGAGGGATGGAATCCACACCCCTTTTGGTTTCTACACGACATCGTACCAAAACGCTAAATCGTTTGGCTGTACATCTCGACGATCTCGACGACCTCCGTGGCGCAGTGGTATGCGCGGTGGATTTATAAGATGGAGGTCCTGGGTTCGATTCCCGGCGGGGCAGATTGAGAGTTTTCTTAATTTGTCTTGATCTCGCTGGTCGGAGGCTTTCGCTGTGGCTAGTTACCACTCTACCGACAAAGACGTACCGCCAAGCGATTTAGCGTTCCGGTATGTCGTGTAGAAACCGAAGGGGTCTGGATTTCATCCTACTACTCACAAGTTAGTCTGTTTCCATCTTAGATTGCATCATCACTTAACATCAGGTGTAATAGCAGTCAAGGGCCAACTTGTAGTCGATAATAAAAAAAAACATTATCGGTAGGGTGGAAACTAATTCACACCATATCTAAACTTATTATCAGGTGCAATCGTGATCAAGCTTGTATTTAAAGCACACATCCGAAAAGTCAGAAATGACTGCCGGGATCTATCTCGGTTCTACCGAAACGTAGACTAATGTCTTCACCACTCGACTAGCACCGTTCACAACTGAGTATTTAATAGCAATTCGTTCGCACGCTGTGTTTTTATTTGCATCAGTAACGTTGCCTTTGTATCAAAAGATCGCAAAACCCATTAACTTGAGTCAGCTTTCTGTGTAGTTGTAGGAATGTCAATTAGTCTACGTGATCAATTTGTTCTATAAAACGATATTGACGCTGTGAAATACAGCAGACGCTAGTCCATACATAGTATATACGATATGTCAATGAATTATGACACTAATTCTAAGCTTATTTTATTTACAGGTTAATAAAATATACCTACTTCATATAATCATTGCTAAAACTACTAGATAGAGATTGTCTATTATTTCATAGGTTAACCTATGGGGATTCGGATCACGAGGTTCTATAGATAATTCTGAGAAGTTCTCAGTGAAAACTTTAGTTAAGATGATGTGGTGTTTCATTTCCCTGCCTAAGATCATCATCATCATCATCATTATCAGCCTGTAGACGTCCACTGTTGGACATAGGCCTTTTTTAGGGACTTCCAAACACAACGATCCCGAGCCGCCTGTTGACAGCGGCTCCCTGCGACACGTTTGATGTCGTCAGTCCACCTGGTTGGGGGTCGACCAACGCTGCGCTTTCCGGTGCTGGGTCGCAAATCTACCACCTTGGGCCCCCAACGTCCATCAGCTGTTCGAACTACGTCTCCCGCTCATTGCCACTTCAATTCGCTGAGCTATGTCGGTTACTTTGGTTCTTCTGCGGATCTCCTCATTTCTGATTCGATCACGCAGAGATACTCCGAGCATTGCTCTTTCCATCGCTCGCTGAGTGACTCTGAGCCTTCTTATGAAGCCCGCAGATACCACATCAGTATTATTAAAATCTGATAGTCTAGAGAAATTTACGTTTGACAACCTGCTAAGGAGTAGCGTGGGGATTCTTAGTACCATATATACTGCTTTATAAAGAGGGAGGCCTGGACTTGTAGTTGGTCATCAAAACATGTTGCTAACGATGATGACACTAAATTAGCTTTAAGTGTGGATTTGGTGAATACGGAAGATGGTGAGAAATATGGTTTTCTAAATATTCCCCCAGTAGGTACTTTGTAAGGGTTGATCTGGAATAACTAACTTCTCATGCAGTTAAGCTAAAAGTATAATAGTTCCACGTGGGCTCTTGTAGCAATTTTTCTCTAAAGCAATTGTTTTATGTCATGTCAATAATTATGCAGAATACCCATCAATACTCTGTCCTCATTTAAATTTTGCCTAAGGTCTAGGTCTTACCTGTTTACGTTTAGTTGCGAATATCGAGAACAAGGCTACACGTTATTCTAAACAATGCAGAATTAGGTAAACGATAGTTGTTAGGCCATCGAAACGAACAATTCTTGAAAATTTTACAACAATACATTTTTTTTGCATGCGAAACATAAGGACATAAATAATTCTCGTCCGCTTTGACATATAGGTTCTGTGTTTACGTTTCTGCTTATACCTGGGCTGCATTTGAATGAATGAATGAATGAATGAAATATTCTTTACTGTACACCAAATAATAAAGAGAAAAGTTCTGTACAATATCTTGAGACGACAATTGGCGGTCTTATTGCTAATGAGAGATCTCTTCCAGACAACCAATTATATTTGAGTGGAAAATTGTAAACATTGGTGTAGGTTCGGGTGTACGTACACAAAAATAAATAATGATTCTTACTAAAACAAAAAATACTTACATAAAATACTTATCGACATAAAACACATATACACACATACATACATACATAGTTACATACATACATACTTACATATGTACAAAAATAAATATACATACGTGTCTATACAAAAATAAATAAATAAATGAAAATAATAGAGACTAGACGAAATCCAGGGGAGAAATTCAGGAGAGAGAGAGGGAGGAAAGAGTAGTTTTGTGACGAACATTTCAGCCTAATTTGATGGAAGATTAAAGGTCTGCTTCCTAATATACGAGTAACAGGGGATATGGAGCTTACACTTATTATGCTCCACAAAAGAAAGAAAGATATAAGCTCAATATTTCATAGTCGGTCCGATAAGGACCAACAAGTCAATCCATATATATCTAACTAACTCAATAACTTGACATAATAACGAATTTTATTAGCTCAAGTAAGTTATTGAAGAACACATTTTGTTCTGTAATTTTTATACAACATGAAAAAGTAAACTAAAAAATATAAAAGCAACAGTTAACGGCCAATTACAAAACGTAGTCGGCCAGTCTGCTCGCGAAACGAAGTGTTGAAAAGAAAAGTGAGTATAGAAATTTACAAAGTTGGCTTAAAAGCCCGTTTAGAAATGTTCACGTAAACATTGCGGGCTGATTCATTTACCGACAGGCCGTTCATCAGGGCAAACGTAGTGTTACCAAAAGTTTTAGCCTGTAAAAGACAGTTTTTGAGTTGAGTGAACAACAAAATTAGAGGTTTATTTTTTACCTGGGACAAACAAGAAATAACATCACGTCAACGTTAAATACTGACTGAATTTGTTGTGGGCTCTTCACAGATCAAGGCGCGTTTAAAACCTATGTTGCTTCAATTTAAAGTTTCCGACTCATACATTATCACTATTAGTAGCGATTGCTTTTACGATTCAAATTAATCTTTTGTTAAAAGTTATTTAATATTATAGTTAAAGATTATTTCGAATTTTATAAAAATATGTTTAAAAAATATAAAAAGTGTTTGACAAAATTATTTAGTTATGAGTAACATATAATCAGATTAAGTTTTAATACTATATTTTGTTCGTTTAAACTGTCATTTACTCGCTTTTACTTGTCAAACATCGTGAAATGCATGATCGATGCATTTTATATGGCATATTTCATCATAAAGTTAGAGTACGGTTCAGTTGATACAAATGCAGGATAATTCTGGCCCTTCGGGATATTTTAAATGTATGTCCCGCGAAATATGAGACTTTTGGTAACGCTACTAAACAGCGAATTACTAATATAGAGTGATGCAGCTTTGACAGACTGTTTACGATGGAGGCAGGTAGGCTGCTTTAGCTATTTGACGCGTTCGCTCAATGTCAACACGTTTTTAATAAATTTCCGGAACGTTCTCAACTCGATGATTTTCTTTAATAAAATGTTATTGAGATTGAGTATAATTTATATTATTCTTTACCTCTCTTGCCGTTTCCGTCAATGCAACGAACCAACTCGAGAAAATACGCTAGCTAGTGGAAAAGATATTTTTTTATTTTTCTGCAGCCTGAATGCAATGCACCCATAATATCAAAAATATTGTTTTATTTAATTTTATTTTAATATAAAATTTTAATCTTGCTTATGCTACATATTTTCAAAAATAATGTTTGAAAAAGAAATAGTCTTTTCGTGATTATTTTACTTATGATTAAAAACATTTTCTTTTTTTTACTCGTTTATTGTTTTGTAGTTTAATAGTTAGTTTTCATTGAAATAACTAAAATAAAAACCTTTTGAATAATTTAATTAAGATTCAAGATCGTATGTAGATTGTTATAATTATAGAGATCAGCATATAGGTGATTCACCTAGGTATTTGATATATGTTAATGGGCAACTCATCTATACAAACAGATCGGGGCTCAAACTTGTTTGTTTTCCCTTATTGTTTATTATGCCGAAATATGCCGCAAGGTTATAGCAACAAACTAAATATTTTAAACTTCATATATATGTAAACAACGGATAATAAGTTTTTCGCCGAAATAATAATTGAATCGTCGAAAGCTTCCGGCATTATAACCAAACAGAGATTTATTAAAGCGTAAAGAATAATCATTTTCGAATATACCTATGTTTAAAATCTTTCATTACTCTATAAAAAGATCAAAAAGTTGTATTTTCTCTCATACTCATAATAATTACGGTCTTTTAGATAACTTCGACTCTTTAAGATTAAAGAGAAATCACAAAAGTTAGCTATTTGATAGCTTTTGCGATTTCGGATCGCGAAGTTCCGGGTTCGTGTCCTGTGGTGTTCTTTTTAAGGTTCCTTAGGTAAATTACGTGAACGGAAATAGAATTGTAAGATTTATTTTAGAAAACAGATAGGTAATAAGATAAGAATGATAATAGGGTTGAGATGTAAAATACACTTCTTCCTTTATAAAAAAATTCAGAATATGCTACAGCCCCTTGCTTCAACATGCTACGACGTCGGTCCCGGGCATTATCATTAACATCTTATAGTGATCGTTAACAAGTCCAACATGATCGCCATAAACCGCCAATCCATATTAGAGCAGCATGGTGGATCTAAGCCCCATCTCTTTGCCTATAAAATCCCAGGCTCTCTCTAACATACGGCTCATTTTGACGGTCTCCGTGGTGCAGTGGGTAGTTACCCTGCTTCTGCGTCCTAGGCTGTGGGTTCGATTCCCACATCTGGAAAATGTTTGTGTGATGAGCATAGATGTTTTCCAGTGTCTGGGTGTTTATCTATATATTATAAGTATTTATGTATAATATATATAAAAATATTCATCAGTTATCATTGTACCCATAACACAAGGGCTCACTTTGAGGCTATATAGCGATGTGTGTAATTGTTCTATAATATTTATTTAATATTTATTAACATACGATTATCAGTTGTCAGGCCACTTAATTATTGCCAGAGAGAAGTTAGGGAAAAGAGATACAAAAAAGGCGTGATTCATCGGCCTTATAATACACTTGAACCCTATTTTAAAACTAACGTAACACTAAATATACGTTTCTGACTACTCAGCCTAATCCGTCTCTAAATATTTATGCAATCCCAGACACTGATTAGACCCTCCATCTTGTGAAACATTCTTAAATCAACGAAAGGCGTTAAACACACCTTGCAACGTTTCATGTTTCCGATTCCCGTAGTTTCTGTGCGGCCTTGATAAATCAGTGTAGAACCTCTTTCTTTTTAAGGTTCCTCAGGTAAAATACGTGAATTGTAAGATTTATTTTAGAAAACAGATAGGTAATAAGATAAGAATGATAATAGGAGTTCGCTTTCGTAAACGTTTTATTTTTGAAATATACTTATTTAATCGTCGTGAGATTTTGCTACACTTGACATCCTAAACACTTGTCTAATCTCAATACCTTTACAAGCATTCGATTAAGTCTTATTTAGTTTATTTACTAATTAATAATAGTAATTCGTATTATATTTTATTAATAAAACATTTATTTTTTATTTTACTTCCGATTTTTGCAATTTTACATTGTTTCTTGGCGAAAAAGTCATGAGCCAAGGCCGTGAGTTGAGATTCGGCTCGAATGTCACGTTTATGGACGCCCCCTAATAGCCTCCTTGAAACAAATCCATTTGAATTTGAATATATTATATATAAAAGATCCCAGGCGATGTGTATTGTTCGCTCTTGGCGGTACACTTTCAATAGAACTCGAATTTATTCTAAATCTGCACATTTTCCCAGGAATACCACGCACCTACGTGTGAAAACCTTTCCGATACGTGTCCGTAATACTACATCGCGTATGAAAGGGCAAAGATAACGTGAACGATTTATAAAGAAGAAATATTTTCCAATCCTAAGAAAATGTGTTTAGTAGTTTAGTTTATTTTCTGTAAATTGCGAAAACAATGCATACCAAAGTGCGCCCCAGACATCGACAGAATAAACGTAAACAAAGAAACGAACGTGAAAGTGAGTATTATCTCTGTCCTGATCTCTCGTAAGCAAAGATGTTGTCAGTTTTTCAAGAATCAACTAAAGTGTACAGAATAATTCAGTTTTTTACCAATTATTTTAAGCCATTAGTATATAATAGGTAGGTAAAGGCAATACCTACTTATGTAAGTTGTACCTTTTTAATTCTAAGTTAGAGACATTTCGCCTAGTTGTAGCTAAAGTATGCAGGTACCAATCGTTTGAGTTTTTGAAAATGTCTATTAGTTTCGACGGAAATTTCATTTACAATACAGTTTTACATTTTATGTATGAGTGCCAAAACTTTCTACATATAACTGATTTAATTTCGTCCTGAGCATCTCATATCTGCCATATTGGCGATTTGACGTCGTATGACAGTTTTGCACATGACGTAAAAAATCCAGCCAGATAAACACCAACATTCGATTAATGGCCCACTACAGACATAGGCCTCCCTCTTTATACGAAAGAGAATATGGAGAAATTAAACCCACAACTCTGAATCAGAATCAGAATCAGAATCATTTATTTGCTTGAAACATTATAGTACGATATACATAGGTCTTGTTATGTTAAAAAAAGATACAATGTCTCGCCGATAACAGGCATGCAAATGTTAAACTACATAAAATAATTAAAGAAATTAAAAAAAAAAAAAACTAATAAAATGTCAAAGAGAATTTAAGAATATAAAAAATATGATATATCAAATAAAAAATGTCAAAGATCATATTAAAATAATTATTGTCAAAGATAAAAAAATATAAAATAAAAAAAAATACATGTTAGATCAATGTCAAATCCTGTACCTATTTGCATATTCTTGAATCGTGTAATAAGTTTTATCTATCAAATGCTCCTGCAGCTTATGTTTAAATATATTGAAATTTTTGATGCTTGCTATATTTGCAGGTAGTTTATTATATACTATGCAAGTCATAATAAAAACACTATTCCCAAAATGTGCTGATCTGCTTACAGGTACAGACAGTTTATCCTTGAGTCTTTCACTATGTAAAGAATTGTAAAGATGTATATTTTTCCGAGCGAATAATATAGATTGGATTAGGGTCAAAATCTTTATCTTAAACGACTTAGGGTAGAAATGTTTTTCTTTAAAGATCATTATCACAACTTGATTCTAATGATCGGAACAGAGGGCTTAACGTGTTCTCAAACGGGTGTGTAACATTATCAACTTTTCCAACTTAAAATTTTTACAGCAAATTTCAAAGAAAGAAAAACTAAAGTAAAGTTTTATATCAAAGCCTGACCCAGGTCTCGAACCCGGGGCCTTGTGATCCAAAGCCACATAGACTGAACACAGGACCAATAGGTAAGGCAGTGAATTAAGAAACAGCATTATAGTTTTATAAATAAAGTTAACAGAAATGAAATTACTGAAGACTGGCAAAATAAATGACGGTGTTATTTAGTTTACTTATCGATAAAAGTTACTTTCAAAGATTTATCTTTGCTTGAACAACATTTTCCACATCTTGATAAAGTTCCTAATTTAATGAAGCGTCTCTCATTAACTTGCAAGGTGTCGAAAACTTGATTTTCAGGAACGATAAGATAACAAGATTACGATACGGTGGAATTTATTAAAGATACACTTTGATACAGAGCACGAAGGTTTTTTTTTTAATTTATTTAACGGTCTGGAATCAGGTCCTTTGTGGCCTTAAGACCACGGATGTGTCTTTTGTGTTATGTAGAATAGATAAATTTTTAACCTACGAAAAAAACGGAGGAGGTTCTCTATTCGACACGTATATATTTTTTTTATGTATGACCACGCATAACTTTTTACAGAGTTGTCCGATTTTGATAATTTTTTTGTCTTCATATTAGGATCTGATGATGATATCCTGGGAAAATTGAAGGAACTCCTCAAATTTTATAGGCACACTTGCAGCGATTTCGGTTTTTGTGTAAGTATCGGTAGCTTTTTGGCTACAAGTGCCGTATAATATACTAAAGTATAGTACGAGTAGGTTCGTTACATGGCGATAAATCACTAAAAAGTAAGAAATAAAAATTTTTAACAAAAAATAGAACCGATTCAAAACGCACTAAAAAGTAACAAATAACTGTGTCATTTAGTTGCTTTAATTTACTTAAGCATATCTAGGAGTCGGTGCCAGCCAAGGTTTCTACTTTAAGGACATTACCTAGAACCCACATACTGCTTTACTACGTTAAATAAATATTCCTTAAACTTGCTGGCACCTTGGTATTAAGTAAATTAAAGCAACTAAATGACACAGTTATTTTTTACTTTTTAGTGCGTTTTGAGATAACTCTCCAGAGACTATGGCATAGTTTTTCATTGAAGTGTCAGTGTCTGTTTCTGATTTAATAATCACAGCTTTTTACTTAATGCTTATGAAAGTTAATTGTATCAAAAGATCTGTCTGTTTGTCCCAGCTGAAGTCAGATTGTAACAAATCTTTTTTGGCCTGATAGCGAGACCAATAAAATTAAAATAAGCTAATTAGTATCCTGAGTTTTCCATGACAACTACGCAGGTGAAACCGCAGGCTTCTGTTAATATAATATATTTTCCTCAGGAAAGAACTTTCCTTGTTAAGGAAAATACCGTTATAACTTGGAGCTTTTAATCTCTGCACCTTTGTTACCGGATACTTCCCGAAGCCACGATAATCTAAACGCCATAAAACTGTTGATTGCAATTAATTATTAATATTTTGTGCCAATTTCGAGATAGAGCCTGGGCTAGAAAACTTTCTGATTTTATAAATTAATGTCTGGCCATCACATGCTCTTGTTACAAAATGATTTTGATATGTAAAAATCAGAAACACTGGATACTGTTATCATCTGGGTGAATTTATGTGATGTCAGTCAAAGGGCAAAGATCATTGTGCGTACACCGCTTCGCACCCTTTACATAAAAGTGACCTAACTTAAAATACCTGGTTTTTCGGACATTCCTGCGAATTCACCTTGAAAGCATTCCCTACAACTCAATGATGAATTATGTATTAGTTTAATAAAATTATGGTTTTTATGTTATCCAAATCAAGAAACGCTTGCGACTGGATGTGAGTTTCACTTTTTGTTAATTTTATTTAATAATTATTAAATGAATGTGAACGTGTATACATTTATAGAATATTCAAAAATATTGCTTATTGAAAAAGACTCATTGGATTTTATTGACCATTATAAAAAATATGTAAGTAGGTATATAAAAAGATTGATACTTATAAAAATACATATTTTAATGACTAGACATATTACATACGAGAAAGTGCTGTAAAATGGACCAATTTATTAGTATGAAGAATATATCCATTCTATCATCCATCCAGTATTTAATGCGTTGTCGAAAATGCATTAAATACTGAACATTTATTTGAAATTCGGTCCCTAAAAAGGCCTATGTCCAGCACTGGACGTCCACCGGCTGTTAACGATCACAAAATTACGATTACATTTACTTTCACCTTCTAATAATAATATTTCCCACAAGTTGCATTTTTTTTAATTCGGTCACTTCTATTCCCGGGGTGCGGTGTATAAAAGCGTAAAATATGGGCCGCTGACATTTACCAACCTTCGACCTTTCGGTGAATCTAATTGTTCTTAGTCGATTCACGCCGACAGCCGCGTCGTACTCTCGTTAGTATTAACTGCGTGAACGTTTTAACGGGCGTAACAGTTTTATTACCCGGTTTTATGATCGAAATTGATTACACCTTATCCTGTACTATCATCAGGATCAGACGTCTGCCTTTTAAACTACACTTTAAAATTATTATAAAAACAAAAAACCGGGGGACAAACGTAGTTTTGGTAGGTCTTTCTTTACAAGGTAGTAAACTATTTTGTCTACCTGCAGCACCATAAAGTATTTAGAATTTTAGATAGATATAGTGATCCTCGTTTTTCTCTTTTCAGTTCATAACTTCTAAGCAGTTGAGTTTTTTGTTTTTATAATAATAATTTTATTTGAGATTTTTTAGTTTTAATTTGTGGTACAGAAATGAGACGGTACACTTGGTACACTTTTTGACATTGCTTGTTAAAACAGTAATATAAACATGATATGATATTTATATTTTTGAAATGGTCTTTTTACGACCTTTCATGTGATGCCAATGTTGCTAGGATAAAAGAAAAAATGCACACAACCCCCTTTCCTCCCCCATTTACAGCCGCCATTTTGAAAATTCATATAGCCTATGTCACTTCCACGATTTAGCCGAATTCAACGACACCTCATATGTCAAAATCCGTTTCACCGTTTAGGCTGTAACGCGTGCCGAAGAAATGGGCATACATACATACATACATACATATGCTCGAAAAACATTACCCTTCTTCTGACGCATTCGGGTAATAAGGTTTTGTTTCAACCCCTATGTATGTTAGGTATATGTCCGCTAATTAAAAAATTTTACTAATCTGATCTGGATAGTTTATGTTATTTATTAAAATATTTTTATTGTAATTGTTCTTCTATAATTTGGTGTACAAATAAAGCATAAATAAATAAAACCACAAAATTGTAATAGGTGGTGTTAAGCCTCCGTATTTTAGAGAGCTCATTTAATGGTCTTCCGTCCGCCAATTTAACGTTAACATTTAGTAACGGGTACGGAGTCAAACAATATCACTCTGAACGTAAAACCCGAATTGGAGCAGCTTGGTGGATATAAGCTCTAAAACCCCTCTCCTATTAGTAGTCTAGCCTTTTATTAGGCCATTAAATAGATGATGGTATACTTTATAATCAATGACATGACATCCATTGGGCAGTCACTTGAACCCTTAACCATAGACTAAAATAGATATATTACCCAAAGACCATATTACATAAATAAAACGCAATTTAAAAAAATGTAGATTATATTACATTGAAAAATCACGTTATTAGGTAGCTCTATTATATTGTATTATTAATTTAATAACTCCCTACGATTAATAGTCAAATATCCTACCCCAATTAAGGTAGATATTTCATATTCTAGTCCGGGTAGAGAGACAAAGCTGTGAAAATCGTTTTCAATTAGATTGAGCGTCGAGAACTAAAGAAGCGATTACATTTTACGATTGGGTGTTAAACCGAATGCTTCCAATTTAAGTTCATTGCCCAATTCTCTGCAATGTGACGATCTCTTTATTGTATAACGCTGAGAATGGAATGAACAAAATATTATTTTCTATAAATACTACAAAATATTAAAATAAGTAAGTAAATAAAAAGAAGCTAATCAGAAACCTAAATATAGCTGAAATTACATTTTAATTATAAGATATTTATTTTGTCGTCCAATACAGTCTCTGAACATTTTCTTTTTTTAACTTAATTAAATTAGGTATATTTTTACTAATCCTAAAGGTGAACGAAATGAAGCCATAAGCACTCTCTTTACCTAATTTACAAGGATAAAAACTATATATAATCAATGTCACAATTTCATTGAAAAATGCGTTTAAAAATATTTTGATTAACTTCCCTTGCTGTGGTAATACAAGTAATGTTAGTTAGTTATTTACAGCCTCATGTTGTAGAGTTTAGCGCGTTCGTGAAAGATACTTATCGACTTTGAAGATAGTATGTGATAGATAAGCTAAGTTTCTAAGAACGAACTATGTGAGCCACGAGTTTCTATATCAGCGAACGTCTTCTAACTAGTAATAAACTCCTTAACTGCTAAAATTTATGAAGTTTAAGGTTACAACATCTGACACTATTCGCGGTCTGAACCTTGGAAACGTAAGCCAGATATTCAATAACTTTTACTTACCTATTACTCCTACATATTATATAACGTATAGACCAAGCGAAAGCTTACACAGAGTTTGAAAAATGTACAATATGAGGGGGCGTCGCCATAACAATGTTAAGTAAACTTTCAAGTTGGTATGTGATGTGCTAGATCTGAAATGGCATTATTGATACCTATACTAATATAGTAGTTATCTAAATAAATTTCAATTTAAAGCTATACACACAACATCACGACTATTCCCTTAGGGGTAGGCAGAAACTACACCCTTCCAATTGCCAGGTTATCGTATATCGTATCGTATGTTTCTTTTACTCTCATTAATCCTTTTATACAAGTTCGTCGGTTTAGGGTACTCTTGACCTGGCCATATTGTAAAATATCTTGAATTTGATCTAGGCACATCCGTCAAGGTCTTCCCCTTCCAACATTTTCATTCAACCTCGGTTCATAAATGTTTTTTGTTAATCTTCTTTCATCCATTCACTCTACCTGCCCAAACCATCAAAGCATCTCTTTCTCAATTTTAGTCACTACATCTTCTCGTACACCACATCGTTCTCTAATCATACTATTAACTAACTCAACTCTGACGGCCACTGTGGCGCAGTGGTTATGCGCGGTGGATTTATAAGACGGAGGTTCTAGGTTCGATTGCCGGCGGGGCAGATTTTTCTTAATTTGTCTTGGTCAGGCTGGTGGAAGGCTTTCGCCGTGGCTAGTTACCACCCTACCGACAAAGGTGTACCGCCAAGCGATTTAGCGTTCCGGTACGATGTCGTGTAGAAACCGAAAGGAGTGTGGATTTCATTCTACTCCCAACAAATTAGCCCGCTTCCATCTTAGGTTGTATCACTTAACATCAGGTGTGATAGCAGTCAAGGGCCAACTTGTAGTAGATATATAAAAAGAAGAAACTGTGTTAACTGTGTCACTCATGATCAATTATATAGTAGGTAAGTGTAATAAGTAGGATAAACCTATACATAATATTACCTAGACACGTGCATTCCATCCCATGTCACGTTTATCCTATCTAATTACAGGTAGGTAGGTAATTAGTCAGAAATGGTCGGCGTATCTTTCATAATTGCAAACTGTATTTGGAAATGTGAATGTGGAACGCGAGTAACGATTTATCTGCTTTTAATAATATCTTAGTGAGATGAAATTTCAAAATAGAGACCGAATAGTAAATTTTCATAACTCTTTTGGGTAAAATATAGGTAAAATAGGTAATAAATATACTTTAATGCGTAGGTACTTGTATTATTTAGATAATAAATAAATAAATATTATAGGACAATTACACACATCGCTATATAGCCCCAAAGTAAGCGTACTCGTAAGTAGCTTGTGTTATGGGTGCTATGATAACTGATAAATATATTTATATATATTATAAATAAATACTTATAATATATAGATAAACACCCAGACACTGGAAAACATCCACGCTCATCACACAAACATTTTCAGATATGGGAATCGAACCCGCAGCCTAGGACGCAAGAAGCAGGGTCACTACCCACTGCGCCACTCGCCACAGATAATAACAGAATTGTATTAATATAGCTTGTGACTTATTTTCCGAACCAAAGATTTTAAATAGTACTTATAAAAACTTTAATTTCTAAAAACTAAGTTATCACTTTTACATTTCTGTCCATTGAATTAGTTTCTTGCAACTGCAAGTTAAAAAAGTACTGTTCCTATCACGTGTTGATATTATGTCACTCTTAAACGTTTTATTCGTTTCAAAGGAAAATATTTAAAAATAAATAAAACGTAATTAAGTATTTACTTTATTAACTTATTCAAAAAGTAATTTTACTTTTTGAATAAGTTAAATAGTCGTAACTCAATGACAGCGAAGAATAATTGTAAAAATAGAGTAACTGGTAATTAACGAATCCCATCAAATCCCGGAAAATAATTATTTATTATTGTTCAGGTCGTTAGCATTAGTACCAGATTTAAATCTCTGAATTTCAGGACTCAAATCAAAAATATCAAATGCAATTCCAACCTCATCTAAAACTTAATGCAGTGACCTAAATACACATGCTTTCATATCACATCGCTACAGAATGAACTTGGTAAATATCATTTGCACATGTAATGGTGTTCCACTTTAAATTTTCCAGTTTCACGACCACCGGCCAAGTCTCTAGAGATTCGTTTCGCGCGATTTTACGATGACTTCGTGGTCAGTAGCGAATGTGTGGAAATCCTGCGCACCAATGCATTTAAACTTTACGGCTATCTGTTTTTAGCTATTTGTTACAGTGAGTTACTGTCGTTTACATTGGCAGCCCTTTGTTCTCGAAATAGTCCTCCAATTAAAATGTAATAAATTCGAAGATATTAGACTATAAACTATACATTTATTGTTCATCTATTCGTGTTGTATAAAAATATATTTTTGACTGCTTGGTTTTAGATTTTTTGATATACACTAAGGAATACCCGGTTTATATGTAATAATATCAAACTATAGAGTGCAAAAACTGCTGAATGTATTTTGATGAAACTTCACAATAGTGTACCTACACGGGTGACACCGAGGGCGTCCTCTAGTATTGCATAAATTATTAAAGTAGAAACAGCTAAAACTCACATTATTATCGGAGCATCCACGAATACTTGTAGCTGTTTCTATTTATAATAATACGAAAATTAGTTCAAATTCTAATAATGCTTTTTATATTAATTTGGTTTTCTTCTATTTCAGTTGCTGGCAGCACAAGCAGCGTTGAATGCAGTTATATCAGAAAATCCAGACACCGATGGAAGAACATCAGAAATGTCACAAAGCAATATAGAAATATCTGTCATATCAAGCAAAGAAAGCTCCAAAGTCAACACACCTGATGGTTCAACACAAAATGGTCTATCAGAGGTGACATCGGCACTTCGAAAACATCGCAAACCTGAAGAGAAAAGCGTCTGTTTTGTTAAACCTATAATATTAATCAATGACAAACTACCCGAAGACCTGGATCTAGATCAGAAGTGGTCGCATATCGCCGAAGCATTAGCTGTTAACGAGAGATTGAAAGTGCTTCAGCCGCGAAGGAAATTCAAAAGGAAATTCTGTAGGAGCAGACGACATGCAACATTCAAGAGGTCTTATACAATAGGATAACATTAAAAGAGTTAGCTCAGTTAACATTTTAATATCTGCTATTTTGGACCACTATTCTTATAGAACTAAAACTATATCAAAATAAATTAAAATAATAAATACCGTTGTAATAAATAGATATAAGGATACAATAAGAAACTCAAGTTAACTTATGCTATTAACTATACAAATCACTCAGAAATATTGACAGAATACTGACTGCATTTCTACAAATCCACAGTTAAGAAGGTTAATCAGCACCCCTTCTATGACTAGTTGAGGCAATTTGCTGCAATGATTTTTTTAGTACTGCAGCTTCATGTCCCATAGGTCTTCGCGAAGTACTAATAATTATGTACTTAACTATCAGGTAGGTTAGGTATCAAAATACTTGGACCTTGCTCATGAGACTAGCGCCATGTTGAATGTTGAGTCGACGATTATTGTTCCTATAGTCGTTTCAGTCAACGGTCTTATTGCGAAAAGCTTCGACCAACATCTTCAGATGCTTTCGCTTGGCTGCTGGATACAGAAGGCAGTAATTCTTGAGACGGGGCAGTTTATGAGGAAGTCCCTCACTCTGCCAGTTCCATACCCTGGTCACCGGTTGCTTGGGCTCACAAAGGCCTCGCAAGTGGAGGAGCACATACATGTTTTTGTATTACATTGTTAAACATTTTTTGAATAATGTGAACAAAAATAAATGAGAGAAAAAAATACATTATGTACCTAACTATCAGGTACATAATTTTAAATACCTATTTAGAAGTGACGCAAAAATAAGGGAGTTATTTTTTTATAAAATATGTATATAAGAGTAGTCTAGTTTTAATTCTTAGTATTTATTCAAAGATAAAAAGATACTTGCGTATTTTCAATTAAATGCAATATGCATGTACAAAAGACTTAATAAAATAGTTAACGTAACATTTAATGCAGAAGGTAAATTATATGTATGAATGTGTATTTGGAATATTAAATATTTTATAAGTAAATACCTTTACCTATACTACTTGAACAATTTAGTACTAATCTTTATGACAGTTTTGACGACCTCCGTGGCGCTGTGGCATGCGCGGTGAATTTATAAGACGGAGGTCCTGGGTTCGATTCCCGGCGGGGCAGGAGCAGGCTGGTGGGAGGTTTTCGCCGTGGCTAGTTACCGACAAAGACGTACCGCCAAGCGATTTAGCATTCCGGTACGATGTCGTGTAGAAACCAAAAGATTTTCATCCCACTCCTAACAAGTTAGCCCGCTTCCATCTTAGACTGCATCATCACTTAACATCAGCTGTGATAGCAGGCAAGGGCTAACTTGTACTCGATAAAAAAAAGTCCGAATTTCAAAATTGAATCATGTAGTTGAATTTTCACTCTTTTTATTGTAGCATTTTACGTACCGTAAAAGTTCGATTGAATATTATGACTGTCTTCTTAGGGTAAGGTAAAGTAATTACTTGTACATTACAAAATGGCTTAGATTACGGTTCTGTATGTATTACTTTAAGTTATAAAAATCAATATTAAAACATTGTTGTATGAGTCTTGAAATGAAGTCTAATATATAATTTAAAACTAAACTGGATTTTTTGTACAACCTTTTTTAGATATTTTAAAAGTAGCATTTATTTTCATACACCATCAAAAAAGAAGCCTTAATAGTAACGGCTAAAAGAAAACGTGGGCAGAGGTGTTAAAACCACCTTGGAGAGCACATTAAGCTCATCAACACTAACATTCTAAGCCTGCATATTGGAGCTGCTTAGATCGAAGTTTATCTCTCTATCTACAAGAAAGGAGGCTCCATTGGCTGGTCCACTACAGATAGTCATCCATTAACGTAAGCTGACAAAAGACCAAAAGACCCCATTTGTGTTTATCATTTCAAAATTCGTCAACTGTTGCCCTGTAGTGGGCCGTTAATAGCCTGGTAATGTCGATGATGATATCGGCATTACCAGGCTATTTACGACCCACTGTAGGGCGAGGCCTCCCACCTTATAGGAGAGAGGATATCAACTCGAAATAAGAAACTTATCTAAAATTTTGTTTTAAGTTTTATAACATAGCATTTCGTAGCTTTCATTTCGCCTCAGGGATCTTGTTTTAGTATGAGTTTAAGAGTGCACTCCACTCTACAAAGGATTTTTGTACTTTTCAGGTGATACCTAGATATCACAAGTTGAAGTACATTTCTGTGATGTGAATTGCTTACACCATTATTTTTTTCTTACAATTGTTTTCGTTGGGTTATGATACTAGAGTAAAATATATATTTTACTAATTCTATTTCTCCCATCATCATTTTCAGTCCATTGACGGCCCACTGCGGGTAAGGTATCATTCCTCGTAGAAAAGGGCAAGGGCATCCCTTTGATATGCTTGTGACTTCTTCCACGGGGAATTAAAATAAATAAGATTACAAAAATAAAAATAGCATTTATAACTTATTATATTATATTAGCCCAGAAAAATTAATAATTTTCAAAGAAAAATTAATTTTTTTACACATTTTTCACTGAATTATCGCTCATATTGGTTGCAGTGTGATGTTGTATAGCGTAAAGCATTACTCGATAAATCGACATCTTAGATTAGCTCGTTTAAACAAAACTCTTCGGCTTTATAATATTACTCTAAAAGCGCGGTATTGGTCGAACCTCTACAAGGTGGACAAATAGACAATGGCAATGATTGGGTTATAGGGAGCCGCTGTAGACAGTTTAAGACTTGTTGACTTGTTGTTGACTGTTTGGAAAAGTCTACAAAAGACCTATGTCCATCGGTTGACGATGATGATCAGGCGCGACCATCTTTTAGATCCTTCTACGCCGGTTATCTTCTATAGAAAAGTGTGAAAGACAAAACAGTTTCTTAATATATTCATAGACTAGATAATTTATAACTCTCCCCTCTCTTCATACATGTAAAGCTTGTCTATTCCTTAATTGCTTTTCTTGTTAGTGAAAGGCTGTTATCGCAGTAATTGTTCGCATCACATTTGACGGAGATCTTAACAATGCCAGCTTTGAACTGACAGCCTTTGCAAATGGGAAAGCTATCTAAAAGATACATTAACGTTTAGACGTTTTTGTGTAACTATTGTTTTTAAATTAAATTAAATATTGCAGTATTAACATTATAATTTTACTGATTTTATACATAAAGAAGTACTTTTAACGAATTTGCGTAGGACATGTCAGTTAAAACAAAAATTCAAATGGCAGGTTAATCACAATTATCTATGTATGGCTAAATAGGCCTGGACGTTTATCGTCTGGCTGGTGGGATGCTAGAGCCGTGACGTAGTGCCAAGCAAATTAGCGTTTTGTATTATTTCTTGCAAAAACCAGTGTGGAGTTTCATCCTACTCCTAACAAGGTGACCCGCTTCCATCTTAGATTGCATCATCACTTACTATTAGGTGTGATTGCTGTCAAGGGCCAACTTGTAAAGAATAAAAAAATATTAGCTACACGTGATCCACAGTAATGCACTTGATAGCAAAGAACATCTAGGGCATTTAATCTAGTTATAACATATTTCAAAGGTTCCAAAATGATCTTAAATAATCTTTAGAATAGTCTAAAATCAGGTGAGCTCTAGCTCTATTATACCTTCATATTATAATTAAAAGAGCAGATTACAAACTAAATAACTAATAAATAAATTGACACAGCCGGACAGAGCTGAAAAGATATCAGTATCTCCTATTTATAAAAGACTTATAGCTCTTATGTGTTGTAAAATAATTTTACCAATTAATCAATCAATCATTTATTTATTTATTTTAAAGTGCGTATCGTTCGTTATCTCCCTAATAAGATCATATAAGCGACAAATTGCGGGCGATACGCGGCTATACCTCATCACGAAAATTACCACACCATTAAATAAATAAAATAAAAAAAAATAAAAATAAAAATAAAAAAGCCTTTATTGCTGATATTGGTTTTAAAATACATTTAAAGTTTTGCTGAAACAATTGAGTTGATATAATACAAGTGATTTTTTTTTTTTTTTTAAGTCTTCAATAACTATCGGCAAAACGGTCGTTAGTCTGTTGCAGCTTGTCTTCCGACAAAGGCCTCCTCTAAAGATTTCCATTCTATTTTGTTTTTTGCCTTTCGGGTCCATATTGGACCTGCTATATTCTTAATATCATCTTCCCACCTCTTAGTCTGTCTGCCCCTGTTTCTCTTACGGTCTCTCGGATACCATTCTGTTATTAGCCTCGTCCATTTTTCTTTCTTCTCTCTTATCATGTGCCCTGCCCACCTCCACTTTAGTTGTTTGTAAGTAGTAAATGCATTTTTAAATTTAGTTTTACTTTTTATGTCTTTTAATTTTACTCGGTCCTTTGTTTTAACTCCTATAGTGCTTCTCTCTATTCCGTTCTGGCAAATTTTTATTTTATTTTCCAGCTGTTCCGTCAATGCCCAAGTCTGACACCCATATAGCAAACATGGTAAAATACACATGTTGTAAATTTTTCTTTTTTCTGTCATAGGCATGTCTTTATTTTTCATGACTTCACTGAATGACCAGTATCGTTTCCATGTATTGGCAAAGAGGTGTACGTCAAGGTGATCCTATTTCACCTAAATTGTTTACAGCCGTCTTAGAAATGATATTTAGGCACCTAGAATGGACCAATAAAGGAATAAATATAAATGGCGAACATCTAAGTCATCTACGATTTGCAGACGACTTAGTCTTGTTTGCTGATAACCCAGGGAGCCTACAGATTATGTTACAACAACTAGCGGACGAAAGTAACAAGGCAGGTCTAACAATGAATCTAGCAAAAACAAAAGTAATGACAAATTCTTCACGAACAGAAATAATAAAAATAAATAATGAGGAAATAGAATACGTCAAGGAATATATATACTTAGGACAGCTGATATCTACGGAAGAATGTATGAAAAAAGAAATAGCAAGAAGAACCACACCATTATCGCATCGTTATTGTACTGGTCAGCGTAATAGAGGGGCTGTCACGGTTTTCCGAGATAATTATGTTTTTAATTTTTTGTTACTTGTAAATCTTCAACCGCAGCAGCCAAATCATCACCATCGTCATTATCAGCCTAATAACGACCCACTCGGAGCCAGGCCTCTTGTCTTTTAGGAGTGGGGCTTCGACACACCAGGCTACTCCTATGCGGGTTGTCGGGTTTATGATAATATTTTTACTTATGTTCTAACGTAATAGGATTTTCATCTAAAGGTTATCGCAGCAGTGCGTCATAATTTAGTGTTTTGTTAACTTTTTAAAAATTTAATGGTTTTGTTACATAGATGAGTAAAGTTTAATTAAAATTATCACAAAGTTTTCTTTTTAGGTTTAGAGCTTCCTACATTTATATTATGTAGGATATGTTACCTATAACTTGTAATGGGACTATAAATTCATCAATATTTTCACGCCAAACTTCGTGGATTAGCCTGGTGGATTTAAACTCTACATCCTCTCTCATAAAAGTAGAGAAGCCTGGCTCTATAACAAAATAAGCTGATAATGACTTACAGTTTTCAGGTTGTATAGTCAATATTATGTAGCGGGACGTGTATGAGTAATGAAAATGGTGTAGCCTCAGCGATCTGGAAAATAACCTTAATAATATGCCAACAGCAAGCATGCTTGTTAAGCTGTAGGATTCCGTAGTCTCATTACGTTTAAATAGCTTTTCCCAACAACTGTGTTATACCTACATACCCAGCTGAAAATCAGTGTTGCATATTTTTTTTAAAAGCATGCAGCTATATGCTAAGTTGGGTCTTTTTTCTGGGTTGTGCCACTGGGTATTGTCCTGGCGACTAATAAACAAGTTGTGATGTGTGGCATAATTGCATTAATAAATATGATATTTCTATTTAAGAATAAACATAATATCAAAAATTGCGGAACCGACGGGATTCGACCCCGCGTCTCTCTGGCAGTCCGGGCACTTAGAGCGCCTTACCGCAAGGCCACGATCCCGATGACGTCGGTGCCGAAATTGTGCTTTTAATATTATGTTTTTGATATCCAGGTATACGGCCTGTAATGCCATCTACAGTATGAACTGACATCTACAGTATGTTACAATACTATTGAAGGCTCATATTACGAATGAAGCTCTTCAATTTTAAAGATGACATATTCCTATTTCCGCCATAGAGACGCGGGTTTGAATCCTGTCGGTTCCGCAATTTTTGTTATTATGTTTATACTTAAATATAAATAATCCCTTGAGTGTGGGTAGCACTTTTCAATAAAAACTAAAAAGACCTACATAGTAGTTGAAGAAGTAGTACTTGAAAAGTTCACTACCTCTAACGGTATCTACACGGCGCTGGCACGTCTACCAGTCGGGTAGTAACTAGCCACTGCTTTCTGTATGCCAGACAGAAACGATTTAAGAAAATCTCAATTAGAACAGCCGAGAATTGAAAGATCCTGGTTCGGCCGTTTAATTACACCGCGCACTGACACCCGCTAATATGTAATCAAAATTTTAAAAATTGTGTTTTAAGGCCCATACTTAGTAAGAGATCTAATATATAATTCTTCCTAAATCTGGTTTTTAATTACGAAAATTTTAGGAGGAGAAGATGGGATTTTTGACATGTTATAAAATACAGAATAGAAAAAGCGCTAGCTGGCGAATTTACCTTTTTAATTCCGTGTTGCAATATTAAAAACCTACCTGTGTTGTACCTACTTAGAGGGTAGATGTCCTTCCCATATGATTAACAACGGTCGTATCAACCATCCCTAACACAAGAGTTGTATTAATAACCAATAGGTAAGTATTTAAACTATTGCGAGTATTTTTCATATCATTAATAATAAAGAATACCTATTGACATTATTTCAATAGAAAACAGCTAAAACTCCCAAGCAATTTTGATTCACGCCGTGTTGCATGAATAAGCAAGCGCATGACTAAGGACCCCGTATAGATTCGAAACTACTCGGACATACTTTGACATTAATGTCAAAGTGAATTTTATCCATTCTCTATCGAAATAATGTAAGTACATAGGTATTCTTTTCTCTACTCTTAAAAATTAATGGAAAACTCCGTGCAGTAAAAGTTCGAACGAACTCTTGACATGAAATCAATTTGAAGCGAGGAGGCGAGGAGGCGAGGAGGCGAGTCATGATGAGAAATGCTTCAGCTTCAGCACACATTCATAATAACGAGCTGCCCGCACAGTTCGACGGTTATTCAATAACTTTCGTCAATAATAATATAATTACTTAACTGTGCCCAGCGGTTTCACCCGTGTAAATCTTGTCCACGTGAGTATACCAAGAAGTCCGTTTTAACTATGTACAAATATTTAGTTTGTGAATTAACTATGTCAGATTTGTACACACTGCTGCATAGCCTCTGCTGAAGCGGACTAGATTAAGCCGTTAGAGAATAAATTAAAATCCGATATTAGACCTCGTAAATAGAAACCATGGTATCTTTTTTTATATCTTACAATTATCCGTTGATTGTAATAATATCTTATGGTAAGTAATGATGCGATCTAAGATGAAAGCGATCACATTAAGGTCTTGGGTATTACCATCTCATCCAATCTCAATTTCGGGAAGTGCATTGAGTCCAAAGCTAAAATAGCAGCCAAAAAACTGAGAATCCTTAATAAGGTTAAGCGGTACTTCACAGCTGAACAACTCCTCACCCTCCAAGGCTCAGGTTAGAACCTGTATGGAGTACTGCAGTCACCTAAATATCAGCTCACCACATTGGACTCGGTAGATCCCCGAGCTAGAAGGTTAATTGGTGATGAATCGATAACGCAGGCTAAACTGCAATCATTGCAGCACCGTCACAATGTTGCCTGTTTATCGAATTTTTACCGGATAGATATACTTCGGAGAGTGTGCATAGAAACTACATGATCTTGTTCCTCCCTCCCCTTTCTACCACAGAACAGCTAGACGTCGAGAACACTGGCACCCTTACGTGGTGGACGTCCAAGCTACTCACTTCTAACGTTTTGCTTCAACGTTCCTAATATGTACACCAAAAGTGTGGAATGCTCTCCCAGCGTCCGTGTTTCCTACTAAATACAATCTAAACATCTTCAAGATAAGAGTGAATAGTTATCTTTTAGATAAGCGCTTTTCATCTTAGACCTCATCACTGCTTTCCATCAGGCGTGATTGTAGTCAAGCGCAAACCTATCTACCATAAAAAAAAAAATTGTTAGGGGTAGGATAATTTTCACACCCCTTCGGTTTTTACACGACATTGTACCGGAACGCTAAATCGCTAAGCGGTACGTCTTTGTCGGTAAGGTGGTAACTAGCCACGGCTGAATCCTCCCACCAGTCAGACCCGGACGAATTTAGAAAAATCTAAATCGACCCTGTCGGGAATCGAACCTTCTGAAATCCACCACGTATTCCACTGCGCCGTGGTGGTGGTTCCAAAATGGTGGCCGTTGTACGTGGGTCCCCTGGTGTAGGCTCCCGCTGACTCACTCCAGCCAGCCGAGCTCGTTCCAGAAGCTTAGCAGGCCGCCCAGGCGCCGATTGCCTCTTGGAGTGTCGCTTTGGATCCAATGTATGTTGCACGTTGTTCCGATACTCCTCTGCAACTGAGCATGACGTGTATCGGTGTCTCGTCGTAATCCAGACAAGCCCTGCATAGAGGGCTGTCAGTCAAGCCTAGAACTGAGAGATGTTTATTTAATGGACAGTGGCCTGTAATCAGTCCTATGACCGTTCTGAGTTTTGCACGGGTTGACTGGGTGAGTTTTTTGGTTAGTTGTGTGTCGAGGCGTGGTATTGCCTCTTTAGTGTGTTTACAATCGAGTGTCTGTGTCCAAATTTTTGTGTGTCTGTTATAGGTGTCTTTGTGTAACCATATTTTGTAGTCACTAAAGGGTATAGGAGCAGTTCTATACATATAGAACCGTTTTGAACTATGTATAGAATTTTATTTTGTGAATAAAGCATCTTAGATTTCTACAAATTACCAAACTACTAAGTAGCTACTGATGAACCAAACTAGACTTGCCCTTTTAGAGAATAACTTAAAATTCGATATTGGACCCCGTAAATAGAACCCAAGACATATACGTCCATTCAGAGGCTCTTTGTACTTTTAACACTGCCCAGCTATATCACTTAGTTATTTTTCAGTTAATAATATTAATATTTATTTAGTTTTTTTTCGCGATTCTTATAAGTAATAAATGATATAATAAAAGGCTTTCTTATATGGAAAATCAGATGAAAACACGGTTAATTTTATTATAAAATCTAGTTATAATATAAATTCAACGCCGGAAGCATACTAGATTATTGCAGTAATATCACAATTTCCCGTAAATTACTCTAAGCAGCTAGATTTTCCTGTGAAATTAGATTCAAAGGGCGGCTTTCCTAGATTTAATAATAAACTCTTAATTTAAATCATTCCTTATAACATAGACATATAATTAGCTTATATAGATATAATTAGCAGGATAAATTTGTAAGCTCCTGCCTCGTTGGTCTGTTGGTTAGTCTCTGTACTCGTAGTTTTTATAACGAGGTCCTGGCGAATCTTGGGTCGGGTTACGGAATAATTCTGAAATTTTCAATATTTTATGAAATTTTCAATACGTTCCTATGCAGAGTCGGGGTTTGGTGTGGTGGTGGTGTTCCACCTCCGTGCTTTAGAGAGCACGTTAATCTGTCAGTCCCAGTCAGTATCATCAACATCTGATAGTAATCGTTAATAAATGAAACAATATCGCCCTAAGTCCGCCAAACAGCATTGTAGCAGCGTGGTGGGTCTACGTTCCATCCCCTCTCCTATAAGGAGGGAGGCCTAGCCCTGTAGTGGGCTGTCAATAGGTTGATATTGATGATAATGATGAAATTTGCAACACCTCAACAGCTCAGTGGTCAAATTGTAATCAAATCCGAGAGTGTGAGAATTCTCTTTTACTTTTTTTACTTACTATTTAAAACCTTGTATTGTCTGCTTGTTTAAGTATTTAAATAGTGTTAGTTTGCTTTTTTAATTCCCAGAATATAATTAAATATGGGATACAAAAGTATTTATAATTTACGTGTTACATTACTTTAGCGTTAGATCTATATACCATGTACATAAAATGTGTAGGTTCATCATGTTACAGTTAAAGTTGTTAAATAAAACACAAATAGAATAATGATGGAGGCTAATTAGGAATATTACAAAAATTGAGAATATTACATTTTGCTAAGTAATGACTCCGCATCATTTGTATTTTAATAGCCATGTGCTGGTCACACTCCTTTATCATGATATGGAGCGTAGAACCACCATAGATATTTAAGTAATGGTTTGTCAAACTGCATTGGAATAGGTAGTGAAATAAAAAAAAACTGCCGCTACAGTGACACTAATTAATGAACGGGGCCGATGGATGAATATTAAGCTCCTTGAAGCACGGGTGTAACGCAACCAATTTAACAACTACGGACTGCGACTAATAATTGAGTTGAGTCAAAAAAGTACTTTCATATAGTAAAGTACACTATAATAATTTAAAGTAGTAGCTCTAGCAATGATGTTATTACCAAAACATTAAGTAAATTGAGTAAAGTATTATTGCGCTAATTTCTCCATTTTACATAACGCAGAGCTACTTTCAACAAACTGTCATAAATCTCTCTTTGATCTTGTGCCCTTTACAAATACCTAGGTCTTTCTAGAAATCTTCAACTACAATATTTTGTATTTCCTTGGGAAAGCAAATAAAACATAAGAAAGAAAAATATACACATTCGTGTGTGAGATGCAATCGTAATTTTTCTCGAATTGCCTGCGAGTTGTTAAGATCATTTGGGTATTGTGGATATTTCCTGATTACTCAATTGAACTGTCACATATCTACGAGTAGGTACATGTCAATATCAGTTTCGTCAAAACGTGTGTTCATTTATTATTCATGAAAGCTCCAAAGTGGTGGGAGTTCTGTGCGTGATTTAAATACGTTGTTTTTACTTAGCATGTATTTATGATTGACTAACTGTGGCCCGCGGTTTCATTCGATTTAACCACATCTTATATGTCAAAATCCGTTCAGCCATTTAGGCTGTTGCACATTCCAAAGAAATAAATAAAACACTACCCCGCTTCTGACGTAGTCAGGTAAAACGATGCCGAAACTAAAACCTGACTACTAACATGAGCAGCTTCGCATTTGTTAAAAACGAGAATAATATAACCTATTCGTATAGATGTGTTTTACAAAATTGTATAAGTAATTACTATTTCCCTTTCGCGATCAGGTTTATTTTTCTAAAGAAATGTAATTACACAAACACTGTAAAATCTTTTTATTTTCTCGTTGCTTGTTCCTTTGTATCAATTCCAATTGATGTCACACTAATTGCGAGCGAAGTATTACGTTTTCTAGGAAAGGAAAAGGTTTTAGCGAAATTAACCGATTTATTTGTTTACTTATACAAGCTTTACATTTTCATTGTACTAACAGGCTTTTTTCATTTATTTAGCACAGTGCCGTAACTAGGACGGTGCCAGCAATGCCCAGGCACTGACTTTCTATGTGGAATGCTGTATTCAAAATTATTCACTTCAACATTTTTAAGTGCACAAGCAGACAATTACTCTTAGTGGTCTTGAGCAACGTTTTTTAAGGTCTATTGGAAAGTCCGTTTAGATTGGTATGTTGTCGTAAGGTGTAGTACCACCACTGTTATCGGGCTGGTCAGACCGCAGGTGACTAATGTCGTCTAAAACGCGAGGCTATGAGGTTCCATTACAAGGAATACGTAGAGCTGTAGAGGCAATGTACACCTATAATTGTTTTTGATCTAATGTAATCGTGGCTGTCGGTTTCCTTGACCAGCCGATTAACACTACAGGAAGTTTTTTTTTATTGACTACAAGTTGGCTCTTGACTGCTATCACACCTGATGTTAAGTGATGATGCAATCTAAGATGGAAGCGAGCTAACTTGTTAGGAGTAGGATGAAATCCACACCCCTATCGGTTTCTACACGACATCGTACCGGAACGCTAAATCGCTTGGTGGTACGTCTTTGTCGGTAAGGTGGTAACTAGCCACGGTGAAAGCCTCCCACCAGCAAGACCAAGACAAATTAAGAAAAATCTCAATCTGCCCCGCCGGGAATCGAACCCAGGACCTCCGTCTTATAAATCCACCGCGCATACCACTGCGCCACGGAAGTCGTCAAAAATTTTAAAAGTTCAAGTTTATAAAGATAAATAAATAACATACACGATCTATGCAGGTGACATTTAGAAATACAATATTATCGAATGTCTTAGTGTTATTTCATTAAAACAGCGGCTTAAGGAGTTACCTATAATTATAATTAATTAATTAATTAATATAACTCAATGCGTCACGGCTCTAATCTATCAAACTCAAATTTATTTATGAAGCCTTTCAATTTCCATCGTATTGATGCTCTTCCAAAATTTGCTAAATTAAAACACGTTTCTGTAATATTTAAGCCTCCAAAGCTCATTGGAATTAGTTTGAATGTCGTATGTCCTTTCACGGACTGGGTGTATCTATAATAATATTTTTTTATAATTTGTAGATTACTTAACAAAGTATACATTATAAAAAATAAATATGTCGGTACAGTAATTAAGGTACTAAAGTATTTTCATTCAAATTTCAGTCAATTACTAACAGAATCTCGTTACTGCCACTGTGAGAATTTTGTTTTTCTTGATTATTTTTTTTTTGGGAAATTTATAAGATTAATGAATAAATATTAATTAGAGCCTACGGACAAAAAAGTTGTTATGTGAGGTTGTTCAGTGAACCAAATACATGGACCCATAAATATTTAAATTAGTTAAATAGTTAAGGTTAAGGTTAGGTCCTAAACCTAACCTTAACCTTGGGTTTTTTATCATTACATATTTTTAGGTATTAAATTGGTTCTAGAGTGTGAAAGGCACGTATAATAATTAAACTTATGGATGCGAAAAGGCCTCGTTACATGCTTTACAATGTACCTATTCAAGCAAGATTGCTTCTTATTTGGAGTGAATGAAGAAAAGGAATTTATTCCCCATTGAATCTTTTCAGATTCAGTGAATTCACTGACCATTAAGTGAAAAAGGTTTTATTCTAATTATATGCAGTGTGACAGAGAAAACCTTTTTATTCGAATTGTGAATAATTCGATTGCGTGGGTCCCATAATAATAAATTTATTATTCAAGAGCAACGTTTGAGATGAAAATATAAGAGAACTTAGTCTCTTCTATAAAACTGGCTAAGTGCTTAGTTACCTGATGGCAAGTCATCATGTTACCTTATGTGGGAAATGCTTGCCAAATGTGTGTGTTCGGAATTTGGTTGGTTAGTTTGCGGGGCTGTCACTGCATTCTTAACCCAAACTATAGATGTGGCACTGATAACACCACATCTTAGTAGATAGGTAACAGGATGCAAACTTCTGTTGCGTATTCTAGAGATAATCAACTATTCATGGATGCGAACATTTTTGTCCCCCTCCTACCAAACTTGAAATTGGCTTAACTTTTCCGATCCTTTGGCGCTTCAAATGTGACGCAGACGACTCCGCTGGGTTATAGTGGGTATTCTGGCTGCTTCACAGCCAGCGAGTACCACATACCCGAACTGTGCAGTACTGCCTGCGTAGCCTCCGACCGGGATGCGTAAATGCTTTTCCCAGCGACAACAAGAAGGGATAATTAACTATGAACGAGTAATTACCCCTGTATGATTCATATGCTGGCAAATCGGTCCTGTCGTAGGTTAGGTAAGCTTAGATTATAAGATATTTTATTACTAACACTAGATTTTGAAGTTATTCGTTACTAACACATAATATGATCCATTGCTGGTCGAAATAAAGAATTTATTATTATTATTATATTATATATTACACAATAAAAATTGTTTCTGAACTCATTATTGAAAATAAATCCACTGTTCTGCAAACGTACTGTGTAAAAGAAGTAGAAGTTTCAACTATATACTTGCAAGTTTCGGTGTTCCAAACCTTGCAACTATGTAATACCGACAATGTTATTAAACTACTTAGAGTATCTCTACTTTCGTTGAGTTCTCTTTTACTTTGTAAAAAGCTTTAACATTTTGAAAGTTTTAAAAACATTTCACGACTCGTTCGTTTCTACTTAAAATCGTTTTTACTGGAAAATCAAACTAGTATTAATATCTTCGTTTAAGCAGGCTCAAGTGCGAATTCCACCAGCAAGCCTTACTCAATTCTCTGCTCTGCGCCTGATTTGAATTTTATCGATGTAAAGTATGAATAGCACTATAAAATCCAATAAGTCTTTATTTCGACATCTAGACCGGACATTTTCCTTTTTTCTAAACAAATGCAATGTTTAGTACTTGTTTAGCTTACTATGACCAAAACATACCGCCAAAGTCACATACCGTATATTATATTTTCATATATTTATGCATTCAATGAAGAGTTTGAAATTACAACCATACACTTTAATTTTGATCATCTGTATAGGTGTATTAATTATTCAGTTGTTGGAAATCTGACTAAGTTTCAATCCACATCTTCCTTTGTTCTTGATCTTCAATATGAATAGATTAACATCTTACATTAGTTAAGCTCGCACGTAATATTAATTTATGCTAAATATTAGAATAATAAATACGAGCTTTGCATAAACCGTTTATCAAGTTTATGTAGATAAAGTTGTTAGTATGTGGCCTTCGTAGCGCACCGGTGTGCGCGGTGGATTTATAAAGCGGAAGTCCTGGGTTCTCTTCCTGGCTGGGCCTTTTCAGGCTTTTGATGGTGTCTGGGCGCTTTTGGTGGTGGTATTGAGGCTAGTTTGCAACGGTTGAAGCCACCAAGCAAGTTAGCGTTCCAGTAAGATATCGTGTAGGAACCGAAAGGGTTATGGATTTCTTCTTACTCCTAACGAGTTAGCCGCTTTGGTCTTTATTTGCATCACCACTTACCATGCGGATTACAGTAACGCTACTCTGCAAGGACAGTTTTCTAAAGAGTGAGTTTCGAGTCTCTAAGTCTTGCTATCTAACACGATACTATAGATATGTAGAGATCAATTTCTAGCTGTCCTTGTCGAGTTATAAAAACATCGTTGCAGAATGTATCGCAAATATCATTAGATAATACTTTAAAGGTAGGCATGAAATTGTTACAAAAATCGATAAATCTCAACAAACTTTCGTTTAAGTAAAAAAAGGTACTTATTTTGGTTAATTATACTTTTAGTTAAATACAATTATTCTAAGTGCTGTAGGATTTTGTGAGAAACCTCAAGCCGGGAATTATTAAAACAATATTTATTTCTGTCGTCAGACATCTTTTTATGAACCAAGACAAATTTTGACTTTTTTTTTCGGAAACAAAATTAAAATATCAACCTAAAAATACATTTCTTTATTTAGGTTTTCGCAAAATTTAAACTTAATGAAACAGAGGTTATCGAATTACAACAGTTGAGATAGAAGGAATTTAATTAAATAAACTTTTAAAGATTAGATTATATTCGTTTCTCTCAGACAGGACGGAGTCTTTTTGGAATACTTAATTAGTTGTTTTGAAAATCATGTATTTACGACTTTGGAATACATATCTACCTACTATCTTTTTGAAATACATTTTATAAATTACTTACAAACATATAAATAATAGAACTTCGCCTGCGTGAAATTTTAGGTTATGAATATGCATTTTTATGCCAAATATTGATATCCTTGGAATTTAACAATGAGTTTCTACTGTGCCGTTTAAATATATCTAAGCCGGTTTAACCGGTTTGAATATATTCATTTCTTCAAAAGAACGTACAAGTCACTTAATAGAGTATAAATAAATTACCATTCTGAATTATTACTTACTTTTAATAACAATCATTCATATTTTATCTAAATTTAGAGATTTTTTTAATAACTTTGTTATCGGTTCCTTTACTTTATAGTAGATACATCCAAATTCAAACTGTCTTTTAAGTGAATAGAATAAGTATAAAGCTTTTGTATCTTAATAGACTGGTTTAAGTTATTGTTAACCATAATGGTTTACATAACAACAACTTTATGCTTCTGACAAATTTTATGAACTCTCCATTATATTGCAGTGCGAAATGGGTAACTTCCCAGCGTCCTACCATTAATCGTATTAGCCTCTTATGGCAGCGTGAACGAGATAATAAAAATAAAGTAGTATGGTTCATAAAATTAATTAATTTCGCGTTGTTAGGACGCCGCCCTGAGGGTAATTACCCCCACTTGAGTCGCGCTCTGAGTGATTTCAATTTGTCTTGCTTGTCCTCAAATATTATTACAATTCGTTTCCTCAATAGCTCAAATGTTACTGTGATCTATGCTAAAATCAGTAAGGTGCACAATTTAATTTGAAATTTAGTTTTTTAATAAATTTTAATGACACAGACAGCTCAGGGTCGTTGTTTCCCTGAAAAAGGCTTTCATCGACTGTAAGTACTGTCCCCCAGAAAGATTGGTTGAATTTGATCTAAGTGGTAACACCGCCTCTTTATACATCAATATATTATAAATGTCTCTTATTGTAATTTTAGCAACATCATCAGAATGGGTCAAAAGGCACAAGCAGCAAAAGAACATTAATCAAAATATCAACACATTTTTATTACAAAAGTTCCTTAAATCAAATCAAAATGAAATAATAGTTACAGTAACAGTAATTAGGCCGCGAAACTGCCAATGCTAGAACTAGAATTGATAATGTCCGCAATTTAATAAACCGTCCTTTATTTAAGCCAAAAATGCCGCAGAGTACATTCTTTTTTTTATGATTTTCGTCTCTAGCCTTTTAAAGCGCAGGATTAAATTCTGCTAACAGTAATATTTTGTTTTGTATTGATTTGGTGTGCAAATAATGTGTTAAATAAATAAATATAGATCGAAGGTTATTACTTGAAATTATTTGAATAAATACCTTACCAATTTTGTAGCATCTAGTCTCGTCTCGTCACGTCGCTGATGGACTCCATCTCACGAAATACGAATATTCCGTAAAATTAAACGTCTCTTGAGATTAATATTTCGACACAAACGAGACTAATTATAACATCCACGCTCCTCGTCTGCCGCATCAGCAAATTATACTTAATAATGTATATTGCTTACAAAAATTACTTTCATTAGCTTCATTTTTTTTTGAATACGAGTAAACGAAAAAATGTATCTTCATATTTAATAGCCTGCTGCAGAGTCAAGTGTTTTCCGTTACAGGAATGGAAAATTAAAAAAAAAGTAAAAGTATAATACGATTTTATTTAAGGTAGCTTGAAAATATTGAGAGCAATTAGCGATAATGTCGTCATTTGAGTGTTATTTTCTTATTTTTTTATGTCTTTGCATTTTGTCTGTTATTTACTTAAAGTCTGCCTCCTTAGTCCAATTGTTAGCCACCGTAGCTTCGTAATATGAACTCAGGTCATAAGAGAGACGAATATCTTAGCATTCCATGGATTCAGCGTGCGGGTGCCGGGTCCATCGCGTGGCTGAGAGAAAAACTCCGAACAGAGCCCGAAACTTGTGACTCAGTAGTTGTAAGTTTAAGGGTACCCTTAGTGACGCGCGTCAACACTCACCTCCTCTGTTCAAGTTATTCTCCCTACCTTGCCAAATTCGGATGGACCCTACTAGAGCAGCATTGGACACTCGTTCCAATATGGAGCTTACTGCACTTTCCAAGGTCTTTTAGCAGGTTGTAGAGAGACTTCGCTGGTATACCCCTCGCACGCACTTCTACCGCGTATAAACTAACCACATAGCCATTTTTGGTTAGTTCATTAGTAAGTTTGTTTTTCTTTCGAAAAAAATTCAGTAAAAAGTTGGTACTTAATTTTGAAAAGGAGGTCACTTTGGAAAACTGTAAATAGCATGTTAAGCCGTCGATTTCTGTCTCCATTATAATGTTGAACGTTTCAGTGAACACCATATCCTCTCTGGTTCCCATTTGAAACTTCTAGATATTTTGTTATTAGTAAAAATTCTTGTCGAACCAGTTGTATTTATTTACATTAACAAGTTTAATGAGTAAAAAAATGGCGGTTGGTGTTATGAGATCAAACTCTGATTAAAATTCATATTCAATCATAATTTAAGCAGGCTATTAATAAAACTATACTAGCACTTTTAAAAATTCAAGTTTGTCAGATTATCATAAAACACAAAAAAAGAAAAGCAGATTCTGGTGAGAGACTCATTTAGAAAAAGAGGAAATCCTTGGTTTAAAGTGATCAGAATTGCATAATTGAGTAAATCTTAAATTTATTTATTTTCAGAGTAAATGCCTAAGTTACTTTATCCTAAGTCAATACAAACTCGATGCTGGTCTCATACATAAAGATTTATGTGCTTATCTTCTTCGTTTAACTTCACTTTCGGAAAGCCTTCGAATTCCATTACGTGATATACACGCCCGTATAAATGGGATCCGTGAGCAATTGTTTACCAATGACAACAATTTTAAAAATTTACTCAAAATACATAACATGTTTCGATTCAAAACATATGTGCTTTACGTCAATTTTTATTTTCAAAATTGTTATGCCTTTAATAAACAAACTGATGGTGGTTAGACTATGTGGCTTTATATCACGACATCCACTTATGTATTGAGTCCTGGGTGGGACGATTTGTTGTAAAAGTTCTCAAGTCTACACTAAAGCCAAACTCGATTGAGAATGCTTGTCAACAAACAAATTAAAAATGAAGGTTGTTGTCGTCCGTGAAATCCTCTATGGAAAATGTGCGTTATCTGTGGGCGCACAGTTGGCTACATTGAACTGATGACGCCCCACTACGCGATTGGTTGGCAGAACTGCAGAAAATGCTGCATTGCACCATTATCTCCCACTTAACCGACTTCATAAAAGTGATTGTAAAAATAAATTTAACACAGTCAATAGTGAGAGAGCAAGCGATCATAATCTACAAAAACAAAGTTAAGAAGTGAATTGATTATAAGTATTGGAATTGGTATCGTATAATTGTATAATGTCTAAATATGTTGTCATGTTTGTGTAATAAATAAAGCAGATTTGATGTACAGGATAAGTGTAAATAAATGATATAGATGTACTATGTGATTTCATTAATAAACGTTATATGTTTTAGCTGGCTTTTAATAAGGTAGAAAACACTAGTCATTTTACACCTATTTTTTAAATAACTACTTAATGACGAATTCATGACAGTAAATTTGATTAGTAAACTTAAAACTAATTAATATATTCAATATCTTTTAACAACGATTTTTTAAAATGACAAAACATAACTTTAAATTTATTAGGCATAAAATGTGTTGCATTTTCTACCTTCATTTTAAATTTGTTTGTTGACAATCATTCTCAATCGAGTTTGACTTTAGTATAGTTCCTTAGTCTCGTAAAGCTCGTTAAGCCGTCGAATCCGGTCTTTTAATATTGATCCAACCCATACAAGTCAGGGAGCAGCGTGGTGGGTCTATTTTTCATATCCTCTGTATAGGAAATACGGTGGGATGCCTGACCCTGTAGTTGCCCGTTAAAATAGGTTGATGATGATGATGACCCCAAATCTGCCAACGCACATTGGTATAGCGTGGCGGGTTTATGCTCCGTATTTCCTCTTTTGTAAGAAATGAAGCCTAGCATTGTCTTAACTTAGAAAACCTATACTTAAGCCAAACTCGATTGAGAATGCTTGTCAACAAACAAATTAAAAATGAAGGTAGAAATCACTAGTCATTTTACACCTAATTTTTTAATTAATTTATTAATGACGAATTCATGACAATAAATTAGATTAGTAAGCTTAAAACTAATTAATATATTCAATATCTTTTAAATAAGATTTAATAAAAAAACAAAACATAAATTTAAATTTACAAGGTATAAAATGTGTTGCATTTTCTACCTTCATTTTTAATTTGTTTGTTGACAAGCATTCTCAATCGAGTTTGGCTTTAGTATAGACTCACGCATTGGGTTCTCACGCATTGGGTTCGTTCAGGTGTGGCACAGAAAGACTTTGATCATTAATTATTTAGATGAACACTATATTATACTTTATGAAATAAATTGCTAAGTAAATCAAGCTAAGTTACTCGTAACTTACAATGCTTATCAAAGTTCACAAACTCTGAAATAATATTCAGTTAGTTAGCTACGGATACAGTGAACGTTGTCATAGTTTCTTGTGAGGCAGGAGCTGTGCAGGCAACTCAATTATAGAAGTTGTCAAAGAGCTTACCTTATGAACCAACGATATTTTACTATGGAACCGTTACTTGTATACTGGATTCGCTAATAAACTGTAGTCGAATTTCGCATCTGCTAGTAGATAGTTATAGTCACCTAGTAGGCATTAGTTAAATGTCTGGTACTAAATTTGTTCTATTTTTCTCATGCGATCAGTCTGAAGACTATGAGCAGAGGTGTTGCAGGAAAGTTGGCGATCAGAAATCACCTCCCATTGTGAGAATTTCTATATAAATTTCATGTGGCTTTTAGTTAAAAATTTGCCGTCGCTTTAAGCGTCAAATCGCCTGTGGTATCGTCAACTGCTCAGCCACGTGATTCGGATGTTTTATTAGTCTAGCTTTATAGTTGCTGCCACTTGATCTTATTTCCTATTTCACTGTTGACATTTGTAGATAGGTATTCATGGATGTCGGATATTTTTAGGAACCATGGCGCGTTCGTCACTTGTTTCAAGACGTAGTTCTGTACTCTCTATATGATTTTGACATAGGAGTCGCATGCCGAGCCCCATATGTCCATATGGGCTTGATTATAATAAATTAATTAATAAATAATTATAAGTGTGGACCGTTCCACTCAACGACCCGTAGGCATATGAGGAGATAAACGGAACAGAGACAAAGGTGCTTAAAATAATTTTTATCTATTTTTAAAGCTTTGTCTCTGTTGCATTTATCTACTCTTGTGTCGTAGGTTTCACATGTCGTTTTTGTCAACGGCCTTATTGCTAAAGCTTACATAAACAGCTTTAGAAGTTTGCGCTTCACTGTTGGATTAGTTCAGAAGGCGTCATGTGACGAGCATCTTCAGTCTAGAGATTTATTTATTTGAGCTTTATTTTTTTAAATAATGTTGTGTTATTGTTATTGTTATAATGTTATGTAAAATTTTAAATGATGTAAAAAAATGTGGTAGTTTCTATTTACTTTATTATTGTCATAAATTTAGTTAAAATCATACAGATTTGATGGCCTCCGTGCCGCAGTGGTATGCGCGGTGGATTTACAAGACGGAAGTCCTGGGTTCGATTCCCGGCGGGGCAGATTAAGATTTTTCTTAATTTGTCTTGGTCTGGCTGGTGGGAGGTGTTCGCCGTGGCTAGTTACCACCCTACCGACATAGACGTACCGCCAAGCGATTTAACGTTCCGGTACGATGTCGTGTAGAAACCGAAAGGGGTGTGGATTTTCTTCTTACTCTTGACATTCTTAGGTGTGATAGCAGTCAAGGGCCAACTTTTAGTCGACAAAAAAAGTCTGTTATTAAAGTAACTAGTAAAATTAATATAATCATGTATACAGGAGGTAGGTTCTATTTAGTTAAATATGTTGGCCACGAATAACAGCTAAAAGCATATGTAGTCTTAATTGTATTCTCAGTTTAGCACTTAGTCCACTCCGAATGCTCTTCCCGCTGTAACTTAGCAGGGACTAAGTGCACACAGCACACTCTTAGTGAACTTCGTGTTTCCAACTTTAACAGAAAAGTTGCTGGACATTACTGTAGTGCTCAATGAAAAGATTTATTAAAAAAACTTTTAAAGGCGATGGTTTTCCACTAAACATTAGGTGGGCCGTCTGCTTGGTCTGTCAATTTTTATATTAGGAAGAAAAATGATATCCGAGGTCAGCCGAATTAGTTGGTAATGATGTCTGTCTACTAGTAAAAGCTTGGAATAAAGATAGATTATAATCTGGAACAGGAATAGTAGGGTATATTTTGTTATTACAATAAACCCAAAAGGGGTACGAAATCCACGGATATTAAACCAGAGGCAACTTTATTAATCATAATCATGTATACAAGAGGTAATTACTATTTAGAGTAGATAAATATGTTGGTCACGAATAACAACGACTAAGCTAAAAGCATACGTAGTCTTAATTGTACTCTCGGTTTAGCACTCAGTCCACTCCGAATGCTCTCCCCGCTGTAACTCAGCAGGGACTAAGTGCACACAGCACACTCTCAGCGAACTTCATGTTACTAACTTTAAAAGAAAAGTTGCTGGTCACTTTAGTGCTGAGTGGAAAAAGCATTTTATTAAAAAACGGACAGACTCCCGCGACTTCGTCTACATGGAAAATCCTAAGCCATGATATCCTTACTAATATTACAAAGGTGAAAGTTTGTAAGTATTGATGGATGGATCTTTGTTACTTTATCACGCAAACTACTGAATGGATTTTGATGGAAGTTCACAAAAACATAGCTGACATATCAGAATAACACGTAAGCCACATTAAGGCCAGGCGTCCTCTAGTTATTTATAAATCAATACGTATAAACCTCCTGTTTGAATCACTATATAGCTTTGCAAAACAGTCGTGAACCGGTACTAAAAAATATAATCACTGGCAACACTCCTTTTGCGGGTTGTCAACCACGTCAAGTCAGTAGATGTTGTCATTTCTTGAAATCGATAATCGTTGTTCATGTTATTTTAAATTTTATTGTGTTATTGTAGCGATATTGTGCTCAAAATGGACAGAACTGTCCACAGCTCGGCTAGAGAGATCTGTTACAAAGTATTTAAGAGACGTTTGGCAGAACTCGAAGCCGGAAAAATTTTGTTCGATTTGAACGAAGTTTACAAAAGGACTGCTGAAATGACTGGTAAAATGTGGTTTAAATAAAGTAATTTTATAAAAATTTAATATTATATGTGTGATTTAATTTACAATAGATAGAATAACCCTCTCATAGTAGGTATGATTGTTTGCATGTAAATGTAGATTCCGGAATGTTATGTTTATAAAGTGCATTTGTGATTTAGCGCGTTTGTACAAATTTGATACTTTTTTATTGATATTGCATAAATCACAGAAAAAAAATTGTGCGGATTATATAATTTCGCTTATGTAACAACGGTAGGTAATAAACCTGTATATACTTAAGTAAATATCTTTTTTTAGGTAAATTCCTCAGTACTATAAGACGAATTGCTCTGGAAGGACAGAGAAATAAAGGTATTTTCTCCACACCAGTGAAACATAGAACTGGGCGACCTAGAAAAGAATTGGACGATTGGACACGTAATGAAAATAGAGAGTGATTATTACCAAAGGGGACAATATCTGTATAATGATATTGACAAAATAATTATAAAACTGGAAGATGAAAGCAGTAGTGACACATCCGAAGATAGTCAGCAAAGTACTGGAGTTGGCTCGCGCCAATATGTGGATGAATACTTATCTGGCGTGGAATATTTAGACGAAAACATTTTTGATTCTGATTAAATATGTACAATTTTAAGAATACAAATTTTCCAATTAAAATACATAACCATCCTTTCAGAAGTTTCATTAATTATTTTCCTATCCTAACCAATACTATTTTGAAAGTAGATATTTCAGTAAAATCACATAATTAATAATTTTATTTAAATCAAAGTATCAAAACCCTTATTGTCGTACTACATTGGGTGGCCACATGAACGATAGTGGCGCCACCATTTTTTTCACGACTTTCTTGCCAAGCTGTACACTAATGAAAACCGTATTAAAATCCGTTGCGTAGTTTAAAAGGAAGCGACTTTGTTTTATATAAGTAAGATGTACCTATAGGTTTTGTGCTTACATAAATACATACAATGGCATTGCTGGAAAGTTGAATAATGCTGAGTTTCTTACCGGCATATTTAAAACGATTTTGCTTTCCGCATCGTTTCCATACGAACAACTTGACTTATTGAAAGTGGTTGTATACATGCCTACTTGTTTTTATTATTCATTACAAGTTAACCCTTGATTGCAGTCACACCTGATGGTAAGTGATGATGCAGTCTAAGATGGAAGCGGGCTAACCCCTTTCGGTTTCTGCACGACATCGTGCCGGAACGCAAAATAAATTAAGAAAATCTCAAGCGGCCCCGCGTGGAATCGGATCCAGAACCTCCGTCTAATAAATCCACTGCGAATACTACGGCGTCACAAAAGCCGCCAAAACCTATTTGAAATAACCACATGAATTTGAATTTAATTGGCTAAAAGAATATGACTATAATGGCATCGAGAAATTATTATACATCGATAACTAAGTGTATTCAAAATAGATAATCTGCTATACCTGGTATACCTATTCTACCTAAAATGTATATTTTCTTATATTTATATTTACAGATACATTGATACAACTACATAAACACAAACACTAACATGAACACACACACACACACACACACACATACACCAACGCACACACACATGCGCGCGCGCGCACACGCACACACGCACACACACGCACACACACGCACACACACACACACTCCTAACTTGGTTATTCTTTTTTCACTTTTTATATATTCTTTCTTTTGCTTTTGTATAAATCTAATTGTTTATCAGCAAAACATTGTATCATTGATATGGGGAAGACACTGCCTCCTGTAATACAGTAATAACTAGCACAGGAGGTAGGGCTTCAAATCTACACCGAATGTACTTTTGATTGATAAATAAAGATTTATTTATTTAATTAACGATCGTTTATTTAAAAACTTACCTAATTAGTTGCCAGTACATGTTGTTTACAAAAGAAAACAATAATACAAGAACTTCATAATTTATAGGAATTCTGTCAATGAACGGAGAGAATTCAAAGTTTTCTCGTTTCTCGGAAGATTTATTATCGTAATTTCATTCGAGAAACATGAAGTAGCTGTGAACTAGCTGTGAAGTATCTTAGAAAACTTTTGCAGCTATGTTGCAGCATCGGGCGTCAAAACATTAAAATGTCGTTAATCACAACTTTTATCACTGGAAAATGTTGATGTTAAGTATTAAGTTTCTTACAGGATCATCTACGATTATATAATGTAAGATATGTCGAAAAATTGGTCGTTTTATTTTAGAGAATATATAATCCCAAATATTGTTATAAAATAAGCATATGTGGATGGTATAACAAAGACCTGTTACACGACGAATATTTTGGTTTAAAAATCTTCGCGAGTGGTATAAGATGAGATCATCTTTTTCTCAGTAGAGCTTTATGTGACAGAGCTTATCCGGTGAAGTACTAGCATTGACATATTAATACTATGGACTTCGGGTCTAATGCAAAATTTACGTCAAAAGTGTCCCAAGATATTTTATACACACTAGGATGTATTTATGTTTTTATAAACAAAATAACATTGTAATGTATGTCTTATCGTATTGTTATATAGTCTAATTTGCAACGGTCTAATTGCATGCAATAAGTAATCAGCTTCGATTGACGGTTACCATGGCAGCCTTTTTTTGACATGACAGCTTCTCGTGAAAATAGGACAACATAAATGGTGTGGAGTCGGTAGCTTTCAAATTTTTTTGGCATCTTATATTTATATGTTATATTTACAGCAAATTCTAATTTATATTTACATATCCCTCCTCTATATGCTGGGATAAATCTTGTACCAAATAATAATTGTTGTAATTATCTTGTATAAAATAATAATTACTTATAATAATAATTAATTACAAACCAAATCCACTAATGTACAAAATGATATGCCACTCGACATAGTTCTTTACTTTGAAATTTTAAGTTCTCGATATTTTCCTCTTTTTAATTAAACTGAAAATATATTTTTTACTTCAATGACGTTAGATCACTTTTTTAAATAACTGTTCCTAATTTCATGTAGATAATTCTTATAGTTATTAAATTAATATACCATTATGGTAAAAGTTATTTGATTAATATTCATGACATAAAAAATAAAAGTTGACATAAAAATAAAAATTTTTGAATTGAAAATAATCAAATTATTTTCATTCAAAAATTAAGTAATTAAATAATTCAAATGTTAAACAACAAAATAACTCTATGCAGTCGTTGTTCTAAAACATTCTATTGCTCACGGCAGATCCGAACTAAATGTGGTTAATTAGATAAACATATTGCACTCCTTCTATCCTATACGCGGGTAGCGTATGGGAAAAGGACAGATAGATACTTTTGTTCATTTTGGTTGGTTATGCAATTCGTTTCTATAGTTTATTAAAATTTTAATAAAATAGCCTGTTTCTAAGCAAAATAATACTTTAAAATCATCAGTAAATATTTACTTACTGAAAATATGGTACACCGTCTTCTTTTCTCACCTTACTCGGGTAGTTCTTACAAGTTTTTTATAACACATTACGGCATTATTGACGTGTATTCTGTCAGTCAGCTAATATGAGACTGAATTGCGATTGGATCTTATTTCGCGTTTTGGCTTACTTTTGATTCGGACACTTTTTATCGCTGACCCGAAGTCCATAGTATTAATATGTCAATGAGTACTAGCACCATGTTTAATTCTACTGCCAAATAGCATTTCTGTGTCCGGGTCTTAAATGCATTGCCAGTCTTATTACAGGTACACGAGGCTTAACACTATGCCTCCGCTTGGTAGACACAGTGCGGCACTTTATAGCACGTCTTCCTAGACGGTTCTGCAAAATGTTTATTCTGTTTAGGCGATGGTATTTCCACTTTCCATCAGGTCGACCATCAGCTAAGGCCTAAAATATTATTTAGTAATATAATTCGATATATATTTCTTTTACAAACTGTTTGTTTACTCAGATACCTAATTGAACCAATATTTATTTACACCAAAAGGACAGATTTTAGCATCATAAAGAATTTTTTTAAATGTTTATCGTAATAAATTATTACAGATGAAATCAAATATTCCTACTTTAATAAAGAAGATACAGGAAATATCGAAATGATCCAAGTGGATAAAATTGTTATTAAGGCACGCGGGATAAGGGAATATATTTTGGAGAGTGGGTGGAGACAACTGTTTGGGCCAAACAATATAATATTAATAACGCCGGTGCCAATAATGTCACCTAAAGCGATCGTATCGTATTTAGGTACTCGTATTATATATTCTTATGAATGAACTAAGATAACAAAAAGATATTGTATTTTGAAGTCAAGTGAGCATAGCTCATAAATTCTACGTAGCAACTTCAAATTAGGAGTAAGATGCTTTATACCTGAATGACTTTTTACCCTCGACTAGCTTAAGACCAGAACTTGCATCGGAGAGTTCCAGCTTTGATATAGGTTTGCTAAATATCAGCTCGATGCACAAGACTCTATAGTTCGCTGCGCTAGTAGAATCATTGGATTCGTTTTCCCCTTCTCAGAACTCTAAATAGCAAGCGGTGAACGATGAGACTGGTAGATCCTACCTCATAATGAGAACTTAAATAAAAAAGAAATATATTAACAATTTGTGTTAATTAATAAACTCATAAGTTGACAGTAGTGACATGACAGTTACTTTTAAACAATTTAATTTAAACTGCTTCTAATAGAGTTTTTTTTAGACTTCTAAAAACAACAGTTGTAAACCATTATTCAAACAACTACACATTCTTCCATTGCCATGTATGTACATACGAGACATATGTACTTTCGTTAAGCGTAATCCAAAATATTTTCAGCGAAGATGTGAAATATATGCCAATAAGCAAGTCAGACATCCTAACAGATTAGTTGTAGCAAAGCTTAGTTCTTGTTCTTACATGAAAAGCGCATACTGTATGGCTGTAAAATTATATAATAAATTGCCAGAAGATATCGAACGATTAGATTTACTTAACTTTAAAATAAAATTAAACAAATGGCTTCTTGAAAAATGCTGTTATGACCTAAAAGAATATTTGACTTAAAAGAATTGACTAGACTGTAAATTATTATTATCATTTATTTAAAGTTTGAAATTATTTTTATTTATTTTCATAATTTTACTATTTATATTATGTTAACAACGCCCTGCCAGGGTCCATGTCATGTAAAGCATGTTAGTACAATAATTTGACATGAACGCTAAATAAATGAATTTGAATTTGAATTAACCAATTACTTTAATTTTTTATCTACGAGAGCAATGGTCTGCTCTCTGTAGTGGAATGTTAATGATTAGTACCCGGTTGCCTGTTCCTGTAAGTCGTTAATTGACAAATCAATCCTTTTACTCTATCTAAGCAAAAGGTATAAATTCCTAAAAGATTGAAAAATATGTTTACGTATTTGCGTGAGTTTATAAAACAAGCCTATTTCATTATAACACTTACGAGCATGTACGTAATATCCAATTATTTCATTCTCCTTTATTATATATTTATTTAGCTAACGAAGCGACATCGTTACGAATGTAAATATTTTATCGTCTTGCGGATACCGTCTAAAATTGACTTTCTGTTTTTCTTACAGCACTTTCGAGAAAAGATATTATTACCCCTTGAAGATATTACGACTTTGGAAAGGCATGTTATTAACAAAGATACTGATACCCATTAATAATTATTATTACCTTTATTCTAATCATACTATTTTCTTTACAAATGTAAAATATTTTATTGCCAATTAATAACATCTACAGTATGAACTGAATATGTTACAATACTATGTAATAATATATGTTCTTAAAATAAATAATCCCTTAAGTGTGGGTAACTTTTCACTTTTCAATAAACACTAAAAAAGAAAAGTAACGTTAATTTAATAAATATAATCCGTCTCTTTTAAAGGCCTAAGTACTATATGGCTTCCTACGTACTGCAGGAGAGGGAATTCGGAGGTTAGTTCGTATCGTATCACGCTTACGATCACAATCGAGTCTTAATATTGATGATGCATGAGGGTATTACCACTACAAACTTACAACTCGAGTCTGCTAATGAAATTTCTTGTAAGAAAGAAAATTTAATAATTCCCAGATCATCTTAGGACCTTTTTTGGCGAAATTTTTTTTTATTGTGAAAGAATACAATAAGGAACTTAAGCTAACTTATACTAATAATTATACACATCATGCCCACGTGGAATGGTGGCAAGAATACTGGCTGCATTCCCGCGTTGGGTAGCCAGGCTAATCCTTTGCGCAAAAAACGAACCCTTCGGTCACCAGTTGAGGCAATTAGGCGGGGAGAAATATTAGGGAAGAATTTTTTGGCACTGCGACACCATGGCAAAAGGAACAAATATGTAACTCTCTGTCAGAGAAGCATACTTGTGCCACTTACCGGTTTCAGCCTTTTCTGCTGCAGCTCCTGATCTTGTTTCTTGACAAGGATTCTTGTTTCTTAGGACTTGAGTTTGAGTCATGTGTCGGGTCGGTTATGTGATGGGGCCTCATTTCAAAGACAAAATAATAGAAGTTATATATTATTTGCGAGCGATAATTTGTAATAGATAATATACCCATAGCCTCAAGACCGTGATGTTTTGAAATCCTTAAAATAGCCAGCAGTGGACTTTAATAATTACTATTATCAGGGTTATATTTTATTTACTGGAACATATTGACATACTGCAACCTAAATTTAGCAGTGATGAATTATTATTTAAGTAATTAATTATGGCTAAAGCGTATTAGCGACTGCCTCGTTGGTCTAGTGGTTTGCCTATGTGGCTCTAATCACGAGGTCCTGGGTTTGATTCCTGGGTCGGGTCACGGAATAATTCTGAACTTTTTCATTCTTCTATGAAATGTTCAGTACTTTCCAAGCCCGGAGTCTGGAAGTTGGCGGTGTTACACCCCCGTGCCTCGGAGAGCACGTTAAGCCGTCGGTCCCGGTCACTATCATCAACATCTGATGGTGATCGTTAATAAATGAAACATTATCACCCTAAGCCCGCCAACCCGCATTGGAGCAGCGTGGTGGGTGTATGCTCCATATCCCCTCTCTAAATATTTTTTAAAGAGGGAGGCCTGGCCCTGTAGTAGGCCTTTAATAGGCTGATAATGATGAAAGCGTATTAAAGCATCGTCACAGAATACATAATTTGGTAACATCCAAATGTTAAATAGGTATATTTTTAACTGAAGAAAAAAAACGGAGGTTCTCAATTCGACACGTATTTTTTTTTATGTATGAGCATGCATAACTTTTTACAGAGCTGTCCGATTTTGATAATTCCTTTTTTATTAGAAAGGGCATACTTCCAAGATGGTCCTATTTTCACCAGATTCTAACGTTTTATATTACGTTAGAATCTGGTGATGTTATCCTGGGAAAATTGAAGGAACTCTTCAAATTTTGGAGGCACGCTTACAGCGATTTCGGTTTTTGTCTCGGTATCGGTAGCTTTTTGGCTACTAGTGCCGTATAATATACTATGACAGTATAGTACGAGTACGTTACGTGGCGGTTAATCACTAAAAAGTAAGAAACAAAAAATTGTAACAAAAAATAGAACCGACTTTTTAGTGCGTTTTGAGTCGGTTCTATTTTTTGTTAAAAATTTTTGTGTACACATAATAATGAGTATAGTTAGTATAAGCACAAGCTCATTGAAAAAGCCTTCCAAAGCAAGCAGGGCACGTGTGGGTGATTAAATCGTGTTCGAGATATATGGGAAACTTTAATTAATTATACCTACCCACGTTATGTGCTCCGTGAGCGATGTGGCACGTAAGTAGAAAGTAATTACCGATAAGTGAAAGAAGTTTTACATTAACGATGTGTTAGATGTATGTGGTTTTGATTACTATCATTTATGCGTTAGTAATATTTATAATTAAGTTTGATATATTAAACTTATTCGTACCATTACCAAGTTTAATATACGAAACTTCTTTATTTATTTATTTGAGATACAAAAAGGTTAATACGTTAATAAGGTTAATAGTTTTTAATAAGGTTAATAAGTTTTTTTTATATGTAGGTATATGTTTATTAATTTGTATGTATAATATATATATTATTGTATATGTAATCTATTGTACGTTTATTAATATATAGTACCTTTTCAATAGTACATTAATTTTTCTTTATTTTTATTGCAATTCCCCGTCACTCAAATGTAGGTAAAGGTCCGATAATCTAGGTTACCTGGAAGAGATCACTTCTAGTGATAAGGTCGCCTTTTGCGCTTAAGTTTATATTGTACCATTGTTTCTTTTTTATATTTGCAATAAAGATGTTTAAATAAAAAATAAATAAAAATAAGTTCAAGAATTGACTATACAACTTAGATTTTATTGATCTGTGTTAAGTTAATAGTTATTAACTTCAATGCGTTAGAGTTGAGTTATTTTACTGTATAAGAACACTGGATTGTCTCGTTGCCTTAGTGGTTACCCTATGTGGCTTTGATCAAGAGGAGGTTTTGAATATAGATCTGGTTGTGAAATTATTCTAAGGCTATCTATCACCTTTCTTTCAATAAATTCTAATTCCAGAGTCGGAAAGTGTCTCAAATAGCACGTTTAGCCGTCGGTACCAGGTTATTATCAGCATCGGTGGTGATCGCTTTTGGATTATACATTATGATCCTAAGCTCGCCAACCCGCATTGCAAAAGCGTGGTGGGTCTATATCTATATAGATGATAAATTATTAGATGTTTCTTATTCAATTAATTATTTATTCCTATATGACGATAATAAAAGAAAAGGGTGTTCCACACCTAAATGTTTTTTTCTTACGACTTTGGATAATTCACATGGCAAAACAACTTTTGTCGGGTCAGCTAGTTTAGTATATAATATAATGGGAATATAGTACACTTCTGTTCAGGCCGGAAATAAAGCAATTTGCGGCTTAGTTACAAAAAGGAAAGTTAGCATACAAAAGGAAGCTACCTAAGTAATATGCAATTACTATTTTATACAATACCATTTCCCATGGATTTCCATACTCTCGAATTCTATTATTTAACTTATTGAATTAAAAAAAATATGAAGGATAAATTCGCTCTTTGATTTACTCAAATATAAACATTATAATCTACAAGGTACTTAATGTAGTAGTTCTTTAAACAACGTAGCACTGACCTACGTCATGTCTACGCCATTTGTAGATATGCGTAGCGCTATTATGTAACGATGTCTTTATAACTTGTCAGTGTAAGTTTCGAATTCATTGATATTGAAAGTGGGATTGGAACTCGCACTGTCGGGTCACAAAAAATATTTACAAAATACGCTACAGTAAACTTAATTCCTATTTAATTTGTAGCTAGGAGTGGAAATGTTCATTCATACTGTAAAATTATGATTAATATTTAATGGATTTATTTAATTTCAGTAAATCGATCAAAAGTTTTACCAGTGATATGATGGATTGGCCATCTAAAAATGTATCCTAAATCTGTAGAATTGCGAAAATTCCAATACGTCTACATTGTAAACTTATACAATATTTTTCCTTTTGTGCAATGAACTATTTTATTTTATTATTTTCCGGAAAACGCAATTGAGTTATATTTTATCAAGATTTCAAGCAGCTTTTGCTGATAAAGAATAAGATATGGTTTGCTCCTAACCTAAGTTCGAAATCCCCTTCCTTTATAGAAGAGAAGAAGTCTGTGATCGCGTTATACTAGGCTTTATTACCACATGTTACTATTACACTTACCTTTTTACTTCTATTTGAGGGATATAATATAATTTAATACAATATTAATATACATAATTACAATATTAATATCATTATTATAAGCCTATTAACGGCCCACTATACGACCTTATGGGAGAGGATAAATGGAGCGTAGACCCACCACGCTGCTCCAATGCGGGTTAGCGGGCTTAGGATGATAATGTTTCATTTATTAACGATCACTATCAGATGTTGATAGTGACCGGGACTGACAGCTTAACCTGCTCTCCGCGAAACGGATGTATAACACCACCATGTTCCCGACTCCGACCTTGGAATGTACTGACAATTTCATAGAAAAATAAAAAAGTCAGAATTTTTCCGTAACCCGATCCAGGATTTGAATATAGGACCTCGTACTAGACAAACGAGGCTGTCATTAATAAATAAATTAATATATCTTAAATAACCACACAGAAATTGAATTATGGTTCGACGTATAAATTAAAAAATGTTTGAAACTGAAACTAAAATCCCTAATTTTTATTGTAAAATACTTTGAATTATGTTTCCCTAAAGTTAAATATACAATTATTCCCTTACTCTGGTGCAACGCCTAACTTTTAAAGCAAGATAAATAAAAATTATTTAGCTATTTAACGTTTTATTTAACGTCCAAGTTTTATTTATAAACATTCATCTCAAGTAGGTATAAACACCGATTTATAATTTAATCTCCGTGGAGTTCGTATTAGGATCGCGCCACGTCGCGCAATCCCATTTGGACCGAATCCTTTCCAGAATAATCAATTTCAGTGGCGTGAGGTGCTTAGATCGGCAATCGAACACGGAAACCCGTGAAATATTTGTTCAGCTGAAGTATCGACTTATGGAGTTGATATATCTAGGTGAAATCGGATCTCGAAATGGATTGAAGTTATAAAAGATAAGATCCATTTCGGATCAGTAGCGTTATACGGTAACGATGTTTTTATAAACGGCAGTGTGTTTCGAATTCGTCTAACAATCTATCTCTGTTTATCGTCTTGTGTTAGATAGGGAGGGATAAAAGCGAATTTGGTATATGACAGTAAGATTTCCAAATATATGTCGGATAGGGAGCGCATGACAGCCACTCGGTGGAGTTTGGTAGTGGCGGAGAGGAACAATCGATGCCAATATAATAGCAGCGGTCTGGAGAGTTGAGGCTGATTCTCTACGTGGCGTTAACTGCGACCACATCTCTCAGTCGCGACACAGATCGCTGATTTATATCGACATCGATCGGTCCTCCCCGCCACTACTGAACTCCGCCGAGTGGCTGCCATAATACTACTCCAACATATACTTCTAACTTTAAATACACAGGGATTTTGTTTAAAATAAAACAAGTGTATCTAACACTAATATTATAAGCGAAATATATACTAATATTATAAGCGAAATATACACTAATATTAAAAGCGAAAGTTTGTGAGTGCGTATGTTCGTAACTTCTACAAGGTGTTACTTTATACCCGATCTGGCTGAAATTTGGAAGGAAGATAGATTAAAACATGGTTAACTTTTGTCCTGAGATTATAGGGATCGGAAACTATACGGGTAAAACCGCGGGCTTGAGCTAGTAAACAACATAAATAGACTTTCACACCAATGATAGAATGATAGTGCAAGTAAAAATGACATCGATTGATTATTTTTAACTAAATAGTTGCATTTCTTGCAGATAAACAGTTTTTATTATCTTTGTGTGTATTGTATTATAATTTGCGCTATAAATAAATAATCACATTATCTGCCTACCAAATCAAAATTATTTAGGTAGTGGGGTATAAAAGTTTTAACCTCGCCTCTACAAATCATATTGTTCTTTGATTACTTTCATTAAGAGTGGTAATATTTTATTTTTATTTTTGACATGTACCAAAGAATTTTCCGTAACAGGCTCTGTAAACAGGGTCTTCTGAATGAATGATGTAATAAAACAAATGTTGCATCAAAATGTATGATATTGGGGAAATAAATAAATTATTCACCCTGCTTTATGCTTCACCCTCATCCACCCTATAACTCGACGCACGCATGTATTATTTCCTTGGTAAAAAAAATACTATGCCATAGATATTTACTTTGTTTTTATTTTTAGGTTATTGCTTTCGTAGCAATAATAGTTGTCATATCAAGCAGATGGCTTATCTGATCACCATAAGCCAAGCCACCACAACGGTTCGTAGGGCAAGCAAGCAACACGTCATACATGATTCTGACTGTCAAAATAACGTTCACAAACAGACAAATAACAGACACTTCCAGTTTGTGTGTTTGTATAGATTACAAAATATCAATTTTCTTGGCGAAAGTGTATGATAGCAATTGGTTCAGCGCTGTCTGATTTATTTGAAAATGTTTAAAAAAATATGAAAATGATAAGTTAGAAAATGTTCGTCGATAGATCAGTGAATATCTCAGCGGACGACAAAGCAATTTGTGCAATAGTGCGCTAAGTGCAAACAGTTTACTTTTAAACCGTTATTGATATCCGCTTACTTTATTTTAACACTTGAAATATAAAATACTTGTAAAATATTTTCAAATCTTCTTCATCTTTAAGTGCCATCTCCTATTGGAGGTTAGCGACCATTAAGGCTAATTTAAACTAATTGGCTGCTACTAGAACCAGTGGTCTCGCGCTAATATTAAAGCACTGGCGTAAGTTCTTGAGCCAGGATCGGGTCTTCGCTTCCCTTTTATCTTGTCCTGGATGTTAAGCTGGAGCATATCATATTTCCTTGTTGGTCTAGTGTTTAGCCTATATGTGGCTTTGACCACGAGGCCCTGGGTCGGACCGCGGAATAATCCCTAACTTTTCTTTCTTTTTAGAAATCATGGGTAAATGATAGTTTACTGATAATTTCTCAACTTTCCGGCTGCGGGCCTATGCCCTTATGTTGGTGGTGTAACACCAACAGTCCGTGCCTCGAAGAGCACGCTAAGCAGTAGGTCCCGTTCGCTATTATCATCATCTGATAGTGGCCGTTAAGCTTGCCAACCTGTATTGGAGCAGCCAGATGGGTCTAAGCTCCTGTCCTACAAGGAGGGAGATCTGGAGATCTTAGGTGTGCCGTAAAATGGGCTGATAATGATATCATACTTAAGTTTCGCATTATATGGCCTGGACATTTGAGCTTATACCTTCGTATACGCTACAGAATCTCTTTAGGCTTTCTCATTCTCTGCAGCACAATGCAAAAGCGAGACGCCTATATACCTAAAATAAAGTAAAATAGAGAGTAATTAAGAGTAAGAGTAAAGAAAAATTAAAATAGAGAGTATAAAATAGAACTAGTCGATCATAGACTTATAGAATTTGCAGTCGACTAGAGATAGCAGCTGTAGCGATGTTTTGTAACGATGTTTTTATAACTCGACACTTTTAGTATTAGGCTGTCGAGTTCGAAACTTTTTCGAAACTCATACTGTCCAGTAATAAAAATATCGTAACAGAATAATGCTACAGCAAGTGATGTGTCACCGAGAATACTTGTCTCTGTACTTGGTATTGGTTTCGATGTTTTTCTATGAAATACACATATCGCTAGCCATGGACACTTACCAAGAATTTCTCTTAGTATTACAAACAGCCTTTTATAAGAGAATCTTTGATGCTGTCAGACGAGCAGCCTCTTAAAGGAAAATAAATATCATGCGGAATTTTCTAGTAAACATACCTTATTAATACGATATTTATTTGTTTTAAATCTTTATTGTAGCCAATAAAAAAATTCCCTCGTGTCGTCGTCGCATTTTGATAATAAAATCCTTTCTTCAGTTAACTAAACTTAAAGAAACTTTAAAAAGCAAAAACGTATATAAACAACATTCATGAGCACGCCCAAGTTTAAACGATTTAATTAAATATTTACATAATGTCCACGCAAATAACTCCAAAATCTTAAGTGGGTACGTAAACTTTCCAAGTTGTTTGGTTGCTAAACGTTATTTAAATATTCAAAATCTGCGTGATGAAGCTTTGGTTTAGGTTTCATTTTTGTTTTTATTTATTCGACACAAGGTAGCCCTTGACTGCAATTACACCTGGGTATGTATGCATGGCAAGTGTTGATGTAATGTTGGCTAACTTGTTAGGATTAGGATGAAATCCTTCTGGTTTCCACTCAACATCGTACTGGACCACTTTGTTAAATAATTATATTGTAATGTCCAGACGTCACATCACCTCACGCTAGGCTTCACGGAAGACCAGCGCGGTGTCCTGCTGAAAACAAAATAATGCTGAGTGAGGACACTTTTGGGATCCCATCACATTATTTTATTTATCGACTACAAGTTGCCCTTGACTGCTATCACACCTGATGTTAAGTGATGATGCAATCTGAGATGGAAGCGGGCTAACTTGTTAGGAGTAGGATGAAATCGACACCCCTTTCGGTTTCTACACGACATCGTACCGGAACGCTAAATCACTTGGCGGTACGTCTTTGTCAGTAGGGTGATAGCTAGCCACAGCGAAAACCTCCCACCAGCCAGACCAAGACAAATTAAGAAAAATCTCAATCTGCCCCGCCGGGAATCGAACCCAGGACCTCCGTCTTATAAATCTACAGCGCATACCACTGCGCCACGGAGGTCGTCATATTTCCTTTACACTGAGTTAATTTACTTTATTTTTGGTTTTATGGTAAATTTTTTTTCCCATAAACTTTCTTTAATACGATATCGCTAAATAACTTGGTGTTACGTTTTTGCCCATGATAATCCATGATCGAAGGAGGCTATCTATGTGAACGTTAAAGCACAGATTAGATGGTCAGTAGGTTGTTTTTGAAATCACTGAATAGAATTTCCCTGCCGGTAGACATCGATCCGTCCTGTAAATTAGTTTTGGGTGTGCTCGCCTCGGGTATCATTTTCAGTATTGATAAATTGACCGCCAGAAAGCTAGGAGGCCGCAACACAAGAACAATGAAACGAACATGAAATATCGCATGATTTATCAGTGTACTATAATATTAAGAGCCGACAATTTCTGCGCGGTACCGTCGGTGATTTATTGTGCCCTACCATTTTCACCAATATCAAGTTTAGGAGTTACATACTTTGTATATAACAGACCAGCAAAATAATGTATTGCAAACATCCAAGAGCACCAAAAAAAACATGTATATATGACCCTATTTTTACTTCTAATAAAGAAGAACCACTTTTTAACCGACGAAAAAAAACGGAGAAGGTTCTCAGTTCGACACGTATATATTTTTTTTATGTATGACCACGCATAACTTTTTACAGAGTTGTCCGATTTTGATAATTCTTTTTTCATTAGAAAGGGCACATTTCTATGGTCCTTAATTTACTTAAGCATATCTAGGAGTCGGTGCCAGCCAAGGTTTCTACTTTAAGGACATTACTTAGAACCCACAAACTGCTTTACTACGTTAGATAAATAAATGTTCCTTAAACTTGCTGGCACCGACTTCGTAGATATGCTTAAGTAAATTAAAGCAACAAAATGACACTGTTATTTTTTACTTTCAGTGCGTTTTGAGTGGGTTCTATTTTTTGTTAATTTTTTTTTCCATACATTGTTTTGTAATAGCACAATTGGATTAGGCAGCGTTTTCAATGGAAGCTCGAAGGCGGAGCAACCCTTCCAACAATTTTCGTCATACTTGACCCATTACACAACACATAATGCAAAAAACTCCTCAAGAACCACTATCTATTCGTAACAACCGCAACAGAAACCGTTAAATAATCTTCGAGCTTATTGCGCGCAGAAAGACACACAGGCGTAGCAGAGGGCAGACTTACAAAAAGTAAGAATTCATTTGTGACTATGTAGCCCACCGCAGACGACACCTCCGTGGCGCAGTGGAATGCGTGATGGATTTATATGACGGAGGTCCGTGGTTCGATTCCCGGCGGGGCAGATTGAGATTTTTTTAAATTTGTCTTGGTCTGGCTGGTGGGAGGCTTTCGCCGTGGCTAGTTACCACCTTACCGACAATGACGTATCGCCAAGCGATTTAGCGTTCCGGTACGATGTCGTGTAGAAACCGAAAGGGGTGTGGATTTCATCCTACTCCTAACAAGTTAGCCCGTTTCTATCTTATACTGCATCATCACTTAACATCAGGTGTGATAGCAGTCAAGGGCCAACTTGTAGTCGATAAAAAAAACACCTGCAGAAGACACGTCGCAGCGACACTACAGTATTCTATGCATGGCAACATGTCGCTCGTCGTATTGACGCTGCGATACTTCATCTGCAGTCGTCTCCTGCAATCGGCTACAAACTTGCATCCTAACCTGAGTAGGAGAAATAGATACGTAGCTCTCTTATAAAAATACAACACGATATTGACGATGGCGCAAACGAAGATATAAATATAGAACGAAACAGAGAAGTGGAGCGGAATAAATTCAATAAATTCTTATCACGCGAAATCAGAATGAACATTTGGTAAAAAATAAAGAGAAATATTATTTTAATATCGACACAAAGAAGCTCGCTTTTTCTCGAGCGGTTCTTATTTCAATAATAGCTATTGCTTCTTTTCCGCATATCTGTGCTTCGTGTTGTACGATCTCTGTTAATTTAGATCATTTCTATTACAATAAATACTAGCAAACGCCCGCGACTTCTTGTGCTACTAACATAGTGTAGGTCTTGAGTATATTTTCCTTGAATAACATAAAAAAAATTGTGAGTGACCCTATTTTTAAAGAAAGAATAGGTATAGCAAGGTATTCTTAAAATAAATATGAATTGTGGACTCCTTGTCGTCCTACTCGTAATATCTAGACCGAATCCTTCCATATGTTGTTATATCTGAAAGCAATTATACATCATATTCCAAGTAAAGTTTCCCAGGTGGCACTACGCAATCAACAATTTTCGTCATGTTTGAGCAATGAATCACAAAACCTTACTAAATTCAAATTTAAAATCATTTATTTCAGGTAAGCTAATTACAAGCACTTGACTCTATCACCGGCTCGGAAGGCAGGTCCTGCTGAGAAAAGCCGGCAAGAAGCAGTTGCAACAAATTATATGTTAAAACCTTTTTTTTTTTTTTTTTTTTGGGGAAATCCTCATGGATACCCTCTCGGCCAAGTTGGGGGAGCGAGAGGGTTATGTCGGACTCTTACCGACTAAAACCCCACGGTGTTCCTACACGCCGCCTGATAAACTGAGCTACGGGAACGAATGCACTCTACCGTAATTCAGTCAGCGATGCCCAATGTAGCTGGCTCGTCACTGTTTTATATAATGCCTTAAAGGCGCACTGGAAACACTATGTGCGCCTTCTAGCTCGAGGACGTATCTCCTAAAGGCGATAGATTCCCCGTATCTATCGCCCGGAGCACCTTGTCAAGGAGGCAGGCGGCGGTCTTCGGCGAGTCGCCTGCGCCCAGCTCTTCTGCGGCGGATCGGATCACAATGTACGTCGGTCTCTCTTATTCGCTCCGCTGCCTCTTTTTGAGTCATTACAGTTGTGCAGAATGAAACAACTGCTTCCCAAGCCCTCTCGCTATTTAACATAGCTCTGACTACTGTCGATAGAGTCAGATCTCGACCCACTGCTGCTCTGAGTATCTCTCGTGGCTCATTCCAACTAGCGCATTCGGCCAGAGTATGTTCTGCTGTGTCTGAAGTGCCACCGCACTCATGGCATGCCTCAGTCAGTTCTCTGCCTGCCACCCTCCACAGATATCTTCCGAAGCAACCATGCCCCGTAAGTATCTGCGTAAGGTGGAAGGTGACAGTCCCATGTCTTCTATGAACCCATTGCCGGAGCATGGGCCGAACCGCTTCTATGGTGCGAAAACCTGCACTAGGTAACTCAAGCCTCTCCCGCCATTGGCGGAGGAGTTCGGCTTGGGCTAAGCGTCGCCACGCAGCGATCCTGTCCAAGGAAGGGTATTCCCCTTGTAAACGGGCATCCACCCTTCGCTGGTGCATGGATGCCATTACCTCCGCGTCTAGGTCCCAAGGAGGAGTGCCGGCTAAGACGCAAGCTACCTCGCAAGAGATAGTACGGTACGCCCTTACTACTCTGGCTGCCATGACGCGCTGCGGTCTTCGCAGCAGCATCCGATTACGGGCGGTCAGAGAGTATACCCAAATAGGTGCTCCATATAAGGCCATCGATCGTACCACTCCGGTGTAAAGGCGGCGACAACCCGTATTAGGCCCCCCGATGTTAGGAAGAAGTCTGCTCAGCGCCCCAGCGGCACCCATCAACTTTGAAGCTAAATTTTTAAAATGTTCCTCGAATTTCCAACGGCTATCAAGGACGAGACCCAAGTATTTCATAGTAGACTTGATAGCTATGGAAACTCCTCCAACTACGAGATCTGAACCAACTGGTGGTGCTCTTCTTGGCCCATGAAAGCACAAGGCCTCAGATTTATTAAGGGCCACCTCCAATCCCAGACGCCTGATCCGAGCTACAACCTGAGCTACAGCAGCGGTCGCCAACACTTGTGCCTCTCTAAATGTGGTGCCACGAGCAGTAACAAGAGTATCATCTGCGTAACATATTACGTGAACACCCTGCAAATTGGTACCTCGTAACACCCAGTCATATCCGATGTTCCACAGAAGCGGTCCGAGAATCGATCCCTGATATGTTAAAACCTACCTCATGCTCTTATGCTATATCATTACATAGTATAAAACAAAGTCGCTTTTTTATGTTTGTCCGGATGTATGCTTTAATCTTTAAAACTACACAACCGATTTTCATGCGGTTTTTTATCAGATAGAGTGGTTCAAGGTTTATGTGTATAATACGAGTACATGATAATTATAGAGCTTTCTGATGTGATGTCGTAAATTACCGCATGTTTTGCGCTTACATTGCAGACACTGGCTAAACGGTAAGAGATATATCAAAATAATGTTCTACAGTATTGGATACCTTAAAAAGGCCAACAAAAAAGTACGCGATGGTATATGTCTATCTTATGAATAACCCACAATAAGCATATTTTATCTTTTTCTTACAATCAAAAGGAATGGCTTATTTACGAAGTGATTTTAAGCAATACTGTATATATCCTTATCCAATTAGGTTTCTTAAATACTTTGTGCAATGAATATAGATCACTATTGGCCTTTACAGCATGTATCGACGACCTCCGTGGCGCATTGGTTTGCGCGGTGGATTTATAAGAAGGAGGTCCTGGGTTCGATTCCCGGCGGGGAAGATTGAGATTTTTCTTAATTTGTCTTGGTCTGGCTGGTGGGAGGCTTTCGCCGCGGCTAGTTACCACCCTACCGACAAAGACGTATCGCCAAGCGATTTAGCGTTCCGGTACGATGTCGTGTAGAAACCGTAAGGGGTGTGGATTTTCGTCCCACTCCTAACAAGTTAGCCCGCTTCCTTCTTAGACTGCATTATCACTTAACATCAGGTGTGATGGCAGTCAAGGGCCAACTTGTAGTCCATAAAAAAAAATGTAATTTAAGTGAATATTCTCCAAGATATATAACATTCAAAATGCAGGGACATAGCGAGCTTTTGATGGTAGCGCGGGGCGTGTGTTACTTAGTATACAGCCATGCGAAGCCGGGGCGGGTCGCTAGTAAGATTATAAAACCACATGAAAATCGTTCAGTAGTCTTTTAGTTTATCGCGGACAGACAGACACACGCGGCGAGCGACAATTTAATAATATGTAGTGATAATCTACTTATTAAACTAGGCCGTAGTTTACGCTATCTGAGCCCTCCCTATATCTCCCCAATTCACCCGAAAACCTACAAATAATTGCTTAACCCGAAACTACGTTTATTGCGTTACGCTTTCGTGAGGTAAATCTCTACTGATATACGAGTATATAGCTACCACATCTCTTTGCATAAAACGCACACCAAGCCGAATAGAGATTACATCGATTTTTCGTTAATAAAGTTAGGTAGTAGAGCTTTTTGTAAAGGAGCTCGTCGGGTCAAGTACTATTGCCATTCTTATTTCATCAGCCAAGCATCATTGCTCCATTGCTCATTGCATTATTTGCAAATGTCCTGGATTCGATTTCCAGCTAGGCCGAATGAGATTTTCTTCATGAATGAGAATTACCGCCCAACGTAGTACGTAAAGACGTACCGCCAAGCCATTTACGTTGCGTGCGTGTGGATTCCATCATACTTCTGAAAAGTTAACCCGCTACCATCTTAGTTTGCAATATTACTTACCGTCAGGTGTGTTTGCAGTTCAATGCTAACATGTTTTACGATAGCCTCATTTTTCTAATGGTTAGTCAATGAGGCTTTGAGGTCCTGGGCTCGAATCCTGGGTCGGTGGCAGATCGACGCTTCATATCCCCTTGCATACAAGGAAGCAGGCCTGATTATAGTAGGCTGTTAAAAGGCTGACTAAAATGAGGATGGGTATGATGATTATAGTCAAAATTTTTTAACAAAAAATAGAACCGACATACATAGTAAAGCAGTTTGTGGGTTCTAGGTAACGTCCTTAAAGTAGGAACCTTGGTTGGCACCGACTCCTAGATATGCTTAAGTAAATTAAAGCAACTAAATGACACAGTTATTTTTTACTTTTTAGTGCGATTTGAGTCGGTTCTATTTTTTGTGATTTATCGCCATGTAACGTACTCGTACTATACTGTCATAGTATATTATATGGCACTTGTAGCCAAAAAAGCTACCGATACCGAGGCAAAACCCGAAATAGCTGTAAGCGTGCCTCCAAAATTGAAGAGTTCCTTCAATTTCCCCAGGATATCATCATCAGATCCTAACATGATGACAATGGGACCACCTTGGAAGTATGCCCTTTCTAATACAAAAAGAATTATCAAAATCGGACAACTCTGTAAAAAGTTATGCGTGGTCATACATAATATATATATATATATATATATATGTGTGTCCAATTGAGAACGTCCTCCGTTTTTTTTCGCCGGTTAAATTGTGTTATTCCAAGAAAATATCTAATGTAAGAATGTAAGAAACATTGTTTTATAAAGTCAGTAATATTACACTCGCAACGCCTAAGGATTTCTTTATTTTCTCTCCGCATGAGGTAAACTGAGATAAAAGTTCTATTTAAGTTGTAACTATTATTATAACTATCTAATTTATATTGACAATTTCGATGGAAGGGTTGTAAATACACTCTAACTAAACTTTTAAAAGAATAGTTATATAAATAAAATTATTAGATACAAGCAGGCGTTACTTTTCATTATAAATAGTGAATAATATATTTATTTTTCGCAAAAAACTGGCTGATTATAGCACCAGAGTTACCTTGATCCAACAGAAACCCTTTAGGTACATTGCGTCCTGCGGCTTTGCAGACGTTGACTGTACAATGTGAGATTCAATTTGTTGTTCTAACTTTGTCGTTTGCATTAGTTGGTTTTTGCGGAACGCAGTAAAATAAATAGTTTATTGCCTATTTATATTACTAGTAAATGCAGTGCAGGTTATATAAACATTTATGCTATTCAACGTAGCAATGCTGTCAGCCTTCTGGGAACTTACCGCTCGACACAGATTCGGAAGAATAGGACGCCTAATTTTTTTTTATTTTTTTTGTATTATTTTATATTATTTGTTGTTTAGGTTACTGTAACGGATAAGTATTTACTTTTCTAAAAAAATAAAGGAGGTTCTCAATTCGACGTGTATATATTTTTTATGTATGACCACGTATAATTTTTTACAGAGGCGTCTGATTTTAATATATCTTTTTTTATTAGAAAGGGCGCACTTCCAAAATAGTTCCATAGTCATCATCTTAGGACATGATGATGATATCCTGGGAAAATCGCACGAACTCTTCAAATTTGATAGGCACGCTTCCAACCATTTAGGTTTTTGCGTAGGTAAATGTCGTTAGCTTTTTGTCTACAAGTGCTGTATAATGTGCTATAATAGTAATTATAGTACGTGTCGTTAAATCACTGACACACTCAAAACACACTAAAAAGTAAAAAATAACTGCGTCATTAAATTGCTTCAATTTACTTAAGTATGTTTATAAAGTCGGTACCAGCCAAGGTTTCTACCTAAAACCCACAAACTGCATTACTACGTTAAGTTTTTATCTGTAAAAATAATAAATATTCGCATGTGTTTCTCTTACTTACTTACATAAGCTATCGTAGGGCGGAAAGTAGAGCATTAAAAGGAGTAAATAACGTAATTTATCAAACGCCCCATCAATAACAATGCCCAGCTGTTAGCTGCGTACTACTTACACCACTTAACGATTTCCTGAACGTATAACAGAAGCGGATGTAAACGGGCTTTTTGTTTTCTGCTTAGTGTTCTGCATTAAAAGTGTAAAAACGGAACTCTACGGCCTTCACTCTCTGTCTATAACTTCTCATGAACCATGATAGCTAGACAGATGAAATTTTCACAAATGGTGTATCTCTGTTAAAATTAATCATTGTTCAATTTTAAATACAGGAAAATCGTTTCGAAACAGTAAATTTATTTACAGAAGGTACTTGTTGGTTTATATGGTGAAAATGTCGAATATATCAATCACTAAATAGTAACCTATTTGTTTTTAAAGGTTAAGCATTGAGTTAAGAGACGCACCTTACAATCATCAATGTTTTGTTGTATGTATTTATTGGAGACATTATTTCCAGCCCTCGGTTTTCTAAGCATTCGATAGAAAGGTGTAATAAATAAAGGTTTCTATATTCTGAGAGTAGGTTAGGGTCGTTATCCAGCTAACATCAAGGCAGCAAATCGCACATTCATGAAAATAAGATATATTATAGAAATCAACACAAATTAATATCGAAAAATAGATAAATCAAGTTAATTAAGCCTGGGTAAAAACTTCCAAAGATAGAGTTATGTAGACATCGAGCATGTTTTGTTATATGAGGATAGGATGCGTTAGATGTTATCGAACAATAATATTTTTTTTTAACAATCCATAAAAGACAAAAAGGTTTTATGTCCGTTATAGACTTTGAAACAATACCACCAATGATTTTAATAAAAAATATAGAGACGGTTTAATATAAATCATCATCATCATCATTGTCAGCCTATTAAATGCCCACAACGAGGCCAGGCCTCCCTCCTTATAGAAGAGGGGATATGGAGCGTACACCCACCACGCTACTCCAATGCGGGTTGGCGGGCTTAGGGTGATAATGTTTTATTTATTAACGATCACTATCAGATGTTGATGATAGTGATCGGGACCGACGGCTTAACGTACTCTCCGAGGCACGGGGGTGAAACACCACCAATTCCCAAACTCCGGGCTTGGAATGTACTGAACATTTCATAGAAGAATGAAAAAGCTCAGAATTATTCCGTGACCCGACCCAGGAATCGAACCCAGGACCTCGTGATCGAAGCCACCTAGGCTAACCACTAGACCAACGAGGCAGTATATATGCACAGTATCAATCACTATTAGATGCTTGTAACCTTATCAAGTATTGTAGGCTCGGTTTTAAGAACTGCAACAGGATTCCACACAAAAAAGTACATACACTACATCAGACATTATATTCTGACATAGTATCCCCATGATTATATTCCATATCTAGTGATATGCTATGATACAAACTTTGTCAAAACATTTAGATTTATCCTATTCTAGGCAGTTAATAAAAATAAGAACAAGGTTTTGCCTCAAAATACGAATATTTCGAGGCGTTCGATGGACGACGGCCCCGAGTAAGACCGCAAACGAGGTGCAATCAATACATAAAATAAAAAGACCGTCTCTGTACTTTTTCCTTTGACAAGAATAAACGAACTCTATACACAGAATTTCGGAACTCTTTTTATCGGTCTTTTTTAAGGTTCAGTGAGTATAGGTATAACTAGCTGTTGCCCCAGAGATTATGTTAGGGCATTTGCTATCGTTTGGCGGTCTCCGTGGCGCAGTGGTATGCGCAGTGGACCTTTAAGACTGAAGTCCTGGAATTTCTTCTTAGATTGCATCATCAAGTTTGATTGAAGTCAAGAGCTGACGTGTATTAAATAAAAAACCCGCCTTTAGTAAAGTCAATTTAAAACTAGTTTATAACAAGCAAAATACGTAGGTATGTTAAGGGAAATAATAGTGAGAGTGATCTAATATCTAATTTATATTTTTTCATATTTCAGTTATTTTACATGTCTACTAATCACTAAATAACTAGTGTCTGCTGTAAGTTTAAAGTACTAACTACTTTAAAATAAAATTAGGAACACTTTGAAAATTCCGTTCTTTACATTTTATTATTTTGCCGTTGCTACTAATCTAGTACTAAACTATCTAACTACACTATCTAACTATAGTCGTCTAGTCTAGTACTAAACTATATAATTAAAAACTTCTTTAAAACAAATTTAAGATCACATTGTAAAACCTTTCCACCCAATTAAAAACGTCTTACACAAAAGGAAAGCCGATTACAGCACAAGTTGGTGGAAACGCCTAACTAAGCGTTTTATCTCTTTTCGGCGTCTAGTTGTATATTATGTAATCGTAGGCTGAGAGGTTTGGGCGCAACAGGCTGATACGACCAGCGGCGTGTAGTCGAGGAGCGAGCGGTAAAATCAAATCTCACTTAGTTTACCTATTATCTCCAACTGATGCCGTCGGCCTTTAACTGGTTAGCTTAAGGTGATAGAGTTTCATTATGAAATAATCACTATCAGATGATAATAAAATTATCTGGCAGTGATGGCAAAGCGATTTGTCTGAGGCATAGATGCTTTACACCGCTAAATCACTACTGTGGTAGTCATATTAATTATTAATATTATGCCCCCACTATCCAACTACTCCTTGGGATAGAGACAGTACCCAATTACAGTTAAGAAGCAAATTTAATTAGCAGATCTCTGTTGGATATATTACTTGCATGCCCTGCGGAGTAACTTTTATATCCAAAAGTTTTTTTACTTAGCCGGTGTATTTTTGTTTAGTCCATCAATTATCCTTACTAATATATAATGGCGAAAGTTTGTATGTAGCTATGGATGGTTGGCTGTTTGTTACTCTTTCACGCAAAAACTACTGAATGGGTTTTGATTAAACTTCTCAATAATATAGCTTACATATCAGAATAACATATAGGCCACGTTTTATCAAAAAATCTAAACCGCGGGCGACCTCTTTTAAGAATTATTTTTAGTTTAAAATTTAAATATCTTTACCACTAGCTCTCCGACTATAGGTATTTAAGAGTGCATTATTATTTAAAGAGGTACCGGCATTTCATTTTGGCAGTATCTTTTTTATATTTTTCCATTATTTAAGATAAAACGAAGCGTTTTAGATCTCGCGATAACTGTGGGTTCGCGATATTAGAGCAACAGGCATGCTTCTACTCTTTGTTAGGCCTACTCGTAGTTTATTATTCACGAAGTGCCTTGGCATTTCATTCAGGCGTTCGTTTTGTATTTTCATAGAGCCGCTTGGAAATTAACATGTTTAGATTTTGACAGTAGATGAGATAGATCAATGACTCCAAATTTATCATATTATCATTACAATTATTTATCCACAGTTAAACTTAGGCCCGCACAGTAACTAGCGGCTCTGTGCGATATGTTTCATGTCGCCAGTCTACCAGTGAGTCACAGGTCAATTAGGACCAACATTCGACCGAAGCTCAACTCACATTGGCGCAGAGTCGCAGATTCGCGACGCGTCGTGTTGTTCAACTACGTTACGCGATGCCGCGAGAAACCGCTAGACTTTATCCAACTTTTTCGACGCTCAATTGCATATCTGTATACTTATAACAACCTTGTAACTCTTCTGTCGAGCATATTAATTAAACTTAGATAATAATGGTAATTATATTATACTCCGGTTTAAACTCAATTAGTAATTTACTAAATAACATGATTTAACCTGATAGTGGAATCAATTTCAAAATGTCCGTACCTACTACTAGTATAATTAAATTATCACATGAAAACATCTCTATTCTTGTAGTCAGGTAAACAAATGACCAGTACACATACGTAAATGGATTTATTAGTATTAACAATATAGGTGTTTAGGTTTTAAAAAAGTATTCTAGGTCTATCTGCTCTTAACCATAATTAAATGCTTAACTTTTTTTTATTCTTTCCCTCAGGGAAAAGACAAGATATTACACCGTACAGCCATACAAAATCAAACTCAAACAAAAATCAAATGTTTAATTTTTGCATAGCGATATGGTTTTGTTAGTAACTACCGGACTAGACTTAAGCCAATTAAAAAACTCCCACTTTAAAATTTACAACCTACGTCAGTAAAGAGATTTTAATGTTCACATTTTTATATTTCTATTCTTCATTCAACTTTAAAGATATTATAGAAAAGTTCACTTATATAAAGAAAACGTTAAAGGTACAATTAATCTTGTGTATTTACAAATAAAATAGACTGCCTCGTTGGTCTAGTGGTTAGCCTATGCGGCTTCGATCACGAGGTCCTGGGTTCGATCCCTGGGTCGGGTCATGGAATAATTCTGAGCTTTTTCATTCTTCTATGAAATGTTCAGTACATTCCAAGCCCGGAGTCTGGAAGTTGGTGGTGTTACACCCCCGTGCCTCGGAGAGCACGTTAAGCCGTCGGTCCCGGTCACTATCATCAACATCTGATAGTGATCGTTAGTAAATGAAACATTATCACCCTAAGCCCGCCAACCCGCATTGGAGCAGCGTGGTGGGTGTACGCTCCATATCCCCTCTTCTGTAAGGAGGGAGGCCTGGCCCTGTAGTGGGCCATTAATAGGCTGATAATGATGATGATGATTTACAAATATAAATAAATATATACAAAAAAATGAATTTTGACTTTCAATTTGACTAGAGAACACAGACTTTTACTTCTAGGGAATACTTCCCTAATGTAAGTGAATAGGCCTTGGTTTTATATCTCTTACATAGAGTTATGTAAAGCGATTTGGAAGCAACAGGCGTACGCAGGCTTTATTACGACTACCTACTTTATTATTCAAGAAATGCCATCAGGATTTTGTTCAGGCTTCGGTGGGGTTAAATGTTCAATATATTGTTTCCTTTCCACGGAAAATTGTTTGGTAGCAATTCCATTAAATTTAGAGCCTTTATATATGTATAATTAATTGGTGCTACAAGATTTTTTTTTGTATCGACTACAAGTTGGCCCTTGACTGCTATCACACCTGATGTTAAGTGATGATGCAGTCTAAGATGGAAGCGGGTTAACTTGTTAGGAGTGGGACGAAAATCTACACCCCTTTTCGGTTTCTACACGACATCGTACCGGAACGCTAAATCGCTTGGCGATACGTCTTTGTCGGTAGGGTGGCAACTAGCCACGGCGAAAGCCTCCCACCAGCCAGACAAATTAAGAAAAATCTCAATCTGCCCCACCGGGAATCGAACCCAGGACCTCCGTCTTATAAATCCACCGCGCATACCACTACGCCACGGAGGTCGTCAAAAAATAAAAAATACTTGTATGAGTATGTGCCCATTTAAGAAGGCATAGTACACATAGTACTTATACACAATAGATTATAATTAATAAAATTTTGCCACAATTTAATCAGAAAATATTATCTATATAATCAGATAGTATTATATACTAATATGTAGCATCGATTTACAGAAACAAAAACATATTTATTTATACATTATTTATACATTACAATGATGAATACTTACAATACCCTGCGATGTGTGGCATAACCTAGAAAGGGACCCAGGCCAGCCATTTTTTGCTGATTCTCGGCTGGATGCCTAGTCCAGGTGCCGCCAAGAAGGCAAACTAAAACAACCCTATGATCTAGAAAACAACTAAATATAGGTAGGTACACAAAAGAAATAAACTTTTGCTTTTATGTAACTAGTGTTGATAGTGTTTTATTATATTGGAGTTATATATTTTTAAAGTTAGTAGTACATAGTTGAGTTATTTGTGACAGAGCTCATTCAGGCAAGTACTATCGGCATAGGTACTAATTTTTGCAGTTACCAAGCTCCATTGCCGTGTTCTAATCTGAAGTCACATGAGACTTAACACCTATGCCTCAGGGTGACAGGAGTTAAGAGACGTTTAGTAGACTTAGGACGTGTCCCTAGGGAGTATATACTGTGATGTGTTACTGTGTTATAGGGGACGATTATTACACTTAACATCACATAGGCCATCGGCATACTATATCAAAATTATATAGGCGAAAGTTTGTGTCTGTGTGTGTACACTTTTGTTACTTCACGTCGCAACTGTAGATCACATTTGGCTGAAATTTGATATAGATATAGATTACACCCTGGATTGAAATATAGGCTACTTTTTATTAATTTAATGTTTTTTTTGATAAACTATTATAGGCCAAAGTATATAAAAAACATAATTATCGAAAAATAACAAAAAGTGTAACAAATCAGTATCAATAGGTGTATACAATCAATGCCAGGATTCTATATTATCTTTCGAGATAAAATCGTGTGGAAATCGATTGCAACATGTATTGTGCCCAGAAAGTTTAACTGGAAACGCCGAGTTACTTACCTACTGAGCACAATAATGTGAATGAAACCTAGAACCACTAGTTACAACCTTAGAACCTTCAACGGACACCAAAAAAATATTTATTTTATTTGCACACTAAATCAACACACAAAAATTGTAAGTAACCCTTTTAGAAAGAATGGATTAAAACAATTTGAACAATAATTATCATCATAATTTAAGCGAACTTACACAAAATGTTAAAGTATGTGTTGTAACGTTCCTCGGGAAATTATCGATTGATTTCCAACCACGTGAAAATGCATTCAATAATTTTGAATTTATCGCGAAGAGGCAGACACACAGACACTTTTGTCTAAATATGTAGTGATTCGCAGATGTATAATAATACTTATTCAAAGTTCGTAATATCATTTTCGTTGTGGCGAAGGCTTTATTTTCCAAGCGCGGTGAAACCAAGCCTCCCGCTTCACTCACCGTCCGACCGTTCCCAGCCGCAGACGTATCCTGCCGGGAGGAAATCGCATCGGTACAAACGTGCACATTTGAGAGTGACAGTATTATGTGTTAAGTGGACTTGACTTCGGCAATATGAAGGGCAGACACCAGTTCCGTAGGCGCTTTAGCTTGCAACCCTCCTTTCTTAAGGAGGAGTCCGAAGACGAGACCAGACCACATAGGTATTTATGTGTATTATATTTATTTATATGAAATATTTGATACATATTGAAATTTCAACTTTTGGAAATAATGTTGAATTATGTAAATTACGGCACGTAATTAAAAATTCATGTTGAATTTCTATTATTGCCAATTTGCATTTTGAAAAATTTCCATTAGATATCTAATTTAAAATGAAGCCATATTTATTTATGTAAAATATGAATATTCAGTGCTTTATTTAATTAAATAGAAAAGTATCGGAATCTGAAATCACTGAAGATATAGAAGTAGATGAAATTTATAAAGTTATCTGTAATATATTCTATGTATTTCATTTCTTTTTCGAAATATTTATTTACCACGCCTGTCTTTCTCTTTATTTACATTAATATATAGAGCAATTATGTAAATATTATTGTTTGTTGTTCGTCCGTTATCAGAAAAGGGCCGCAATATCGCAACTTCTTCAGGGCGGGATCAAAGTTGAGGCAATTAACTTAATTTAAGTAAATTGCTCGTTTCAGGAGCGTGTCTAATTCCGATCCGTAAAGTTTTATCCGCTTATTACAAGATAGGTATATCCACTTAGACAGAGTAGACAGGTAGGTAGGCAATTAAATCAGGCTTTTAGTATAATTCTGAGCCTGAGCCTGCCTGCAAATATTAATTAGCCTGAAATATTAATTATCCGCGTTATGAGATAGATTCAGAATTGCCGTAACCAATAGATTCGTCATCCCTAAGGCTGCTAGTTTATAACTGAATAAACGACGGCAACTGTAGATGACGTGTCGTGACGACACTACTGGTTTGTATGATTTTTTATGAAATAAATTTCGTAGCGACCCGTCCATACAGTCACAGAAATCAACTGCTGTCGGCTTCGAACCGGCACCCTTAATTACAAGAACGTTAATCGCTAAAGGGGGTAAGGCAGGTATTATAAGAGAAACACAAAATATTAATTAAAATAATCTGTTATAAAGGTTACAAGCGTTTAGTATGCTTTAGGCAAGTCGGATATTTAAAAATCTTTTAATTTATTTTATCGCGAAATCCGACCAATTTGGTTTATAAATGTTATGTTAGGAGTAAAACTCTTAGCTCACCCTTTACGCTTCGTTAGAAAGGAAAGAGAAACAAGTCCCCCTTTATCTTTTAACTTTTAACGTTATATTTCAGAACAAAAAAAATATAATGCTATTTTTTTTATCCAAAAATTCTTACTCTGCAGATTTTAGCCTTTTTTTCTATGCTTTTTTAATTATTCATTCAATATCATTTAATAGACAAACATCTGTCTTTAATTTATTTTTAATCTTTTAAAAAACTCAAGCAATCGGTGAACCTGAATGATCCATCATTCGAATAAATGCTTCTAGCAGCCTATTATTACTTTGTTACAGGAAAAGTTTCATCTCACATCAAGTCATGAAACTGGACCTGTTTAATATGCAGAAAATATAATAAATAAATGAATCTTTTGTTTACTCAATAGTACGATAGCGGTGGTTGTGCTCCTTTTGTATACATTAAGCTTATTGTTGAGAGGACTTTGATGTCGCTACGAGTATTTGGAGAGGATAAGCAATTTACAGCATTCACCGCTGATCGCTTCGGATCTGCTATTGTGAACATAATATCTATTGTTATCCATTTTTGATTCCAGCGAGAAGTCTGCGTGGGCTGTATTCACATTTTATCTATTTTAATGATGCTTAAGCGAGAAATATGTAATAAATACTTTGAGTGGTTTTATGAAGTCGTGAACCTTTTTTTAATAAGACACAAACACCGCGAAGCAGTTGCACGAATGAGTGAGGTTATCAATATCGCACGGTCAGCTGATGCGAGCCATGGGTGCCGCCATATTGTCCTGCTGCTTTTTTTATTTTCGCAATCCTTTCGGAAACAAAACCAATACATCGAAAATGTTTCCGAAAAGCTATGTGGGACTCACTGCTTAACCCTAAAACCCAGCGGACACGACTGCGTCAAATATATGGAACGTCACAGGATCGAAACGCAAACTACTATGACGTCCTGACGTTTGCCCACAACTAGAAACTATCTGCACTACGGTGGAAATAGATGCACATAATATCGACTCCTACTTCTGCCCTGTATTCTGCGTATGAGGGGGCGATCCTTTTTCTGCTCTGCCGAGCACTTTTCGATTTATCCTACTCCGCGACCGGCAACATTCCGTAAATGGATGGACCTAAAATTTGGAGGAGATGGAGAAAAATTACACTTTAATACGTAGTTCTTCTTCTTTGAGTGTCTCTCCTAGCAAAGGTTGGCAGTCAGCTTCGCAAACTCCTCTCTATCTGTGGCGAGGCGAAATAATTCTTCGGCACTTGCGATTAATAAATAGTTAGAAGTAAGCATTTATTTGTTTTTTGGAACATACTCGTATGGTGATCGTATGTGACTTTGAATTACGAGATCCTGTGTCTAGTAGAATGTGGTGCTTTTGATTCTTTTTCTCAAGAACTTCTCAGTAAAATTATCAGTGTAAAGAGCTATTGTTGTTACACACTCATACCTGAGAGAGCACGGTTAAAAGTTAAGAGCATAGTTTAATAAAATGATCTAAGTAAGAAATATAATAACAGAGGCACGAATAGTTTTAAAACCCATTTATGTACCTTTTCATACTCTATCTCATGACGATCATATTTTACAATAAATTACAGTTTATTATAATTAAACCTGTATATACATTAAACAGGTAATTTATGAGAATAAATATACAGAGACCTTGACATATATAACCGTGACCCTAATATTGTTTAGATAGGATAGATGCTTATTATGATATTATCTTTTTATTCTATTTCAACGTCATCATTATCATCTGCTTTGTCGGTGGTAGATTCATTACAAACAGTCAAACTTGAAGTTTCTAAAGAGTTTGTAAAAAAAGCTTATTTCAAAAAAGAATTTTGTAACCAGTCTATTAACAGCCTACTGCAGGCCTTCCTCCTTATAAGAGAGGGGCTTTTTTTCGCAGGAAGGTAGACAATCTACCTCCCCTACTTCCTTGGTCAGCACGGTACCGCTTAGCATTACTTCGTGCCGACCTTCCTGATTTTATTGTTCCCGCGCTTTCTATTCTTCTCTTTCCCTTTCCTCTCTCCGAACTATCACAGCTCGGAGCATGTGAGTGTATTTGTATCAGTCTTCTTCACTTTTTAACATGTGAGAAACGAGGTTCCCCGCATTCAACTCCCCGGCTCCCTGGGCCGTTTCTCTGATATCTGCACTGCCGGGGAATTCAAACAAAGCATACCTCTTCCTCTCCGCAAAAATAACTATTTTCTTGGGGTGTCTTTCCTATGGCGAAGAAGTAGGTATAAGAGAGGGGCTATGGACTTTGAAGTTAAGCACACTGCTCCAAAGTCGTTTGGCGCGCTTAGGGTGATAATGTTTGATTTTTTAACGATCACTGTCAGATGTTGATGAAAATGACCGAGGTTAACACGCTCTCCGAGGCACGGAATTTAACACTATCAATTTCTAAACTTCCCAATTTTGGCTTGAAATTTCTACTGAATTTTTTTTAAAAGAAAGAAAAAATCAGATATATTCCATACCCCAGGATATGAACCCATCTTTGTGATCGTAGATCGTAGATCGTAGTTACATAGGCTAATGATTGGACTAACGAGGCAGTGTAATTTATTTTATACTGTGCGAAAATATTTTACATTAAAACACAGTTTAATAGCATTAGTTGAGTACTTCGCTAAACATTTTAAGCCTCGGCTTTTGTGAGAGTTGCGCAAAGCCCTAACTAATATAATTTACTGCCCCTCCTTAGCCTGGATTTACTGAGCCAGCCACTGTAGCTTGACAAGGGGCTAATCCGGTGTATCAAACCGCTATTAAAACGTTCAATATTAAATTTTCATGTTTATAAATAAAAACCGCATTGGTTAGCTTTTCTGGCGTCGGATTAGGATGTAGGTTTGATACTTTGGTCAAATCGATTTTTTTTATAGTATGTGCAGTTGATTTATAATATGGAGGTCTTGGGTTCGATTCCCAGCTAGACCGGTTAAGATTTTCTATATTGGTTCAGGTGTAGCTGGTATCTTCGGCTGTGGGTAGTTATCACTCTATGGATGTCATAATTCGGAAAAAAATCGTTGGCATCAACTCTGAAAAATATGTACCTACAGTTTTATTAAATTAATAGATACATTTAATTGTCATTCTTTTAAACTGAGTTATGTGTATTTGGTAGTATTCTCAGGCAGTAAGCTTCATCCTTTTAGTGTCACCTGACTGATTAATTCAAACTAAACAGGCAGGTGACACTGAAATACTGTAACTTTAGGTAATATGTGTAAAAAATATTTAGGATTGGTTAGGTTGCAGGCAGCAGTGGAAGTTCCCATAAAAAAACACCTTCCTGAAATTTTCCGTTGTTATGTCGTTTGGGTTTTTCCTAATCTTTTATTTTTCTTGAGCCACCCACCTCTGTGACAATCAAAACAAAAACAATATTCAGGTCAGACAAGCCTTATTTTATTTTAGCAAGGCTTATGGAAAGGTTATTGATTTATTATAGGGATACCAACCTGTTGTAACTTAGAACTATTTACCCTCTATTAAATTTTATTGTTTGTGACACCATTCAATTTGATGGTAGTCGCTTAAGCACTGGAGTGTTAAAAAAATATAAAGTTTTTTGGTAATGGTAAGTCCAATGATTGAACCTTCTTAAATATGCAAATACAAATCGTGTTCAGTTAGTCAAATTGAAATTATACAATTTTTTTCTAGAAATCGAGATTAGATTGATGCAAATTCCAATTAGTGTAACTGACGTTAAATACCACTAAAAACTTTTCATGAAAAGTTATATGTGGACAAATACACCTAACATACTCTTTATTAAAAGTGTTATCAGAACTCAAGGGTAGCCAGCCATAGTAACTCTACGCACCCTTAACTATTCAAACTTACCTTTATTAACTCTATCATCTTTGATTTTGAAAGGTATTTTTTTACGTTCGCTTTGTAAAAATTTGATAGATGAAACGGTCAAGCCTTAAATTATGACTACTGGACTAGACTACGACTTGAAAGAAGGATTTGCGTGAAAGAGGGTTAGAAAGTATAAGTTAAGGGTATGTTAAGAGCCTGGCATCTCTATAATATCTGACTTTTAAGTTTTCGAAAGATTTCCTCCAACTTTAAGATTGTGTAATTTCTTTTATGTCTTCCATACGTAATATTATATCGTGTATAGTACCATCATCAACATTATCAGCCTATTAACGGCCCACTCTTCAGGCCTACCTCCTTTTAGGAGAGGGGATATGGATTTAAACCCATCACGCTACTCCAACACGGGTTGGCTTAAGGATGAAGATGTTGATAATAGTGGCCGAGAACTAACATAACGTGCTCTCCGAGGCACGGGGGAGTAACACCACCGTATGTGCTATGTATATTTTACCTTAATTACGCGTCGCTCCGCGCAGTGTTTACGCTCTCATTCCTCTCATTGATACATTTAATTAACAGGTTTGCGAAACTCATGTACACTACGTTGTTTACAATTTATTTTCCTTGCGTAGTTTTTTGGTGATTACATTACAACATGTATTGTCCAAATTGAAAACAAATAACTATATATTAGTTTGTGGCCATTTTTTATTATTTTACATTATATAAAAGTTATATTTAAAAATACGAAATATAGTTTTATTATAATTTAAATCTTTCCTAAGAACTTTCTTTCATACAATTGTCAATTACAAAACACGTCTTGATAATAACGATTACAGAAAAAAAAATGCTATATCAGCCTTATGATATATTGAAAACATAGGAGGTTAATACTAATAAAATAAGTTTGTTGATATGACTCTTCCAAATGACGACAATCTGCTGAAAGCTGATAAGAAAAAAGAATTTAATTTGTTATAAAAGTATACTTGGACTTGGCAAACGAGATTACTGCCATGGCATAATATTGAATGAATTGTTTATGTTCCGTTGATCGTTTCAGTCAATGGTCCTATTGCGAAAAGCTTCAACCAACAACTTATGAAGCTTCCGCTTAGCTATTGGGTCGGATGCAAAAATATCAAGGGTCGGATGCAGAAGGCAGTTATCCTTGAAACGGCGCGCATTAAGAAGTCTGAAACATTGACCAGAGCCTGATCACTCAAAAGCTCCGCAACCGAAAGAGCGGTTTTTATATATTTACATAATCATCATCATGATTATCAGCCTATTAACGGCTAACTACAGGGCCAGGCCTCCCTCCTTATAGGAGAGGGGATTTACATAACATTATAATATAATTAATATTATTCTTGTTCTACTTATTGAAATTATTAAAAAATTTAAAAAATCAGCTTCCAAATTAATGAACTGATTACGATGCTGATTATTTTGGTCAAAAGCAGACATGATTGAGATGTTCTTAAGCCAATTTGAAGTTATCGGCGGTGTAAAGAAGCTTGCTTTCTTATTCTAGCTTAATTTGTGACATGACAAATTAATTTTTACTTTTTAATAGCTAAGGTATTATATATGTTTACTTTCTGAAAGAAGGTGAACAATTTGTTTCAAAGTGAACAACAAAGTGTATACCATCTCGTAGTGTAACTTCTTCAAACTTTGTATTATAAAAGGGCACAAAGAATGTTTTAACAAATCTTTGAAAAACTTTTAGGTCACTTAATTAATCTTTTCTAGGTGATTTAAGATTACTTACACCTTTTTATATAAATTAATACCTTCTTTTCAAATTCAAAATCATTTATTTCAAGTAGGCCAATTATAAGCACTTTTGAAACGTCAAATTAGACTATTTGTAGTGACTCTACCACCGGCTCGGAAGGCAGGTCCTGTTGAGAAGAGCCGGCAAGAAACTCAACAGTTGCTCTTTTAAAATTATTAATTTTTACAATATTAACTGTATTGTTACATAAAATTATTTATTCTACTACTTGTGTGAAGTTGAAAGCTGATCCAATTGCCTCTCAACCTCTTTGTCATTTAAAAATTCATCTATAGTATAATAACCTTGACTCAGTAAGTGAGTTTTATTACATTGCTTAAACTTATGCAATGGCAGATCTAAAACTGAATTGGGCATCTTGTTGTAGAAGAGTACACCCAGTCCAACGAAAGACTTTTGAACTTTTCGGAGGCGATACGCTGATAAAACTAATTTATGTCGATTCCTAAGAAGACGATCGTTTAAGTCCTTTTTCTGTTTATACATATTTATATTTTGTTTGACAAAGACTAGGTTATTATATATATATTGACAGGCTACTGTAAGGATTCCTATTTCTTTAAATTTATCACGAAGGGACTCACGGGGTTTTAGTTTATATATCGACCGAATTGCTCGTTTTTGAAGTATAAATACAGAATTTATGTCAGCAGCCTTGCCCCACAATAAAATGCCATAAGACATCACACTGTGGAAGTACGCAAAATAGACTAGTCTAGCAGTTTCTACATCGGTAAACTGTCTTATTTTTCTCACTGCAAATGCAGCTGAGCTAAGTTTACCTGTTAGTGATTCTATATGAGCGCTCCACTGAAGTTTACAGTCCAAGGTTACTCCTAAAAAGACTGTGGAACTTTCCATCTGTAGTTTTTCACCATTTATCAATAAAGACTGATCTATTTTTTTTACATTTGATAATGAAAACTCAACACATTTAGTTTTCTTTGCATTTAACAGTAAGTTATTTGCAGTAAACCAATGCGACACATGCGATATGGCACAGTTTACATCGTCAAAGTTTGTTTTATTTCTATCAGTCTTAAAAATTAAAGATGTGTCATCAGCAAACAGTACGATCTCACAAATGTCGCTAACATGGTATGGTAAATCGTTAATATACAATAGAAATAGAAAAGGACCCAAAATTGAACCCTGTGGAACGCCCATTTTAGGAGATGAGCCACGCGACTTTATGTCATTAATGCATACCTTTTGAGTTCTATCACTGAGATAAGAGGCAATGAGATTAAGTGCAACATTTTTAATGCCATAGTGGCTCAATTTAATTAAAAGAGTTTTATGGTCAACACAATCAAATGCCTTGGACAAGTCGCAGAATACGCCAATAGAATTCTTAGATCTTTCCCAGGCATCAAAGCTATGTTTTAATAGTTCTGCACCTGCATCAGTTGTATTGCGACCTTTTGTGAAACCATATTGGTCGGGATGAAGCAACTTATTTAAGTTAAAATGACTAAGAAGTTGATTTAAAACTACTTTTTCGAAAACCTTACTCAGTGTTGGCAATATTGAAACCGGTCGGTAGTTATTCAGATCTGCTTGGTCGCCTGATTTGAAAAGTGGAATTAGTTTGCCATGCTTCATTAGGTTAGGAAAAGTACCTGAATCCACACATTCGTTAAAGATAACAGCTAAGTGTGGAGCAATGTCATTAATTATATTTGATATCACTTTTACTGACATCCCCCATAAATCTCCAGTTCTTTTTGATTTTAGTAATTTAAATGTTTTTATAATGTCAAAAGCAGTTACATAATTAAATTTTAATGGAACGTTGCACTCTTTCACATTGTCTCTTAGTAACCTCTGGGCTGACATAGGACATGAATCGAGCGAATCAGTCAATAAAATGGGAACATTTTGGAAAAAATCTTCAAAAGCATTAACAACCTCGTATTTATTATTTACTTTTTTATTATTAATAATTAATTCATAATTCGTATCGCGGGATTTGATATTTCCAGTTGTTTTGTTAATTATGTTCCACGTGGTTAGAATCTTATTATCAGATCTAATTATCATCTTCGTGTGTATAGATTTTGCAATAATATATACGCGTTTGAAAGTTTTTGAATAATTTTTAACAAATTCGGAAAAAGTTCGACTGTTATTATACTGTCTTTCATCATATAACGCGTACAATCTATCCCTACTTTTATAAATACCTACAGTAGCCCAATCACTAAACTTTAATTTTTGGCTTACATTAACATTTTTAAAATTGAATATTTTAGAAAAGTCGCTATCTATTGTTTTAAAAAGTGCACCAAGAAGCACATCTGGGTGACGATTATTAAAAGAAAGACTTGGAATTTTGCTACAAATTACGCTTTTAAATCTCTCTAGTTTACCCTCAGTTATAGGCCTAATCTTTAGCCATTGGTTACTCTTAGAATTGTTTGCTGGTATAGTGATAAATTGACCACAATGATCAGAGCTTAATTTATTTATTATCATCTTGTCAACTATATCACAATTGAACATATTGTCTAAACAGGAAGCTGTAATAATGTAAGTCCTTCATTTATTTAAATGAACGATAAATGCTTTAAAGTCTTACTAATAATGTATGTCTGTTACATATGAAGTAGTAAAACGATCTAGCACGCTTATTTAAAATCACTTTAAACATTAGTACCTACTTCACCGTTCCTGTGTGTATCTTAGTCTTGAAAAGCTTCTTGTTTTTCGAATTTTAAGGTATACGGTAATTTAAGGTATACGGCATACTTTTGAGGTATACTACGCAGTGGATTTTATAAGAAGGTCCTGAGTTCGATTCCCGGCTGGGTTTTTTTATAAATAACTCCACGCCTGGCTGATGGAAGGCTTCGGCCGTTACCACCTTACTGACAAAGACGTACCACCAAGCTTTTTAGCGTTCCGGTATTATGTCGTGTAGATACCGAAGGCGGTGTGGATTTCATTCTACTCCTTACAAGTTAGCCCACTTATATTTTAGACTGCATAATCATCTCACCATCTTGTGTGATGGCAATCAAGGGCTTATACAAATTATATAATGTATAAAAAAACTTTTTTAAGACACATTTTTTGCAGAGCACCGAAATATTATAAACTAAACAAGTAAAAATAATTAAAAAATATATCAAACCATAACATTTTGTTGCGGGAGATAAACCGCTAAAAATCACCCATCTAATAAAAAACAAAATGTGTCAAACACATTGGTCATTTAGTACCGCATGGGTCTTGTCAATAAAAGCGGCGGCGACGACACACCCATTCTGTGTTCACCGTCGCGTCCAAAGCCTTTTATTCAATTGTTTTGACGAGAAAACAACGTCACGTTCTGTAATGGAAAGATATTTCACAAGGGTGGAAAATTGGTATATTCACTTCGATGAGAGTAAAACTTGATAATTTTTGTATTCGTATAAATTGTTATTCCTAATAAGCATTGAGAAGTATATGGAATGCCCTTCTAGCTTCTGTTTTCTCTACCGCCTACAAATTGTGTATCTTGAAAGCAATAAGACTAGCGTTCTATGTAAATTGTTTTTCCTAATACGCATTTAGAAGTAGGTATATGGAATGCCCTTCTAGCTTCTGTTTTCTCTGCCGCCTACAAATTATGTATCTTGAGAGCAATAAGACTAGCACGTTTCACCGCAGGCTGCATCGTTGCTTATGTGCTACGCCATCGTAGGGGTGATATTAGAATAACACTGGCCAATGTATATTTTATTCAATAACAAGTTAGTCCTTGACTGCAATCTCGTCTGATGTAAAGGGATGATGCAGTGTACGATTGCACTGGACTAACTTTGGCCTTACGTTACCTCCAAATGGCTTCACATTGGAACACTAAATCGCTTAGCGGTACATATATGCCGGTAGTGTGGTAACTAGCCAATACCGAAGCTTATCACAAGACCAGAGCTGAGCCATTTTAGAAAATACAAAATCCTAAATTGACCTGGGCTAGAACTCAGGACCTCGCTATTGTAAGCCGAGGCATATTACCAACTGCACCAATAATTGTCCTCTAATACTCAACCCTCAGAAACTGAAAACTTCAGCTAAACACTATCATAAACCTCAGTAATACATTCGGTCATACATGCAAAAATATCTCTATCCATATGTTTCTCATAATCAAATAGCGAGTACTGGGGATTAGCCTTTTCAAACAAAGTCGTCAACTATATAAAAATAAAGTAGTACTTTATAAAATTGCAAAAAATATTTAGCCGAACGGACGGATATTACAAAAAAGTTTAAATGGAAAAAACGAAAAGAGTAACTAATTTTTATAACCAAGCTTTTGACATTTGACCTTTGCTACCTTTTAAGGGCGGGCCAGTAAAATACAAGCGCAATTAACGATATATCTATAAGCGTGTACTGGTAACTTAGAGAAAATTTGGTAACTAATAAGTATAGTTAAAATAAGTCTGTGGACTTCAAATTTAAAATGAAAGCTATGAGGGTTTTAAATGGCACACCTGGAAAGAAACCCACAAATTGTAGCTTATTATTTTTTATCACAATCTCACAAAATTGTTCCAAAATTTAAAACTGAAAAAGCAAATGCTCTGTAGAGTAAGGGTTACCCCAAGGGAACCCTTTTACTAAGACTTCACTGTCCGTTTAATCTATCTGTTTTTCTGTCGCCAAACTATATCTCATGAATCGTTATAGCTAGACAGTTAAAAATGATGTATTTTTGTTGTCTCTTTAACAAGAGAAAAGAGAATAAAAAAGAGAACTAAGAAGAGAATAAAATAAATATTTAAGTGGGGCTTCTATTCAACAGCCTGACCTGGTGACTTATTTGCTGTTTTTTCGTGCGCGAATCTGACTAGCACTTGGCCGGTTATTTTATCGTCTATTTTATTTTTTTCCCTACAAGAAGCTTACACTTGACAAGCACCTTGAAACTCTAAATTAGTTTTTTTTAAAGTAACTTTCAATCATTTTTAAAATGTCAAGTTTTTTCTTTTTATTGAGACTCATTCGGTATGCCTTCATAGAAGAACTGGCAAGAAACTCAACAGTCGCTCTGTTGTGGAGAGAAACGCCTACGTCGAACGTACACGTACGGAAGCTTAGCGGTAGGCACACGTCAAGAAAGTAGATGAAACTCATTTCGTGCGAGTTAATTGCATGTCAATCACACAAGGATTTATACACAGCACCTTGTTAGTTGTATAATATGTGTATATATTTTTAGAACAGTAAGAAATTTCGAGAAATATTTATTCCTATTTTTATAATAACAATATTTAAGCTTCGCTGTTGCATCAAGCGGCGGATACAGAACACAGTAGATCTTGAAAGGCCGCGTATTGTGTGCAGGTTTCTCACTCTGGAGCACTGATCGCCAGTTGATTGAGCACTCAAAAGCCCCGCAAATGGAAGAAAGTATTTGTTTATAAAATTTTAATAGTGTTTCTTTTTATATATTTTTATTACAACATTGTCAACAATTTAAACGTAAATATAATTAAATAAGAATTTAAACGTAAATATAATTAAATAAGAGTAATAAAATTACTGGTTGTAGCTCGCTGTAGATCCGTTTCATCATAATGAGAATAATTTTTATGATTTTGCAGAATAATTTTTCTATTTTCTTTTTAAGAAACATTTGTTTAATTTAATATTCCACCTTGTTAAATATTTACAATTTTATTGTAATACTAATTTTGTTTTTCATACTTTTTTTCAATTTTATTCTAAGAACTTTCTTTATTTGTATAGGCAACTAATTTTTAACTAAATCTAACAGCTTATTTAGAAATAAAAACAAGATATAATCTAAATACAAAACTAAGAAAAAATACTCGTAATTACGTATACGTAACATTATATTTTAGTTCTCAGAAAAATACCTTTTAATTTTTAATAGAAAATATTAAATTGCGTATTACGTAAATTAGAAATATATTTTTCTAGCGAACGAAAATATAAAGTGGAAATTTGCTGAAGCAATTTCCATCATAAAGTTTATTTTGCACAATAAAACATTAACGCTGGTATTACTCGCATACTGAGAAAATGCAACAATCTATTATGTTCAAATATTTACCTATATGATATTTGATCCTAGCACTAAACCAAATGCGATTTATAAATACAAACCTTATTAGGTTGTAAGTACTTAATTAGTAATAAGCAGTCGTCATCATTTTAATCAGCCCAATAATTATTTTCAGGCGCTGAGGAATTTTGGACAAAAAGTCCTCAGTGCCTGAAGACGAGAGTCTTCGAACAGTGCGTGTTGCCAGTGATGACCTACGGATCCGAATCTTGGTCGCTGACTGCGGGCTTCATAAGAAGTCTCAGAGTCACTCAGTGGGCGATGGAAAGAGCAATGCTCGGAGTATCTCTGCGTGATCGAATCAGAAATGAGGAGATCCGCAGAAGAACCAAAGTAACCGACATAGCTCAGCGAGTCGCAGAACTGAAGTGGCAATGGGCGGGGCACGTAGTTCGAATAGCTGATGGACGTTGGGGGCCCAAGGTGGTAAATTGGCGCCCCCGCACCGGAAAGCGCGTCGTTGGTCGACCCCCAACCAGGTGGACTGACGACATCAAACGTGTCACAGGGAGCGTCTGGCAACAGGCGGCTCGGGATCATTGTGTTTGGAAGTCCCTAAAAAGGCCTATGTCCAACAGTGGACGTCTACAGGATGGTAATGATGATGATGATGATGACAAATCATTATTTTTACATAAATACATACATAAATAACAACACGCCTCATTCGGGTAGACAGAGACTACATCCTTCCATTTGGCACTACTTTGCATAATTCGTTAGCTTCTTCCACTCTCATTAATCCTTTCATAAAAGTTCGTCGTTTTAAGGTACTGTTAACCTGGCTATATTTTTGAAATATCCTTAATTGGATCCAGGAAAATTCGCCTGCGCCCTTCCAACTTTTCCATTTTCTCCAAATTTCGACCCAAATCATCAAAGCATCCCTTTCTCAATTTTGGTCACTACACTTTACACCACACCGCTCTCTTATAATATTATTCTTAACTCTGTCACAAAGTTTTAATCCAACTCCTCAAAGCTCTCATTTCTACCGCGCTTAACTATTAACTCATTAGCAGACGATAATGGTAAGAAATATCGCTATTATTAGAAAAACGAAATATCATTTTTTTTTTCATCTTATTTTGTTAATAACAATTGCAAATTTTAACCTGCACCAAAATCCTTCAAAAACATTTTTCTAGAGATGATTCCGAATCGAATGAACTATCGTTCATATTTTGAGGACCTTTATCTCTATTTTTCACGTTTTTTGAACTGATTGACTAGATAACGTTGCCTCTCATCTCTTCATCATTGATCATGCAAAGTTGCTTCTCCACTTCTCTTAAAATTGAACTTTTAAAAAAATATTGATACAAAAAATGGTCGATTTTACAAATGTTAGCAGTAACTTTGATTGAGTTTTGATTTCTTTATATTATGTAGGTTAAAGAAATAAAATGGATTAAGCATTCTAGCACCGTCATCACTTGCTATTTCCAAATGTGATGATGGCTCAATAAAGTTATTTTACCGCCCGCTGATAAATAAAGCGCTTGCTCGTAAAATAGTTATTGTTGCACTTGTTTTCCATTTGGCTTTTCTAAGGAAAACCTTTTACAGGCTCTGTTTTATTGCCGGCCAGAACGATCTCTAGCTTCGTACGTAGGTATGTGATTTGGTGCGTAATGTTTCCTGCGTGGAATAAAATCTCATCGTTATTGCTCCGGTGGATCTTATGTACGAGGTTTACCTATGTTAAAATATTATGTTATGTAGTAATTATATTTGGTATTTCAATACGATTTCATCGGTTGTACGATAGTTGTACATAATAGTGAAGTGTACATTCGGGCGCGTGTGTTAGCAAAACAAAACATCTGTATAAATTATTAGCTATTTATTTAAGTATGATTGCCAATCGATGGCTATTTCGGGCACACAAAGTTTTTGCTGTGCAGTATGATTTCAGTTTCCTAATTTTTATACAAAATTACCCGCTTAGATATTTAAGTAATCATAATTTAATATAATTAAATATCTTTTAAATATAATATAATTAATTAAATATACTTGTACTTTAAACCTAATTAGGTCAAAAGTACAAGGCTACCTAATACAAAATTCTCACCCTTCATACCCTTTTTAATAAAAAGATAATTATTAAGATTGGACTAGTCTGAAAAAACTTATGCGTAAAAGTTATACATATATATAAAATATTCTACATTAAGTATATATAAAAGTTATACATACAAAATAATATATACGCGTCCAATTGAGAACCTCCTCCGTTTTTTGTCGGTAAAAAAATTCCATTTTTGGATAATACAACTTTGCACTTTAGCTATTTGAAAATAGATATTTGTAGTTGTAGTACTTGACGCCTCGCTTCGCTTTCAGGCTAAGCTAGCCTAAATATAAGAAATATCAAGTAGAATAGCATCGGCTAAAACGCAACAACTAGTAGGGCATGCAAGTAACACATTTTACAACATGTGACCCTAGTCCCGTCGACCGAGACAAGGGTGTAATTTACAATTAAATTATAATCCATGATTGTGGTTTTGCATTACGTGAAAGCTTACACTAATAGCACAAACACTTAGAATACGAATGGACTTCATTAGCAAGACAGTAATCTATCACCTTAAGGTGCAATTTGGTAGTCTATCGCAGACGATAGCGGCGGAAGACGTGTCGCAACGAGAGTTCGACTTCTCTGTATCTTTTGTATGCTTACGACATGTCGTTTGCCTCGAATCTTATTACGTTGTAATACATTCCGACCTGTATGTCGATTCTTCATAAGAACATCTCGCTTACATCTCGTAGATTATCTCACCTGGTTCGAATGTCAGTCTAATATGGCAAAAACTGATTTTAGAATACCGATTTCTGTTACACCCGCTTTGCAATCGGCTTCAAAACTGAGGTTTTTCTCAAGAATTGACATACAGTACCTACTGTCGTTGCGTTGCGTCGTCTTCAGATGTCTGCGGTTGGCTAAGAATCGGCACCGTTTGTATAGAATTCATGTATCTGCTTCAGCATTTAAATATCAAATACTCATTGCAGGAATACCGAATACGTATTACCAGGAATGTCGAAAGCTTCTTATCTATTACACGGAAATGTCTCGTTTGTATACAGTTCTGTGTACAAATGCTTATTGATTCCGTCGTATTGTGAGTTCTATGTATTGTAAACAATGGGAATGTAGGTACTTGGGAAATTATTCACAATTCGATTCATAGTGTTAGAAATATTGTATAGATGTGTGTAAATGTGTATATAAGAAACTTTCTTACCGTGAAAACTGGAAAAGAACTGGTTTTTATTTACCTGTACTATAAGCTCTTAACCTAGGGGATAACACATAACCTAGGCGTGTTTAAATTAGTGTTTGGTGGGCAACAACCACAGAACAGACAATGCAACGCTTCTAGCGTTAGTTTGTGGTAAGAACCAAATGTACTTTGAAAGTTTAAAGTGTAGTAAACAGAAGAACAGGATAAAGTACTTTACGTAGCACGAAAATTCGCATTCTTGCGTTGTGGAATTCTGTGCATTCTGATGAATACATAAAATTAAATAACATTTTTTTTTTATTTTTGATACAAATTTAAGAAATTACAAACCGGAGAGTTAAGGATAGAATTTTTTTTAAAAGCACGATGGGAAAAACAAAGTAATAATATAGCTACACGAACTAGCGGTCCGCCGCGGGTGCGGTTCCAGCATCATATTTACAATTATACCTAAGACAAGTATGCATTTTGGGATATCGCCAATTCACAAAGGCATGCAGAGTACTATTTATCATATAAGTTTTTTTTCATTCATTCTTCATTCAATATAACTTTCACACATTCCTTCTCTCAGAACCGCTTTGTGAGTTGTGACACAACACACACATTAACATTCTACGCTCATTTACAAACAATAAACTAGTGTGAATGCGTTGATCAATCGATTTTATATTACGTATGCTTAATAGCTGTGAATCGCAAATGTGTTATCGCAAAAAACGGGGAAAAGATAACGTGAAAATACCTATTTCACAGAAACACGCGTTTTAATCGTAGTCGAATGGTTAATCGACAAAGCCGCGCTGGTACTCGTTGCAATAAAAGGTCGTTCACTATCGACCACGATATGGAGCGATTGAACGTTTTTTTTGGCATTTTTTAGCTCTAAGCAAATCATTTTGGTATATTCGATCTATATATAAGCGGTAGAGTTTGTTTGTTTAAACGAGCTAAGCTCTCAAACTGCCAGTGATTTAATTTAGACTCATGTAGAGTGACGTAGGCTTTGCATTCCGAAATTCAAACATGGATGGGATCTGCGGGAGTAATATTATAAAACTGAAATGTTTTTTTTTTGGTTAAACGCGCTAATCTGGATCGAATTGATGTAATCTTGTCAAATTAAATAGTGTTAGTTAAATCAATAAGTGACATAAGCAATTTTTTTCCGACTTGTTTCTTATACATTTTTTTTTTATCGACTACAAATTAGCCCTTGACTGCTATTACACCTGATGTTAAGTGATGATGCAATCTAAGATGGAAGCGGGCTAATTTGTTAGGAGTAGGATGAAATCCACACCCTTTCGGTTTCTACACGACATCGTACCGGAACGCTAAATCGCTTGGCGGTACGTCTTTGTCGGTAGGGTGGTAACTAGCCACGGCGAAAGCCTCCCATCAGCCAGACCAAGACAAATTAAGAAAAATCTCAATCTGCCCCGCCGGGAATCGAACCCAGGACCTCCGTCTTATAAATCCTAAAATATAAATCTTATATTTTGATGTATATGTATGGCCACGTAGCATTAAAAAATATTTTTGAACCCGCATTGGTGCAGCGTCTACGCTCTATATTTCGTCTTCTATAAGGAAGGAGGCCTGTAGCTGAAGGTGCTGTAGTGGGCCATTATTAGGCTGATAATGATGATAGTTTGAATTATATAAAAATCTAGCCTCAAACTCAGACGAAGTATACTGCAAAATTCCTCGCACTATATGGATTCTACCACAATATCAGATTATTTAATTATACCCACTACTGCAGACTTGTCACGGATAATCACAGGCCGGTGTCCGATTAACCACACTACGTTATAAATTCAGGCGGATACTGTCGATGTTCAATTAAATTGAAGTTAAAATTATTAGAATATTAACGGTTTTTTGGTTAGTTGGTTAGTTGGTTTTGCATGAATTCTATACTAAAGGTGCCGGTTCGTAGCCGACCTCATACTACTGCAAAGCATGTATGCAAAACCAGCTTAAGCAAAACAGAAAGATCTTGATAAATTATCTGCTTGTGCATGATTGATTAATCGAAGTTTCAAACAAAGAAAACGTGTTTCAATGTCATACGATCTCCTCTGTATTTAAGTAGCTTAATGCAAAGCTTGTGCAGTGCTGTACGTATGATTTAACTCTTTATTCATACAAAATTAGCCGCTTCGACATCACACACTACTATTCTCAATGTTTCAACAGTGCGTCTGCCTCATACGCAATGCTAAAATAGCTTCCCTTCCAGCTTTCGTTTCCCTTCCACCTACAAAATGGGTAACTTTGAGTTAAGAGTTAATAGGCATCTGTGTCTAGGCTGCATCATCGTTAACTATTAGGCGCGACTGCAGTCAAGCGGTAGCCTATACTATTGAAAAAAATTCAAGGAGGAGCCGTGATTCCTTCCTTTTGGCTTCGCTGTAGTCGGGTAAAAAGTACGAGCTTCTTTATAAAAATAACAACTCAAGACTTCAGATTTAGAAAATAAATATATTAAGATACGAGTACTTTGAATGCTCAGAACAACGGTCCAAAACAAAGAGAGTAAACAATCCCAGAACAGGGCGTGACTTGAATTTGCGATTCGGATAAATGTGAAGCAATCGCTATCTTTTTATATTTCGCGAGCTTTGTACCTACTTGTGAGTACGCCGTTGGAAGCTTAATTTGCTTTTTATTTATCAGCTATAATATCTACTAGGCCAATGACCCATTTAGGAGCAGCATGGTGATATAAATTTCATATACCCTCTCGTGTACTGGTTCTGTGTAGCCTAAAATATCGAGAGAATTATGTGATCGAAGATTGTATGAGTTCGTTTAGATTATTTTACCTGCTTGTTCGAATTTATTTGGGTAGTAAAGTACAGACAGGCCCTTGACAGCCGCGTATGTGTACGACATTGAAAGGTTAGCAAAGCAGAAAAATGTGTATAAATTATGATTTAGCAGTGAGTCGTTGCTGAGCATCTGTTTCCGGTAAATGGATTTAGTGCCATTTCCAAAATAAAATTTGGCGGTCAGTATGCGAAATGCTTTAATTAATATCAATAGTATTAATTCATTTGTAAATGCCCTTACAAATGAACTAGTTATTTCTTTAGTTTATATGCAATAGAAGTGGGTGGGAGAAGTATACGAGCAAAATTTAGCTACTGGCTGAACTAGAACAGCAGTCAACTCCATTGTAGATTGTCCTACCAGATTTGGCTGACAGGGAGAATAACTCAAGCAGAAAAGGCGAGCGTTGACCGGCCATAAAGGTTACTTAAGCCTACATCCGTGACTCGTACTCTGTTTTTTGTTCTTTCTCTCTGCCACTCGATGGACCCGGCACCCGCATGGTGAATCCATGGAATGTTTAGATATTCGTCTTTTAAAGTTTTTACAAAAAACATTTCTGTTGTGGTGACGTTACTTTCCAGCAGAGCATTTTGCTCTAGGTTGCGTTATAAGAACGGAAGAACCATTGTTCACTTTTCAACCACATACATTGTGACGGGGGGGCCCGCCACAGGTAGGTAGGTAAAAGAAAACTCAGGGTCGTGAGTCAATTTTGCGTTTATTTCTTCCCCACCTAGCCACACCGTTATGAGATAGGGTAGATAAGTCACTGGCCTGGTAGGCACTCCTGGGACGCTCCGGTTCTGCGATCCAGCGATCCAGCAATCCAGCGATCCCAGCTAGGCTGTCAGTAGGGTGCCCGTCGTTCCTTGGTAAGGGGCCGGTAGCAGGCCGCTCAAAGTAGATTTTAGATGAAGAAGAAGAAGGACGACGAACGAACGAACCTGGAATCCCAGATTAGGATAGGCATTAGAGGTGCCCTCCATCTTGCCCTGTAGTACCTGTCCAAGCCCAGCGACCGTGAACAAACACTACAGGAACACTAAACAGCCTTACAATAAGTATGCACTTATATTAAATAGTAGTTAATTAAGGGACTCACCCCAGCGGGTTAATAGGTGTTCACTAATTAATTTCAGAGTATAGTAGCTAATGTAACTTAGTGTATGCTCGTGAGCTCGCAGCGCTCGAATGACTCCGCGAAAACGAAATTCTTAATCAGGGTCACTGACCGCTTCCGCAGGTAGTCGATCAACGCATTTTATTAATCGAAGCAAAGCCTTTCGGGATGCGCACGCGCAATTGCTATCGCAATTACCGGAGGCGTCGTTTTAGGAGGTTCCGTAGTGAATATTTGATTGTTTAAGCCTCATTATAATTTTAGAACGTTACAGTACCCCGCCAGAAAACCTAGGATTTTTGTACTTCACACAAAAATCCGACTTACTCCATACTTCGAGTGTGCTTTCTTTGCCTACTTATATACTTCTTCATGCATACGTTCACGTTCACACTTTCATACCATCTCTTTCAAATTTACCTTTTATATAGTCTTTTAGTCAAGAGTTAAAACGTAAGACCCTAACATTCAGAGTGAGTATTTAATAGTAATAATACTTACTCAAGACAGCAACTCAATGAATATTGCTCATAGTTGATGTAATATTCGTACGACAGGTGGATAGATGTTTTTCTTAGTAGTAGCAGGTAAGTACTTTTGTAACTGAGGTAGTTAAATATTAGAATTAAGGTTAGATAAGGTTTATTTATTATTATGAAGTTAATTTAGAGTAATATTGGTTTGGTGTGGATTAGATATAAGTGTAAAATTATTTTTGTTTTAAATTATATTATGTATTAATTATAATGTATTTTAAATAAATTAATGAATAATGTAGTTTAATAACGATAAGTGAATTTTTTATTATTATTATTATTATTATTTTTTTTTTTTTTTTTTTTTTTTTTATTAGTAATGTTGTTATTTTAGCATTATAAGTTATAGTTTGTAATTAGTTAATTTTATGTCTTTAATGTGCCAAGTTCCCAAGTAGTTTCCTTTTAGATCTTCTAAATCATAAACAAGCGGTGACTTTTTATTAATAACACGACATTTAATGTACTTTGGAGCGAGTTTTTTAGCGAACCTATTGTCCTTATCGCTTTGATAATAAGTACGTTTCCACACAATGTCGCCTAGATTAAACTCAGCTTGTTTACGTCGTAAGTTATAGTTAGTGCTATTTCGGCTATGAGCTTGCAGTAGGGATGATTGGACTTTATCAAAAGTTTTTCGTAAGGCACCTAAGTTTTCAGCGTAATCATCTCTCGGTGAATAAACAATTTCATCTACGGTTACAGGATCAGTAATTGTGTATTGAGATCCACAGCTTATAAGTTCACGCCCGTACACCAAGAATGATGGCGTGAATTTAGTGACCATGTTTACTGAACTATTTAGAGCAAACTGTATCCTAGTTATGTTAGTGTCCCAAGATCTATGGTCGTTTTCGATGAACGTAGACACTGCAGTCATTATTGTTTTATTATAGCGTTCGACTGAGTTTACTTGGGGTGTGTACTTAGGTGTGAATAGGATATTAGGGATTTTGTAAGTTTCAAACATCTCACGCAAAATATTGGCAGTAAACTGTTTTCCATTATCCATTAAGACCGTGGAAGGAATCCCGTGAACATGGAATACACGTTCTTCTAGAATTTTAGCTATTATAGTAGCTGTAGCGCGACGTATAGGAAATAGTAAGCAATATTTAGTGAAGCAACATACTACAACGAATAAGTATGTATTCTGGTTTTTAGTTACTGGAAGTGGTCCTACGAGATCCATACTTATCATTTCAAATGGTCTAGAACAGTTTTTGGGTTGACCCATTACTCCAAGAGTTGTATGATTGGAGTGCTTGTGTGCATTGCAAGCATCGCAATTCATTACGAAGTTAGTGACATCGCGGTGCATACCCGGCCAATAGTAGTTTAGAGCTAGCCGTTTAAATGTTTTGAACACACCGAAGTGTCCAGACATAGGTTCTGAATGATTTTTAGAAATAATACTACCTCGTTGTTCAGCAGGTATTACCTCTTTCCATTCAAACTCACGATGTAATACGCATTTTGCTTGCATAAAACGATAAAGACGTTTATTTTCAACCCGATAGTTAGGAAACGAAGTCGGAGAATTTTGACAGCCGTTATAGATATTGAGATACCACTTATCCGTAGTACGAACTTCATCGAGCGATGTGTTGGTATCTATAGCTGTAATAGGACAAGCTCGTGAGAGTGCGTCAGGTATAATGTTGTCGGCTCCCTTTCGGTGTTTAATTATAAAATTAAAACACGATAGTCTGACTCCCCAACGCGCTAAGCGGCCAGTAGGATTATTCAGGTTCAAGAACCATTTGAGAGCTGAATGATCTGTGAAAACAGTGAACTGTAGACCGTTATCTAAATAACATCTCCAATGTTCCAAGGCAGTTAGAACAGCTAGTGCCTCGCGCTCAGTTATGCTGTAGTTACGTTCGGAAGCACTTAAGGATTTGCTCATGTAAGCTATAGGGTGTTCGATTCCGTCAATAGTTTGTGTGAGTAATGCGCCTACTCCATAGTCGCTAGCGTCGGTATGAACTTCAAATGGTAGTTTGTAGTCCGGGCAAGACAAAATAGGGGCAGAGATTAAGCATTCTTTTAATTTATTAAAGGATTCGTCGGCTTCCTTTGACCAAACAAAAGGTTTAGATTTTTTACCAGACGAAGTTAGTTGGTTTAGCGGACCTGCGATAGTGCTGAAATTCGGCACAAATCTGCGGTACCACGAAGCGGTTCCAATGAATCTTTTAACCTCTTTTTTGTTAGTGGGGGTAGGAAAATTAAGAATACACTCAACTTTGCCAGGATCAACGTGTAGTCCTTTAGAGTTGACTATATAACCAAGATATTTTAGTTCGTCCCGTATAAAAACCGATTTTGACAAATTAATACGTAGGTTTGCCATTTGTAGTTTTTTAAATACCTTAATTAATAGCGATATATGAGAATCGAAGTCAGGAGATACTATAATTATGTCGTCGATAAATGCAAACACCGAATTTTCGAATTCTGGACCATAAAATAAAAGGTCTACTAAGCGCTGTTGAGTAGCAGGTGCATTCGTCAAACCAAAAGCCATGGTGACGAAGCGGTATGTCCCCCGGCCAGGTATGTAGAATCCCGTCTTGTCACGGTCTTCCTGAGCAATAGGTATTTGCCAGAAAGCCTTAGATAGATCAATACTAGATAGATATTTAGCGTTTTTCAAGTTATCTAATATTTCAGAAACGTAAGGTAGTCTGTACGCGTCTTTACGAGTTATAGCATTTAGTTTTCGACTGTCTAAACAAAACCTAAGTTTACCATCTTTTTTAGGTGTAAGTAACACTGGTGATGACCATGGACTTTCACATTGTTCCACGACTCCGAGCTGTAACATTTCGTCTAGTTGCTCGCCTAATATACGCTGTTTGTCCGGTGACAACCTGTAGTATCGCTGTCTAATAGGCGGTGAGTCACCCGTGTCAATGTGATGTGTTATTAAGTGCGTACGACCCAAACCAAATTTCTCAGCAGAGATGCTTTGAAATTGCTCAATAACATTATCCATAGTTGTACGTTGAGGTTCAGATAGATCGTTGTAGGAACGTAACAAACCGACTGGCTCGCTTATACTAGCAACATGAAGGTCAGAATCGTTAGTTAATAGTTGAATAGAATCGGAAAAATTAGGAAAAATTTTAAATTTGGTCCAAAAATCAATGCCTAATATAAAGGGATTTGTAATGGATGGTATGACATAAGCTTTTAGTACGTGAAATTGGTTTTCAAATTTTATAGGTAGATTTATGTATCCTATCGAGGATAGATTTTGGCCACCAGCCGTGACAAATGATTTAGAGTCATTGTTCGATATTAGCGTTAGGCCTAGTTTTATTAAATTTAGATGAGAATCTTGGCCCAATATTGTTACGGCTGACCCAGAGTCCAGTAAGCCACACATACGAACTTCGCCCACGCATACAGTTGCGTACGGTCGTATGTCATTGCTAGGTTTTTTATATAAGATTGATGCAATCGAGTAGCTGTTAAAAAAAATTTTAAGTTTGGCTAACCACTCACTCCATTCCTTTTCATTAAAATTTTCGCTTTCCCTAGTGCTCGGATTGCAACAATCTTGCTTTATTAGTTTTTTGTATGAGATGTAGATTTTAGGTTATTACAATCTGTACAGTCAGGAAATTTAACATCCCGTTTTCCACATTTAAAACAAATTGGAAAACGTTCTTTCTTACACTGGCTCAATAGGTGATCGTTAGAACGGCATCGCGGGCAAGAAAATCGAGTAACTTGTGCAATAGCATTAACCGATTTTGATTGTGTTGTTAAATTTTCTAATTTAGGTGTATAGTATTTTTTGTTGTTAGTATAGTGATTATTGTATTTAGGATAGAATGGTTTGTGTAAGCTAGAATTTTTATTAGTGTGCTGATTAAATTTAGGTTCAAAAGCTAAGTCAGGAGCTAGTGTATTGTGTGATACACGCGGAGGTTCCCTGTACCTAGATGTAAGTACTTGCGCATTTTCGTAATTTCTACAGATACTACGCAGTTTGTCCACTGAAGTGATGTTGGAGGTATTGACAGCTAGGACGTTAGCGTAACAGGGTTTTATATTGTGTAGCAATATATCCAACTTATCCTGCTCCGACAAGGGTTTAGTTAGTCGCGCAAAGTAGTCAGACATAATCGAAAAATAAATAACTATATTCTCCGATTCACCTTGCGTCCGAGTTCGAATCTCGTCCAATAATTGGTAGTCGTAATCGGGCCTGCTAAAATCGTTAATAATTAATATAGTCAAATCCTGCCATGACTTCACAGACTCGTGTACACTGCGGTACCAAATCTTAGCACTGCCTACAAAAAATAACGGCGCTTGCGTCAGTAAGCGATCAGCTGACAAACCTTTTACCGTCGCGTATTCGTGTACGTCGTTAATAAAGGCACGAACGCACGAACTACCGTCGAATCTAGGCCTAATACGATCGAGAGTGTGGTCGCAGTTCACTACTGTAGGTAAAGAAGTGCTCTCAAAGATAGATTGGTTAGATGTACTAGGCGTAGGGGTGCTAGGACGTTGTAACGCTGCGAGGCGGTTATAAATAGCATTAAAGTCTTTATTGACCGATTTGACCGCGACACTAGGCTCTGTGTCGACGATGCGTCTCAGACGATGGTATATGTGATAGCACAAAGCGCGCGCACGTTCGAAAAGATTCGCGTCAAATTTTTCCTCCAGCTGTTTTACCCGCACTGCGCACTCTTTCAGAGAACTAGCAGCTCCTGCGAGATCCTCAGCTAAGTCTAGACCTGATTCCAAAATGTCTGAGCTAGGTAGTGAAGGTGTAAGCTTAGCGATCTGCTTTTTGAGTTCGATTACCGTGGAAGCTGGTTCTACGCCGCGAATAAGAACTTCGTAAGTCAGTTCCGCTTTATTTAGCAAAAAGTATTTAATTTGGTGAGTCCCCATAATTAAATGAACTGAGTTAAAAAATAAAAAATGAATAAGATAACAAAATCACTAAGTAATTAATTTTAGTAGGTAGGTTAATTTACAATTTACAAGAAATTTTAGTGCGTAGGTTACAAGAATGAGAGAAATGGCTGTTCTTACAAGTTAAGTATTTACGACTGAGTGATGCTATTAAGTTAATTTAATGAAATAATGAAATGAGTGAATAAAATGGAATGGATGAAAGTTACAAGATACCAATGATTAAAAAAATTATACGAACTGTTACGTAGTAATATAGCTTACAACAAGCTAAATATAAAATAAAAATAAAATGATTGTTATAAAAAAAATATTTTTTTGTTGTAGGTAGGTAGGTAATTTTATGTATGAACACGCAACAGTTTATAATCTTTGATGATATTAATCACAATTAAACACTAAATAACACACAATTAAGCACAGTTTTATAAGTAAGTATGAGTATATTATATACAAGTAGCGTAAAATAATTAGGTACGTACCAGTTCGTCGGATCTCCTCAGCGTTTACAGCGATGTATTCGTAGGTAAAACGGTGTCGAACCTGTAGTGCTGTTAGAAAAGTACCCAACGAGTGTGGATTGGTGGAAGAAGAACACGTGAAGGGCGCCACTGTGACGGGGGGGCCCGCCACAGGTAGGTAGGTAAAAGAAAACTCAGGGTCGTGAGTCAATTTTGCGTTTATTTCTTCCCCACCTAGCCACACCGTTATGAGATAGGGTAGATAAGTCACTGGCCTGATAGGCACTCCTGGGACGCTCCGGTTCTGCGATCCAGCGATCCAGCAATCCAGCGATCCCAGCTAGGCTGTCAGTAGGGTGCCCGTCGTTCCTTGGTAAGGGGCCGGTAGCAGGCCGCTCAAAGTAGATTTTAGATGAAGAAGAAGAAGGACGACGAACGAACGAACCTGGAATCCCAGATTAGGATAGGCATTAGAGGTGCCCTCCATCTTGCCCTGTAGTACCTGTCCAAGCCCAGCGACCGTGAACAAACACTACAGGAACACTAAACAGCCTTACAATAAGTATGCACTTATATTAAATAGTAGTTAATTAAGGGACTCACCCCAGCGGGTTAATAGGTGTTCACTAATTAATTTCAGAGTATAGTAGCTAATGTAACTTAGTGTATGCTCGTGAGCTCGCAGCGCTCGAATGACTCCGCGAAAACGAAATTCTTAATCAGGGTCACTGACCGCTTCCGCAGGTAGTCGATCAACGCATTTTATTAATCGAAGCAAAGCCTTTCGGGATGCGCACGCGCAATTGCTATCGCAATTACCGGAGGCGTCGTTTTAGGAGGTTCCGTAGTGAATATTTGATTGTTTAAGCCTCATTATAATTTTAGAACGTTACAACATGGCACAATGGATAGACAACGAAGCGCATTTTCTTTATTTCTGATTTTAGCGTCATAATTCCTTATAGAGTTAGTCTGGCTAGCTAAGTAGCTATCTATCTATCGGTATCTATAAGTATCGATACCGATTTTACTTGTTTTTTAGTATTTAGTCACGTTTACATGATATTTTCTGGTGAAACAAATTTAAATCCTATATCTATCTTTATGAAAAACAAAGATTGATGTAGAATTTTTTTTTAAACGGAGCAATTTTGCCTCAATTTTTTTGAGAATCCCTCAGAAAATCCACTATATAATATTCTAATTATGAGTTTGTGTCGCGAAATAACCCATTGATTGCAATACACCAATTATTTCTTTATACCGCCACGAATCAAACAAACTACGATAAACAAGAAAAATAATTGAATCGCCGGGTCGGAGATTTCCCATTGGTATTTTTCAATTATTTTGAGAAATGTTTTCAAGAAACGGAAAACATTTATTTGCAGTTTTCTTAATAATTGATTATGCAATCTAAGGCAAGGAAATTTCTGATTGAACAGTTTAATAATGAAGATTTATATAAAAAAAATCCGTTTTCTTTTCACATATAACTATCAACAAGTTTTAAATTGCCACCATTGGCTACTCTCCAATAAAAGAGCGGAATCGGATAATGGATGGAGCGTGGTGGGTTTAAGTTCCATCTCCTCCGTGCAGGTGATTCCTTTCTCTAAACCTTATAACATAATCTTAGCGCTTGAAATTTTTTAATCATCCAGTGTGTTTCCGTAATTTATATTACAGTATTATACTAATTCCAATTACAGAGGTACACATTAATTTAATGGTAGGTCAATATTGAAGAGACGACATTTATTTCGATGTAGAAGGTAACAGTATAAATATCAAGAGCTATCGGCCGTGGAACCTCCTTCGAATCCATAATTCAGTTAAGCCGTGTTTGCCGTGAGGCACAAGTATCAATGTTATTAAGTTAGCCACCGGTCGTGGTGTAATAGAATCATGCCCTCTGTCGCAAACTGGCTTTAAAGCTGACTTTTCACAGAGAATGAGAGAGATATCTAAACTCTAAGTGTGATTTAAACAACACTAAAAAATCTAAATTAAAGTAATTTAAACGAGTTAAGAGAATATATTATAATGAATTAATATTATAAATTTCGACGACCTCCGTGGCGCAGTGGTATGCGCGGTGGATTTATACGCGGGCGGGGCAGATTGAGATTTTTCTTAATGTGTCTTGGTCTGGCTGGTGGGAGGCTTTCGCCGTGGCTAGTTACCACCCTACCGACAAAGACGTATCGCCAAGCGATTCAGCGTTCCGGTACGATGTCGTGTAAAAACCGAAACTCATCTGGATTTTCGTCCCACTCCTAAAAAGTTAGCCCGCTACCATCTTAGATTGCATCATCACTTAACATCAGGCGTGATTGCAGTCAAGGGCCAACTTGTAGTCGATAAAAAAAATTAACATTGGTTGAAAAGAGAAACGAGTAAGTTTCTTGCTGAATTTTGTTTGCAGGAATCTGCCTTCCAAACTGGTTGTAGAGTCACTACGAACAGACAAAGTGGCCTTCCAAAAGTGCTTGTAACCAAAGCCTACTTAAAATAAACAAATTTTAAATTATGAATTTTTTGAAGGAGAGGTGTTTTATCGATATACCTATCTGTTACCAAATTTGATGATGATGATAATAATAATATGATGTTGATGGATGCCGTTTAAGCTACTAGAATTACTTATAAAAAAACTAGTATAACTCCTACTTTACTACACGTATTCAGGAGTATAAGGTGTTTTTCTACTCCTACTCTTGATTCATTTCTAAGAGATAAATTGCTGCGGCTGATCAACTGAAGTAATTTAGTATCTAAACTCTCTTAATTTATTTGTCAAAACATAATCAATTGCGTCAAACAAGGTCATCGAATTATTAATATCGGTTTTCGTATGTGAGGTATTTATTTGTTTTTACAATGACAAAGTTTGACTCGTAAATAATAAAAAAAAAACATTATTTAATTCTAATCTAATTCATAATGGATTTAAAAAAAATCAATTCGGCTAGATAATATAATTTAATACGATTCTATGAAACTAAAATACATTTTATGTAGCTTTGCATTCTTGATTTAATACTTCTTTCAGCTAGCTCCGCTTCCACAAAAATTGTCGTAGCCTACTTTTTATACCGAAAAATGCTTTTGTCGAAAAACTGAATAGCACCGTAATATTGTTACATCGCTTTATACACACAATTCGCAGAGTTTCTCTTGATATGACTGAAGCTACCGTACGGAATTGTATTATTAAGTTGAAATATGGAGGAACCTTCAATGTACTGGAGGTGTTCGCGTGGAACTACTTTATTTTGTGACGAGAATATTACTTTATGAAACGAGAATATAAAACAATGACACAGAAAATGAGTATAATAACGAGATCCTTTCCCTTCGAGCCGCGAAGTTATGAATCGCAAACTTGATATTATGTGCGAGAAAGCCCGATATTTATATCTATTTGGTATCTGTAACGACGTCTTCACTCTTTTAAACCACTTTTCCAAACGTACACAGATCACATTTCTTTTTTATAAAACTTTACCTTAACTTGATTAGATTTTTTTTGTTCGGTTTAAGGTCTGTTCTACCCTACGCATTGTGTTCTAACTAAACATTTTTGGCTGTATACGAAAGATTGATTAAAATGTACAATCTATACCACTAGGTATTGATTAGTATTAATGTTATAGGTGGGCTGTAACAATTAAGTAGAAAAGCCGACACAAAATGCTTAATGCGCGTCAAATAAATTTTAATGCAGAAGAGCATGCTTTTCATAATAAAATAAACCGATTAATGTACAGCATTGGGACAGTGCTGTCTTGGGAAACTTGTGAATGCAGTTTTCTATAATGAAATTGGCCAAATTAATTGAAATTAATTAATTGAAATTCACAGTATCATATTGTGAATATCTTTTTCTTTGTCCTCGCCTTATCCCGGTACGCGGGGTCGGCTTTTCTTATGATGCTGAGTTGTACACCCATTCTTATTTGGTGCTACAGACAGACATTGCTTAGTGCAAGATTTTTGTAGCACTAAAGATGAATAAACGCTTTTTCTTTCTTTCTTTCCATGTAGATCTTGTGTTCGCGTCTACGTCATTGAGGCCGAGGCGTTGCATGTCTCTTTGGACATTTGTCATCCAAGTATTTTGGGATCTTCCCCTACCCCTTTTTCTTGTAGCCATGGAAAGGCACTTTTTCACCACATAATCGCCGGGCCTACGCATTACGTGACCCTACCATCTGAGCCTTGACTCTGATATTTTGTCGGTTATGGCAGCAACTTTACTTATTGTGAATATCATTTTCTGTTATTGGAAGGAACAATCATGGTATTAGAAGCTGGCGATGTTTATCTTGACGGCAATCAAAACCTTAGTAGGAAGTGGAAAACTATTGTCTATAAGCCAAGCCACACATTGTACTCGTAGTAGACTGGACGTTCAGATCGGAGCTACTACTATTTCAAGTAAATTGGCTATGTTAGGTAATTAGCAGAGCATTTTTACAAACCCTGTAACATGTTAGTTTTAGGTAAAGTTCATTGTTATGTTATCGATCGGTGCGATTGCGACCGATAAGCAGTGACACAGCGCGCGATACTGGTAATGAGATGTGGTATTACATTTAGCAGAATGTACAGTTAGTACGAAATGCTTTTATATAATTACTAGCGTACGCCCGCGACTTCGTCCGCGTGAAACTTGGTGTAAACTTGAACTCCCGTTTGATCCTTTATGGAGCTGAGCATTAGAAAAAACGTTCTTTAGCGCTCGCCTACGTCATTATAGCTATATGAAAACATTTTTAGCGCGACGCACGCGAGGCGTATCTAAGATGGCGACAGCGGTTTGTTTGGGTAGCAACTACGATTTGTTGTGCCCCTTCACGAAATTATTAATATAGACTAGCGACACCCCGCGGTGTTTCGCGTCGGAGTATACCCGACTATATTTGAACTATTATAGCTCTTACTCATGAGCTCGCTTGTTCTTGCAGCAAACTTTTATTTTGCTTCACGCCGCGTTGCAAGAACAAGCAAAATCATGACTAAGAGCCCCGTATGGGTTCACTTGAACACATTTTTATATAAAAATATACTTTTTATATAAAAAGCGCTTATAGAATAATTTATTTCTGTTAGTCTAACATACCTATTAAATGGTGAAGAAAAGGTTTTAGATGGTTGTGGAGTGGAAAATACGTAGTATTCACCTATATACACAGACTCTATAGTTCGTGGAATTTTAGGCCTGAATTGAAATTTTGACCTGCCAATATTTCAGTGATGTAAAGCCGATAGAAGAATTGAATAAATCTTTAAGCTCTTCAATAAAGTTTGCAGTATGAAATTTTTGATTTCTGGAATATAGTTTAACGAAAATGTGATCTTTGAAAGTTCTGAAATAGTTATATTTTAATTGACTTATTACAATATTAGCGAACGTCCGTGGTTTCACCCGCGTAGTTCTCTTTCCCGTAGGAATAGGACATTTGATTTATTAACCGACGAAAAAAATACGGAGGAAGTTCTCAATTCGACACGTATATATTTTTTTAAATGTATGACCACGCATAACTTTTTACAGAGTTGATAATTCTTTTTTTATTAGAAAGGGCACATTCCCATAGTCATCATATTAGGATTTGATGATGATATCCTGGGAAAATTGAAGGAACTCTTCAAATTTTATAGGCACACTTGCAGCGATTTCGGTTTTTGTGTAAGTATCGAAAGCTTTTTCTTCCCGATCCGATAAAAAGATTTATTACGTACAACGTTAGAAAACTTATGATAAACTAATAATTTAATTTAATTTCTTGCTGTATTAATGCGTCATTTCTACAGCCCTATTATAGTTCCAGAAAAGTGGAATGACATCAAGTAAATGGAATACATTAACGTGTAATTTCATTGTGGGCAGTAACTTTGGAAGTAAATGGCATTGCTCCTTAATTTTTTATTGGCTACCATTCGTATTCCTACATTAACCTAAATGCCGGCCCGTGGGCGTAAAGCTAATTTTTTCTAAGAAAATCGTTCTAACTACGTGTCTTTCAGTTGAAGAAGCAATTTCGTTAGGCTTGTTAGTTAATTAGGCAACGGGGTCTAGTTAGGGTTCATGTAACGGTGTAAGATAGATAGAACGATTATCTGAAAATAGATTGCTTTGGTTTTCATACTTACCTATCTCTGTCTTGTGAGGTGAAATAAAAAGACATGAGGCTTAACATCTATGTACGGCTTAGTATCTATGCTTCAAGTAGTCGGCAAATTATTGTACGTGTCCTTAACATGTTCTACGAATCATAGGTTTTTTTTTTATCGACTACAAGATGGCCCTTGACTGCTATCACACCTGATGTAAAGTGATGATGCAATCTAAGATGGAAGCGAGCTAACTTGTTAGGAGTAGGATGGAATCAAATAGAAATCCACACCCCTGTCGGTTTCTACACGACATCGTACCGGAACGCTAAATCGCTTGGCGGTACGTCTTTGTCGATAGGGTGGTAACTAGCCACGGCGAAAGCCTCCCGCTAGCCAGACCAAGACAAATTAAGAAAAATCTCAATCTGCCCCGCCGGGAATCGAACCCAGGACCTCCATCTTATAAATCCACCGCGCATACCACTGCGCCACGGAGGTCGTCACAGGTTTGTTGTAGGCTGTGGATCTCCACAAAATATCACTATTCATCTCACCTTTTGACGACTTCCCTTGCTCTGCCGATAATGCCTTTGCTTACAATAAACATGAATTCGAGTGAATTTAAAATTTTATATTTTCTTAATAGGCTCAAGGCTCAGGTCGTAGCTAATGATAAAGACGCACCGCTAAGCGATTTAGCATTCCGATATGATACGTCATACAAAGATTTAAGTGTATGGTTTGAAAAAAGTACCTAGCCTACTACCATCTTACACTTAGGTAATATCTGGTCAGATTATAATCAATGGTCAAATTGTCATTTAATAAAAAAAGGAAGTTAATATAACTAATAATTATTGCTGTTTGCGCTTAAGTTAATTATAATTTAGGAGAGGAGAGGAGGAGAGATAATTCAGGGAGTCATTATCACGCAGCTGTGGTTTTTGAACTAAAATTAGGCCAATGTCATTCATATCAATTAAAAAAAAGTGCCTTTGACTAAGGTACGATTACAAAACACTTGAAAAAAAATCAGTCGGTACCTTAAAAAAGTACGGTAAATTTATCTTTTAATATGTGTAACACTGTAGGGATTCACATTCACACCTGGTATTATTCTGAAATAGTTTCGCAAGGGTTAATTTTTACCTAAACGAAATCACTTGGGTATACGCGTCGACATGGAAAAGCGTGTTAGGCATCCTACACACCATACAATGTAATTTCCCGATATAAATAAATAATTGGACAATAATGTTGGAATTTGCAATTTTGATTATTGTGCAATGAAAAATTGCAGTCCATTCCCACTTATTTATGTTTATTAAGTATATTACAATGTATTAATTCGTTAAAGCAGGCTCAAGTACAAATTCCACCAGCAAGCCTTATTTAATTCTGGCTCTGCGCCTGTTTTTTTTTTATCGACTACAAGTTGGCCCTTGACTGCTATCACACCTGATGTTAAGTGATGTTAAGTGATGATGCAGTCTAAGATGGAAGCGGGCTAACTTGTCAGGAGTGAGTCGAAAATCCACACCCCTTTCGGTTTTCACACGACATCGTACCGGAATGCTAAATCGCTTGGCGATACGTCTTTGTCGGTAGGGTGGTAACTAGCCGCGGCCAAAGCCTCCTACAAGACAAATTAAGAAAAATCTCAATCTGCCCCGCCGGGAATCGAACCCAGAACCTCCGTCTTATAAATGCACCGGGCATTCCACTGCGCCACGGAGGTCGTCAAATATTGATTGGACTATATTAATGGACACGTATGAAAAGCACTATAAAATCCCGGAAGACTTAAATTTCGACATCTGGACCGGACATATTTCTTTTTTCCAAATAAATCAAACGTATAGTACTTGTTAAGCTTACAGTGCCGTGGAAAACAAACATCCCTAAAGACCATGTATTCAAAGTGAATAAATATTATGACCCGGCACCCCCACGGTGAATCCATGAAATGCTAAGATATTCGTCTCTCTAATATGTACATTATACAATGTATTAATGTAATATAATATATGGCTGCTTTTCGCTAAGGTCGGTAGAATTAAAAACAACTGTGGATACTCCGGTTTTGGAGTAAAATCTGTAGAAGATATTTTGGACTGTCTTTTATGACAATTGAAACCTACTACTATGTTACAAATGTGACTGTTTAACTGTGATGTTCAATATCACATATTGCGCAATGATATTGTATAGTGTGTGGGATACCTAACAGTGAATCATTCCTCTTGTATATGGTAAACTGCTCTATTTACATGCATTACCATGTTTTGTACGAGCCTTGTGTAAAAACTACGCAGCAATGTGGGTATGTGCTGTTTACAAAGCAATTTGTGAAGTAAAAATACGAAGCAAATTAAATAATTCGTGTATTTTCGCGAGACGTCCCCTAAAGTGGGCCTAATTTGCATGATTTATATTCGACCCACGTAACACAGCCCACGTTAACGTTTAATAGGAACATCAAATTAGATTTATATTACGAGTTATTAAATGGGACGACGCTAAGAGTTAATTTTTCCTAATGCTAATACAATTTTGTCATTTACGTGAAATACGTGAATGTGGCCCAAATTGGTTAATTCAAGAAAAAGATGTTACTGTCTTTTTTAAAAGAAGGATTGATATATTTTATACCGAGCGCCCGAATTTTTACCCCCACAGTTCTCTTTCCCGTAGGATTATAAGGATAAAAATCATTGCCTAGTGCGTATGTCACTCCTTATTTGTCAGGCTATCATATACGAAATATTTTTAACAATGTTTCGGTGATTATTCTCAACAAGCAATCGAAACTTCTAAAAATAGTTTTTTAAGTTATTAGACTTTTCAATTGGTGTTTTCAAAGTTGCATAATTTTCTTCACTTTTTTAATCTGTTTGTTTTTTGTTTTGTTCTATTCTGGTTTGTTCTGTATTATTCTGTGTGTGATATCAGTTTTGTTTTATTTTATTTTATAGATGCCCAACAAAAACAGTAATTGGGGCTTAAAATCCTAATAGCAGGTTTTCGGAAGTTTACAGTGTTTGTAAGCTCCATATCCCCTATCCTGCCCTCCTGTCTGCTAGATGATACTGTAGATAACGTTAGATAACGAACTGTCTTTGTTACAGAACCGAAAGGGTGGAACACCCAGTCACATCGAGCAGTGGCAACCTCACCAACAACGCGGTGAGACACAAAATCGTCGTACTAGGCGCAGCTAAAGTCGGCAAATCCTCCCTCATATCGCAGTTCTTATACGGAACATTCTCGCCCAAATACAAGAGAACCATCGAAGAGATGCACCATGGAGACTTCAATGTAGCTGGAGTTAGACTAACACTCGATATACTGGATACATCTGGTGCATATGAGTTTCCAGCGATGAGAGCGCTTTCGATGCAGTCAGCGGACGCTTTCATACTAGTGTATGATATCACTGATGCGGATAGTTTCGCTGAAGTGCGAGCGCTTAGAGATCAAATCCATGAAACTAAGGAGAGTACAGCTGTGCCTATAGTGGTTGTTGGCAATAAAGTGGATTTGGCGGAGTCTGGGGAGAGACAGGTTTGTTATTTATCTCTATTATTACGAATTATTTAAGACTGTGTGTAGGTACACAAATGTGCACTTAATAAAGAGTATTTGAAAGTCAGGTGCCGTAAAAATCATCAGAATCATCAGAATCATCAGTATCATACATATAGATTATAAATGGAGTTAGATCGTTTATTACTAACTATTATATCATATCATTTATTTTCGACTTATTTATTATTACGTATAGGGTGATATTATTCATTATGATTATAATCGTATTATTTTTAATAAATAATACGATTATTTGATGTTAATCATATTCGTTGGCTTAACGTGGTGTACAGGGGTGTAACACATACAATTTCTCGACTCCAGGTTTAGAATTTACTGAAAATTTAGAAGGAAGAAAACTCCATAACCCAAACCAGGATTCGAACCCAGGACCTCAGCCACCTGGACTAACGAATAGATCAACGAGGCAGTTAGCTCAAGCTCGTAGCTCAGTAGGTTAGAGCGCCGATATTTGCACTTTACAGGGCTTGCGCTAACATAATCATGGTAGGTAGCTATTGGTATTTGGAGATGCTATTTTAGTCCACACGTGTAAAGCCTAGGGCAGCTAATAATAATTATATACGGATTTGTATGAATATATTCAACTTTAGGAGCTGACTATCGCCCGAATACTCTAACGCAAATCAAATTTTCTTAAAAAGATTTCTATGCTAACTGTCTAAGTATATGCCCGAATACCGAAATTGAAGGTTAATTCGTACATATAATACACATAACAATGATATCTACGGTGCCTTAACCAACCATACCTACAAAAACCCCGAAATACATTAAAACATTCGCATCCAAGATCCCACTTAATCAGAACATGTATACCAACATAATAACACGTATAAATAAGCAGATATCTTGTTATATCTTCAACAGAAAGGACCGAAATATGTCGTGTTTATTACTGCGACACCCAGAGGTGCCTGGAGCGAAATTGAGACGCATGTACCAAAAGTTACACACGGTTTTTACATTTGTCACAAAGCCTCTTGCGAAGATCTTAGATATATTTAACATATTAGCGGTCTACTGCAGGGCTAGGCCAGCCTCTTTAAAGGATATGAACTTCATACCACGCTGCTCCAATGCGAGTTGGCAGGCTATGTAATTTAATATTAAAGTAAGTTATTATTTAGTATTTATTTATTTAAAATCTTTTACTATTCAGCACACTTCTACAAAAAGGTAGGCCTTGCCCGCTATTTGGCCGGCACGCATTGTATACAGTCTTAGTTTTGTAATTATTGTCATTTAAAAAAAAAGTTGGAAATCGACACTTTTGGTCGCATTTTTATGTACTGTAATCACAAATATCAAAATTTTACAGTAATTTTTTCATTACGTAATCTAAGATAGTGGTGCTACTAATTGCAATTACAAATCTATGGAATAAACATTGTTAACTTAGTAAAATAAATTAAGTTTCATTTAGTCATGGTTTACAAAAATATGGTCACTTAACTTTGACACCTCATTTTATGAAAATATAGTACTACACCATGCTTGGCAAGTAATTTCAAAAGATGACCCACTTTGTCAAAATCTCAAAATGATGCAACACTTGCCGCTTTTCTTGCCATTAAAAATATTATTTTTCATTTTTTGTCAAATGGATAGTGATCTGAAGTTAAGTTATTATTATTCTTCTAAAATACATTTATACGAGTCTAAATGACTAATCATCATCATATCATGGATAATAGTAAAATGAAAAATGTGTGTTGTGTTTTGGGACATCCTGTATAATACAGGAACTTAAGTTAACTTATTCTAATAACTATTCAAATTATGCCCATTTGAGATGGTGGCATAAAAAACAATTTTTGAGTTTCACTTCTAAGAATGGGGAGCCCCCAAAATTTATTCCTTTTTTTCTATTTTTGTGTAAAAATCTTAATGACTAACATCTATTTACCAAAAACAGGACAGTTCTTATAGTTTCGGAAAAAAGTGGCTGTGAAATAACCAGACAGACAGACTTCACGAATCTATAAGGGTTTCTATTATTGCCATTTGGTAACGGAACCCTAAAAAGGAAAGAAGAATTTTATTAAACTCAGACTACAGTTTATATCTCCTCTGAATCACTTAACAATGGCAAAATGCATTAAGCTGACTTGGCACTTCGAAGAAAGCAATAAAAGAAGATACGACTAATGACTCTCTAAAGCAATATTTCTGATAGTAGGAAACTTTGATGTGTACATCCTTGATATAAGATTCGCACGCTTTGTAATCGAAGAATCGTTATTGAGTATCAAAAACAATAACTTTGAAATAAAATGCGCCTAATGTCGTTCGTTTTAAAGTCGTAAATTCTGTGCTACTGATTTTTATTTTACGCTCATTTGCTTAGCCCTGAGCATAGTGAATTATGGACGAACTTGAGATTTATAACAAGGAGGATTCGGTCGATTTTTCTCTAACTTTATAGGGTTTTGATACTTGTAAATGACTATTCGATTGCAAAGGAGATGGCCGGATTCTGCCCCCAAATTGAATAGAATTTGCAATATTTATTAATATGTTAAAAAAAATAAAAAAATAAAGCAATATTTGAGGCAAAAATTATATTTCTCTATAACATTCGATATCTCTTTGACTCGCATTAATATCTCATATAAACATATTATATCATTTATTACTAAATAAATAAAATAGATTTAGTTTTTTTATTGTATAAATATGTTACCATTGTTGATGCGATTGCGTGGATATACATATTTTCTATTTTTTTTTTTATATGAACTGTTATAGCGGTAAACTTCAACTGTGACTATTTATCGACAAAGCTATAACTTTTAGCTTATGCGGCCGTTATGCCAAGGTGTCAATAGTTATAGGCTAAGTCCGGAGTTGGAAAGTTAATAATTTTATAGCATACGATTAAATATACTATAAAACAATGCATAATGCATAAATATACTATAAATCAATGTCAAGCATTGAAACTCTCGTTCATTATTGTAGTGTATGTACCTATGTGGAGGTAGTCATACAATATTACAATTGTAACGTGGGTATGTCGGTGGTGTAATGTCTGTGACACGCATCACCCAGTTGTTGAACAAACGTTGCTTAAAGTACACGCGTTCCGTTATTATTTCAATTGCACTTATCATTTTAATTGCACTGGAGTTTATAACTCTCGATTATACAAACAATTCGTGTTCTATTAATACCAGACTGTGTGTGTATATGACAGTATAATATAACACAGTCTGGTTAAGAAATAAAAAGATTTACAATTTAATTACATACTTGTACAACTATGCCATCAAAATATATTTTTTTTGATTTATAATTAAGATATGAGTGAAAATAAACATTCTTACTTAACTTAAACATTAAACATTTACAGTAAAGCAATCTTAAATTAAAACTAGCTGTTTAAACTGACAAACATTCTAACAATCATTGTTTGACTGACAGGGATCCGTTACAGTTTTATTATATGTATAAATATATGATATATAGAAGGTAGATTGATAAAATAGGTTTTTATCGAAGCATCCCTCAGGTTGTCTGTGGCTGATCCCAACTCAAATCACGTCACGTTCTGCGAGTCAACTTTTAAATTGAAATCTTTGTTCGAAAGCTTAACGGGGAATCGGCGAAGGAATTTTAAATTTGATAGCTAGCTGAAAGTAATACCAATAAGTATATTTTAATTTGGTGAAACTTAAATTCTTTTTAAATAATTATTTTGTTATTTTGCCATTTTCCACAAAAACTGACGAAACCAAGCGACAAAGTCACACGAATTCGACAAAATACACGTACTTAAACACCAGAGTATTTTAGAGAGATGTTGACGTTACAATATTCATTTTCAATTATATATTTCGTAGGAAGTTTTTAGTGAAATTCTAATTAACGCCTCGAAGACCATGTTAAGCCTCGTTCGCGATTACTATCATCAACAGCTGATAGTGATCGTTAAATAATTAACCAAACATTATCACCCACCAACCCTTGTTAAAGCTTGTAGAAGGTATAAGCTTCGAATAATTTTTTTAGAAGCTTTTTTTTATGAAAGCTCCCTGGCAGTTTATGAAAATCGCATAAAATCTGTCAAATTGTGACTGAAGTAGAGGATTATATTTTATTTTTAATATTTGGTGACAATTTTATTTTGTGTGTTCGGAATCCATAATAAATGTTTATATAGCTTTAAATTCTGCTACAAGAAATTGTGGCGTTAGAATTGCTGTTTTGCAGAGACTTTGTCGTTACAAAAGTTCTTACTCTTGTTGCTACAATTTTTCTATTCTTTTGTAGCGGACACAAAGGAAAGACAAGGTAACTTTATACCTTACTTAAGGTGCCTCTATTAAGTTTTAATGAAACCGCACGATGTCTGCGATTTCTTTTATATCTGACCTCAAAACATCTAAAGGAACATTCTAAAGAATTATAAAAATTTTATAACTTTTTTTTTGGATTGTGACGAAAAAGGATGGTCTCAGGGCGGTTCTTTGTAGGACGTTTTCCTCACTTGTCTTGCAGTTGGCAAAGGATATTCGCAATAGGTAATTCGAGTATTGCTGTATTGTATGTGCCGTCTGCATTAAATTTAATGCAGATGCAGATGTTAGCATCTGATGCTCTCAACATTTTTATAAAACAAAGCCTATATCTTATTAAAACAACAACACTTTTGAAACATCCTGTTTGTGTGCTTGTAGTGACCCTGTCTGTTTGGATTTTACAGTAAAACTCCGAACTTGTGGTTTTAAAATCGTCGTCTTTATTAATATTAATTTTGGCTCCAGATTTCACCCTTCCTACCGGTGAAAATTCCTTCAAATTACATTCGACAATCTTCCATTGCTGTTATATTTTTAATACTATACTAAAGGAAAACACGATTGAAAATGCTTGTCAACAAACAAATTAAAAACGAAGGCAGACATCACTAGTCATTTTACACCTAATTTTTTTAGTAAACTTGTTAATAACGAATTAATGACAATAAATTAGATTAGTAAGCTTAAAATTAATTAATATATTCAATATCTTTTAAATAATATTTTATAAAAAAACAAAATATAACTTTAAATTTATTAGGCATAAAATGTGTTGCATTTTCTACCTTCATTTTAAATTTGTTTGTTGACTAGTATTCTCAATCGAGTTTGGCTTTAGTATAGTTAGGACTGTAAGTAAAGGTTTATTAATAGACTTTTTGAAAAGGATTCCGTATTTCAAGAACTGCTGGATATTGGCATAAAACTATTTTCCGGGTGATACCATTTCCAACGATTCGTGTAGTTCCGCGAACAAATTGAATTTCCTGCTTTTCGTAGCGGCTTAAATATTGCCTTAGGTTACGTGAAATCTAATTTTGTTTAAGAAACGTGCTTACATTTCGTTTATAGCATACAATCAGTGACAGTGAGCGATTAGAGCGTTAATAATAAGTTGACATTCAAATGTTTAAAATAATAAAAACAAATAAGCTTAAAACCATAAACTTTATATATAGTTCCATGGTACCTTATCACGTAGCAGTCAAAGATCGTAAGAAAACTTCTTACTAATAAACATAATAGCATACGGAAAATCTATAACAGTTATATAATAAACTCTCAGCAGATAGTTTCAGAGTTATGTTATGAAGTCGGACTCGATACTGAAATGTGTTAGAAAATAGCATCGGATCTTTACCTTTACCTATCTCCTACAACAGGGCCGCGACTCTCTTTACGCTTTTTTTCAAGAAAAATGCGTAAAGCAAGTTATTCTCATAAGATGTATATCATCGCGGATTTTTTTGTATACAGCAGCGTTTTCCATGAAAACTCCCAGGCGCGACATGTCGCTTGTGTAAATAGTCGCCGACGTCCAAGTGTCGCAGACGAAACGGACGCAACCATTTCCTGTCGCCGTACCTTATGCGACTAAGTTGGTGCACCGAATATGTTTATGCACATACATATTCTACGATGCATCGTTTAATTTCCGTCGTTCATGTTTGCGCCTGAAACAATATATCGTATTTCAGCAGAGAGGTATTTGATGTGTGTTTCAGGGAGTTTTGTTGATTAGTACCTAGTACTATTACTAGATTCCTCAAAGCTCCGTAGGTAAAAATTGTTTACTCGTACTAAAAATTTTATTTTTTTTGTATTTTGGTATGGATATTCTGACAAAACCACATGAAAAAGAGAATTGCGGTCGCCTTCCTTTAACACAGACTTGTAGGTTTTTGGTCAAATTCTATTGTTTTAAAACTTTAATTTAAAAGCAAATTTGAAAAATCAGGGCAGAATTGAAATTTTCAGCTATTTTGTCTTACAATCTAGACATCTATAAGTACCTACTAATATTATAAATGTGAAAGTAACAGTTCTCTCTGTGTTGTTACTCAATCACGACTAAACCGAATTAAAAATGAAAATTTGGTACAGAGACAGTTTAGAGCCTAAGAAAGGACATTTTTCACTCATACCTTTTTTCGAACTATCACAAAAAAGAATTTCTCGTGAATGAAGTCGCAGGTGTTCGCTAGTTGTTAATAAAAGTGGCCAGTCTGGTGTTGGGAGATCGCTGCTGTTTCACCTCCTCTATATCCAGGCTGGTTATATGGTCGTTAAAATATGCTGATAAAGATAAACATAATATTTAATGTAGTGTGGTTGTATATATTATATAGCTGACGTGATTTAAACCTCAAGGGAAATCAAAACTGTATGCAACCGAGGGCGAGACCAAACCGATAGTTTCAAATTATGGTGTTGGCACATCACATTTTGTTGGGCGGGTATAAATAAAATAAATATTTATTATAGAACCATTTAGGTGTCCTTGTAATAAATTGCTTTCTATAATAATACTGTCTTTATGAATCATTTATGTCTACAACTATCTGTTTATTTCTCATTTGTTTTCTGTTGTTTTGTCGAGAAATCGGAAATTACGGACTGTCTATAAACAAAAATCAAATCAAAATGTATTTATTCTTGTTTAACTCACCCATAAAAAAAAGTCCGTATCTAGGTTCATATGATAACGTATATATAAAAGTGGCGCAGTGGTATGCGCGGGGGATTTATAAGACGGAGGTCCTGGGTTCGATTCCCGGGGCAGATTGAGATTTTACTAGTTACCACCCTACCGACAAAGACGTATCGCCAAGCGATTTACCGTTCCAGTACGATGTCGTGTAGAAACCGAAAGGGGTGTGGATTTTCGTCCCACTCCTAACAAGTTAGCCCGCTTCCATCTTAGACTGCATCAACACTTAACATCATCAGCCAACTTGTAGTCGAAAAAGGCATTTATAACCTTTACTCTGTTATCTGCTAGCTATCTCCAGGGTCTGGCCTTCTCTCTCCTCAAACAGGCAGCATTTTGAAGTTTAAAACCAACACGCAACATCCGTGAACACTTGTACAGGCTTAGGGTGATAGCTTTTTGAACTCTAGGTACATACTACTATCTCCTCCTAACATCTTAACTTCAACATCTCTTACTATCTGGTCGGATCTGGTCTGCCAAGGACTAACTAGTAGTAAACTAAAAGACTCTGAAACGATCAATATCGGATGGTAATAATTGCAAAAAAAACCGACGGCTTAACTTGCTTTTCATGGTAGCAAAAACCAACCTAAAATTACGCTGCTCCAATGTTTAGGGCTGCTGCAGGAGTTTTAGAATGGTCTTGAGATTTTTTACTGTGAAATTCTCGGAATAAAGAAAAACTATATACAATATCATAGCGACTCAAAACTTGAGAATCCAAATATCATAACTACTGGATCAACGACGCAGTAATCAATAGTGATCTTTGTGTAGAGGTACTTATAATCTATAACCAAACTACAGTATTAAAGTAAACTATTTAAGTTTCGTTTTATTGAATTTCCGCCATCTTAGAAATGCCGACGTAAGCTATATTTAGTAATTATAATAGCACAGACCAAACATAAACTATATTTAATGTCTCTGATAGCAAACATAGCTAGAGACGTCGTCGGACGTGACGATATCCCGCCGCTACAGCTCCGACCCAAACAAAGGGTACGTGGCTATACGTAGCATTTATACTTTGAGGTAGGTCTTATACCACAAGGAACAATTACTGTATGCAACAATTGAAAAAAATAGTGCTAATTCTTATGTATATGTAGAGATAAAAAACTACTGCGTGTCGCTCACCGAAACCGACTAAAGTTATTTCATAGAAATAGTACAAACCAGTGGAACATGTTAAATTCATAGTATGAATTTAACATATGAATTTCATACTAAAACAGCATCACAGGTATTATACCTGGATATGTAAATGAAACATAATATCCTGCACAATATCGGCACCGACTTGCGTCACGAACTCGCACACCGAATATAGCCGTAGCGGTCTGGCCCGATAGTAGAGACAAACATAAGTTATATTTAGTGTCTATTAAAGCAGAGACAAACATAGAGACGCTGGTTATATTCCGCCGCTACAGCTCCCACAGCGTACAGTGTTTAATTTCAATTTTTCTTACACCTCAATGGATATTACACTGTTTATTTTTGATATAAATACAAATAAACACAAACCATTGTAACATGCTAAGTGCGTACTAAGACGGCATTACAGATATTATAGCTGGATATGTAAATCAAACATAATATCATGCACAATATCGACTCTGACGTCATCGGAAGTAGCCGTTTGCATGTCTGATATTTCGTTTACTTTCAAATAGTAACATACAAATCAGTACTGTTGCCGCGACAAGTCGTCTGAAGTTGCCGTCTGCAGTCGGCTACGAACTCGCAGCCTAAGCCTGAAATATAGCCGTGAGATATGTTTAGTGCCTACTGCAGAGACAAACATAAGCTATATTTAGTGTCTATGATAGCAGAGACAAACATAGCTAGAGACGTCGACGGACGTGACTATATCCCGCCGCTACAGCTCAACCCAAACAAAGCGTACGTGGCTACGCGTAGCATTTCATTTCCGTGACGTTTGCACTTTGAGGTAGGTCTTGCATCTCAAGAGATGATTATTATTTGTCACTTTATTATCACTTTGGATGTAAGTGGATGGAGTAGTAGTGACTGCATAGACATGTTTATGTGTATGTAAAGTAAAGTATTAGAAAGTCATTGTCAAACTATTTAGAGCATGATTTTATTTTTTTTTTCAAATTAAAGTAAAAGGTCTACCAAGATGACGCGATCGAGGTTATCAAGTCATTGTCAGCCATGATTGCAAAGTTCTGATTAGCAGATTTCATGAAGAGCTTATTCCCGTTCCTATGAGAACATTCTACTCTACTTCAAGTTGGCACTTGACATCAGGTTAGCACACCTGATGTTAAGTGATGATGCAATCTGAAATGAAAGTGGACTAACTTGTTAAGAGTAGGATGAAATCCACACCCCTTTCGGTTTCTACGCGACGTCATACCGGAACGCTGAAACGCTTGAAAACGCAAAAGCCCACCAGCCAAAGCGAGGATTCGAAGCGAGCTAAGCAGGTTTACTCAGCATAAGTCCTTTATATATTTTTGATTTAATATAAATTAAAACTCTCTTAAATTTACAAAGAAAGTTGCATGGTTGGATGTCAACACCCGAAATAAACTCAACCACACTCTCACCTCACTCATATATTATTCGAATGATTTCCCCGAACATACATTTTCAAGTATCAAATATTACTGTACCACGATATTGGCGTCGGAAAACTCAATATCGTACAAAGTAGCATTCCTGCACCTGTACATCTTTTGATGTAAGCGCCACAAAGTGCGGCGGGGGCAGATTAACGCAGTTACCTGCATGTAGGGGAGTTGTGACGGGTTAAAACTGTGTGGATAATCGCCTGTAGCGCTTAGCACAATATCGACGTTGTTAGGGGGCGTCCATTAGTTACGTGAGGTGCTCAGTTTAGAGGGGGGTTGAAAATTGCCAAATTTCACGTGGAGTAGAGGACTCAACAAATATTACATAATTAAGTGTTTTCCTACAAATAGCACTGTAAAATTGTAAGAAAACTGCTTAAAATACATGTTTATTATCAGACTATTGTCGATCACTACAAGGCATCCCATCTAGTAGGAAAGGGCATTTGAAGCTAATATCTAACACGCCTCTCGAATAGCTCTTTGCGGGCTTATAATAACGTTTAATTCATTAACAATCAACTTAATTATCTCTCCGGAGCACGGGCCTCCAACATCTGGGCTAAGAATTTACTGAAAATTTCTTACAAGAAGAAGTTCAGATCAAGTCCACAAGTCAAACCCAGGATCGAAGCCACGCATTATGCTTCTAGACCAAGGCAGTAAATACATGCACCTTTGAATTCCATTTTGACAATCGCCGCTATTATAAAATTACAATCATAATACTAACTAATAACTTAGTCTAAATTAGCATTAATTTGCCAGCTGCATAACGGACTAGCAGGAATTTGTACAGAAAATGTCTCCGTAATATTCTGATATTCTGTATTTTGCGGAAATCCGTTTGATAGATTTAGTGAATGAGCTGATATCCATCCACGCATCCTAACAAAGTTTGGCGATTAACATTATTAAACATTGACGGCCGAGTGCCGCAGTGGGTAGTGACCCTGCTTCTGCGTCCTAGGCTGTGGGTTCGATTCCCACATCTGGACAAATGTTTGTGTGGTGAGCATGGATGTTTTCCAGTGTCTGGGTGTTTATCTATATATTATAAGTCTTTATGTATAATATATATAAAAATATTAATTAGTTATTATAGCACCTATAACACAAGCTACTTACGAGTAAGCTTACTTTGGGGCTATATAGCGATGTGTGTAATTGTCCTATAATATTTATTTATTAGTATTATTATTTACATATACTAATGCAAAATTAATGTTTGAACGAAAATACTAAGATGCTTATTTCGAAGATTATTCCTTTCATTTTTTTTTCCTTTTTTTGTAAACAAATCAAATGTATAGTACTTGTTGAGGTTATAGTGCCGTGAGAAATAAACATCCCTAAAAACAAGATATTCAAATTCAAATGTTGATGATACTGACCTTGACTATGAGAAACGGGTGTGTACCACCACCAACTTCACGACTCCGGGCTTAGAATTTTTACTAACAATTTCTTAGAAGAAACAAACGTCAAATGTAGAATAAATAACTTTCAGAATTATGAATGAATGAATGAATGAAATATTCTTTATTGTACGCCAAAAACAAAAACAAACAAAGAGAAAATACCTTAAAAACTAATGTACAATTGGCGGTCCTATCGCTAAGGAGCGATCTCTTCCAGACAACCAATTATATTTAAGGAAAAGTGTATATATTGGAGTAGGCTCGGGTGTACGTAAACAAAAATAAAGAACGAATCTTACTGAACTAAAAAAATTGACTTACATAATATAATTATCTAAATACATACACAAATTCATACATACATACATACATACATAAATTCATTTTTATAGTATATAGTAAAATACAGTTTATAGTAAAATAAATAAATAAATGAAAATAATAGAGACTAGACGAAATCCAGGAGAGAAAGGGAAGAAAGAGAGTACTAGGCTATGGAGGATAGAAGTGAGCATTCACCAGTCGTTTAAAAGTGACTAGTGATTGCGCACGCCGAATGTCTAGAGGTAAGGAGTTCCAAAGCCGAGCAGTTTTGACAGAGAAGGATTTAGAGTAGAAGGACGAATGATGAAAAGGAATTTTTAGAAGTAGGTTGTCCTCTGATCTAAGAGAGCGACAATGAGTTAGATGGAGGAGTGGAATCGCTCTTTCAGATATATGGGAGCAGTAGGGTTGAAGAGGACGTTATACAATAGGGAAAGAATGTGAGTAAATTATTTTACAGCTCGACCCAGGGCTCAAACCCAGGACCTCATCATCATCATTATCAGCCTATTAGCAGCCCACTACAGGGCCAGGCCTCCCTCCTTATAGGAGAGGGGGGGGGGGGGAATATAACATACTTGATACATAATACTTTTTCGTTAGTTCCGCTTAACACGATGAGCAAGATACACAAAAATATATTAACCTAATACAAATTCGAATTATGTAAAGTATATTTTTACCGCGTGGAATATTTTCATTAAAACACATATTTAGGGAAAATAAATAATCAGAATATTTATGAAAAGCTGAAAATATTATAATTCACCAGTGGTTCGGGCATCAATATTCCCGAAACTCGTTTTACATATTAACTGCATACCTACTCGCAATGTTATTATGTAAATTGATACCTGTATTAATTTGCATACGATCTGCTTGATGATAATTATAAAATAATTATTACTACCCTATAATTATCACTCTATCGAGTTATTGCTGAGTTTCTTGCCTGCTCGTAATCTGCTTTCTGAACCTTTGGTAGAGTCACTACTTACTGACAGACATGACTTTTCAATTGCTACTTGAAATACATTAATTTGACAATTTAAAATCGTGCATGCTTACAATGCGAAGTACGAATTTGCAAAAAACTGTTCAACTAACATTAAGCACTAATGGAAGTAAAACTTATGAAAATAGATTTTTACAGATACTAGTTTTTTTAATAAGAAGATTCACCTTAACATGTAGGGTTCAAAATAAAGTAATCTTAACAAAAAAAAACTTAAATTATTACGTAGTAGGAGTAGTTAAAGTATACACGCTCTCCATAATATTATCAATCTTATTGAAAATGTGTAGGGAAGATTATGTATCGTATTATGCATAATATTATTTGCTTGCTAATAAATGAACCGACATATCTAGTTAACATAGAAAGCTTACTAGAAGTTGGTAACAGTTGGGTATCAGGAAGTCCGAAGCATCCGCCGGCCGTACACTCCGCTGCACTCTCTACATCCGCACTTTGCACATAACGTTTTATTTCAACAAGCTCCATACAAATGGACATTTACTTGACTCCAAAGACAAGATTTCAAGAGGATAAGGTTCTATAAAACATGAATAAGCTAGTGCCATTTTAATCCCATAACATGTATAGATAGACATAATACAAAAAAATTCCACAACAATAAGCACAATGAAAATTAAAATAGCAATATAAACTTGCCTTTATTTTCTAATAAATAAACTATATCTATTTAATAAAATTAACTAGATATAGTTCATTTAAAAATTATATCTAGCTAACCAGCTTACTAGAAGTTGGTAACAGTTGGGTATCAGGAAGCATGCGCAGGCTATACACTTCGCTGCACTCTCTCCAGCCGCGCTTTGTATAACATTTTATTTCAACAAGCTCCATACAAATGGACATTTACCTGACTTCAAAGACTAGATTTCAAGAGGTTGAGGTTTAACGGAACATGACTAACTCCTCGTGATAAATCAGTGTCATTTCAATCCCATAGTATGTATAGAGACACACTATAAAATAAAATTCATGAAATAGGGGAAACGAGAAATGCACTGTGAACGTTAAAACTAAAATATGAAATTAAACTATTTTGTAATAAATGAACTATTATATCTAATTAACATAGACCAGCTTATTATATATGAAGGGTTACCCAAGCGTTCCGCGATACTATTTTCAAAGGTTCAGAAACCATTTAGGTATTTTGACCAATCTGACTTAATTAAATTAGATAAATCCCAATACATTTTCGTTCCGATTGGTCAAAATACCTAAATGGTTTCTGATACTTTGAAAATAGACCAGCTTACTAGAAGTTGGTAACAATTGGGTATCAGGAAGTCCGAAGCATGCGCCGGCTATACACTTCGCTGTACTATCTACATCCGCGCTTTGTATATAACGTTTTACGTTTACAAGCTCCGTACAAACGGACGGATTCTGTGTATAATTTATTCTTCATAACAGTTATTTTAATGAAATCTTAAAATACACTGACAGGAATACATACACTTAGCTTTCTCATTACGTGTTCAATTCCGATACCTAAACAATTTTTTTAACAAAAACCGACTCAAAACTTCTTTCAAGTTTCCCAGGATATCATCATCAGATTGTAACAACTATGGGACCATATTGGAAGTGTGCCCTTTCTAATAAAAAAAGAATTATCAAATTCGGACAGCTCTGCAAAAAGTTATGCATGGTCATACATAAAAATAAAAAATATATACGTGTCGAATTGAGAACCTTCTCCGTTTTTTTTCGTCGGTTAAAAAATCTAGTTGCTCGTGGTGCAATTCCTAATGAAAAAATACTCCTACTTCTGAATTTTAACTTAAAACTATTATGAATTTAAAAATAAAATCAAAATAGCTTTAAGTTGAAATTCAGAAGTAATGTTAGATGAAATAAGAAAATCGCCGACATTTTTTTAATACTGTAAGTACTAAAAGAAGAAAAATAATTCAAAGTTTAAATGACACCTAATCCCGACCCGCTTTTACTTTTTATTTATGACAGTCCATTTATGAAAAGGAAACTTTGTTTAATTTTAAAATTCATTCAAATATTATACAAAATTTTGTTTACTCCATTATTTAGAGTGCAATTTTATTTGCAGTATATTAAAATATCTCCAGCTATCTCTTATACCCCGTAGTAAACGTGTTAACAGCTGCATACAAATATTATGATACAAGTATGGTAATGTCGGAAGCTGAGTGTTCAATGTTCATACAATATGAATTACTAGAGGGCGCTCGCAATTTCACTCGCGTAGTTCCTGTTCCCATAGATATTTCGGGATAAAAATTAGTCTTTGTGCTAATTTAGGGTGTCAGCTAACTCTATACCAAATTTTATCTATACATACAAACTTTCACCTTCATAATATTTATAGGATTATTAAACAGAAAGGAACTTTCATATTGCCTTCTTGACCTCCGTGGCACTCGACGACCTCCGCGGCGCAGTGATATGCGGTGGATTTATAAGACGGAAGTCCTGGGTTCGATTCCCAGCGGGGCAGATTGAGATTTTTCTTAATTTTTCTTGGTCTGGCTAGTGGGAGGCTTTCGCCGTGGCTAGTTACCACCCTAGTAGTATGTCGTGTAGAAACCGAAGGGATGTGGATTTCATCCTACTCCTAACAAGATCCATCCATCTTAGATTGCGTCACCATTTAACATCAGATGTGATAACAGTCAAGGGCCAACTTGTAGTCTATAAAAAAAAATGCGGCTATATCACAACAAAGATTGCTGTATTTAAGAATAAACATAATATCAAAAATTGCGGAATTGACGGGATTGGAACCCGCGTCTCTCTGTGGCTAACCGGGCCTTTAAGAGCGCCTTATCCGCTAGGCTACGGTGTCCGCTGACGTCGGCATCGAAATTGTTGAATATTATGTTTTTGATATCCAGATTGCTTTAAAATCTTAACGCTGTTTAAATTATCTGCCCAGTTTAACAACTTTATCTTTCGATAGAAAAGATAAATTTATCCCAGCACTATAATAATCTGTTTCAGGTAACTTAAAGAAACGTTTATTTCACGTAGTAAAGCAGTTTGTGGGTTCTAGGCAACGTCATTAAAGTAAAATCCTTGGCTAACACCGACTTCATAGATATGCTTAAGTAAATTAAAGAAACTAAATGAAACATTTATTTTTAACTTTTTAGTGCGTCTTTAACGGTTCAATTGTTTTTACTAAAAATTTTTATTTCTTACATTTTATTGATTTATCAATACGTAAACTACTAGTACTTTAATATAATAGTACATTATACAACACTTGTAGCCAAAAAGTACCGCCACTTACACAAAAACCAAAATCGCTGCAAGTGTGCTTATAAAATTTGAAGCGATCCTTCGATTTTCCCAGGATATCATCATCAGGTCCTAAAACAATTTTTTACAACAACTTTTTAATTAAATAAAAGAATTATCAAAATCGGACGACTCTGTAAAAAGTTATGCCTGGTCATACATAAAAAATAGTAAATGATTCGTTATGCAATAATAACAATTAAAAATTATGAGAGTTTATAAAATTAATTCCCCTTAATCGTCCTCTTTCTTTCCAGCGTCGGTATATTTTAATATATTAATATTAAAATTTGCGTAGGTATTCTTCATTTCATGATCATCAACATTCTGTCGAATCTAGGTGGTTTTGTGGCTTGGATTCGTAAATCTTCGTGGAAAATAAGTAAATTATTAACTAATATCTATTGTATATTTCATACACATACGCGCTAAAGTTCTTGGCTCTATTGAAAATAACTCTAAGAAATCCGCTGTAAAACTCTTCACTATTCCAAATATTTAGTCCTTTAGTTGATAATATATGACCTATCTATCAACCTTTACCCCTGTAACAAACGGAACGCCTGATAAATCGGTAATTACTCGGAGGTCTAGATAAACTTATGTGTACGTGCCGGTATTATAGCCCCAGTTCGCCAGGTCTCTGAGATATTAACCGTATACCACGTGCCACCTGCCTACCTTAATTCTACGGAATTGTAGAGGAATGTGACCCGACAATTGTATTGCCTGTAATAAAAACTTTGAAAGTTACATTTAGCTGCAGTAACATTTAATTGTACGTCACACTCACTGAATTTGGTTCAATATTTTTTTAATCTGCAATGTTTGCAAACTGTCTATTACATCTTCATTAGTTTATTTGAATGCGGAGTTTATATTCAGAAGTAAGAATCTGCTTAGATAGATGGTTATCGCTTAGAGTGATAACAGTAATGATAATGCCCGCAATCGACGGCTTAACGAAAACGTGTATATAATACAACTAATTTCGGTCAACTCCGGGACGCTACTGAGAACTCTTAGGCGAAGAAAAAAAAGGAGTAAAAGAAAAATACAATAACTATTTCATCTTGATCCAGGCTATTCCAAAACATGGCCATTACAAAAACAACCCTTCGATATTATCGTACTTTTGAATTATAAAATAAAAAGGATTCCCAGTTCAGAGGTTCTTTTTGTTGCAGGTTGAATTTCACACAACAGAATCAGTAGTGACAGTCGACTGGGAGAACGGCTTCGTCGAGGCATCAGCGAAAGACAACATGAATGTGTCACAAATATTCAAAGAGCTATTAGTGCAGGCAAAGGTTAAGTATAACCTGTCGCCTGCACTCAGGAGGAGACGCCGTCAGTCGCTACCCACAGGTCCCCAAGGCCCTCCAGGTTCAACTCCGAGTCCTTCTGCTTCCAATGCGCCACACGTTCCGTCACCAGCCCAGCTCGCGCATCTCCAACAGATTAGGGAACGACACGCCAACAGCAAACGCAATTCTTGTGTTATTTCCTAAATCGTCCACCCAAAGGTCAGATGCCGTTTGCGGTTGCGTTTAAGTTTGCATCATACTAAATTAGAACTTTTTGCGAAATTGTAATTTGGTTTCAGCGAATTTTTTAAAATAATAAATCAGCAATATTTCAGAGCCCGCACAAAGAGAAAAAAACCACGTTCTGAGTTCTACGTATTGCGTTCAACGCAACATTTTTAATTTTAAACCACATTTATAGCACTGTCTACTATCTGCAGTAGGTAAGTACTACTACAAAGTTACATAAGAGCTACGTACATTAGAGAGACGGCAGAACAGAGAGTGCAGAAATTATAAATTCTAAACTTCTTTGGAAAGTTTTGAATTGGTTGTCTGCGCGGACTTCGAAATAACAATATTATTACGTATCATCGGTTTGAATATTCAGCTTCTTTAAAATTTTCGTTTCTTAAGTTCACCTTTTGATAAGTGTCTAACAGCTTTTTCGCAAGCTTTGTCTTTTTCATCCACACAAAGTAAGAAAATGACAAAATTTGCGAATAAGATATCTGACATTTATAATAAGGTGGTAAATTGGCCAGAAGTATCATCTTTGTATTTGTTAGCAGTTTTAATAATTGAAACTTAGAGTAAAAATCTCAAACACAAAATTGTTAACTTTCAACAAATACAAGGCTATGCAAATAAATCACATTGGAAGCTAGATTCATTTTGCGCAACTCTCAAGGGTTACAAAGCTATTAAACTTCTGTGTTATTTGCTGTACTATATTGTTCCCAGTGAATTAGAAACTGTCTGCTTCTAGTATTCTTACATAAAAAAGTAAATGGGTAGACTAGCTTTGATAAATTCGTGATAACAAAGCACATAGAAAGTGCTTTGTTATCATAATCAGGCTGTTGAATGTCCTTTACACTGCCAGGCCTTCCGCATTAGAATGTAAAGATAATGGAGCTTATACCCACCTCTCTCATGTATTGGGTGTAAATGGTCTCTACCAACGAAAATCTTAGTCTTTATTCTATGGTCTAACCCTGGAATCAAACCCAGGACCTCGTAACCTGAAGCCACGTAGGCTAACCACTGGACCAACGGTCCAGAAGAGAATATTTATATGTATCCTAGTTTTCTTAATCTCTCTGATAAAATCGAAATAAATTGCCGTTTTCTGAGAGCTGGTCTCTATCTTTTCTCTTTCTTTCTCTGAGGGTTCGCGTCCGTCCTATCTTCCAACTTCGGGTCAATTTAGGATAACATTCTTTCTATATAGATTCAGGTCTAGTCTGGTGGTGGCTAGTTACCATCATCATCATTAAAGGTATAACGTATATTTCGAAATACATGTTACAATATACAACGTGTTTAGTAAATACCCTATCAAGCCTTTATCTAAGAGTTAGGGAGAGATAATATATGCCTCAAAAAAATTAACTTCCTTGGCAGAATCCTGAGAGAGATATTAAGAATTTTTACTAAGAATTTACTTAAATCTTCAAGGTGTCTAGGTGTAAGGTAACCTTTTTGTTACAAAATAACAAAAACGCACCTTATATTATGGATTTTTTTAATCAAAACAAAATTGTATTAACGAAATATATCGGTACCTTTCATTTTATGCCAATTACCCATTGACATATTAGTACTATGGACTTCGGGTCTAATGCAAAATTTACGTCAAAAGTGTCCCAAGATATTTTATACACACTAGGATGTATTTATGTTTTTATACACAAAATAACATTGTAATGTATGTCTTATCGTATTGTTATACAGTCTAATTTGCAACGGTCTAATAGCATGCAATAAGTAATCAGCTTCGATTGACGGTTGCCATGGCAGCCTTTTTTTGACATGACAGCTTCTCGTGAAAATAGGACAACATAAATGGTGTGGAGTCGGTAGCTTTCAAATTTTTTTGGCATCTTATATTTATATATCATATTTACAGCAAATTTTAATTTATATTTACATATCCCTGACCTCTATATGCTGGGATAAATCTTGTACCAAATAATATTTGTTGTAATTATCTTGTATAAAATAATAATTAGTTATAATAATAATTCATTACAAACCAAATCCACTAATGTACAAAATGATATGCCACTCGACATAGTTCTTTACTTTGAAATTTTAAGTTCTCGATATTTTCCTCTTTTTATTTAAACTGAAAATATATTTTTTTACTTCAATGACGTTAGATCACTTTTTAAAATAACTGTTCCTAATTTCATGTAGATAATTCTTATAGTTATCAAATTAATATACCATTATGGTCAAAGATATTTGATTAATATTCATGACATAAAAAATAAAAGTTGACATAATAAATAAAAATTTTTGAATTGAAAATAATCTAATTATTTTAATTCAAAAATTAAGTAAGTAAATAATTCAAATGTTAAACAACAAAATAACTCTATGCAGTCGTTGTTCTAAAACATTCTATTGCTCACGGCAGATCCGAACTAAATGTGGTTAATTAGATAAATATATTGCACTCCTTCTATCCTATACGCGGGTAGCGTATGGGAAAAGGACAGATAGATACTTGTGTTCATTTTGGTTGGTTATGCAATTCGTTTCTATAGTTTATTAAAATTTTAATAAAATAGCCTGTTTCAAAGCAAAATAATACTTTAAAATCATCAGTAAATATTTACTTACTGAAAATATGGTACACAGTCTTCTTTTCTCACCTTACTCGGGTAGTTCCTACAAGTTTTTCATAACACATTACGGCATTATTGACGTGTATTCTGTCAGTCAGCTAATATGAGACTGAATTGCGATTGGAAGTCATTTCGCGTTTTGGCTTACTTTTGGTTCGGACACTTTTTATCGCTGACCCGAAGTCCATAGTATTAATATGTCAATGCAATTACCTAACACATTGTATAAGGTTATTTAGCTGACATTTCACGCAAAGGCAGACATACAACTTGAATTATGTTTAAAATTCTACGATATAATCATTGACATATTAATACTATGGACTTCGGGTCAGCGATAAAAAGTGTCCGAACCAAAAGTAAGCCAAAACGCGAAATGACTTCCAATCGCAATTCAGTCTCATATTAGCTGACTGACAGAATACACGTCAATAATGCCGTAATGTGTTATGAAAAACTTGTAGGAACTACCCGAGTAAGGTGAGAAAAGAAGACTGTGTACCATATTTTCAGTAAGTAAATATTTACTGATGATTTTAAAGTATTATTTTGCTTTGAAACAGGCTATTTTATTAAAATTTTAATAAACTATAGAAACGAATTGCATAACCAACCAAAATGAACACAAGTATCTATCTGTCCTTTTCCCATACGCTACCCGCGTATAGGATAGAAGGAGTGCAATATATTTATCTAATTAACCACATTTAGTTCGGATCTGCCGTGAGCAATAGAATGTTTTAGAACAACGACTGCATAGAGTTATTTTGTTGTTTAACATTTGAATTATTTACTTACTTAATTTTTGAATTAAAATAATTAGATTATTTTCAATTCAAAAATTTTTATTTATTATGTCAACTTTTATTTTTTATGTCATGAATATTAATCAAATATCTTTGACCATAATGGTATATTAATTTGATAACTATAAGAATTATCTACATGAAATTAGGAACAGTTATTTTAAAAAGTGATCTAACGTCATTGAAGTAAAAAAATATATTTTCAGTTTAAATAAAAAGAGGAAAATATCGAGAACTTAAAATTTCAAAGTAAAGAACTATGTCGAGTGGCATATCATTTTGTACATTAGTGGATTTGGTTTGTAATGAATTATTATTATAACTAATTATTATTTTATACAAGATAATTACAACAAATATTATTTGGTACAAGATTTATCCCAGCATATAGAGGTCAGGGATATGTAAATATAAATTAAAATTTGCTGTAAATATGATATATAAATATAAGATGCCAAAAAAATTTGAAAGCTACCGACTCCACACCATTTATGTTGTCCTATTTTCACGAGAAGCTGTCATGTCAAAAAAAGGCTGCCATGGCAACCGTCAATCGAAGCTGATTACTTATTGCATGCTATTAGACCGTTGCAAATTAGACTGTATAACAATACGATAAGACATACATTACAATGTTATTTTGTGTATAAAAACATAAATACATCCTAGTGTGTATAAAATATCTTGGGACACTTTTGACGTAAATTTTGCATTAGACCCGAAGTCCATAGTACTAATATGTCAATGGATATAATCGACGCCCAAAACATTTTACACGCTATGTGTCAGTCATTCACACGGCAATTATCGCATTTCATTCGTTTCGTGCAGCACACCTATGCTGTATTTTTGGAATTCGTATATTCCAAAAATACATCATACATAACGAGACTAGTTTTTGTATAGGTGTAAAATTTTGCAAAACGTCCAATAATGACTTAAATTCAGCTAGAATAAATAAATTATATCTGTAATATCAGTAAAAATATCATCGAAGCAGCTACGAGGATTTTCATCTTGCGTAACGACCTCCGTGTTGCAGTGGTATGTGAAGTGACGGAGGTCCTGGGATCGATTCCTGGCGGGGCCGATTTGCGGCAGAGATTTTCTTAATTGGTTCTGATCTGGCTGGTAGAACGCTTTGGCCGTGGCTAGTTACAATCCTGCCGCAAAAGACGTACCGATAAGCAATTCAGCGTTCCGGTACGATGTCGTGCAGAAACCGGAAGGGGGTATGGATTTTCATCCTACTCCTAACAAGTTAGCCCGCTTCCAACTTAGATCGCTTCATCACTTCCCATCAGGTGTGATTGCAACAAAGGCAAAAAACTGCATCATAATCGATAAATTTGCTTAAAATTTGTGTTGAATAAGTAAATAAAAAATTAACAAAACTTTTAGAAGGACAAACTTAAACGCAAACGCAAACGACTGGCGTCATTTTAATTCTAGTACAGTGTTTGGTGTAAAAATTGTCTTCCTTTTCGATCATTTCACCTTTTTATATTAACCCTTTTATACTAACATCATACTTAAATAGGGTACATGACTATGTTACATACCCTATAAGCAATTACGCGTTAAAAGAAATTAAATATTTCGTGTTATTTTAAAACAAATATACGCTATGAAATCATGGTATCTTACGTCACTTTAAAGGTGCAAATTCGAAGCCGACAGGTGACTAGTGTCGCTACGAACTCACACGTTAATTTAACTGTCCATTATCATCATGCTATTTAGCAATCAATATAGTAGACACCTATAATATATTCTGCTATATAAATTGCAATATGTTTCACGGGAGTGTGATGAATAGTACATAATAATCGTAATCTATTTTATTAAATACCCCGACTTTGAAAGCTTCAAAATTTCTAACCTAAAGGAATAAGCTTTTTACCAATTGGTATCGATTCTTCTTACAGTTGTTAAAAAAAGTGTTTTTCTCTATCTTATAAAATACCTGCTGCTCATTTCCTTCAGCTGTTTTCGCGAGGAGTTTATATTTCAGTATATTTATCACACACATACACAATGAAGTACCTTATTTAAGGATGTTTTGACTGTGTACTTATATACCTACATATTAATATAATTCAATGTATATTTATCATCCTAGTTATATACAACAGTATAAGTATGTATTATTTTGATACCTCTCATTTCATGATGGATACTTTGTTAAAATACCTATAAATATTATCCAGTGTGTAGATTACGTAGCTTTGGTAACAAATCATGATCTTTGCGACTGCATTGCAACTGTCGCAATCGGATGTTACGTAATCTAGGAGCTATATTTGTAAAATTTTCTATTATTATACAAAATCTTTTTAATGTAATAATTATATAACGCCAATGCAATGTGCAATTAATTAAGTTTAGATTTAATATAATATCTTCAGAGTGAAAATGTTCAAAACAGGTGATAAAATGTAGGATGAACTGTATCGTGACTGGTTCGTTTTAAGATAAATGTAGCAACTTCTCTTGTGTGTTAAATATAAGTGTTAGTAACTAAACCTACTGTTTAAGTATCTAATTGAAGTATGAAAGGTTTTACTTACCCCATCAAATTTTTGTGCTGCTTAAAATTAAAGAAACACATTACTTTTTTATATTCAAACAATTCAATCAAATGATAAATCTGTAATAATAATGTTAAATCTGTAATAATATTTTAGGAACATTATCAGAAGGGGTCAAAAGGCACAAGCAGAAAAAGAACTTTAATCAAAACATTAAAACGTTTTTATTACAAAACTTCCTTAAGTCAAATCAAAATGAAACATTCACACGGTAATCACATAATTTACTTACGAGCATTTACATTTTATTAAACTTTTAACAAAATTAACTGGCAGCATAACTGCACACAAAGAGAACACACAAAATAATGATCACTTCACCATTAGGGCTACGTTTATATAACCGCCATTTTTTATATAGTCTGATTTATGCTTCTAAACGGGGTGCCATAATACAGAATATCGGCACTTCTATAGTCTATGGTTCGCCGAGTATACAATGCTGCCAAAAATATATATTATATAAAAAATAAATCTGTAATGATGATGTAATACTTACTTTTCTGGAGTAATAAGTAGAAATCAAGCTAGAAAGAATTGTCTAGCTTGATTTTGTTGTGAGCTTTTGGCTAAACAAATCTAGTTGAATGGTAAAGAGGTTAGTCTCACGAGGATTTAAATATTTGCGGGTAAAATCGGGCGAAAAAGTTAGTTATGAATAAAATACAGTTTAAAACAAAATTCCATTATCTATTTTAATTTTGCGCAGCACAAAGGTTCTCGTAAATTAGAATGCGTCTTACTGAATCGAGTTTTACAACATCTTAAGCTTTCTTTGTTGATGTTAACTTTGCGAATTGCTAAACACAAGTTGTTTGATAATATATTTAACAAAATGTTAAATCTATGAGATTTTTACACTGTCTGACCATCTTACCGATCTTATAATACGTTGTAATCATTTCACTCATAAAAAAAATAATTTTCGTATTACATCGAACTTAACGGTGGACAATTAGAATGATTTTTAAAATACAAAAATAGTAAAAAAATTATAAGTATTTAATTTTTGTTTTTCATTTTGAATTTTGTAGTTTAAATAAATTCTGTAAATGAAAATATATTTTCAAGAGTAAAACGAGGATCGAAGCATAAAATTATTCATGGAAAGTGGAACCCGTTTAAGAGGTTGAATTAAATTATTCATTAAAACTTGGGGAGCTTTTGCTTAGGGAATGTCAATACAATACTATGAAATGAATGTTAAGTTTAATTATTGCTAGAACATTTTGTCATACAATAGCTTTATCGGTTGAAATCTGAGCAGAATTATATCTTTCTGGGATTGAATAGGCGTTTTGCTAACCTTTAGTAAACTATTTATTTAATTAATAGAAAAGTGTACACTGTACACAGTGGAGACCAATAAAATTAGGTAAGAAATAAAGATTTTTGACAAAATTTCATCTCCCACCCAAACCCCTCTCCAAGTTACTTTTTAGTAACTGTGCCCTGTAATTTTCTAAACGTGAGTGCTCCGTGCATTCTGTTAAGTCATCTATCCAAGTAAGACCGAATGGCCTTGACTGTCCAGATATCAGCAATCTCCAGACTCTTCTTCCCATCTTTGAACCTATTTGTGCAAGGGCTAACTCTTCCGGTCACGTCTGTTCCCAGTAAAGCGTCCTGCTTTATATCGATGCAATTCCGCAAGGACTTTAGCCTGTAGCTCTAATGGTGGATAGCAACGTAGCAACCGTTCAAGACACGATGTGGTAAGGTCGGGTGACCCTCAATAATCCTTTGTGGCTTTCGTAAAAAGGGAGAAAAACGTCAAGTGACTTTTTATGTAACTCTTCGTTTTCGCGTAATTGCAAGAAAACAAAACGAAAAAACATTTCTTTATTCTTTTAGTTTACTTAAACTACATTATATCCCAAATTCGAAATTGTATATAAATTTTTTATTTCAGATCTAATTTTAATGGCCTAATAGGGATTTCGGCGTAATAGGCTCCAAATTACGTCTGTCAACACAGCGGCGCTAGAGATGTGCCTACTGAATACAATTCAGTCGTTTTCTTTTCATAATGTTTTTTCTATTTAACCTTCTTTTAGTTTCTATTGAAAACAATATGCCTGCGGATATTTTTTTAATACACCGTGTAAATAAAAATACAGTTTAAATGTTTTTCAAATTCAGTTACGTAGTAGAATAGTTGTTTAGATTTCTTGGTGAATATTTGGTGTTCCTTATAATATATTATAAGAAAATCTAACTAAAAACAATGTATTTCTATTTATAATAAGAATTTTAATGTTAAATATAATTGTATAGTCAAGTATAGATTTTATTTTTATTTAAAAGATACGTCTATAGATCGTTTTGGTATTCATAGATTTTTTTAATATATATTTCCGGAGTATACGTACGTATATATAAATAAGTTGATTTATATTTTTGTTAAAATTACACTATACAGCGGATGAGGCCAGACGACGACGCATCGCTGGAACGAGTTAATGAGTAATAATAAATAAACCAATATAGAAAATATCACATCGAATAACCGCATTTAGAGTAACTTTCAATGTGACGTGATTATATTAGCAGTTCACATCTAGTCAGCGTAGCCGCTCCGCCCTACCGCTGTTTGGCGATACCATAAATGTTATCGGGTGAGAGATCGTACCAAAACTGTAAACGATATTCATATATGGATATTGGATACAGATAATAAATAAATTTGAATAAAGGTAAAATATTTCAGGCACTGATCCTATTCAATCACCGGCGAATTTAGGATACCTATAAAATTCTAAATGGCAAATAGATTCCAAAATAAACCGATTTATTTATACTACATGTCAGGTAAGTAACCTATCAAGCCACCAATCTGGAGTTAGAGAAAGAGAATACATGCCTAGGAAAAAATACTTCTTAGCAAGTGTTTTAGGCACAATCCTGAGAGAAATATATGGACAAGAATTTGCTTAAGTCTTCAAGGTGTCAGTCCTTTTTCTAATATTTTAGTATGGATTTTTAATTTTATAAATATTTTATACACAGAATCGTGTTAACAAGATCAAAATGTATCGTTATGACTCATTTGCCTAACACATTTTATATGAGCTCCGCAGAATTACAATTACAAGATGGCCGACTATTGAACGATTAAATTGCTTTACCAATTTAGTTGGCCAATTTTTAACTACCGAAATCTCAATTCTAATGCAGTTAGTCCAAGTTTAGTTGGACGGTTATTTAAAAAAGATGAACATATGACATTATGTCTGTTAGTATGCTCTGCCATTTAGTCGGTCAATTTAAATTTGCAGGAGCTCTAATAACTCTAGTCATTCATTTTATTCGAGTCATTAATTAATTCATACATTAATTATAATTATTAGTATAACCTGTACTTATCTGCAGTCGGCACAGATGGATTTGAAATTGTAGAAAAGGTTTATAATTGTTAGTGTCATAACAAAAAATCATACATTCCATTGATGTATATTAAAATAGCCAATAAATTAATTATATTCGTCTTGCCATATCCGTATTAAACTTGTGTTTTGAATTATATATCTTTATACGAAATATAATATAAAATTGTGACTCTAAATAAATATTTACTTCTGAACAAGTGTTTTTTTTTAATATGGAATTTGTCCTCTTGTAACTTCTAATAAATGTAAATGAAACAATTAAGAAAAATATTATTATGTACATTACCATGCAAACTTTCTAATACGTCATAAATCTTGCACATGCATTGACATATTAATAAGTATTAATATGTCAATGTGCACATGTCATAAAAATATACTATTATTAAAATCGATAAAAGTTACAACGATCTACAATAACGTTTATATTATGTTACTTGCTGCTACAGAACTCTTCATGGGCGAGTCTGACTCGCACTTGGCCGATTTTTTATTAACTAACAGACCTAAATAGAGCCTATATAGAGGTGTAAAACTTTCCAAGAACACGAAAAAAATTAACGCGAACCCCATTTTTTTAAAGAAAGAATGGATATATTCCTAGCAAGTTGTCCTTAAAATATAGATATATCACCATCATCCAACCATCCAAACCATCCTGGAGTTTTTAGTCCTATTAAAGAGGAACAATCCTATCATACATTATTTTGTTATATCTCTAGGGGTTAAGGCTGCGTTTTCAATTTATTACATTCATAGTCATATTTGAGCGTTTTATTTACTGTATGTATGACCGCATGAAAATCCGTTCAGTATTCTTCGTTTTTTCCAAGGCCTCCCACCAGACCTGGACCAATGCAGATAATCACAATCTGCCCTGCTGAGAATAAACCCGGGACCTCCATTTAATAAATCCACCGCACAAACCATTGCGGCACAAGGGCCGTTGAGGAGTTTATTGCGAACAGACAGCGGGGGAATATAGTAGTAATATGGAAATCTGAAAAACTTTTCATATTTGTGTCAGTGAAAATAAAAGACACTCTTTGTCTCTGTTCAAGTATAGCATACTTTATGGGCCCCAAGAGCTATTTACAAGGAAGGGACGAGGTGCAACGTCTTTTAGAGCATGGATTTATCTTTTTATGGACCCTAAACTATAAAAAAAAAGGATATATATAATCAGCTCCCGTAATAAGTACATCTTTATTATTTCCTTCTTCGTTTATATTTTTGTAATAATTTTCGACTACTATCACACCTGATGTTAAGTGATGATGCAGTCTAAGATGTAAGAGGGCTAACTTGTTAGGAGTGGGACGAAAATCCACACCCCTTTCGGTTTCTACACGACATCGTACCGGAACGCTAAATTGCTTGGCGATCCGTCTTTGACGGTAGGGTGGTAACTAGCCACGGCGAAAGCCTCCCACCAGCCAGACATAGACAAATTAAGAAAAATCTCAATCTGCCCCGCCGGGAATCGAACCCAGGACCTCCGTTTTAATAATAAATTCACCGCGCATACCACTGCGCCACGAAGGTCGTCACTGCGCCACAGAGGTCGTCAAAATGGTTATGATACAATTGAGATGAAGTTCCGGTAGTTATTACTTTTTAATAAAGCTCCTCCTCCTTAAGAATTTTTTCTAAATTCATCTAAACTCTCCAGTTATTAACGATTTGTATTTTTATAGACGACAATAAGTCTAAAGGACTATTACGTCTTTTAATTCGCATCAGTATTATTAACATGTTTTTTAATGTTCTGCAGAGTAAATATAGTAAAATTTCTTTTTATTGTTTCACAACAACATCCATACGAGATAAAGAGACGAATATCTTAACATTCCATGGATTCAGCGTGCGGGTGCCGGGTCCATCGCGTGGCTGAGAGAAAAACTCCGAACAGAGCCCGAGACTTGTGACACGGGTGTAGGTTTAAGGGTACCCTTAGTGACGCGCGTCAACACTCACCTCTGTTCAAGTTACTAATATTATAAAAGCGAATGTATCGAATGGATGGATGTTTGTTACTGTTTCACGCAAAAACTACTAAATCTATTTTGATGAAACTTCACAATAATATAGCTTACATATCAAAATAACACATAGGCCACATTTTATCGCGGAATTCTCACAGAAACGAGAATTACGCGGGTGAAACCGCGGGCGTCTTCTAGTTTATAATATTTAGATCTCAAAGTACGGTAATGCATGGCTGGATGTTGCATAATGCCATGCGACTATGCATTCAAAGTGATATCACACACAAAGTGACATGCAAAGTTTTGACGTATTGCTCAACTAGGGTGTGTCGGGTGGAGGAGCGCAGAACAGATACGCAGTTGAAGATTAATTACTATCCTCCAACTTTTGTAACATATTATCGTAGCACATTAAGCGTAGTCTGGAACACTTTAAATAAATTACTGTTTGGACGTTTTCCATACCCGACTCAGTTTGCAACTGAGTGCTACTTGTTTATGGACACGACACATTTTGGCGATCTCTATGCCACATTCATCAATATAAGTCTATTAACCGCTCATTACAGTGCCAAGCCTCCCTTCTGAGTTGTATATAGAAAGCAGCACGGTGGGTCTAAGCCCCATATGCCTTCTGAAAGGTGAGGACTCCACCACGTTGGTCACATGCCTCATGATTATGATACAAGTAGCTCATTAACCCAAATATTTTTCCCTTTATTACGTCATTAGTAGAAAATTAAGAAGATGGTGCACACTTTTTAAAATTTAATTAGCTTTAACCATGAATTGCCTCGTTCGTGCAAGAAAGAATCCGTTTCAAATTCCAGCAAAAATATCTAAATCGGTTTATAAACAGATAACTGCAAAAATTCCGGAAATCATGGTAAAAAGACCGTTAGTCTTTTTGTCGAATATGGGTGACATTTGGATTCCTCGGATTATTGCTAGCAAAATTTATCAATATATAAGTAGAGAATTAATATTCTTTATATAACTTCATAATTATCAAGCCTATTATTATCTACTACTATACCCTCTCCTATAAGGAGGGAGGCCTGGCCCTTTGGTGGGCCGTTAAATAACTGATATTAATGATGATGATAATGATATATGATAATAAATAAATAAATATTATAGGACAATTATATACATCGCTATATAGTGCCAAAGTAAGCTTAGGTAGCTTGTGTTATGGGTACTATAATAACTGATGAATATTTTTATATATGTTATACATAAATACTTATAATATATAGATAAACACCCCTGGAAAACATCCGTGCTCATCACACAAATATTTTCCAGATGCGGGAATCAAACCCTAGGACGCAGAAGCAGGGTCACTACCCACTGCGCCACTCGGTCGACCAATATGATAATTTATCGAGAACTCCGTTTTTAGTTACCGTCTCTACATCGCGAAATGAGTAACATGTTCATTATTTCAAGTTCTTTTATGTATTTCAAGTAAGCCCTTGACTATACTCACAACTGATAATAAGTGATGATACAATCTAAGATGGCAGCGGGCTAACCTGTTGGAATAAGATGACATCAGACAGAGTCAGAGGCCGTCAAAATTTCAATTAATATCGCATAGAAATGTATAGAAGATATTTATAGATTAAAATCTTCTTTGATAGGAGCCTTTGACCCTATAAACCTAGACACCTTTCAGTCAAGTGTCGTAAAAACAAAAGCCCGCTTACATTAAACGCAAGGCACACATACATGGGTTGAATATTGAAAACTAATTAGGGCGTTAGGTATTGTTTGCCGAGTCTACACAGAGGCGAGTATAAACATTAAACGGGCGACCGCATCCACTCTTCATTGTTTGCGGATTCCGCCACATTACCGCAGATATTTAACATAATATTATTATATGTTTCACTCATCCCCCAACTGCTTTTTGATTTAATGACTAGTTTATTTAAACTGCCCACTAGACCGTATTAGCGCGGGTTTAATCTCCATATTTTCGCTATTTAAAGGAGAAAGTCCAGCCCCTGCAGTGGGCCAATAAAACAATAATGAGGGTGATAATATTGTTATTAAAATTGCGACTTCCAATTACTAGATTTCCTCTATAGGCTCACAGTATTTTCAAGTGTTGGTCAAATTTCTGGAGATGAAATCGAGATGTAAAGTCAATGTGCTATTTCAGACTCAATAATCTTTGTTTATCCGTACAGCTTCCCATCCAAACTTTCTTATTTATAACGTAGTCCACAATATCTTACTATATCTATATCTATATCTTCGAGTACGTAGTCTTTTAATATTAGGTAAGATCAGACTTGGTGGCTAAATATGGACATCATAAGAAGTCTTTAATTACTCATCGGCCTATGTAGCTTCGAGTATCTTTCCGTGATCGAATAAGAATTAAGATTCGCAACACAACAAATGTTACCGATACAGCTAAAGAGCCCACGTCGGCTTGAGCACATACTTCGATAAGCCTTCGGACGTTGGGATTCAAAAGTGGCATGGCGACCCTAAAGCGCAGTGTTGGTCGACCCCCAACTAATTGGACCGAAAACATCTACTTAGTGAGTTACAGGAAGTCGTTCGATGCATGCGGGTCTCTTTACTAATTATTTATAGTACTTTTTACAAAGTACTATAGTTGGATTATTTTTTTAATAAAAATAACGAGGAAACGAGCAAGCGGATCACCTGATGTTAAGTGATTATCGCCGCCCATGAACAACTACGACACCAGAGGAGCCACGGATGCGATGCCGGCCTTTGAGATGTTTATTAACTCTGTCCTTGGATGCAAGCGCATCTCGTTTTTAGGTAGGGGATAACAAACAAAGTACTATAAATAGAAGCATTTATTTGTACAGTGCAATATCTGTAATATCGAAAAGAGTAAACTACCAATGGAGGCGGAGTAGTGTTTGCCGTGCACACAAGCTGCAAACAACACGAAACAGACAATTTGTTGAGCACACAATAGTTGCTGTTAGAGCACTAAGTCAATGTACATTTAGGTATCCATTATTTAGGCTATCAGGATGTGTAACAATTCCAACAAAACTGTCAGCTTTGCAGAATATTGGTGTATTTGTGTGTTGATTGGTTGTGTACAATTTATTATTTTACTAGAGAACGTCCGTGGTTTCGTTCCCGTGGGAATTTTGGGATAAAATGGCCCTGGATTCGAACCCAGGACCAGAATCACATTAACAATCAAAAAACAATACAATTATAAAAGGTTGTTTATTCTATATTTGCTCTGTTTGTGTGTTTTTCGTTAACTTCTTGACACAAAAATCAGGTTTCGTTGACGAATGGAAGGTACTAGTAATTAGGTACTAGTAACTAAGTAATGAATGCATCGAAGCAACGCAAAATATTGTAAGAAACGGTCAAATTAAAATTACGTAAATTTATCCATTAAACTGAATTAATTCTTCTTTTTGGAAGTCAATTAAATCAAGACATTGCAAACGGTTACGAACCTTTGAAGAGTAGTAGGTACGAGTATTGAAGATCTTAAAATCTCATCAAACTTAAATGGGACAAGTGGATTTCAACCGAAATTGAAATGTAGGATTAAAATTCTTCGATGAAGTTATAGAACTAACTAAAAGCCTCTTTATAATTGCGGTAATCCAATGTTCGTCAAAGTCAGGCACAAAACAAATGTTGCGACATATTTCAGCGTGTAAGCAATATACATAGTGCACAAGGTTTTTAACTAGTTTTAGTGGGTATTCCGATTTGAGTGGTGAGTCCCACATACTCTCTGGAAAGAGCGCTTTCCACCCTTCTTTCTGGAGAGATGCGTAAAGACATTTCCCAGCGCAAAAAAAAGGTAGTTGGTATTATAGGTACTATCTACACAATTAATAACGTTGCTTGACAACTTATCGATGATTTCCAAAATTCACTACCAGTTGACTGTAGGTATTTAGCGCTTCACAATATTGTAATTTCTTAAATTAATTCTTATATTCTGGCTGAGATAATAGTGGATTTCTTTAGAATCAACTCCAGGCACGTTTGGAACCCTAGTTGCAAAAATATTAAGTTTCTGATTTGCTACTAAATAATGTCTAAAAACTCAATAAATAAATATTATAGGACAATTACACACATCGCTATATAGCCCCAAAGTAAGCTTAGGTAGCTTGTGTTATGGGTACTATGATAACTGATGAATATTTTTATATATATTATATATAAATACTTATAATATTTATATAAACACCCAGACACTGGAAAATATCCATGCTCATCACACAAACATTTTTCCAGACGTGGGAATCGAACCCACAGCCTAGGACGCAGAAGCAGGGTCACTACCCACTGCACCACTCGGCCGTCAATCCACACAAATACCTATTTTTATTTTTTGTCCAAGATCTTCAGGAAGGCTATGCGCTAGCAACACAGGCTGTCCTTGTGCAAGTGCCCAAGCACTCCTTGTTCCTTCTTCATGTAGTGATCTACTGTAAGCAACTCGTTGTATTAATGTAAAAGTTTTATCGAAATAAAAATAAATTATAATTGTTTAATATAGCAATCTTTAAAAAAAAATAAGTATATGAAAGCAAGTATATGCAAGCGCGACAGACACAGTTTAATTTTTACATGTAGCGCATTGCTCAGTGAAACATAATATACTGAATGCACTGTTAGAGACGAAAGTTGGGACGAGCTCTATACTCTATGCAGTTTACAACATTAACTCAGTTTCAAAGCGAGTTCATAACTTGCTTGCACGTAATATGTGACATCCGAAACAGCGAAACACTGCGTACCTACGTGAATATATGTCTTTTTAAGCGCTAGAAGCGCTGCGTTGTCTGTTCTGTGTTATTTACTCCTATTTCGTAAACTACTCATATAAAATCTCATATCATAACACAAAAGCTATTCATACCTATAAGGCTTTTATTAAAACGGTGGATGCTTGGCGATAATCGTTATTCTTACGAGTACAGGTTGATGACTTTCCTTTCTAGTGGTATACAGACAAAGACGACTGACATTGACGTTTGACATTTGACATTTCACATTGTCTTGTACAGATAGTATCTGTAGTAGTAGTAATATCTGACAATACCTACCTACAGGTCCATTGGTAAGGTTAACCGTACATTGATATTTATTTTTTAAATAGTTCCATGGTATTGGCTACAAAAATCCAACCTTCCATATTGAAAAAAATTCAAAGACATGCGCAACGAAGTGGCGCGGCAGGGTTCGCGCATGCGCAGAAGACTGATAGTATCCATTAAAGCCCCAGCCTGGAATCGAACCTTAGACCCCGGAAGCCATGAAATTAACCCAATTTACACATTAGTATAAATAACTAATACGAGAAATCCGAAAAGGAAAAGTATCAAAATCTTAAGACCTTTCTCACGAGATTATCACCACGTGTAATATTAAGTCAACCGTTATTGTTCCGATATTCAATGGTCTAATTGTGAAAGCTTCAACCAAGAGCTTAAGAGCTTAATTGGCTGTTCAAAGGTCAGATACAGAAGGCAGTATATTAATTGTGTATGTTGTGTGGAGGTTCCTCATTCTGGTCTCTTAATTTCCGGTTACTTGAAACACTTAAGCTTATAGACGTGGACGACTGGACATTTATGATTATTTTTTTAATAAAATGTTGAATATTAAAAAAAACACATAAGTTCTTCCAAACACACTATAAAACACTCCAATTGATCGGCTAATGATTTAGAAGATATTATATCACAGTCACGTAGACGTACATACAAATACGTTTATATTTATACAATAAGTTTATACGTAATATTATTCTCTAACTCCATCCTCATCGTTGAGTTCGCTGTCGGCAAACATATTTGACACAGGAGACCGAGGTGTAATTAATTTCCCCGTGTTTGTGTTGTAAACAACGCGCTGCGTTGAGAAATTGCACTGGCTTCTATTCACCAGCGCAGTGTTCAGATTATCGAAAACAACTAATACGCTCAACACAATATCAAATATGACAGGAAAAAGGAATCGTGATTTAAATGGTTAGATGTGTCTAGGCATATATATATGTGTTAATGAGTTATGTAAGTACGCTTCACTTCAAATGGAGGCAATTTTTACAGAACATTCCAGTAATTCGATAGATACTAAATCTAACTCATTTTTATTACCACTTTTATATTTTTAAAGATTGACTAGTTTGAAGGAATGCTTAATTGCTTGATGGTAGCACCTTTGTCGGTAGTGTTGATCAGCCTGGATATTACCTGAGCTTTAATAAGACCTGGTAGGCTTATATAATAAAAAGGCAGTATAAAATACTAAAAAAATCAACTTCTGAACATAACTCTAAATCTATTGGATGTAAACTATGACGTTAATTAAAGTTAAATTAGAAAAATGATAGTGCCTTTACATATATAGTCCTGGCATTTAGGCTCATTAAAAGGGAATAAAATAAAGTATCGTAAAACTAAATTCAATAAACTTACAACAGTACATACTATAATCTACATTAACAATAATTAGCAAATCAATGTATAAAGTCACATGGGAATGAAAAATTTTCAACTTCAAATTAATACGAAATCAATGCAGAACGCAACTATTCCCGAAGCTTTTGTTCGAAACATATCAACGGCACAACGGTCCTACATAATGTCGTTTCGATATTACAATTCTACTATGAACACTAACCTAAATGGTATGACTTTTTTGCAATGCTAATTACTTAGTTACTTTAAACTTCTTTTTTTGATAATAAATAACAAACATACTTTTTTTACCAAAGAACCCGAGTAGGTACTTACAATTCATTAATTTATTTAAAAAAAAATAGCGGATACAACCATTGTTTTTACTTGTATGTTTTTGTTACTAGTACGATAATGACACTAAGGACACAGAAATTATTTGAAATTATAATATTAATCATACACATTCAACGTTGAAGCATCGAAGATAAAGAAAATTTAATAATAGTGTAAATGTGAGAAGTAAATTATTCACATCGGACGCGAGATTGAATTGATTATGATCGTCACTGTGAAACAACAATTCATAAACATATTAAACGCATGCATTCAATGCTGATTTAACGATGACAAGCAATCTATAATTGGAGCGCAAATGCGAGATATAAAAATATTCAACAAATGTAAACTATTCACATCGAACGCCAAATTCAATTGTATGTGATCGTCTTTTTAAGATTCTTGGACATTTGATCATCATTGTTGCACAGCTATTCTTAAAAATATTAACATTCAACGTTTACTCAACAACTATGAAAAAAACATAATTGGAGTGTAAATGCAAGAATATTTAAAAATATGCAAACGTTCACAACACGGCAGATTTGTTTGAATACGATTCTCACTGTGAGATACCAATTTGTCAAAAACGTTCAACGTTGATTAAACGCCGATATAAAAAACACAATTGGAGTGATGAAAGATATAATAAAACTTTATATTTTCAAAAAAGCAGTTAAAGAGTCATTATTTTAAACATTAAAGATGACTATCTGTTTATGTTCTTATGACATTTTAATGTAGGAATATACATTAGTTTATTTTATGACATATTGTATTTATCATAGGTATTATCAGTGTAGTCTGGTTTATGTATTAATATGTAACTATTTGTATGTATGTGTATTTTAAAAGTACACCACCTGCAGACCTTTCTTTAATTTTTTCCTAAGCCTAAGGTTGCCTGGCAGAGATCGCTGCTAAGCGATAAGGCCGCCTTTTGTATTCTACATATTCCTTATGTATTTTGTGTTTGTATCTGTATTTTTATTGGGTGTGGTATACAAATAAAGAATAATAATAATAATAATTTAAAAATTTTCGAATAATGTAAAATATTCACATTGAACGCCAGATTAGGCGATCGTAATTATGAGACAGCAATTTTTGAACATCTTAACATTCAACGTTGATTTAACGATGATACCAAACATTATTGGGGCGAGACATAAAAATGCTCAAAGAAAGTAAACTATTTACATAAGAATCTAGATTCTATTAAACAAAATCACAATATTCTAAGAGAACAATGAAATGAGATATCTCAACATAAAATGCACGAATTCAACGCTGACTCAACGACAAAACATAATTGGAGTGACGAAAGTTGTATAAATGTTCGTAGAATATAAACTTCACATCGGACGCTAAATTGTAAACTATTTACATAAGAAATTCGATTGAACATAATCTCGATATTCTGAGAGAACAAAACAATAAGATATCTTAATATAAAACGCACGAATTCAACGCTGATTCAACGACAATACTTAATTGGAGTAACAAAAGTTGTAAAAATGTTCAAAGAATATAAACTATTCACATGGATTGAATACGTTCGCCATTAACATCTTAACCTACAACGTTGACCGACGACGGTAAGCCAAACATAGAGTGATGAAAGATGTAAAAATGTTTGAAAAATGTAAACTATTCACATCGGATGCCATATTGGATTGAATACGTTCGCCAATGTGAGACAACTCTTTAAAATCTTAACACACAACGTTGACCCAACGACGGTAAGCCAAACATAGAGTGATGAAAGATGTAAAAATGTTTGAAAAATGTAAACTATTCACATCGGATGCTATACTGGATTGAATACGTTCGCCAATGTGAGACAGCTCTTTAAAATCTTAACATACAACGTTGACCAAGCGACGGTAAACAAAACATAGATTGATGAAAGATGTAAAAATGTTCGAAGAATGTAAACTATTCACGTCGGATGCTAAATTGGATTGAATATGATCGCTAATGTAAGACAACTCTTTAAACTCTTAACATACAACGTTGACCCAACGACGGTAACCAAAACATAGAGGGATGAAAGATGTAAAAATGTTTGAAGAATGTAAACTATTCACATTGGACGGAAAATTGGATTGAATACGTTCGCCATTGTAAGACAGCTCTTTAACATCTTAACATACAACGTTGACCCAACGACGGTAAACAAAACATAGAGTGATGTAAAAATGTTGGAAGAATGTAAACTGTTTATATCAGACGGTAAATTGGATGTGATCGCCATTGTGGCAGGCCGTGTGTTGCATTCGGCGTCACTTGTTGCGCAGAGCACCGATCGATAGCTCGCCGCTGGGACGACCTGCTCTGTCACCTCTCTCTTACAGTTGCTAGAGATGTTACTCGTATTACATGGGTGGCGTGATCGGGTGCGTATCGATGACAGACCAATTGTCGAATCGATAACTATTTAATTTTATAACAATTTAATTACATGGGCGACTTGATCGAGTATCGGTGTCAGATATAACCAATTCTTGAATAGATAATTGTATTGAAGTATTGATATTTTATGGTTTTATTTGGTTGTAGGTTTTTTTGAAGCTTCTAATTGAAACTGAATAAGTTTCAGCATGTTAAATATTGTTCTTGCTTACATCTCAGCTGCATACGGGAGCATTTTCAGAAGATGCCGATGCTCATTATGCTTAAAATAGCATGAGAAAACGTTAATACATAATCATTTTGAAAATTTTTCGAAATTTAATTGATTTCTAAAAAAAATATATTGAAAACAGACTTACGTACACCAAAATTTTTTTAAACTAACTCGATATCGGATAGCAGATATATAAAACAAATACATCGACTGTAACGTATAAAAATAAAAACATCCCTACTTCTTTATTACGGTACAATCTCTATTCGAACCGGGTGAACATAAGTGATATCTTCCGCAATTGTAGGAAGATATATAAAAACTTTTTATACAAAACAAAAAAAATAATAATGTTGAAGTATTTTATGTTTGTTTGACTGCCCTGTAGGTCTAGTGGTTCGCCTGTGTGGCTTTGATCACGAGGTCCTGGGTTAGATCACGGAATAATTCTCTTTTTTACTCTTCTATGAAGTTTTCAGTACATTCCAAGACCGAAGACGGCAAGTTAGTGGTGTTACACCCCCGTGCCTCGGAGAGCACGTTAAGGCGTCGATCCCAGTGACTATCACCAACATCTGGTAGTTGTCGTTAATGAAACATTATCACCCTAAGCTCGCCAACCCGCATTGGAGCAGCGTGATGGGTCTACGTTCCATATCCCCTCTCCTGTAAGAATACTTGGCACTGTACTGGGCCGTTAATAGGCTTATAATGATGATGATTTTATGTTTTCGTCCTCGCTCAGATGTTATGGGCTCAGCTCAGAGCGAAGTGAAACGACGCTTTGTTTTTGCCAACTACAAATTATAATTTTCATCATCTATACTATTACTAGCTGACCCGGCAAACGTTGTTTTGTGTTAAAAATTAAAAAAAAAATAGATGAAAATTAGATAGTAGCCGACCGATTCTCAGACCTGCTGAATACGCATACAAAATTTGGTAAAAATCGGTAAAGCTATTTCGGGAGAGTACGGTAACTAACATTGTGACAGCGAAATTTTATATATTGGATTAAAAAATGCGAAAGTAACTCTGTCTTTTTGTTACTCAATCACACCTAAACTATTTAACCGATTTAAATTAAATTTGGTACACCGAAACTAGAAAACTGGTCGACGAAGATCTCTCTGGATATCACTCTGTAGGTTTCACCATTTCTTCGCATTTCGAATGCCCTGGCAATCTCAGTTGGAGCTAAGTCAGGCAGTCTGTCCTCAACTCCAGAAAGATACGCGTTAAAAAAAACTAACAAAAAACAGTATTTCAATGAAAATATTAAATTAAAATCAGAAGGAAGAAATACTCGAAACTCGCTCCTGATAAGGTGTATTTGAATAAAATTAAAACAATTGCATAAAATGTAATGTTTAGTTGTTTTATTAATTTCAAAATATTTCTTTTTCAATTAAATAATTAAAAAAACAGCCAGCAATCTTATATGATACTGATATCAAATCTTTTTTATGTTCCGCTAAATATGCCGGTGTGTTTAGTTCAAACAAAATGTTCATGCGGACGGCGTCGCGGGCGTTTGCTAGTTAAGGTATAAAATTCGTCGTCACTCGTCGCTTTTACAAAAGTTGCCAGACAGGTAAAAGCACTTATTAACATTTGTATTTGATGAAAAAAAGTCAAGTGCAAGTAAAACACGTCTGCCGATAAAATATTTTCCTTATCTGGTAGTTTTATGGCGTCGCAATCACATGCAGATGCCATAGTCTCACCGTAAACTTTTTCACAAGATAACATTGCTTTGTACTCTCTATTATCTAACCTACCTGCTATAAAGAGCGCCATTTTTTTCTATGTTTCGAGACCGAGTTTTCCTGAATGGAAAGTGAAAAAGATTTTTATCTATAAAACTAAGATTGCTCTTTTTTTTATTCATTTCAAGTTAGCACTTGACTGCAAACACACCTGATGGTTAGTGATGATGCGATCTAAGATGGAAGCGAGCTAATTTGCTAGGATGAAATCCACACCCCTTCGGTTTCTACACGACATCGTACCGGAATGCTAAATCGCTTGGCGGTACGTCTTTGTCGGTAGGGTGGTAACTAGCCACTAGTGTTCTTAGCTACTTCCATAAGTTCCTTAAGTTGGTGTAAATTGCGAAAAAAGCCTAACAATGCATTTGATGGTAATGTTGAAAAGAAATTGTTGCTAGACTTAATATTGTTTAGAATATGCACATCAAATTTTCAAACCAAGCAAAGTATAACATTGGGTTCAATATCGGTAGCAGGACTGTTGACTGTACCGAGTCTTTTTATTTTTTAGTCTTACCTAGTATATAGAAAATTAAAATAAATATATAGAAAATTAAAAGTCAGAATATTACAAACTCACAAAAAAAGTATTTTGGTTAATCCATAACCCGGAGCATTCTACTTTCGGTTACATAGTAGGTAAAGAGTTTACAGACAAAAATTAGTAATCAATGACATTAAAATTCGTATACCACTTCATACTAAATGTAATTGACTAAAATGCCAGTGTAAAAGGCTTACAAGTTTAATTTATTAACAAAATTTAACTTGTTATTATTTATGTCCATAGTAAGGGCAAACGAATTAATTAAAACTGCTTTAAACTTTGCTTGTTCAACCGATCTAACAAGACTGAACCCAAATATCTTGCGTTGCTTTTAAGTTGTTTTCATATTGTTGATCTCATTTAAAGTTATAATTATAAAGGAAATAACTAGTTTCCATGATTGAGTGTGAAAATCACTGATAGAGTTTAGACATTTTGGACAAAGATAATAAAAGAAATGAGTTGTATATATATACATAGCATCAAACCTCGTTCCCATGGGCAGAGCCGCTTTGCTACGTTGAATTTTATTTTGTATATAGAATGACATACGATGTGAATTATTTCAGAGGAATTCTGATGATTTTTTTTAGAAATAATTGAGGTAACAAGTAGATAGCCCATCTGTGTTGAAGTGAAAAACCTTTGTTTGTTAAAAAACCAACACTTCGAAGGGCACGCAAGGAATACATTCTATACAGTATCGCCCTATTAGATAAGATGTGCCTGTGAAACATTTCTAAATAAAAATTCTTACTCAATCCGGCTCGAAGGACCACAAAACGGCCGGCCGACGGCCGAGTGGTGGCCGAGTGGCGCAGTGGGTAATGACCCTGCTTCTGCGTCCTAGGCTGTGGGTTCGATCCCCACGTCAGGAAAATGTTTGTGTGATGAGCATGGATATTTTCCAGTGTCTGGGTGTTTTATCTATATATTATAAGTATTTATGTATAATATATATAAAATATTCATCTGTTATCATAGTACAAATAACACAAGCTACCTACGCTTAATTTGGGGCTATATAGCGATGTGTGTAATTGTCCTATAATATTTTATTTATTTATTACAAAAATGCTTACACACTTAATGTGCAATTAGGAATTTCTAGAATAATTAATAAAATAGAACTGTTATATATTTGCCGGCACTAACCTCATTTTATTATCGCGGGCATCGGGCTCTATCTGTTGATGCCGTTGGTCTCGTATGAGCAGCATCTAATACAGTCACAACGGCAGAAGTTTTGTAAGCGTTAAGCGTTTTATGGAAATTTTACAATCTGCAAAAAACAATGAATCATTTACCGTTAAAGAAATTGTCAACAGCTTACAGCTGCAAAACATCATTTACATTGCATGTTAAATAAGTAAGGAATAATAAAATAAATATTAAATTTCAAGTCAATCAATGTAAGGTTTTAGAAATCTCGCAATAATTCAGTGGTGTCTCGGTTAGAATATGTAAAAAAATACATAAAAATTCCAACGGAAAAATAAAGGTTCACATATAATCATTTACATAATAAAACATTCCTAACACAATCACAAATAGGTCGCACCACTCTCGGTGTTCAAATAACATGAATTAATCCATATTCATGTCGCCATTATATTTTTTTATATGCGGGAGCGCCGCCGGGTGTTAAAGGGGTGTGTCTGATAAAATATTCTCGACGCCGTCCCACGGTTTGAAAGGCTTTACTCAGCCGAGAATATTTCAAGCTAACGAACTATGAAATAGTCCGCCGGGATCAATCAAATGTACCGCTCCTTCCAATTACGTTGTTCTCACATTGCCGCAAGAGAAAGAACATAACTGAAAACGAGAATGTTTGCGTGTTTTTTTAAGTAATAATTCAGGTAAGAAGAACTGGTCCCCAGATTTAATTGTACCTCTACAGGGTCAGACCCAATGCGGGAGGTCTGAATATGAGGACTGTCGATCACAATTAGATCTTAATGGCAATTAACGGGACCGACATGCTCTAAGTGGCATTAGGGTGAAACACAATACATTTTTATATATTGAAAGTTTTCAACTTGACGATTCCAAACTCAGGGACACACTCATTAACTGACGCCACGTGGTCGTCACATCAGGGGTGGTGGCAAGTTTCACAAGCCGTCGCCATTGCTCCCGTACTCCTGGGCTTCTTGAGCATTCGTGGACACTTCGATTTAGGGCAGTCTTCACTTGGTCGGTCCAGCGCATTGGTGACCTGCCGCGCGCTCTTGTACCTTCGACTCTTCCCTGGACCACAAGACGTTCCATGGATGTGTCTCCTTGGCGAGTAATATGCCAAAGAAGGTGAGAATGCGACCTTGAACGATGGAAGACAGACGCTGTTTGATGCCGAGTTCCTGGAGGATTGAAACGTTGGTTTGGAATTGTGTCCAGGATACACCAAGCATTTTTCTCCAACACCACATTTCTAAAGCGTCTATCTTCTTTTTCTCACTTTCTCTTACCGTCCATGTTTCAGCACCATAAAGGAATATGGGAAACACTAACGCCCTTACAAGTCGCATTTTTGTGGCCTTTGAGATGTTTCTGTTTCTCCGTATCCTCTTGAGCCGATCCATGGCGGATCTTGTTATCTCCTCCTAGCAGACTCCTTCTAACAGATCTTATATTATTTTAGTCAAAGCACAATGAAATAAATTTGTTGCAACTAATCCCTTGTGTAATATATTTCCACTTAGTGTGTCTACCCCGCAAATCATAGGGTCCCTAAACCTGTGTCTGAAATTATGCTAATCCATTCGATACTCATATACAATTACGCCAACCATTCAAGTGTGTTGAAACGATGACGATTTGCGCAAGTATAAGGGTTTCTACTATCGACGGGTAATATAAATAATGTCCAAGTACAAATTAAATACAAATTTCCTGTCAGGAACGCTTTGAGTCTAGCTAGCAATGTGCAATTAACTTTATTGTACGCTCTGGGATTAAACGATCGAGACAGCTAGCAACAACAACGTATTAAAATGTGTTAGGGTACTCGTAGTTATAATGTGACCTATATAATTATTTCTGCCTTTTTGTCCTAAAGATAAGATGGCAATTTGATTTAAAATGAAATATTTGTAACGACCTACCGACGCGCGGTAGATTTGTAAGAAGTAGGTTCTGAGTTCGATTTCAAGCTGGGCTGATTGAGATTTTCTTGATTACTCCAGGACTGGCTTGTGGGAGGTTTTGATCCTGCCGACAAAGACGTACCGCCAAGCAATTTGGCGTTGCGGCATGATTCGTTCAGAAATCGAAAAAGGTGAGGATTTCATTCTAGTAATACACTCTCCTAAATATAATCTTTAAAATTTGACAATGACCAATAAGCGAAATTCCGCCGACGATCAAGGTTTTTTAAAAAAGAAAGAATAAAATCTTGGACTCATAGAGATACTATAAGGAAAACGCAGTGGACAAAACCCCCCACTTAATGATCAGATGAAACCGACCGGGTTGCAAGATACCCATGTCCAACAACGTCTATTTCTATTCTAGATCGGCATTTGAAATTATGTTTATATCATTAAATATGGTATTTTGTAGCTAACGCACGTGACGTAGCCTTATGTGGGTGAGGGCGTAAAGGGTGAGCTTGTTTGTATTTCCATCCGCCCTTAAACCGTTGAGTTATCGAGGCATCAAATGCTTACTTAGGATAATATTAATGCAAACTAAACTTTAGCTTTATATCAACTTTAATCCTCTTTTATTAGCCTCCAATATTGTTTACTACAAAGAGCTTTGACCTTTAAGTTATTGAGAAAATAATATCTTAGGTTCCTTCAAAAAATTTCATTTGTTATTGAATACAACATTTGTGTAAGGACCCATTCATTGATATGAACGACAGTGTTTAGAGACAAATAATAAGCTTCGTATTGTTTATGCGAAAAGTTTTAATAATTATTTCTATTATCGAAATAAGATCATGTTAGAGCGTTCAAAGACTTTTGAGTTTTATGTTAGAAAGCTGGCGATCTATCCTGTACTGCTGGATAAGATTACTGCTTACACTAACGCTCTGTCCCTTACTAAGAATTTAGTGTAACCTCACATCGTCACACCGGACTTAGAATATACAGCTAATTTCTTAAAAGAAAGAAAAACGCAAAGTCCACAACCCGACGCAGTATTTTAACCTTGTTATCGAACGTTTGTATCGTTTTCAACATACACCACTTACCACTATAGTTAGTGCATGTTAAGAATGCACGCAAATTCCACAACCCGACGCAGTATTTTAACCTTGTTATCGAACGTTTGTATCGTTTTCAACATACACTTACCACTATAGTTAGTGCATGTTAAGAATGCAGTGAGCGCTGGTATTTCCCGCCCCGTAACCAATCAAATTACAAGGTCAAGTTCACTGTGACCAGTTGAAGGCATCTTCGAACGCCACGCGCGTTTCATTGTTTGGGGGGAGATGCTATGCAACGAACAATGAACAATGATGACTCACTGCATTCTTAAACGTGAAAGAACTATAGACCAACGAGGCAAAACTGTCTCGTCGTCAGATTTATCGTTTAGATGACAATATTTTCATAATTCTTTTATTGACAGATATTTACAGACGCTTTCCCACGCAGAAGAATATATTTTCTCTAAAGCTGCGTGGGCCAGATGTGGACATGTTCGCATTTACGATACATCCCAAATTATCCGTCGAATACAACAGTTCTCAGATTCCTTTATTCAATAAATAATGTGGACTGTGAATATTTGTATAAATCTTCTATTTCTAGACCGCATTCAGACTAGGTGTTGTATTGTGTTGGGATCAAATAAAATTTTCTCAGCAGTTCTAACATTTTTAGTAAAATAAAACCCTGAGGCACGTGAGCAACCAAAATTATTGTCAGCATAAGATTGGATTTAACTTAGCTATTAATATGTGTTCAGGAGCATATATAAGCTTTGTTATATTACGATAGAACATTTTGACGACCTCGACGTGGCACAGTGAATGAATGAGACAGAAATCCTGGGTTCGATTCCCAGCAGGGCCAATTGAGATTTGATCTAAATTGATCCCGGACCGGAGGCTTCTGCCGTGGCTAGTTTAGGCCAAGCGATTAAAGCTTTCCGGTACAATTTCGTATAGAAACCAAAGAAGTGTGGACGTCATCCTACTTCTAATCTGCTAGCCTGCTTTCATCTTAGATTGCATCGTCACTTACCAACAAGTGTGATTGCAGTCAAGCGCTAAATGTAATGAATAACAAAAAACCAGCCAAGTGCGAGTCGGACTCGCGCACCGAGGGTTCCGTAAATTTTAAGGTTTTCGGAATTATTCCTAAACATTGCTTCATGCGAAATTTCAAGATTCTAGGACTAGCTGCGAGTAGTAGAGAGTTAAATATGCGGCTTATGCTGTATCTTTTGACTGTGTTGACTAAGAAATTTTATTTTGTTATAGCTTAAAGGTATTATAGAGCCCAGTATTTGATATACAGTACCGTAATTTAATACCTTTACGAGTTCATAAGAAAAGGGGGTAAGTGTAAATTATTAAAAATAATTTTAGTACATGATGTAACTAAAAATTTACAGATTTCTTAATTTCTCCATTATCTGTGTTATATGATGTTGCTTCGTACCAAATTTTAAGATTCTAAGTTTACGGGAAGTACCCGTTAGGTTTTGATTTAGTTTTGTCTAATTGTGAGTTAAATATGCGGCTTATATTGCTATATCCTTTGACTGTGTTAACTTAGAAGTTTTATTTTGTTTCAGCTTAAACGTATTATAAAACCAAGTATTTGATATACAGTACAGTAATTTAATACCTTTACGAGTTCATAAGAAAAGGGGGTATGTGTAAATTATTAAAAATATTTTTAGTACATGATGTAACTAAAAATTTACAGATTTCATAATTTTTCCATTATCTGTATAATAACCTATAGTTAAAAATGAACCTTTTAAATTCATTTCGCATCGCTAATCTTCGCACTTTACACACGTACAAAGCAAACCAAAGTTTTCGAGAATTCGTTCTTCAACTCAGGAATACACTTCAATCTGCATTTGACTTGAACGAACTTAAGTCTATAGTCCTTGATATTGACAGCTTTGAAATGAGATCTTGACATTTACGAACTTTATCAATTCAGCGATATACATACCAGTAGGTTCTTTTGTATTTAAATTTAAACAAAGAAGTGTTATTTTTTATTTTTATGGGATAGTGTTAACGAATTCGGCTCCTATACTGTAATGTAGTATGACCTTTTAACAAGTTACAATACTATCGAACGCTCATAATACAATGAGCTCTTCCATTTGACATGTTCCAATTTTTATTCTTTTTTGGATTGGATAGGGTAAACCACACTTTAAGATATTGTAATTTTTAACCGACGAAAAAAACGTAGGAGGTTCTCAATTTGACACGTATATTTTTTTTTATGTATGACCACGCATAACTTTTTATAGAGTTGTCCGATTTTGATAATTACTTTTTTGTTAGAAAGGGTAAACTTCCAAGATGGTCCTATTGTCATCATGTTACGATGTCATGATGATATTCTGGGGAAATTGAAGTAACTCTCTAAATTTTGGAGTCACACTTACAGCGATTTCGGTTTTTGTCTCGGTATCGGTAGCTTTTTGGCTACTAGTGTCATATAGTACGAGTACGTTACGTGGCGATAAATCACTAAAAAGTAAGGAAATGAAAATTTTTAACAAAAAATAGAACCGACTCTGAACGCACTAAAAAGTAAAAAATAAGTGTGTCATTTAGTTGCTTTAATTTACTTAAGCATATCTAGGAGTCGGTGCCCAGTAGTACCCCCTAATTTTAGTTCTATAGAACTGTTGATACACCATATTAGTGCTTAGTGTCCACACACCACATTAGTACTAATGGGACATAATTAAAGAAATGTCGATATCAATATCTTGTTTGTACGTTACATATAAAATATCTATAGTATTTATAAGTATAATATGGAATCTCTTTTGATTGCAATAATATATGTCCACTTAAATTTGAGAATATCTATAAACATACTATATCGAATACAGCGTTTCTTAAATTGCACAAAACGTCTTTAAAATGGTATTGAGGTTTTTAATATAATTTTTTTTTAAACTGAATAGTTTGCGCGAAGGATACTTCCAAAGTGGGAAAATATGTCCCCCCCCTGTAACTTCTAAAATAAGAGAATGTTTTTTTAGACACGACTTCTACTTGGTTTTAACAACTTAGCTTTTGTCGCAAGGGACATTTTTTTGTTAAAAACAAAATGAAATATCAATTAAAATAATATAAAGTTTATAACTTATATGCTATAAGTAAAGTCAAGAGCAAAAACTATACTACAGTTCTATATAGAACTGTTGGGATATAATTTGACAGCCCGGAAAATATCCCAACAGTTCTATAGAACTACTGTATGGGGCACTACTGGGATGCACCCACTCGTACATATTGGCTATCGCGACTAGGATTTTTGATATCACGTTATATTGTCAAAAATTAAGGCATATATTGCATACTTGAATTCTTGAACTTGAATTGAATAGGCTGTGATAATCTTTGATAAGTTGTACTTCCGCACCAAATTGTAAAATATAAATTCATCGTGATTATCATCGAGTAGGGTCCACTGCAAGCCTACTCCCTCTTTGTATAAGTCTATCACCCCTATACAATGTGTGCCCACCGTTTTAGCGGACACGACTATGGGTTTATCAGGATAGTAGGACGTAAAAGGGGAACTGACCTTTGATGATTCACTGCCACGATACTTGCTGGATTCCACCACACAATTACACAACACTAAACCTTTAGTTCACTTTAATTTTATTTTTTATTGCGCGCGCGCGTAATGTCATGCAATAGAATTGACTTTGACACCTTTAATTGCCAGTTGAGTGTGCCGACGACGCCTGGCGTGAACACAATGCATGATATTAGACTAGCTACGCTGCTAAAATGAAGATTTGCTGGCTTAGTTTTTGACTTTGACTTCTTCTTCTTCATTAGCCTGTTTCTACCAGAATGGTGTAAACCAATAGTCAATAGTCAATAGTCATTTATTCATAAATTTACATATTATACGTCAACCAAAATAAGTTTAATTAATTAATAAGAAAAAAAAATACATAAGCCTGGAATAATAAATTCCAGTATACCTAATAGATTAAAGTTATAATAAAACAATTACAAATAGTAATAATTTCAATTCAATGTCATGCCTAAATCACAATATCTTATTTTCTATGAACTCATTATAGCTGTAGAAAGCCTTCTCGACAAGCCACGCTTTGAGGTTTTTTTTAAATGTATTTATGTTTGACTGATTTTTTATACTCTCAGGGATTCTATTAAATACTTCTGGACCCATCTCTGTCATTGTTTTTGAGGTTTTTTTCAGTCTCTGATATTTTGTAATTAATCTATAGGGGTACCTTAGATTAGAATAGCTCCTTTTGGGAAACTGATTTCTGTGTTGCCAGACGTACATTGCCACACTGTAAATTATTAAACTGGGAAGTGTCAAAATGCCCAGACTAATAAAAGAGGGTTTTGCCGATGTGTCCTGCGAAACGTTAGCCAGTATTCTTACGGCGCGCTTTTGTAATTTGAAGACGCGTTCCCACTCAGCACCGCGTCCCCATAACTCAATGCCATATTGAATACGACTCTGTACTGCAGCAAAGTAACAGGAACACGCTGCCTCTACTGTCAGAGTCTTCGCTACGCGCTTCAAAGCGAAGCAAGCCGTAGATAGACTGCCACATAATTTATGGATATGGATATTCCACTTTAACCCTTGGTCTATCTCAAAACCTAGAAATGTGGTTTTTTCGACCTGCTCGATTTTATTGCTACGAATGGAAACAGACAAAGACCGACGCTTTTGATCAGCAAGATTGAACTGCATAAACTGAGTCTTTGTGATATTGAGGGCGAGACCATTTGTCTGAAACCATTCAAAAGTCCGTTCAGCCGTTCTGTTTAATTTATTTTCTAGTTTGTCTAACGTTGAGGCTGTGATGAGAATAGCTACATCATCAGCATACATATAAATTTCTACATCTCCTACACCGAGGGGGAGATCATTAAGTAGCAGTGTGAAAGCAAGGTTTGACAGAGAGGATCCTTGTGGAACGCCATTGTATGTGGTCAGGCTATTTGATTTTAACGATCCGGCTTTTCCTACAACTGTATGTTTTCTGTCAGACATGAAATCAACTAATAGGGCTAAAGCGGGGCCGTCTATTCCGTAGTGCCTAAATTTCATTTTTAAGATGTTATGATCCGCAACGTCAAAAGCAATACCAATATACAACTCTGTACTAAAAATTCTTACAAAATTCAATTCTTGCAAATTTCTTGGCAGACAACAAACCTCATAGACTGATCTAGGACTCCAGGACCTCGTTATCCGAAGCCACATAGATAACCAGGTATAGTAGTTAGCTTAGGTGGCATTTAGACTATTAACTTTAAATGCAGTTACACGGGTTTGATATTGCTGTATTTAATTCATGGATTATGCGATCTATTCAATTCCTTAATCGCAGCGAAAGCTTTTAAGGGAAATAATATTTTATTACATTACGCTTAGATGCTCCATTTAAATGCGAACGTGAGAAAAATCCAAGACACAGCAGTTGTAGCTAAGAGTTCAGCTATAATTTGTGTAATACGAATTCTGAGCACCTTACCTTTAGGCTTTAATACGCTTTTAAAAAATACAACTATAGTACGAAGTAATAAGCCAATGGATTATAAATAATAAGTAAACAGCACAGTTATACAATTGATTCTCGAAAATTCCATATTCTTAGTGTATTAGAAAGGGGATTACAATGAAAAGTTTTATTTCTTAAATATATAAAAAGTAAAATGAATATCAGCCAGTATTCTTGCCACCATTCCACGTGGGCATGATTTGTATAGTTATTAGGATAAGTTAGCTTAAATTCCTTATTGTATTCTTTCTCAATAAAAATAAAATAGTAATGCAAAAAAATATCAGCGAATGTCCAAAATTGTAGAATTTGATATTTAGCAATTTTTTTACTATATTGGATTTTTTTATATTTTTGTATTCATATTGAAACATAGAACGCAAACACCACACTAAAAACTCTTTACTTAAAAAAAATAAAGGTAAAAGTACCTTGTTGTTTTAATTACATACATACATATACATATGTATTTGCTGGTGAGAGGCTTCCGCCGTGGTGACCGTGCCGACAAAAACGTACCGCCAAGCGTAATTTTTAGCGTTTTTGAATAAAATTTAACCAAAATTTACCGTTCTGATACGATGTCGTGTAGAAACTTAAAGGGATGTGGATTTCATCCTACTCTTTTTTTTTATCGACTACAAGTTGGCCCTTGACTACTATCACACCTGATGTTAAGTGATGATGCAATCTAAGATGGAAGCGGGCTAACTTGTTAGGAGTACGATGAAATCCACACTCCTATCGGTTTCTACACGACATCGTACCGGAACGCTAAGTCGCTTGGCGGTACGTCTTTGTCGGTAGAGTGGTAACTAGCCACGGCGAAAGCCTCTCACCAGCCAGACTAAGACAAATTAGGACCAGGACCTCCGTCTTATGAATCCACCACACATGCCACTGCGCCAACTTAAATTGCATCATCACTTATCATCACAAGTGTGCTTGCTTTCAAGGCTAACCTGCATCATATATAACATCAGGGGAGCTCTACACTAACCTGTATAAATAAAAAAATCATTTGCCCCCTTATGTATACCTAATAAAATGGAAATAAAAAATGCATTTGGTTTTACACAACTTTTCCTATTACATTTGACAAAAAATTTAATTTCGTCCATCATGCCAGGTATTGTTAGTGACCATTGTCAAGCCTGAGCCCGCTACGCCTTTTGTTTTAGCATAACTCTGTTATTGAGAGCTTTCAGTTTGAACGGCGTGCGATTTGCGACAAGCGTTTTCAGTACTTTGTTCAAAAATGATATTTATTTTCATGAAATACATTATAACGATGGTATAACCGAAAGGTTATACTTGTAAAATCGTATGGAAGAATGTTTTGCGAGAGTAACAGAGCCATAGGCTTTTAATAAGTTTAATTATGAACGAATTTTAATACAGCTTATAGGTTAAATTACTTTTATCAAAAATGTTACGTAAAGATATTGAAATTGAGTTCACACATCTTTCGATCCACAAATATTTATATTGTAAAATAATAAAGTTTCAAATGCTGAAAAAATAAATAATAATAGTTTAAAATGACATAGTTTTTTTTAATATTTAGGGATACCTCGTTAGAAGGTAAAAAAGAATTAACTTGAAGAAGAATACTTGTCGTGACAATAATTATTATTAAAACATATTTATTGTGTCGACGTTTATTGTTACTATAGTCGTTTCACTCAATGGTCTTATTGCGAAAAGCTTTGAGCAACATCCTAAGAAGCTTTTGCTTAGTTGTTAGATTAAGGATCGGATACAGAAGGCGGTAATTCTTCAGATAGCGCTTATTGTAAGGCGGAGAAAACTCTGGAGCCCTGACCACCGGTTGCTTGGGCCCCACGGCAGAGGGACTGGATTTTTAATAAGTTTTTTTATAGTTTTTATAAGCGTAAAAAAGATTAAAGATAAACAAATGAAAGAAAAAAACCAGTAGTGTGATTATGAATGGAGGACTGTACTCAGTTTTTGTTGGTTATCTCCAGTCCACTTAGTAAGGTATCGACCAACACTGCGCTTCTCTATAGCATGTGCTTGAAGTAGATACAACAATATTCCAATAAGCGAGTGTCAAACATAGACCTCTCCAACATAATCCCGGACGTGGAGCTATTGCGTACACACAGATAACATAAGCATTAAGAAAAATAGTTTACCTGCTCGTAGTATAAAATATTATTATACTGTTTATTCTAGAATTACCAGGTAATAAAAATAGAGTTATGAATAGTGTTTAGTTTATAGGATTAGTTTACTTTTTCAATATACCTCAAGCGCCCAAAGGGTCGGCGTAATAGAAAATTTTTCCCTCCCGATCTGATTTTTCCCGCGCATAATTTTCCCTTTCATACTAGGTAATATTGTTGAAATGGAACAAGTCAGGTGCGAAGATAAAGTGTAAATTACGAGACGACATCGACTTTTATACGAATAATGAAAAACCGTCGCCATTATTGCTAAGGGGCGAGATTCTTATAATAATTTTATGAACACTTTCAGAACTTTCAGGTTATTGCTTCTTCCTCACAACTTTTTTTTTAATTCTTCTTAGTCGTGCACTCTTGTCAGCTTATCCACCTCTGACATTTAGTTGTGTTGCGTGAACACTCGGCTATGGTGGAGTTGCCGTCTTCACCAGGTCTGTCCATCGAGTTGGAGAGATTTACATGGACACTTTTCCTCTCACATGACCTTGCACTACCAAATGCTCAATTGAACCCTTCTTTCATATTTACTCTCATTTATTTATTTACAATTATTTTTAAAATTTTTAACAATGGTTATAAAATTATAAAAAAAAAATACTATTAAAAATTTATAAAAATTCCAAGCAACCGGTGGTCAGAGCTCCAGAGGAACCTCCTCACAATACGCGCAGTTTCAAGTATTACTGCCTTCTGTATCCGACCCTTGATCCAACAACTAAGCGAAAGCTCATTTCATATTGTTACATAAATCGCGGGTAAACATTATACAACTGCAAATTATTATCCAAATAATTCGATTTTCTATTCTAATAACATAAAATGTTTCATCATCATCATCACTATCAGCCTATTAACAGCCCATTACAGGGCCAGGCCTCCCTCTTTACAAGAGAGGGGATATGGAGCTTAGACCCACCACGCTGTTCCAATGCGGGTTGGAGGGCTTAGGGTGATAATGTTTCGTTTATTAACGATCACTATTAGATGTTGAAGACAGTGACCGGGACCGACAGCTTATCGTGCTCTCCGAGTCACGGGGCTGTAACGCCACCAACTTCCCGACTCCGGGCGTGGAATGTGCTGAGAATTTCATAGAAGAATGAAAAACTCAGAATTATTCCATGACTCACCCAGGATTGAACCCAGGAACTCGAGACACGAGGAACGAGGCAGGCATATAAAATGTATACATAAGCTAAAATTTCTGAAAATGAAATATGCTGATGGTCAGAAATTCGTTTCAACATAACAAATAACACCATTACTTGTGAATTTATTAATCAAATCTTGATAATGTCAAATTTCAAACAAATACCTTATTACTGTTACACAAACAGACATACACAAATACCTACACAATCAGACAATTTAAATTTAAATTAAATTTTATCACCCTCTTTTTTAACATCGGGGTTTAAAAATAACATCAACATGTTGATTGTCAAACCTCTCTGCCTACAATCTCTTAAAAGCCAAACCTCATTTCAGATAAGCAACACCACAAACAAGCCACATTTTACACCATTACCTAAAAAAATATACGCTCAAAGTTAATTTAATGAATCCTTTTACGTTGAGTAACAATTTATATGTGAGATACTCATACACAAATGGAGAAGAAGAAACACTTTATTGCATATAAAAATAGATATAACAGATACATGAAAAAAAAGGATTAAAATAAACATGAAAATGCGGCTAGAAAATGAAATGCAGTGAGTGGAGTCGACAAATGTTTTCCACGCCACAGAATGTAATTATCTCGAATTCCTCTCTTACACTATTATTATGACTGCCTCGTTGATCTAGTGGTTAGTCTATGAGGTCCATTACGAGGTCCTGGGTTCAAATCCATGCAATAGTTTTAAATCTTTTCATTATGCTATGAAATTTTCAGAACATTCCAAACCCGGACTTGGGAAGTTAGTGGTGTTACACCCCCGTTCTTCGGAGAGCACGTTAAGCGTTCGGTACCAATCACTATAATCAAGATCTGATAGTGATCGTTAATAAATGAATTATTACCACTGTAAGCAAGCCAAACCGCATTGGAGTAGCGTGGGAGATCTACTACGCTCTATATTCCCCTATAAGAGAGGAAGTCTAGCCTGATAGTGGGCTGTGAATAGGCTGTTAATGATGATGACATTTGTATACGCATCATGCTTCTTATATTGCTACGCGGTGCTACGCCGTAGCACGTTGCGGTTTAGGCTTACAAGACAAAGGGCCTGGAACAAACAACATCACTTTGCTTTTAGATAGACATCGAAGTTTTATAAAGCTATGCTTAACTGAATTATCTCGAATATGTATCATACGGTGCACTATTTAAACATTGTACTTAAGTTGCTGCGTGGCGCTACGCCGTAGCACGATATACTGACAAAGACTAATAACTCTTTATGTATAAGCTGACAAGATAAAGAGTCAGGAACCAAAGGCATCGCTCTAAGTGGCAACTTTACTCTTACATAGACGTACAAGTTTCTTTCGAGGAGATTACATTTATACAACATCTAGTAGTTCATTTCATCGCGAAAGAAATAAAATTTTAAAAAAGCATAAAAAATCTTATAAGGGAGAGGTGAAAATAGGTAAGGAAACAAAGTAACAACCTAAAAATAATAACCAATATAGAAGATATTGGGTACCTAAGGGTATTCTACGCAAACTAAGCGCGAGCGACTGTTCGTGATCCCACTAAAAACAAACGTAAAACCTCTTCGCCTATAAAAAATGTATAGACTTAATAGTAGAGATAATAAAATAGAGAGTAGTAGTAGATTTTTAGGAGTGAGATTTAAAGCTTGACTTAGCTCCTCTCGATACATGAACTGCACCAATTACAAAATGAAAACAGTTTCCTAACGAGGCAAGATACATTCAGTGTCCAGTATTGATCTCCCCACAAACATGGCTCATGCTGAACTGCACTTAACCCCAATGTCTCATTTGTAGTCCCCTAAGCGCTAACACTTGTAGCGGTCTATTTTAAAACATCTTGACTTCTAACTACTCAAAGGCCTACATTATTTAACGACAAATTACTATTTAACGATAAATTACTTGACAATGGCTAGTAAAAATGCAGAATAAGATTTGGATAGTAGCAGGCGTTACTTTACGGAAGTTTTTGTTAATGTTTAACTTAGAAACCAAAGCATCGTCAGGATATGTTGACCTTATAAAGTTCAATTGTTATTCCCAGTTAGCATGGTAAGTTTTCATGTGACTGTAGATTGAAACAACATTTTTGGGAACATAAGAAATATTAGTAATCTGAAACCAAAACGAGGTAAAATCAGTTATTACGGGAGAACAAATGTTATTCCAAATATTTAACAATTTCCAATCAAATCCAAATCCAATTCAATTAGGTAAGGGTTGTGACCCAATATCCAAAAACATTTCTTCCTAACTAAACATTGTGCATTCAACATTTCCTAAGGTTGCTACAATTGTGGTGAAAAACGCATGTAGAGGTTTTTATTGTCAGATCTAGATGACAATCACAGCTCAGTACGTCGGCTTTTCACAGAAAATAGCAAAACTAAAATTCGTGATGGTCGAATAAAAGGAGATGTTTTAAAATAATATTTACCAAACACAACCAATAATATTTCCCGTCCCCTCCTATTATTCATACAGACTCCCGGTGTCGAGTCCCTTTACCGTGGAACTACTGCACAATTAAACTATTTATAAATAAACATTAAATCTACTCACATACTACTCTATAACCAGTATAGATAAGCAAAAATTAGCGATGAGCCTCATTTACTAGCTCGCAGTATCTAGGCTCATTTATCCAGGCGTTATAATTAACAAAGACGATAGCTCTTCAGTCACTTTGTCTTCGCTCGCGTGCTCCAGCCCTATTAATTTTTCCACGTTCATTAACTGTTCAAGCTTATAACGATCTACGCTATCTGGCACATTACTGGTAAAGAACTTTGATACACTGTTGTTGTGAATACCTCTAGCTATATTTGAACCATTGAAACAATAGAAAACATAAGCATCAATCTTTACAAACTCAGAACATTTTTGCTTACGAGAGAAAAAGAGAGAGGTGATAAACAAAATATATAACATCACGTCATGCAACTATAAGATTTGCACCGAGGCTTTTTTGTTATACGATGTTTAAGGCAAAAGCTATTTTTAAGGTAGGTATTTTTTACATTTGAAACACAAGTAAACTAAAAGACATTTTAAAAAGAACGCAGTTTTAAATACACTTTAAAAAACAGAAGTTTTAAAAATTCCTTTTCTGAGACAAAATACTTTTAAAATAAACTAATGAGCCACAAGGTGTAGAGTAGTTACCCTGCTCCGTTATTACCCACTTACTGAAGTATATTAGCAAAATGTTGTATTCTATTTAGAGAATGGTATACACATATAGACGCTGCTCAAAACAGACTCCTTAATTAAGAACACTTCACCCCAACGTCGTAGATGAAATGCTAAAGAGTTAAGTTTCAAAGCGTTATACCCGTTTACAATTATTTACGTCGTCACTTGTCACTTGATAGTTGATAGTAATATCGACACCTCAATTTGTCTCTATTTCTCTCAACACTATAGTCATATAGTATAGCATTATAGAATGCCTCGTTGTTCAAGTGGCTAGGTTTGATCACGAGGTCCTGGGGTCGAATCCTGGATTGGCTCGCTGGAACAAATCTGAGTTTTAATTCTCCTATGAAATTTTCAGTACATTCTAAGTCCGCCTCAGAGAGTACTTTAGCCGTCGGTCTCGGTCACTATCATCAACATCTGATAGTGATCGTTTATGAATAGCAACATAATCACCCTAAACCCGCCAACCCGCATGGGTCCGGCGTGGTGGGTCTACGCTCCATAACCCCTCTTCTACAAAGAGGTAGGCCTGGTACTATAGTGGGCCCTTAATACATACATATCAGAATAACACATAGGCCACATTATATCCCAAAACTCCAACGGGAACGAGAACTACGCGGGTAAAACCGCGGGCGTCCGCTAGTAAAATATAAACGTAGCACAGACTCGCAGTGAAACATTTGCGTGTGACCGAAATTCGTGTCGCAACGAACCGCATTTCGTTTACAGGACACGTTCTCGTATTGATACTCGTAGCTCGAGTAAATCCAGAGCCGCGCAATTACGAGCGATTCGTCTTTGTTACGACATCGGCTGTATCTTTGCTTGGCTGTTATATTTCTGGCTGTTTATAATTCTTGGCCTTGCTTATTTTATCAATAAACTTGGAAATCTAGCTAAATATTGAATATTGGAAAACCAAAAAGGTCTTTTTATTTGAGATTTCCTAAATTGGTCCATGACTGGCTGCTGAGAGGCTTTGACCGTGGCTAGTTACTATTGTTATCGACAAAAAAATACAGCTAAGCCATTGACACATTAATACTATGGACTTCGGGTCAGCGCTAAAAAGTGTCCGAACCAAAAGAAAGCTAAAACGCGAAAAAGAATTCTAATCGCTTTCAGTCTCATATTAGCTGACAGACAGAATACACGTCAATAATGCCGTAATGTGTTATAAAAATTTTGTAAGAACTACCCGAGTAAGGTGAGAAAAGATGACCGTGTACCATATTTTCAGTATGTAAATATTTACTGATGATTTTAAAGTATTATTTTGCTTATAACGTTTGTGGCTATTTGGTATAATATTTTAAATATAATTTAAGTTACTCATAACTTTATTTTCACGGGGCTATTCCATCTTAGATTGCATCATCATTTATCATCACGTGTGATTGAAGTCCGGGGCTAAATTGTAATGAACAAAAATATCCTATAGAACACAAAATTGTATCCGGAACATAGTTGCATGACAATGACGAAAGATGAGCAACAGTGTGGCGACGCATCGGGGTCAAGTGAAACTCAAACTGTAGTCTGAACAATGTGCGCTGGATCAATAGACTTCAAACAGTATAAAGGATTCCTCTCGAACAACTTTTTAATTTTCTTTTAAAGTTATTTGCTAGTTTTTATGGTTTTATGTGATTTACCCCCGTAACGTTGCGTTACATTCAAATTTTGAAGTTAGATTTCTCTGTATGAAAATTATCCTGACGCTATAACCCAATCAGTATGTCGATTCTTGCATAAAACGTCAGTTTGAAGCCGATGTACAACGGTTGCAAAACGGATGTAACAGTGATCGGTATTCTCCTATGACATTTTGCTACATTGGTGGGATGATCGACGAGATGTTCGTACAATGTATTTTTTTCAAGGATCGACATAAGTTTAAGCTAGTCGTGGATATGTCAGTCAACCAATCAGTTACATCGTCATTATAATCAATACTTTAAAATATAAAAATATTTTGCATGGCAAGAGAGCACCTGTTCGTCAAAAGAGGAAATGGCTAAACGACATAAGAGAGTGGACCGGATTCGAATTGTGGATAACAGGAGAGCTTTTCGCATATTGACCGCCAAACTTTGTTCGGAAGATGGCACCAAGTGATTATGATTATATAAGTATTTTCTTCAAGAAAAACTATATTTTTATAGTTGAAGAAAATATAGAACCCTCAAATTAATGAAAATGACTAGCATAAAAGACTTTTGTAAGTCTGTTAAAATAAATAAGTTCAAACACAAGTAGCTTGTAACATTGTATAATTTGAAAAGCCGTAACATGCTTTATGCTTGCATACGACATTTTTCAAACAATGTCCCGTAGGAAACGAGTTTCGACTGAACATAATTTATAATACATTTTGTACATAACATTGCGAATTCACAAAGCATTTCAAAAGCCGCAATGCAATGATATTGTGACTTTCTGCAAAATAGCATCACGTAGTTTATACGGAACAAACCTAATTTCCACAGATGACTACGCTCGCTATTTTCACGGGGCTAATCTTAAATAATAGCCTCACGGTTAAGGGTCCGATTCTTATTTAAAAGATTTTAAACATCCAGGACTTCTACTCAGGTACTATAATATATGTAGCTAAATAAGTTAAAAATTGGACGAACGAGCATTCACATACATACACCTAAAGAAATAGGTGGTTAGCTAGCATCTACCTACTTTTAATTTTTTAATTTTTAGCTATTCTTTTGGATTTGTCCCAATTGTCTGTTTCCTAAGCCAGAGAGACTTTATTAATGGACAAGCCGTTTTTTGAATTTGAAAAGCCTCTACTTTTAAACGATTTCCTTATCATAATTATTATTTAAACTATTGCGAGTCTTTTCTGTTTTATTTTATTATAAACGTCTAAAACTCACGTCACTGTTGTCGGAGAATGCACGACTATACTAAAGCCAAACTCGACTGAGAATGCTTGTCAACAAACAAATTAAAAACGAAGGTAGAAATTACTAGTCATTTTGCACCTAATTTTTTTAATTAACTTGTTAATGACGAATTCATGACAATAAATTAGATATGTAAGCTTAAAACTAATATATTCAATATCTTTTAAATAAGATTTTATAAAAAAATAAAACATAATTTTAAATTTATTAGGCATAAAATGTGTTGCATTTTCTACTGTCATTTTAAATTTGTTTGTTGACAAGCATTCTCAATTGAGTTTGGCTTTAGTATAGTTTGGAACCCGTTTGGAACCGAACCCTTTTGGGTTAAGGGTAACCCAAAAGGGTTCCTTAGTCATGAGCCTGCTTGTTCATATAACTGCCCTAAGTGTAGTAGTAAGGGTTCGAAACTAATCGGGCATACTCCGACAACACCGACACCAGTTTTAGCCGTTTATACTTTAATAATATCATAATTAGTATAGAAAAAAAAATCTTTTTTGCGTTTTAGCCGCGGTACCGCCTTAACATTATCCCGCAGGCACGAGCTGATGGCATTATCGATTGCGACCGCAAACGAGCCGCGGCTCCACGCAATGTGCATACAACTGCGTATAATCGCTTACTGTCCGCCATATGTACCTACAGCCAGCCCACGAGCAGTATGGGGATTCTTGGTAATAGTGTTAAAGCCGATGTTCTACGGTTGCAAAGAGGATGTAAAAAAGTTCAATGACATTTTGTCGTATTGGACTGATTGGACAGTCGAAGGTGTGACGATCGACGGAATGCCGCAGAGTTGAAGCGACGGGATACCTCATGTTTTTGTCTTAATTTTCTCCATTAAGGTAGAAAGTTGTGTTATATAAATATGGAATAAATTATATCTTTAAAAATATAATATTTTCAAATTTTATATTTGTATGACACTACTTTGTACCTTTATTATGGAAAAATAATTTCTCTCATTTATTTATTTAATATTTTTTTTTAATTTTTACCAATACTAGTATAAAAATACAAAAAAAGAAATATGACCGAAAAAACGTGTCGTGACGCTCTGATTTTGTGCATGATTTAAACCACAGGCAGTTCATTGTACAATACTGCAGGTCTCCTAAAAGTTGGTCGCATTATACTATTTTCAATGCTAACAAAATAATAAATAGTAAATCTTAACATTGGCCTAAGGATTAATAGAGCTTTTGAAAAAAAATATTCAAATTAAATTCTGCTACGCTAACGAATGGAAAATAACATCGTTTTTAATAACTACTGGTCGGTTTGAGGGGGATGTCAAACTAAACACAACTAGGTACCGGCTATTAATAGAAGCCGTGTCGACATCAAACAAAAAGCTTTAAAAAAGAGCTTTTAAAATCTAATCTAAAATTAAAACTACCCTCAACGCTTATGGAACGGTTTCACTGCTCACAGTAACGTTAGATATATACTTTTAGAAACATCTTCAAAAGGGGTCAAAAGGCACAAGCAGAAATAGAACATTAATCATAACATCAACACGTTTTTATTACAAAACTTCCTTAAATCAAATCAAAATGAAACAATCTGACGGTAATCACATAATTCACTTAACGAGTATTTACATTTTATTACACTTTAACTTTTAACAAAATTAACTGGCAGCATAACTGCACACAAAGAAAACACACAAAATAATAATCACTTCACCTTTTTTTTTTCCTGATTGTGTAAATGCCGTAGGCTCCATGCGGGACCACAGCGGCGTCACCGAGGGGGTTGGGCGAGCGCAGAAGCATCGCCGGAGAGTGCCCGAAGGCGAAGAAATATAAGAGGGCGTAACGACTCTCTAAGGGCGTCTCCTGTGAGACTCGGGCCTCGGCTTAGAGGGACGTTTGGAATGGGCATGTGGTTTTGGCGTGACTGTTAAATCAGGCCAAAGCGTCCCCTTAATGGACGTGGGTGAGTTCCACGTCCGGGTGACGCTAAGAATCGGGGACTTCGTCTTCGCCGGCGAAGACGAAGCGGCGTGCGTCTATTTCGGGGGTGTAAGAACAAGTTTCAACCACGAGTGGATTGGGATGTGTGGCGGCTTTCGAAAAGTAATTTTTCGAAAGCTTTTTCATGTAGTGTGCTAAGGTGGGTAGATCCAGGTCTCGGTGGAGGTCGTTATTGCGAACGAACCACGGGGAGCCCGTGGCAAGGCGCATAAACTTATTTTGTACCGATTGTAAGCGCTGTATTGCGCTCTTGGGACGATGGGCGAACACTACGCTAGCGTAGGTCATAATGGGACGGATGCACACCTTGTAGAGTGTGACTTTAAATCTAAGGGACAGTTTGTTTGATGGGCAAAGAAGTGGGTAAAATCGACCTAACACATATTTGGCTTTGTTTCTAGCCTTCTGGATATGTGCCGAGAAGCTCATGCAGGTGTCGCAAGATATTTGGCCTTGGGTTGCCAGGGGATAGGTTTACCATACAGTGAAACTTCCGCGTAGGATTTGTTTCTGCCCATTGGTTTACCGGTGAATAGAACGGCAGCGCTTTTCTCGGGGTTCACCTCGATGCGCCAGAGACGGAAACATTGTCCTAGGAGCTTGACCGCTTTTTGAAGCCTCGGTATTAATACTCGATGGCTTTTATGAGTGGAGAACAGTGCGGTGTCATCCGCGAACTGTGCCACGTGGACGTCAGGGGGAATATCGTCAGGAATGTCACACAGTGGTCGGGGGTTGGGCTGAGGGCCCGTTGCGGGACGTCGGCGCCTGTGGGGCGCTGGAGTTTTTAGCCGAGTTTTTAGCCTGTTCGGCTAAACACTCGGCTTTTATGCCTGGGAATTTCTTTTCCAGCCATGCTAAAAATATGTTGGAGTCCATGATGGACTCCAAATCTAAGAAGGCGGTGTGTGCCTCCCCGCCGAGGCAGGGAGGTGTGTGCCTAGGGTGAGACCCTACTGAGTCCTCGCCTTTAGGTGACGAGGGTGTACTTAATCTACACTATGTGTGTTTACTCACGTCTATCGGTCCCTGGAACTACACTTAGCACTTAACACAACGCAGAACACGTCACTTTACGCACCAAGTAGAAAAACAGGTAGTAGAACAGGTAGGAAAACAGGTAGAAAAAGGGTCGAGCGGCAAGGCGCTCGGGGGGACATGGGTCCAATCGGAGGGGTGAGGGGGCCGGTTCCGGCTGCCTATTGTTGGCCAGGTCGATTCTACAATCGTGAGTTCTCGGAAGAGACGTCCGCACGAGACGGATGTCCGACCGAGAGTGTCATCACTTACACCATTAGAGCTTCGTTTATATAACCGCCCGTAACCGCCACTTTTTGCTACAGTCTACCACAACAACACAGAAAATCGGCACCTCAATAGTCTATGGTTCGCAATGCTGCCAACAATACATATTACTATAGGAAGAGATATACTGAAGCATATATATACAATAACATGTGTTATCAAAGAAATATAAAATACCTCGTAATTTGTATCTCTGTGCCTCTGCGTACGCCAGGAATGAGAACTAATTACGCGGCGAATAACTTTGTATCTCGTATACGCATTACTTTTAATAGAAAACATTTTTTAATATTATTATTGTGATATCATGTTGTTACAACTATCCCTTCTCCTATAAGGAGGAAGGTCTGGCCCTGTAGTGGGCCGTTAATAGGTTGATAATGATGATGATGATGTTGATATATATTTAAAAAGCGCTGTCGCCTAGAATATAGGAGTATATACCTAGTTTAAGAACAGAGGTCTACACATTACTTTTTAGTGTCATTTAAAAAATACTCTTATATATGAATAGTTGGATGTTATCTTGTGAAACCAATAAATAAGTCTGAAAATGAAATTTTAAATAGAGCAACAATGAAATAAAACCTCGAAACCTTTTTTATCCTCTATGAAAGTCGACTTAAATGAATGGTTATCTAAACATGGACAAACTTAAGTCTATTTTTATACCCACCTTCACCTTTAAACCTTTGCGAAAAGAAATAAATCTTTAAGATATGACGTCAGATTTAATAACAAAAGAAAAAATGGTCTTTTATTCGCGCTCAACACAGAGTAATGACAAGATGTTACAAAAGCTTGCAAGATGATAAAGAGTCGACGACAAACGCTGTTCAAAATGTAGCTCGATACTTGCGGAAGAAAGTAAAATACAAAAAATTGTATACAATATTTTAAAAACAGATTTTATATAATGTAACTACGTCGAGAAAACGCGCTACGTTGCTGTATATAAAGGTGTACGCACACGTATCCAAACCAAATGTGTCGAACGAGTCGAACGAAACGAATTTAAGAAGTCTGAATATGAAATCTCTGCTTCGACCGGACTGCCTCGTTGATGTAGGAGTTAGCTTATATGGCTTTGATTACGAGGTCCTGGGTCCCATAATAATTCTGGATTTTTCATTCTACAGTGAAATTTTGCGAGGAATAATGTGCATTCAGCTTAAAAGAACGTTTTGAGCTGCAATGTCGTCATTCATTGTGTTTTCATGTTTTGTGAAGTATTTCCCTTTTTGTGAATAATTTACATTTTATGTCATTTTAAATGAAATGATGTAAAGAGTCGAAAAAATTGTTGCAAGCTGTAAGTCAGACGTAACGGTAGAGGTTTAAACATATTGTTATTGTTAATCACTTGCACCTGACAACTATCTTCTCTTTTAATTCTTTCTAAAGTCCTATTTTAACTATGTGTATAAATTAATAAATACCTACATGACACCTCATTTTCCTTCGAACATTTCCAATCACCTTCGACTCATAAATCTATTTTATTAATCTTCTTTCTTCTATTCTCTCTACATCCCAAGCAATTTTAGTCACTGTCTTCTCTTACTCCAAACCGTTCTCTTATTATACTATTGTTAAGTCTGACAATCAGTTTTAATCCGCACATACCTACTCCATTATATAAATTAATAGAATTGGTATTTGGAATTTTAAGTATGGATAAAATAAAAAGTTGAGAGAAATAAATACCGGTTAAATAATGATAACAAACGTCATAATCTATATTAATTTTTAGTAGATAATTCTGTCAGCATTACTGAAAACGGAGCGAAGTTTAACAGTAACATTATCTCAATAATTGTGCTAGTAAATATACCCAAACAATTTTGTTATTTAACATTAGCAGCAGAAAGTTTTTATACCTCCGCCAGATGGTGTTAACAACGACACACAGTAAAGTGAGAATATACGACTCACGGGCGATAATTAACAAAAACAATATAAATTTTATATCCTTCTCGAGGAGACCGCAATGCAGACATCCTCCTTATATTATAGCTTTAGACAGCTTTAGAAGTTTTTCCACGATTATTATGGCGCTAGAACTTTCGTCATAATACGGCCTCCGAGGCATAGTCGTATACACGGTGAATTTATAAGCGAAGTCCTGGGTTGGATTCTTGGCTGTTAAATTAGATATCCTTAATAGCTCCAGGAAAGCTTCAGTCGTGGCTAGTTACCAACCGTCAAAAAATATCGTGATTTAACGTTCCAGTACGATGTCGTTTAACACGTGGTGAGTGATGATAACTTACCAAGGACTGTAAATGTGCATGTAATGAAATAAAAAAAATGATACTTAAGTAATAATTGTAAATAGGAGGCCATTTTCAGTCTCATTTTGTTCCTTAAACTGAATTAGCTGAATTTGATACGATGATTTTAATCAAATTATACTAAGAATTAGGTGCGTTTTAATTATTACCTATTTTGGGTTTCTTGTTTGTTTACGTAAACAAGTTTAACAAAATTAAATTACAATATCTTGCCAGATTATTTGCAATCATGAATAAACGACTACAGGGGCACCGAAATAAATGAAATTATCTAAACTCTCTATTACTAGATATCATTGTATGTATTACTGTTGCCTGTAAGTGATTGCTCCAAGCAATAAGGCCGCCTTTGTATGCATGTTTATTATTTTTACTTTTACATTTTCTTATGTATTGTTAAGTTTGTGTGCAAAAAATTTTTTTTCTTCTTCTTCTATTAGTAGTTTCCATTTTGCTGGAAATTGTATGGACCTTTTTCATTTAATGTTACAAAAATCTTTTGTTTTGAACATCATCAACAGATAGCTAAATTTTTATACTAAGTACACATGTACCCGCCAACCAACATGTAAAGCAGCGTGGTGGGTCTATGCTCCATAGGGTCTTCTATTACGAGGGAATCCTGGCCCTATAGAGGGCCTTTAATATGCTGATAAAACACATCCTTACTAAACTATGCTAATATTATAAAGAGGTAAAGTTTGTAAGTTTGTAAATAAAGTTCTGCCGGGGCTAATCTTCGGAACTATTGATCCGATTTTAATAATTCTTTCACCAGTAGAATGCCACGTTATCGGTGAGTGTCAAATATATTTTATATTTGTATTGTATATGTAATAGGTTGTTTATTGAAACAACTGCAAATGTTATTGCTCTGTAAAGAGAAATTTTATTTAATGAAATAATTTAACAAAGTTTGTACCATACTAAACACAACTTATTTTTACGTTAAAGTATTAATAACTCTTACTAATTACTCACCTGTAAAGAGAAACAACATTAAAAGCTATTGTTTCAACAGTTATTTTATAATTTAAAAATGATTTTCACAAAAAACGTAAATAAGCATAATGTAAGCGTCGGCACAGACAACGTATGCAGTCCAGCAAGTATATGCGCGGGAAATACAAATTATTGAAATTAAATGAAGAATAAAGAGTGCTTCATTTACATCTCCCCCACCCCCTTTAAAAATTTACTCGGGTACTGGTATAATTTTAGTAATGTGAAAATAATTTGATTCTAACTTTTTGTAACCCGTATCTATTTCATAAATAGAGTCAGATAATTTTTTTATAATTTTATAAGGTCCAATTTTTACCTCATCTAGTTTTTTCCTATTTAGACGGTTGCCATTTTCCACATACACTGAATCACCTACTTTTAACTGACAATCTATTCTGTTTTTATCAAATTGTTGCTTATTATAATTGTGTGATCTTAGACTTCTTTCTAAAGCTATCTTTCTATCTTGTATTAAATCGTTTTGTGTTTTTTGTGTTTTTAATTCATCAGGTAAGATATTAATTGTTTTTCCTTGCAATAAATATATTGGGGAGAACCCTGTTACAGTATGCTCAGTTTCATTATATTTCTGAGTACATTCATGGGCGATAGTAGTCCAAGCCATTTTATCTTTTTTTTCATTAATTTTACATCTTATCTTATTAACTAATGTTTGATTTAAACGTTCATTTAAACCATTTGAAAAAGGAGCGTTTACTGCAGTGTATATAATAGGTATGTTTTCTTTCTTTAAAAAACTTTTGAATTCTTTTGAATTTATGCCTGGGTATTGGTCAGATAGAATCATTCCAATTTTATTTTCGGTTATAACGTTTTTTACAAGTTTTATAAAATCATTTGCGTTTTGGGTTTTTGATGTTAAAATACAAGCATACCTGGTGAAATGGTCAACTAAAAGGTGCAAGTAGGTTTTTGTAGAGCGGGAGCCACCAAATCCACCAATAGTATCTATAGAAACTATTTCAAAAGGGTAAGTAGCGGGACCCAGATGAGACATTAATCCATATTTAAATCTAGTTCTAGTTTTATTTTTTATACATATTTCACAATTATCGCAAATGTTTTTTATGTTTTGAATTAAATTTTTTGCAGTATAGTATGGTTTAATTTTATTTTCCATTTGTTTTACTCCTATATGACAGTATGTATAATGTATGTTTTTTATAATCTTTTTACTAAATTCTTCTGTAAGCATTATTTTATCCCTATTTCCTATTCTCTTGAAGTATATTTTATCTCTAAATATGAATTTATTTTTATGTAATTTTATATCTTTATTTTGCTCTTGATCATTTTGGATTTCTTCAAGTTTAATAAAATTCACAACTTTTAAAACTTCTTCCTGATTTACATGTGATTCCAATACAGGGTTTCTACTTAAGCTGTCTGCCTCTAAATTGTATTTTCCTGGTGAATATATTACTTCAAAATTAAATTGCGATAAATAATATGTAAGTTCTCCTAACTCTTCATCTGTTCTTGCCTTAATATTAAGTTTCTCTAGAGGTTTATGGTCTGAGAACACTTTAAATTTTTTTCCTATGAGCCAATGTTGCCAATATTTTAAAGCTTCTTTTATGGCTAAACATTCTAAATACACAGCCTTTTTTCGTTTTTGGCTGTCATTTAATTTTCTCGAGAAGTATGCACATGGTTTCTCTTCTCCACTTTTTTGTGGTTGTTTCAATATAGCCCCGATGCCCTGTATACTAGCGTCTGTGTAAATATGTATGGGTAAGTTTGGGTCAAAGATCTCTAAAATAGGTTTTGAACACAGCATTTCCTTTATTTTATCAAAAGTTTCTTGACATTTTGCTGACCAAATAAATTTTTGATCTTTTCTTAATAAATTGTGCAAAGGATCTAATATGATTGATATATTTGGTATATATTTACCATAAAAGTTAACTTTACCTAAAAACTGTCTTATATTTTTTTTTGTTTTAGGAATTGGAAAATCTTTTATAGCGACTAAATTATCCTTAAGTGGAGTAACTGTATTATTTTTTATTATATGACCTAAGTATTTCACAGAATCCTGAGCAAAATTGCATTTAGAGAATTTCAATCTAAAGCCTTCCTTTGAAATTGCTTCCAATAACTGTGTTAAGTGTTCAATATGTTCTTCAAACGTCTGGGAAAATAATAAAATATCATCAATGAAATTTACCGTAAAATTAGATAAGTTATGTTTCCTAATAATGCTACTTAATATTCTTTGAAAAATCGCAGGAGAAGTTTTCAAACCAAATGGTAGACAGGTCCATTGGAAATGATTATCTTGAGTAACAAAAGCTGTTTTCTTTCTATCTTCTATTTTTAAAGGAATTGCCCAAAACGCAGAATTTATATCTAATATTGAGAAATATTTACAATTCCTTGTTTTTATCATTAAATCCTCTATAAGTGGAAATGGTTGCGATTGAGGAACGACTATTTTATTTAAATCGCGAAAATCTATGCATAGTCTAGATTTTCTCCCTTCTTCTTTTTTATAGGCTAATGTTACAGGAGCCGCAAAAGGGCTATAAGATTCTTCAATTAATTTATTTTCTAATAATTTTGAAACTTGTTGTTCTATTTCTTTTTTATCCTCAAAACTACATCTATATGGCCTTTTACTACAGTATGTATCTACTAATAAGTCTATATGTGCTTCATAGCTCTTTACAAAACCAACATCATATTTATCTTTTGCAAATAGTGATTCATATTTTTTTATTAATTCATCTATTTTTGACCGTTGTTGAATGTCTAAGTGATCAACTGATATGTTGAAGTTGGTAATTTCTATGTTCTCATTAAAGTTGACCTTACATTTATCATTCATAACAAAATCATCTTGTTTTGTTTGTAAGGATGAAATCCTTAGTATCATGAATTGAATATTTTTTGTTTTGCATTTTGTCACCTGTAAAGCCAGGAATATTTTTATTATTTTGGTCTATTTCATTGTTTAGGTTTTGTTTTATTTCTAGATTTTCAGTTTGAATCAGTTGAAAAGATTTTATGCAATCTAATCCAATCAAAAAGTCATAATTAAAGTTTTGTTCATCTACGACAAAAATATTTACCTCTCTCTCTATTTCAAAAATCTTAATTTTTAATGTTACTATTCCTATCGATTTTTTCACCCCATTAATTGTTAACAAATTTGCCTGATTATTTCTATTGTTGCAGGATTGGTAATTTTTTAACGATAGCAATCTTGAATTAATTAAACTTACATTTGACCCTGAATCATAAATCCCCCATGTTTCTATACTATTATTTATTATTACTTTAATTTTAATTAATGGGGGAATTATAAGTTTTTTTTATCTACTTGATTTAAACTCACTTCTAATTCTGAATTGTTAACACTCCGAATCGGATCTTTTCTATGTTGAAAACTATCCTTATTTCTATACCAGCAGACTGATTCCGAGTGATAACGATTTACTTTTTTTTCTTTTTCACAAATTTTGCATGGTTGTTCTTTTAAATTGATTTGTTTCATCTTACTATCTAAATATGCATGTTTTTTACCTCCAATGTTTTTCACTAGATGTTCTAAGCCCCGAATGCTATTAAAAAGATCTTCTGATTCTTTTAAGTTGTTTCTATTAATCTCATCAGCTATGAAATTGGGTAGCCCAGTTACAATTAAATCAATTAAAGTAGGTTTATCTATAAATCTATTAATCTCTAATAAAAGTCTCTCTTTTTTTAAAGCGTACTCTAGTAATGAGCCCTGCCTATACTTATATTGAATTGCATACCTTATCGGTGTCCAGCCTCTGTTCGCATATGTGTCACAAAAGTTTTTTTTCCAGATATACCACTCAGAATTAATTGTATGTTTAATTAGCATTGAACAATACCAATCTTGACATGAATCGTCCAAAAATAACCGAAACACTTGAATTTTGTGAATATCTTCAGTTATACCAACACGAGTACATTCAGTTTCGAAGATCACCATCCACTGTATGACACTAGATATCTTTTGGGTGAATTTATCTATAACAAACTTTTCAGATAACTGTTTTATATTAAACTGTTTTGATTCTTTCTTTAATTCAGAAAAATTTTCCAAAATTCTTGAAAGATCTTCTGTTGAAGTTTCACTCTGTGCTTTTGGTGTAATTTCTTCTAGTATATATCCGTTGAATTGCATATTTCCATCCTCATCCATATAAGTATTACGTAACTCTGGTGTCAGTGAAATCCATACTTGACGTTTTTCGTGTCTTCTATGCAGTGTATTTTTTATTTTTTGAAAAACTTGGGTTTTCATTAAAGTGTCATGTAGTTTCACCGGTTGGAACTTCTCCGGAATCATGAAACTATTTTTTTCGGCATCCATGAGTGAGGTTATGTGTATGACATTTGTTTTCGGATCGTCGCCCGCTTTTACAACAAACTCAAATTTTAACTTTTCCATTGTTTACAACGGCTATTAATAATGTTGTTTTGTAATAGGTTGTTTATTGAAACAACTGCAAATGTTATTGCTCTGTAAAGAGAAATTTTATTTAATGAAATAATTTAACAAAGTTTGTACCATACTAAACACAACTTATTTTTACGTTAAAGTATTAATAACTCTTACTAATTACTCACCTGTAAAGAGAAACAACATTAAAAGCTATTGCTTCAACAGTTATTTTATAATTTAAAAATGATTTTCACAAAAAACGTATTCACATATTTTTCCAATGACAGAATAAGCATAATGTAGGCGTCGGCACAGACAACGTATGCAGTCCAGCAAGTATATGCGCGGGAAATACAAATTATTGAAATTAAATGAAGAATAAAGAGTGCTTCATTTACATATATATTACCCGAGTGATTACAGTTTTTGTCGCGCGAGTCGAACCGTGAAATTTATTAAATAGGCTTTATGCGCGTACGCTGCCTTAGCTATTGGATATAATTGAAAACATTGTACGAAAACCTTATGAATCTTAAAAAGTTCTACAAAAAAGTCCGCGATAGCAGATATTTATCTTTTATATTTAGGCAGATATAGAACTTTTTGTGTTTTAAAAAATCATTTAATTCATATGCTTTGCGTTTACGTCATTACTTATAGAACTAAACTGAAATTCTTATCAAAACAAATTATTTAATATTCTCAAGAATATTATAGAGATAAGATTTGCCTTTTACAGTATGTTAATTAGTTATATAGTTTCGGAGATATTACAAAATTTCTAAAAAACATAATACTGCTGCTATATCGTCCAAATTAAGTTGACTTCCTCCGTGTTATGTTAAACGTACTGAATAGGAGTCAACATTTTGGTACTGATATTCTTTGAGAATTCGATCTTTAATCTTTTCTTTTAATTTATTTGGCATGGCAGATCATATTTATATAATATACGAAAAAGTTTTTTGTGTTTGTTTAAACGGGCTAATCTCTAGATCTGCATGTCGGATTGTAAATTATTTTGTTTATTATGAAAGCTAGACTCAAAAGTGAAATAGACTATTTAATACAAGCTATACACATCAGCTTGCCATAAATATATATTGTTAATATTAATGTACTGTAATATCGTACAATGTTTAACAAAAATGTAGATCTTTAGTAAACGGGACGTGGCGGAGGATATTGCTTCACGGGAACTATAAAAGAATTAAATTGAGAGGGGTAGCGGGGAAAAAGCACACTTTATATGAAAGTCTGTCTTTAAAATTAAAGTGGTAAGAGGTTTTCACGCGGACGAAGCGCACGCGCTTGTATATTAAATAACACATAGGCCATATTTTATCCTGAAATTTCTACGGGAACGATAACTACGACGGTAAAACCGCGGGCGTCCTCTAGTGAATAATAAAAAAATATATTTCTTTATTTCTACCTCATACTTAATTATGTAACACGAAACCCATCGAGGTAGTGAAAAAGAATAGAAAACTAGAGTAAAATAAACAATGGTTGTAGGAGGACATAAATTGTGGAAATTGTAAAAGCTCTGAGAAGGGATGCATGTCATCCCCAATTTATAAGTCGGTAAGCTTATTCTCTGAGCTCATTTATCTTTAGGCGCCAAGTAAAGTTAGCGCCACAGTTTATAAATGGCTTTTTGGAAATCTTTTGAAAGTATTGATAAGATTCCGTGGGAATAATGCCGAGTGAGTAATGGAAAGGGAAAATGCGAATGAAAAGTTTGTGTAACTGTACTATTAAATTTAATAACCACAAATAGCGTTGCTAACTGCTTAAATGGTCCAGTGGTTATCACATGTGGTTTTGGATTCCTAAGACCTGGGGTTGAGTCCTGGTTGAGGTATAAAATTATGACATTTTCTTACGAAAAATTCTCGAAGTTAAAGAAATTATTGATGTCTTGGAGAGCACGATAAAAATTGTTGAAGTGATGAACTTCTTATACAGGGTCAACTGCTGCGTTACGTAACGCGTTACGGCGTCAGTCTGTCTGGCTTCCTTTTCCCTCACGCATACAGCAGCGGTTGGAGACTCCTTCTCTCTCGCCCTAACTCACAGCGTACGCTAGTTATGACTTCTGTCGAGCGTCCTGAGACGCACACGTTTTTTGAAGATACCTATTGGTTGTTTTAAATCACACAATATAAATATACAATTACGAAACTTGATGCTTTGAAGCATTTTCTATCACATATTCATTGTCAAAATAGTATTACTCAGTAAAAAGAGAGAAAATACTCCAAATGCCTACTGAAAATAAACTCCGCTTGTCGTCACTGCCAAAAATTGGCTTACAAAATTTTATCTCTGGGAATCTTTATCGTAATAAGCTTACGGCAGATTCCCTCTGGATCGGAATCTATTTGGGAACAGCCCTAGGATATTAGTGGCTAATCGAATCGTTCCGATATGACGTGAGCCTCGCATTCCTTCGCGTTTCTACTGAAGTATAATTTTTTCTTGTCAACTTTATACCATAAAGAAATTGCGTTATTCTGGTTCTTCTAATGTCTTGTTGCGAATTCCATAACATATACAAAATTAAAAAGTAATCCCAATTTAAATAGAATTTTTATTAGAAATTCTATTTTGAAAAACAACTTTGGTGGTGTAAAATACCGCATTATGTAAGTTAGTAAGCACATTTTAGGGCTTTCAGCTATTGATATTATTTAATTTGAAATTGTGCTTGATTTACTTTAGTGTTTATTTTACCTATATAAACAAGTTATGGATCAGAATAAAAATAAAAAGTAATAGAAATCTTTGAGTTTAATAACACTTCCGTATTTTTTCTAAATTGCCGAAGTAACTTTTCCTTTATCAGAATGTTATGATACCAGTTTATAAAATCCCATCAAGCGGATAAGCAATTTCTTGGCCTATATCCACGCCACATAAGTATTTATTTGTATTAATTTTCCTTTATAATAACCTACCTGTCAAAATAAAATTCGTCTGATACGCACATCAACCATTTTTATGTTAAAATTCTGTTTTTGAAATATACTTTAGAACAAAATTAATTTTAGTCAGGTCAGGTGCAAATAGGGAGTTAAAAGTTATTTAAATCAAAAGTACAATATAGCTCTGTAGGCGGAAATGATTTATTTTGATCATAGCGTTGCTGTTGCTGGTTATTGATGACACCTTCATTTATTATTATTTTTTTTATTTTGTAAAAATTTAATGTTACAAATTATAAGAAAGAAACAAAATTAAATTGGACAAGGAAACACTTATCTCTTTAAGAGATCTCTACCAGTGACCCTTAGCAGTGGGAAAAGATTATAGAGAGGCGAATAGGTACAAGAAATAAAAGAAGGAAACCTTATTACTAACATTATACTACTAATACAATATTTAACACATAATTACTAACATTGGTAAAATAAATATAATATTATTATTATTGGGAAACATTTTCCCCAATAATAGTAACCTATCTTGGAATTATAATTATTTATAGGTACATTATTTCAGGTATAAGTCAGAATTATACAAAACTCCTATTGTGTATCCTTGTTATTTGTTCATTCAATGACCCTGAACACATTTTTAATCGATTGTCAAGACTATGGTGAATGTGCAATGGTTTAGGTCATTGTTTCCCAAACTTTTTCCAGCCACAGACCCCCTTAATAAAAAAAAAGTTGAGAGGTGTCAAGGGACACCCGGATGGAACGAAGTTCCTTTCGATAATTAGTGAAGGAATTGTAATAAAATTTTATTTTTTTAAGTAATAATAATATTTGTTGTTGTACACCGAAACACCAGAGGGCGCCACGAGAGCGCGAGACAGCATACAGCGCGGGCGCCCCCGCCGCTCACGCGCACACACATCAAAGGCGGCGGCAAGATCTTTTGATCAAAAAGTGTCGTGACAACTTTTCGTACGAATTCTTTCCGTCTAGCCCCCTTTCACAACGCGCGATAAGGAACTTCGTTCCAACAAGTGAGCGTAGCGATTACGAGACTTATTGCTAAGTAAGCAGTAAATCGATTACGAGAGTTATTAGTATTTATGTATGGTCCAGAAATGACACCGCGGACCCCCATGCATATACTCGCGGACCACAGGTTGGGAAACAATGGTTTCGGTGAACTTTCATACAAAAATTGACATTCTCCTTCATTTTATAAAATATCTTTTCATAGGTTCTCAATCTATAAGCTACATTTTATCCCGATATTCCCACGCAAACGAGATCTACGCGAATCTACAGCTAGTTTAGTTACGTGTCTCGATACACATCCCAAGACAGGTCCGAGTTTATTCCAAAATATTTCCCACCTAATGTGAACTTCTCTAGGGACAGATTTCAAGAAACTTTTGCAATTTTGTACGCAATCTGTTCCCTTCGTCGATCTCTCTCCTAGAACAGTACGAGCTTAATTGAAAACATAAGTCAAAACGAATGAATTTCTTAATAAGCTCGAGAAATGATTTAATTTTTCTCCCTTCATTCTAGGTCAGTCCTAATTTTGGTATTGTTTTAATATCATGAGAACAAAGGAATACTTTTGTGAGTCAAATTAATGTAGTTAGACGTTGATTTTAAGAAAAACTCCTTTGTTAATGAATTATTTTAGTCTTTATGAAATACCTAATTAGCGCTGTAAGAAAAATGTTACTGTGTAATAAGTGTGTTTTTTATATAAATAAGTAGCTTTAATCTAAGAATAAAATATAATGGCAGAACTTTTGAGTTTCCATAATTAAGTAAAGATTATTGTATTGAAATATAATGAAACTTGGATATTGATTAATTACCTTAACACTGAAAATATCTACTAAATGATCACTTGGGGACTAAATCATATATTCTTGTTCTTTGCCTAAGACACTTTCGCCTCTAGGCCGCGGCCTTTACGGCCTATTTAGAAATCCAGGGCTGATACGGTCGTACATCCGAAATTTTTGATGTCGCTTAAGTTTATTTACCCCTAAAAATAGTTCACATTAATCCAATACATGTACAAATAAATATCCAGTTTCTGTTTCAATTACGCATTCGTCGGGAAGTTTGCCGTTTTTTGTCGTTAAATAAAATAGGGAGACCAAAAGGAACAAGTATAATTCGAACGAAGTGATTTGGCGAACTTTCTTAATAATCGAAGTTATTTTTTCCAACAATGTCATCTTTTTAGCAATAAAAAGCAACATTTTTTGTTTTAGAAGCAGGAATAAAGACTCTCTTAGGTATATACCTACTCACACGATGCTATGATTTAATCGTAGTCTCAATAACTTAACTGTTTTAAATAGGAAAAAGCTTAGAATTTGATTGTTAGTTTGAAAAAAAAGTGGCTGTGACATGCGAACGGACAGACAGACAGGGACTGAATCATCATAAAATCTATTTAGTATTGTTACTCATTTCGCGAGTTGGACGTTCACTAAAACGGATATCTCGTTAAAGCTAACAGAATGTTCCTTGGTTACATCGCAGCGCACAGTAATATTAATTGTGAATGTTTGTACCTACTAACGTTTGTTGACGGCCTCCGTGGCGCAGTGGTAAGCTCGGTACATTTATAAGACTGAAGTCCTGGGTTCGATTCCCGGCGCGGCAGATTGAGATTTTTGTTAATTTGTCTTGGTCTGGCTAGTAGGAGGCCTTCGCCGTGGCTAGTTACCACCCTACCGACAAAGACGTACTGCCAAGCGATTTAGCGTTCCAGTACGATGTCGTGTAAATACTGAATGGGGTGTGGATTTCATCCTACTACTAACAAGTTAACCCGTTTCCATCTTAGATTGCATCATCACATAACATCAGGTGTGATAGCAGTCAAGGTCCAACTTTTAGTCGATAAAAAATAATATATTAGTATGTTCTGGAAAGTTACATAAGTATTTTTTTATATTATATTCCCTTATGTACGGGATGTTCGTGGTTAAACCCGCGGGGCACACCTCTGGAATAGTATGTAGGTAATTATATGGAATTCGATATTCCCACATTCATAAATGTATGTATTTCATCGGTTGACCATGTTTCAGTGGTTGACCATGTAAATAAAACTACATATTATTTAAAAATTATATTCGTATTGCAGCAATTTTAATGCCCATAATAAATGCATAAATAAAATGGAGTAGAAATATGAAATTCGATATAATATTCTTGATATGAAACGGCAGATCGTATTTCACAAAGATGCTGGAAATACGTTGTAAAAATAGCCTATTGTTGAAACATTTTATTAACGTAGCTGCCAAGTAACGATCAACCTTTCTACCTACGCACGTTCAGTTGGAGAGAAACGGAAACGAAAGTCATCTTATAATGGTTTCCTCACTTCCTTTTAAATTATGGGATAAGAATAACCTTGAACTTGGAATATCTGCATAAATCCTCTAAAAGGTATCTGCACACATTTAAGATTTGACTCTTAAAAATAAATCGCAAAGTAACTTTGAATGGCAATAAGTTGCGAATGATTTTTCGTTGGCTAATAAGGCAGTGGCTTTGCATACTATTTTTTTTTTAATTTATTTTTCCAATCTTTCATTTCATATTTTAATTTTGTGCGCAATAAACTTTTCTTCTTCTTAAGGATGGAGCTTTCATCTACGCTCAAGAAACAATAGTGTTCTAAATAGAAATAATATTAGGTATAATTATTATATTGAAAAAAACATTTATTTTGTTCAATAAACAACTGTTAAGTTTGAAGTTCTTCTTAGTTGATTCTGTTTTTTAGAGCCAGCTTGTTTCTTTTTTTATTCATTACAAATCAACACTCGACTGCAAGCACAAGAAATGGTAAGTGATGATGCACTTGCACATACCACTAAATCCACCAATAAAAACAAACCAACTTAATTTTAGATAAGATTTGAATCAGCTTTGATTTGCAAAGTCGTGCATGTTAACCTTTTTCAAGGAATATAGTTTTCTCTGCATTTACTTAAATGAAATATACATTGCAAAGGATTATCTAAAAACATAAACTCCAACCACAAAGTATAATGTGTAGGTATCTACACTGCAAATACATAGTACAAATAAGTAGGTAATCACACATCGAGCTACCTTTATGTTAATCAAGGAAATAGATTTCTGTTCCAAAGTGGATTTTTATGGCCAATAACGTAGAATAATAACATTGGTATTGGTAAAAGCGAAACCCATAATAATTTCTGAAGTAATCTTTACTTATTGGTGTTCATCGATCATAACTAGAGCCACGTACATTAGTTGATCAGACTTCAATTCCCGAATGAGCTAACTTCTAAACTATATACTATTTTCATTGACCTTGACCTATTTATTATTAAATACAAGGCTTGTATTCCCTAACTGACATCTTTCAGCTTATTAACGGCCTTCTATAGGGCATACCTCCCTCCTTGTAGGAGAGAAGATATGGAGAATAGACCCACCCCGCTGCTTTTATATGGTTTGGTGAGCTTAGGATGATAATTGTTAGCATTTTAAAATATTACAATTTGTTACCATAGACAATACTGCACGATATTGTCTATGGTAACGTAAGCTTGTGTCTGTCGACCGTGAGATAATTTAAAAGGACTAGATTCCAGGCCGTAAAATATAATGTAAAATGGATATCTTAGAATAGTCGAGTAGTGTATTTTACTGTTCTTTTGATTGTTACACAGTATGCATATTTTTAGTGTAATATTAATTATTGTAATTGAGTGGTTTTGTAATTCATGTAAAAAGAGCATGTGTCGAGTTTTTCTGGCCGCGTCTTTTCTCGTCACGGACTGTATTTTCCGACGCGGCGGTAGTTTAAAAAAGAATAAACAATTTTGAAGACATCGGAATATTATTTCTACGCCCCACGTTGACAGAATGTTTAATTCTTTAACCAGATGTCAATGATGTGACCGGGACCGACGGGCTAACGTGCTCTGCAAGGCACGAGGGCACACCATTAATTACCCGAATCCGGGCTTAAAATTTACTAGAAATTTCTTAGAATAAAGAAAAACTCAGAACTATTTCACAAAACAACCCAGGATTCGAACCCAGGACTACATCTTGAATACATACATTAAAATCTCTTTTAACTTACTGATTAATAATATTTGTTATTTACCATTCATTGAATTACGAGTAGGTACATACGGAAGAACATTTTTCCAACATCAATCACAGACCCTCTTATACATCTATACCCCGACATGTACTCTAGCACTAACAATTAATTGTTTTGTATCTGCGGTACGCCTTAATGGCCATTTTGATTTCTAACACTCGTGAATTTTTGTAAAAATTTACAACTACGTTTGTGGAATCAATTGCAATATTTTATTGATAAAAATAATTAATGGAATGCATTTAATTTTTTTCTAAATCCAATCTTAATAAATTACGTTTAAGGAAAAGAATGGTTGTCGATTAAAACAGACACAAGAGGCTTAAACATGTTCTTGGAATGTCCTGCAAATTATGGTTCTGAATAGTTTTCCCCTGTTCCTCCTATGGAAGGTCATTCTATGTGAACACATTTATCTAACCAAAACATCCTTTAATAATCAGAAGAAGAAACACTTTATTGCACATAAAATAATGATAACAAAAAAACATGAAAAAAAAGATAACAATAATTCATGCAAAGGCGGCCTTATTGCTTGAAGCAATCTCTTACAGGCAACCTTGTCGATAGGACATGATTGTGTATTGTAAGCGTAATCATTTTACTAAGGCACTTCCAATGGAAGACTTATGTACATAAAATATATTATTTCATTCGATAATATTTAAAAATTGTAATCACTGTTATAATAGATTTTATTTTAACGGCCTTCAATATGTATCGAAGATATATCAGCCAAGTGCAAAGATTAATAGGTGAAGTCCACGCGAAATGACCTGAATTGGAAAGAGCTTTGTTAGTAATGAAGTGTTGGACTGAATTAAAAAATAATACAAAGATACTAAGACTACTATTCCTAGAAAAAGCTTACAAAAATCAACCTACAAAAAAGAGGCTTAATGTGATAAAAAAATATGAGAAATAAAAAATATAAACATGAGAGCAGATTTCTATTTCTTTATTTTTGTTTTATTAACTTAAATTTTATTTAACCTGTGTACATTTTACCTATTCATTATAATATAATAAAAGCAAAGACATACATTACAGCGCGGTTCTCTTAATTAAGATTTTATCTGTTACCCACTATTAAAACTTCCCCATTCACGAGAGCCTTCTTAAGACGTCGGCACACTTATAACAGCCCCGACTATGTCATGGTATGAAAGTTGTGTATAAGCTTTTGTAGAAGTGAACTAATTAAATATTTTAATAAAATAGAAGTAAGACTACTGTACTCTACTTTGTGAGACACACGTTTAATAAAATTCGCAATATGTAGAATAAAGCTTTTAAAAATGATAATGTGATAAAGACTTTTAGCAACTTTAAAAATTTTATTATGTTTGAGGGCAGAAAAAAAACATTTTATATATAATTTTGACGACCTCCGTGGCGCAGTGGTATGCGCGGTGGATTTATAAGACGGAGGTCCTGGGTTCGATTCCCGGCGGGGCAGATTGAGATTTTTCTTAATTTGTCTTGATCTGGCTGGTGGGAGGCTGTCGCCGTGGCTAGTTACCACCCTACCGACAAAGACGTATCGCCAAGCGATTTAGCGTTCCGGTACGATGTCGTGTAGAAACCGAAACGGGTATGGATTTTCGTCCCACTCCTAACAAGTTAGCCCGCTTCCATCTTAGACTGCATCATCACTTAACATCAGGTGTGATAGCAGTCAAGGGCCAACTTGTAGTCGATAAAAAAAAAAGTTTATTGTTTACTGAATTTCGTGCAGCCGCCCGCAACCAAGACGTTATAAGTACTTTTATGTATTCTGTGTTATATTATAACATAGCTAATTTCACATTTTGACAGCCTCCGTGATGCAATGGTATGCGCAGCGGATTTCTAATATGGAGGTCCAGGTATATCAAATAAAAAACTAATTTAAAATAGTGCACGATACTTTCATGTATCATATACAAGTATTATAAAGTCGAAGTTTTGTGAGTGTGTTAGTGTGCATGTTTGTTACTTCTTCACGCAAAAACTACTGAATGGATTTTGATAAAACTTTACAATAATATCGCTTACGCATCAGAACAATTTTATACCGAAATTCCCGCGGCAATGAGAATTACGAGAGTAAAACCGCGGGCGTCTTCTAGTATCAAATAAAAAATTAACTTAAAACAGTGCAAAATACTTAATGTTAATATATATTTCATTGAATTCAGACATAACAAAGAAGAGGGCATAACATTTATGTAGATATGTTTCTAAGGTGGTTATGGTGGTGGTGGTGGTGGTTATGGTGGTGGTGGTGGTGGTTATGGTGGTGGTGGTGGTGGTTAAGGTTATAAGGTTATTCAGTTCTGAAAAAGTCCCCAAATATAAACATCGAAGTAAAGAAAAATGTGTTTCAGGCATTACGTTCTTATCTGTTATTCTGCAGTAAAGGAAAAGACATCCAGAAAACAATTTATTATAAGGGGCTGGCTGCCACGTAAGATATATTATATCCTATAAATAGCCTTAGAAAGCTTCATCAACCTTATAAATGATTAATGATGTGCATTTTTCACTGGACCCAATGCATTTTGCTTGGCTAATCTTGAGGAAAATGATTTCCTTGGGCATTCTAGCTTATTGCTCCGTAACTTCGAAGATTTTGTGGAGGAAAATGCTGAGAAACAAATTGCACATCTTAAGCTTGTGGTTGCTTACACGCATTCAATAATATTGCCGATACTATTCTCAATATTTAGGATAAAGTTGCCAAAAATCGTACTATAGGGTACGTTTACTTACATACTTACATCAGCAAACTAAGGTCTGAAATCAAAATTTAAGGTACAACTTTACATTTCGGATATAAAACATCGACATCTTAAAAAACTAAAACATTGTAAAGGCTTAATTCTTTGCAATCTCTGACAAGTGAAGAACAAAAATTAAAAATAGCTTAAAAATGTTCCTACAACGGTGCTCTTGATTTTTTTCCTCCTAAAAATCCTTTTTTAAATAAACCCAATTATAGAGGTTTTAAATTTAGGATTAAATGTGCAAATTGATAGTAGTTATTACAAGTGATATCTGTCGAACTATTCGTTATGCAAAAGCATGAAAAAATTAAAATGGCGGCTAGATACAAAATAGCCCATACAAAAGACTTCATAGATTCGTCACTAGTCACTACTCAGAGTTCAAACCTTGTCGATTCATTAGACATCAGCTAATAATATCACCTAACGTTAATCACCTATATATAATATCACCTAATAAGCCGGGATGATGGCAAGAGACCTGATGGATTGACGCTGGTTCCCTGGGAAGTGGGACGGGCCCTAATGTGGGACGCTACTTGCGTTAACACATTGGCTCCCTGTCATATCTGGGAGACAGAATCAAGATCGGAAGCCGCAGCAGAAAATGCCTCTCTAACAGAGAGTTACATATTTGTTCCTTTTGCCGTGGAGACCCTTAGGCGATGGAGTCGCAGTGCCAAAGAATTCTTCCGTAATATTTCACCGCACCTAATTGCCTCAACTGGTGATCGAAGGGCTGGCTCATTTTTTGCGCAAAGGATTAGCCTGGCTATCCAACGCTGAAAAGCAGCCAGTATTCTTGCCACCATTCCACGTGGGCATGATTTGTATAGTTATTAGGATAAGTTAGCTTAATTTTCTTATTGTATTCTTTCCCAATAAAAAAGAAAAACTCTAGCAGAAATTATTTAGTGATGTTATCGGAGTGCAGCATACCAAATACTGCTAAGCTCCCATAACTCTGTATCAATTCACTGTTGCATTAAAAACGGCGGTAAAGTCTAAAGAGAAAACCTGTCACGTCACCATAATTAATTACTTACTCTTTATAGCAACGTGAATTTGCAAAAGAACTTTTCTACTTAAAGTACGCAAAGAAAATAACCCTAATTAATAAGTTTTCAACTTTTTTTGTTCTCGTCAAGATTTTTTTGTTAAGCGGCTTGGGCTTTTCCAACAAATCGTCTCACTTTAACCTATTTATATATGGATTATCTAAAAGGTTGTTTGTTTTTTTTGTCAAATTACATACCGTCAGCAGCTCTTATCTATCGGTGAAACTAGCATGGATTTTCGTCCCGTAGTTTCGAGTTTGTCATGAATAGACAGACAGTCAGACAGTCAATAGATGACTTTAATTTATAGGTACTCGGCCATATAATATCTTGTAATAAAAATTGTTTAATTTTTGTTAAATAGTTACATTGATAATTCGAATTCGACGAAGTTGCGGGCATTAACAAGTTATACACAAAATTGTTAAACGACAAAAAAAAATCAATTATAATGTATTGTAAATCCTTGTAAATCCTAAAGAACATCAAACACTGAAATAAAATAATGTAGCAAAAACCAGTTTGCATAATTTACTCTCTAATTATTTAAATGGCTTCTCAATCTAAACTTTTTCTTTCCCTTTTAAATTTTAAAAGCACCTCATTTTCTTTTTCGCTTTGTATAAAATGGACTCTTGCCCACAGATCTTAATAAGAATAATTTAAACTTTTTATACTTTTATTTTACTAGCTTTGTTTTATTCTACAGATGCGGGTAGCTAAATATAAAGTCTAATATTCATCACTATTTACTTTGTTTATTTTATATGGTTTCGAACTTGGAGGTCCTGGATTCGAGACTTTGATAAGACTATGAAATATATATAAATCTTTTTGCCAAAAAAAAATTAAAATTTGAACCTGGAGTGTACACAAATGTCCCGGAGAACATGTTAAGTCGCTAGTCCCGAGAACGGGTATTTTTGTTAGTTTCTAATTAAGATAATTACAAATCTATCAACTCGTATTGGGACAGCGTGGTGAAACTATCTATATCTGCTTTATAAGGTGACTTTAAGCTAATAATGATACCGGAGAAGATAATCTAAAAGATGTTGCTTTAATAAGTTAGACCTAGGTTAAATGTATTAACAGAATTGAAAGTAATATTAAAAATTCTACATTCAAACAATACACATGAAAATATGAATTAAAATCATTACACACAAGGAAATGATTTAATTAGCTTCCAAAAGAAAACTTCTAATTGTGTTATCGAGGATATATGTCTCAGTTAATTGTCGTTGTTTAGGAGATGAAAAGTTTCCTAACAACTCAAAATGGACGCCCGGAGAGCTTTGCGCAATTTAATTAAGAACATTCACAGAGGACATCCTACACTTTGGAACACGAACTTACTCGTCGGCGTTCTCCTCTAACTAAGCTAGCACAGAGATACTTGTCAGATTACAAGTAAAAAATACAAAGTAACAACGTTTTTAACACGATAATTATTAAAACATAAAAATCTGATAAAATCAGGTGATTACGTTTATCATAAATAGTCAATGATGTTTATTTTATTTTGCTTTTTTCCGCGAAAAGCCAGCAAATCCAAGCTTCAAAGTCACCCAGATTCGACAGCATACTCTCTACATACGTTTCACTCTGAAGCCGAAGAAGACTAAACAATGTGAAATTGCGATGTTTCGCGGAAAAGAATAAATAATTATAAAAAGAAACAACTGATATGTTGCCTGCGAAACTGCGAATAATTTATTAATTTAATCCTATTTTTTTAAATTGTATGTTTCTTAATACATCTTTCAAACCGATGAGCAGATATATCATATTCAGGTAGGTACAATGTTATTTTCGCTTGAAGTTTACAAGATATATTTTTAAATTATTAAAGAAATTAAAAAAAATAATTGTCTGTAGGTAGTGAGTCCCAGAATCACTTTCCTGCCAAAAAGTCCCTACAATATTTTACAAAATTTTCGTCCTAACTTACAACTTGACGATAATGGGACTATTCTGGTGCATAATCACTAACAAAACACACAACAAGGCACAAAAGGCAAAAATATGCAACTTAGTTTTACAAGTCTAATTATTAACCCTGAATTTCCGCGGAAACAGATTGTACTAAGACCCCAGCGATTCCTTACTAGATTCATATCTGCTATCGGGGAATTTTAAAATTTAAACTTGCCTTAGCCTTAAATGAAACTTCATAATTTTTAAAGCAGTTTCATTATCTTTGCATAAATTAAAACTATAAAAGGACAGCTGGTACGAATGCGGCGAGACATTTTTACTTCTCAGTGTACTCTAGCTGAAAGTGTTATGATGCCTATAAAACTTCTAAAAGTTTTCGACTAACGTTACTGTGATTTATTGAAACAAGAAAGTCTTCCAAACTTTAGGTCCAAGACTTGAGACATTAAACTGAGATTTCACTCGTTCCTCTAGGGTCATTTAAAATTCCTTTGACCTTACTTCGTTTATACTGAAACTTGGTACATTTTTTACTTTAACAAACTTTACCAGATATTTTGTAGTTTATTCATAAGCTGGAACGCGCAAAAGTTCCTTAAGACGTATTCAAACTAATTAGTTTTTGAGAAGCAAATGTAAAAGAAAAATCTCTCTTTCAGGTTTTAATTTAAAGGTTGAGTAATTAAAAAAAACTAATGGTCCTATCTCTATTTCAAACTCTTCAAACCAGCTTACAGCAATAGAGGCAGAAATAAGAATAGATATAAGACTTTCCTGGACAAACTGTCCTGACAATCACAACTAATACGTGCATACTGATTGCCTCACTTATTAAGTGGCTAGCGTACGTGGCTTCGATCACGAGATCCTGGGTTCCAATCCTGGGTCAGAATTAAACGATAATTCTAAGGTTTTCTTTCTTCCAAGAAATTTTCAGTATATCTAAACCCGGAGTCAGGAAGTTACTGAAGTTATACCCCGTACCTCGGAAAGTACTTTGAGCCGTCAGTCCCGGTCACTATCACCAAAACCTGATGATGATCGTTAATGAAATAAACATTAATACACTGAGCCCGCCAACCCGCATTGAAACAGCGTGGTCGGTTTACGCTCAAATTTCCTCTTCCTCCTTTCCTTCTCTTCCGTAGTGAGGCCTGGCCCTGTAGTGAGCCGTTAGTGATTGTGGTATGTGTGTCTGATTGAGTAATGACACACAATTAGGGTCACGCATGGGTCGTCTACTTTTAGAGGGTTAGTAAACACTTGTTTTATTGTTAAATTTGGATTACCCTATAAAATGACGTCAATGCATGTGACGTCATACTCGAAACATAATAAAGCAAATTTCAATAGCATTTCAAAAAATTAAAGAAACAACAAGATTAATATAATGTACTACATACACTAAAGCCAAACTCGATTGAGAATGCTTGTCAACGAACAAATTTAAAATGAAGGTAAATAATGCAACACATTTTATGAATACTATATTTAAAATTATGTTTTGTTTTTTTTATAAAAACTTATTTCAAAGATATTGAATATATTAATTAGTTTTAAGCTAACTAATCTAGTTTATTGTCATGAATTCGTCATTAACTAGTTAATTGAAAAAAATAGGTGTAAAATGACTAGTGATTTCTACCTTCATTTTTAATTTGTTTGTTGTCACACATTCTCAATCGAGTTTGGCTTTAGTATAGTGAAACACACATCGGCCACGTGGAAATAAAATAAAATAGCCTAACTTACTCCTTCTAACTTATTATTACAATAAATAACAAATAAATATTATAGGACAATTACACACATCGCTATATAGCCCCAAAGTAAGCATACTCGTAAGTAGCTTGTGTTATGGGTACTATGATAACTGATGAATATTTATATATATACTACACATAAATACTTATAATATATAGATAAACACTCAGACTCTGGAAAACATCCATGATCATCACATAAACATTTTCCAGATGTGGGAATCGAACCCACAGCCTAGGACGCAGAAGCAAGGTTACTACCCACTACGCCACTGGGCCGTCAACTTATAATAGGGGTTAAAGAATAAAATTGACGTTTTATTGTAATAAGTACTTCGAATTGACATAGAACCTTCATGGTTTAAGATTTTAAAGTGGTTTAACGTTACTTTACCAACAATATAGACTCATTTGCGTCAAATCAATAAAATAAAAAAACATGAAAAATGGGTGCCTCATGATTTGACTGATCTGCAGAAAGAAACGCGTGTTGAAACTTGCGTTGCCTTGTTGAATCGACACAGAAATGAAGGAACATTGGATCGAATTTTGACATGTGATGAAAAATGGATTCTTGAAGCGAAAAATGCAATGGCTGACTCCAGGTCAAACGCCGCAACAGTGTCGCCGCAAAAAGGTAATGGTGGTCTCAGCGTGGTGTTATTCACTATAGCTTTCTCCGATCTAGTCAAGCAATAACGGCAGATGTCTACTACGCCGAACTCCGAACAATGATAGTGAAACTAACAGTGAAACAGCCCCGACTTATTAATCGATCTTCACGATTATTGCTCCATGATAACGCGAGACCTCATACAGCACGAGAAACCGTTTTAACTCTACAGGAACTGCAATTTGAAACCATTTGTCACCTTCCATATTCGCCAGACCTTGCTCCAACGGACTACCATTTTTTTCGTGATTTGGACAATTTTCTATGTGATAAAAAGTTTTCTTCTCAGGAGGCAGTGTTTTTATTTTTGATTAAATTAATATGTTAAACTTAAAAAAAAAAACAATTTTTATTTTTCAGCACAAATCGGCAATTGCATACTTTAACCCTGATATTAAGATAAATAATTTTCTCCGTCTTTACCACATTTTGCACTGATTCTTCGCTCCTGTTGGTTACAGCGTGATGTTATCTTCCTCCATAAATGGAAAATCCAACACAATAAAATTTCTGAGATTAACGTTCAAACATACAAACTCTTAAACTTTATAATATTAGTGTAGATTATAGGCCCCTAAATATTAACGTTCTAAGTATAAAATCATAAAATATTTTATGTATATGATAGGTGGACTGATATTCCCACGAAATCGGGAATTACGCCGGTGAAACCACACTTATTAATTATATGTATTTTCGTATTGAGTAACAAATTCAAATCCTAGTTGCAAAACTTAAAACTTATTACTTTGACTTAAATATACTTGAGAACTGTATTTCACACTTTACTCAAAAGGCGAGAAACAATAGGAAATTTTAGCAACAATAAGTACTTAAGTTACGGGACAGGGAGAGGGGTCGGCAGCCCTCTTGAGCTCGCAATCACTCGGCAAGGATCTCAATATATACCGCCCTATACCATTGTACCTGTAGATTCAAACTTTCTGAATAAGGTCACGGAGGAATACTTGTTGCTCCTTGGTTTGACTTTCTCGTTGCTCTGCGTAAATGTCAGTAACGCCCTCTAGTTATGGCTGAAAAAATTAACTCTACTTTCAGTTGTAGTTTCAGGCAAGCGTTTTCTCTAATTGCGCATAGATGGCGCTTTTACATATATGTAAAACTGATGTGGAAATGGAAAATACGACAACTATAAAATTTTTTAAATAAAAATAGAACCGACTCAAAACGCACTAAAAAGTTAAAAATAACTGTGTCATTTAGTTGCTTTAATTTACTTAAGCATATCTATGATGTCGGTGCCAGCCAAGTTTAAAGCACATTTATTTTACGTAGTAAAGCAGTTTGTGGGTTTTAAGTAACATCCTTAAAGTAGAAACCTTGGCTGGCACCGGCTCCTATATATGCTTAAGTAATTAATAAATACACAGTTATTTTTATCATTAAAAAATTATTATTTCTTACTTTTTAGTGATTAATCACCACGTATCGTACTCGTACTATACTGTCATAGTATATCGTACGGCACTAGTTGCCAAAAAGCTACCGATACCGAGAAACCGAATTGCTGTGCACTTAAAATTAAAAAAATTTTAGATGAAAACAGGACCACCTTGGAAGTATGCCCTTTCTAATAAAAAAAGAATTATCAAAATCGGACAACTCTGAAAAGTATGCGTGGTCATACAAAATTTGGTTAAAAATTAAATTAAAATGTACTTGCATGGTCCTGTAAACTTATGATTGATTAGCAGAAAACAACATTTTTAGTTAGATTATAAATATTTTTAGTACGTACAAATTTATGTGAAACAAAAGTTCAGAAAATTTTATATATTATAATTTATAATATAAATAATTATATTATAATTATAAAGGAAAAAGTTTGTATCAAAAAAACAAGCATGTTTGTTACATTTCCACGCATCTCTTTTACTGAATGAATTTTGATGAAACTTCACAATAATATAACTTATACATAAATCTAAATAACACATAGGCTACATTTTATCCCGAAATTCCTGCGGGAATGAGAACTACGAGGGTAGAACCCGCGGGCGTCCCTTAATAAAATATAATATTACCTTTGTATCAAACAATATTAGTTCGATAAAAGTAGATGAAACTAAAACTTCCAAGAAATATCACACTATGTGAAAGGTTACATTCAAAGTACAGTGAGCTCAGTATTATGTTAAACTTCTTACATTTTAAGGGAATATCATTCCCTTCAGTGGGGTATACCTAAATATTTTTGCTATTATCAGCCTATTTTAACGGCTTATGGGCATCCCACCTTATATGGAATTTAGATCCACCAGCTTACCCAATACGAGTTTGGCTCAACGCGAGTCTAGCTCACGATAATAATGTTTGATTCAGGTGTTAAAGTTCGACGACCTCCGTGCAGCAGTGGTATGTGCAGTGGATTTATAAAATCGAGGTTTTTAAGAGGATTTATAAGATTGATTTATTTATCTTAATTGGATCTAGATTAAGATAAATAAATCAATATTATAAGACAATTACACACATCGCTATATAGCCCCAATGTAAGCGTACTCGTAAGTAGCTTGTGTTACGGGTACTATGTAACTGATGAATATTTTTATATACATTATACAAAACACTTATAATATATATAGATAAATACCCAGACACTGGAAAACATCCATGCTCATCACACAAACATTTTTCCAGATGTGGGAATCGAACCCACAACCTAGGACGCAGAAGCAGGGTTACTACCCACTGCGCCACTCGGCCGTCAAGATGTTCTAAATTGGACCAGATCTGGCTTCGGCCGTAGATAGTGGCCACCATACCGATAAAAACCTGTACCGCCAAGGGATTTAGCGTAAATAAAGAGTTGCTTAGAAACTATTATGAAAATTAAGGAGAAAGACGAAAGAACGAGACAGGCAGGTACACCAGTGCCGCGGAGATTGCATCATCATTTACCAACAGATGATTCAATCCAATTCCAATCAAGGACTTCGATTGCTTAGCGTGCTTTACAATGCATGCGTCAAAATTCGAGAAAGAAAATATCATCATTTCATATTCCCTCCTAAGATCTCGAACCTAACATCTCGTGGAAGTACATAGGGAGTAGAAATATAGGTTAATAGAAGGAGTAGAATTGAAAAGAAAATACTTTTATTCGTCGCGATTGTACCAGGACCTTTGATATTAGGTGCGACTGAAAGCGCGCCTGTCTGCACCGTAAACACGTCGACAAGTCTGACAGATTGAACTTTACAGTTCCAGTTACACCCGTGCAACCGATATGAGTCTGGTTTATTGATTTGATGGACATTTACCTGTGACATGTATAGGTAACCGCATAAAGGTGTGGTTTAATAGTTTATGTACAGAATTCCTTATTTGTGTATCTAAATAATATGATAAATATTTATAATATATATAAGTCGGGGAGGAAACTTAGATTAAGGTTTTAAGGATTAGTGTTAAAGGCAAGCGCTATGAAATCACGAAAGTTAAAATATATTTATACTACCTGACCCGGCAAACTTTGTTTTGCATTATAAATTTAAAAAAAAGTTTAGATGAAAATTAGACAGTAGCCGATTCTCAGACCTGCTGAATATATATAAATAATAATAATCATATATATAGCTCACGGGCGTATGTATAGCTACATCAAGGGGGGACTCCAAGAGCCACAATGATCTATGGCTTTCTTATTTCTGACGGTCCAAAAAAGATAAATTGATTAGACCTTGACTACGATCTCACATGGGCTAACTTGTTAGAAGTAGGACGAAAATCCACATCTTTTTCGGTTCCTGCACGACATCGTACCGGAACGCTAACCGGCGGTACAACCTCCACTAGCCAGACCAGGACCAATTTAGAAAATCTCAATCGGCACCACCGGGAATCGAACCCAGGACCTCCGTCTTATAAATCCATTGCACATACCACTGTGACACGGAGATCATCAAAAATTCTTAATGTAATATGGATTTATATGAACGTATTCACTTTATTAAGTCCATAAAGTACTAGTAGTGGGGGAGGTGCAAGGTCGGAAGCCGGGTAACTTACTACCTTGTAAAACAACAATAAACATACAAACATTTCCGAGTAGTGTAGTACCATGAGATGTTCAATACGTGCTGTCGGAGACGCCGCGGGGCCGCTCCGTGCCTCAAGGCCTCGCCGTCAGTTCTTAATGTCTGCTATTATTAATAGCGGTAAGCCGGCGATCATTTTTTGTTACCGCCAAAACATAGGGTACTATTCCTATTTACTGTTGGCACGATTTGTTTGTTTACCTTCAGTTTATTTTACTTATTTTTTTTTTCATGAAGAACTAGTAGGCCCAACGGACGTTGATCTTCCACAAGCCATCCTACAGATATTTCTAATGTATAGGTTAAAATATAAAAAATTTTAAATAAAAATAGAACCGACTCAAAATTAGATTATTAGATTTAGTTGCTTTAATTTACTTAAGCATATAAGTAAATTAAAGCAACTAAATGACACAGTTATTTTTTACTTTTTAGTGCGTTTTGAGTCGGTTCTAATTTTATATAAAAAAAAATATTTTTTACTTTTTAGTGATTTATCGCCACGTAATGTACTCGTGCTATACTGTCATAGTATATTATACGGCACTTGTAGCCAAAAAGCTACCGATACCGAGACAAAAACCGAAATCGCTGTAAGCGTGCCTCCAAAATTTAAAGAGTTTCGTCAATTTCCCCAGAATATCATCATCAGATCCTAACATGATGAGAATGGGACCACCTTGAAAGTATGCCCTTTCTAATAAAAAAAGAATTATCAAAATCGGACAACTCTGTAAAAAGTTATGCGTGGTAAAGAACCTCCTCCGTTTTTTTTCGTCGGTTAAAAATAGAACGATTTTTCAGGTATCCTTTTCCTCATAATAGGAAAATGCCATTATCTAAGAGTTATCTTATCATGTGTAAAGAGCTCACATAGGTTCTTGGAGGCAAACAGCTCGATTTTCTTCTGCATATAAAAATACTAACTTGAATTGTATGTTATAACATTAATTTTAAAAGATCAACTGCTGAGTTTGTTGACGGCTCTCCTTTCCGAACCAGTGGTAGCGTTAATGACTCTACCACCTATTGAGAAAGACTTGACTTTTCAAAAATGCTCTTTTATTACTTCCCTTGAAATAACTGAATTTAAATTTGAATAATAAACAAACAAAAAGCAGCTTTCTGAAAATCGTATCATAATCGCCGGTTCATCCCTTTACTGCGACAGACACAGATAAAACAGACAAACACGTCCAAATTTTAGTACTTCTCTTCTTCCCGACGGAGGTTGGAATTAATTACTGTTCATTACTTTCGCAAAAACTTCTTTTCTGTCGCTGAAAGTTCTCTAAAACAGGGGTGACTTAAGAAAAAGATAATTAGAAAAACTTAAAAAAATAGCGGAAAATAAAAAAAAATTAAATCTGTCTTCTTTGTGCAAAAGTTGAGCCATTCCTTCTGTCATTAGTTGAACTTTGACAAGGACAAGAGATGAAACAAAGATTAAAATTTACAAGTAGTTAAAAATAATCGAATATCTGGAAATCGTGCACAACAGCCAAAAGACAATTTGCTTTTTTTTTATCGAATACAAGTAGTCCCTTGACTGCTATCACACCTGATGTTAAGTGATGATGCAGTCTAAGATGGAAGCGGGCTAACTTGTTAGGAGTGGGACGAAAATCCACACCCGTTTCGGTTTCTACACGACATCGTACCGGAACGCTGAATCGCTTGGCGATACGTCTTTGTCAAATTAAGAAAAATCTCAATCTGCCCCGCCGGGAATCGAACCCAGGACCTCCACCACTGCGCCACGGAGGTCGTCAAGTGGTCAAACAACGAACTTTAAATTGTTCATTTTTTTAATAATAATGGACTACACAGGTAGGTACTTACTATTCTATAAAAAACGAATGTAACTCAAGTGGAAGATAAATTACCTAATTTTCTAAAACTGATCCATTTTAACAAATTCCCTGTATATCCACTATCAAATGTGGATCATATCCGGAACTGACGGTTTTATCCAAGCCACTGTAGTGTAACATCACAAACTTCCCGAAACTTCAATTTCTTTAATTCAGCTTAAAATTTCACTAAAAAAATTCTTAGAAGAAAGAAAATCTCAGTATTTCGCATATATCTGTTTTAGATAATAAGGCGAGTTTTATCCATTATTTAGGTGACACCCTATAAATTGAAAACATGAATTCTAATGATCTCAAGTACATCGATTTCGCCTATATTTTATTCTCCTATAGGTACACCAAAAACGCAACCCCGTGTTTTACGATACAATACATCATAACATTTACTTCCTTGTCCTTGGCGGTCACAACGTTCCTGTAACCATCGCGTGTCACCTGCAAAATAATGTTATGGCGAAATTTCTTAATCGTTACGAAATTCTAATGTATTTCATTAGAAAAAATGTCACGAATTAACTTTACAAAGTAACTTTAATGACGGAACGGCACTGATTAGCTGAACAATAAAATGTTCTAGGTTACATGTAATATAGCAAATAGTATCTTGTTTTATTTATTTTTTTCAAAAATGGTTTTGCGGTTTTGAATTTCATGTCTTATTCTTGAAACTCAGAAATCAGAATTAATGAGCATGCTTCTATGACTAGTAATAATTTAAAAAATTTATATGTCACTAGCGGACGCCCGTGACACCTGCGACAAAATCCGTTTTGTGGTAGTAAAGTAGTTTATGTCCTTTCTTGGGCTATATACTATCTCTAGAGCCATTTCTAAGATTCAGAATATACAAGAATTGTTCGTTTAAAGGTAGGTATTAGATAGATTAGTAAGTATATTTATATAAGGTTTCACCAGGGTACATCCCGTTGCTAAATTTCAAATAAACCAAGTGTATAGTTTTAAAGATCTGGTGACGAGTCAAGTCCAGTAGTTCGCAAGCAAACGATGGTCAGTTTTCCAGAGTAGAAACCTCCTTACAATACACGTTTCAAGGACTACTGACTTCTGTATCAGACCTTTGATCCAACAGTCAAAACTTCACAAAAAGACCATTTTTATGACCAATAACAGTTGACTGAATACCCCACATGGCGGTTATCTCGTGGGTCTAAGTATTTTAATACTTTGTTTCAAATATTTATTTCTTACAATAAGGCAACTCAGCAGTTACAAGAAAGCGCATTCTTTTGTTTTATGTTTAGATTTACTGTACCTGCTAACAACACACACGCGATGTGATACTTACATGGTTTTGCATAAAATTATCAAATGCAATACCGCGATTCAGTAATTAACTAGAAAATGGCGGGAAAAATCATGGGGGACTGCAAGGTTAGACGTTAAACGTAGATATGTTGACCTCACTAAAATTTTATGGCCTTTTCTTTGTTATAAATATTTAAAACATAATTATAACTAAAGTTTCCGACAAATTTATTTATTTTTATATGTATTTTTTTATTCATTAGCTCTTGACTGCAATCACACCAGATGGTAAGTGATGATGCAATATAAGAAGCGGGCTACTTTGATAGGAATAGGACGAAAATACATACCTTTCGGTTTCTGCACAACATCGTACCGGAACGCTAAATCGCTTGGCGGTACGTCTTTGCCGGTAGGGTGGCTAGTGGCCGGCAGCCACGGCTGAAGCCTCCCACTAACCAAAACCTATTAATAAGTAAAGGACTAATGTATATAACCAGTAATATGGGTCTAATCTTTGATAAAACAAGTTACTTTTCAATTCACAAACAGGATATGGCTAAATTTTGAGTGAGTTTTGTAAATTATTCCCATGACAAAACAGTTACTTTTTTTATAGTTTTTTTTCCAAGTAAGGGTTTATAATGACCTCAAAAAAGTAGTGTGTTAGATTATAAGGAAGAAAATAAATACTTTTGTTAAAATATCGAAAAATACTATTTTATTCAATAGAATAATACATGTTTAACGTAATAAAATATTAAAATGTTCAGATATATGTATCGTTTTATAAATTTATATACTTCAAATATTGCTCGTCAATACGACGAATGGTTAGCTTTAAAGGGATATATGGGAAGGTTAGCTCTCTAGGGTTGTAAATTAAAGCAACTAAATGACACAGTTATTTTTTACTTTTTAGTGCGTTTTGAGTCGGTTCTATTTTTATTTAAAAATTTTTTCGTACTACAGTAAGCTACTCACTGTTTGTAATTGTAAAGTTTTTATCGTAATAAAAGAAATTATGATTACAATGTTTATCATAAGGCTCACCAGTCCTCCTCAGTTCAGATCCTTACAGGCGAATATTTTATATAAAACAATAAGCTGTGTTTATCTATTCATTTATATATACCCACATAAGTATGGATTTAATTAGTTTAACGATTTCCTATTAATAAATACGAGTATTTATTTCTATTTTTATTACAATTCCAATAATAAAGACCCCTATATCCCATATTCACATCGGAAGTACCTATACCAATGTTATAGGAACTTTCTTTATTCTTGTAATACCTAGATATTAAATAAAATAACGGGCAATCTCGTGAGATCTAGATCTAGTAAGTGTCAAATTTTTTTTTTTTTTATCAACTACAAGTTGGCCCTTGACTGCTATCAGACCTGATGTTAAGTGATGATGCAATCTAAGATGGAAACGGGCTAACTTGTTAGGAGTAGGATGAAAATCCACACCCATTTCGGCTTCTACACGACATCGTACCGGAACGCTAAATCGCTTGGCGGTACGTCTTTGTCGGCAGGGTGGTAACTAGCCACGGCGAAAGCCTCCCACCAGCCAGACCAAGACAAATTAAGAAAAATCTCAATCTGCCCCGCCGGGAATCGAACCCAGGTCCTCCGTCTTATGAACCACCGCGCATACCACTGCGCCACGGAGGCCGTCAAAATGTGATTACACCAACAACGATGTCCTTAACACAGAAACAGCAATGCTGTTTAGCAACAGAAATAAGCTTGGTTGGTAGTACTGTTATGGACGAGTTCTGTCACAAAAACTCAGCTACTTTTAAATCGAAAGGGCCAACTACGAGTCCAAAGAGGTAGTTAAAAATGCTCAATGTATAAACTAACCACATAGCCATTTTTGGTTAGTTCATTAGTAAGGTCATAATATTTATTCACTTTAAATACATGGTCTTTAGGGATGTTTGTTTCCCACGGCACTGTAAGCTCAACAAGTACTATACGTTTGATTTGTTTGGAAAAAAGAAATATGTCCGGTCTAGATGTCCTAATAGATCTTCTGGGATTTTATAGTGCTTTTCATACGTGTCCATTAATGTAGCTGCCCAACGCATCTGACTAATTGCTAGGTATTTTCCGTTTCCTCGCCGGCCATATCTTTCACGATGCTCAATGCCACGAAGGTGGTGATTACGATCTGGCATCTGTCAACGAGAGCTCATATAATTAGTTATTCAGTATGCTTATTATTCATTAATTCTAAGTCTCTTAAATCATTCTCATAAATTGTATATCAAGGTATAAATCATCTCTATTCTAAAATAGAGATGATTTATTTATTAAAATTTTAAACCTATGATTTAACTACGATTATTGTAATACACAGAATTTCCTAGTTTCTCTATTATAATAATTCATTATTTTCTTAACCAGATTACAAGTATATTACAATACTCCAGGCGAGCCCTTTAATTATTTATTAGTCTCTTTCACTGTTGACTTCACAACGAGGTCACTCTCTTATATGGGTTTTTATCACTATATTTTTATGGTAATGACAATAACCGAGATTGGCAGCTGAACGTACTCTGCGAAGCACTGCAGTGAGACACCATCAACTCAAGTAAAGAAATGGACATACATACCCACATACATACATACATACATACGCTCAAAAACATTACCCTCCTTCTGTCGCAGTCGGGTAAAAAGATATAAATGGGACAAAAACTGACTAAACAAAGTTTTCCCTTAGCCTACTGCTACAGCAAGCTGCAGCGCTGGTTTTCAGGAGAAACCTTTAAATAGGTCGAATCAACATGGACTCAATAATTACAGACACAATAATTTTTCGTTGTTTTTTTTATCGACTAAAAGTTGGTCCTTGACTGCTATCACAACTGATGTTAAGTGATGGTGCAATCTCAAAGATGGGAGCGGACTTACTTGTTAGGAGTAGGATGAAATCTACACCGACACCCCTATCGGTTTCTACCTCTGTCCACCGCGCATACCACTGCGCCACGGAGGCCGTTAGGCAAGGCTTTTGCGATGCTGCGAGGGATGCGTGAATACATTTCCCAGCTATGAAAAAAATAAGCTGTGTAAATGATAGTGTACGTAGTATTAGATCCAGGTGCAGATATCGAGTGTTGTGACGCGCGCGCGCCGGGATTCTGGCACAGACAGTCACACGGTTTATTTCGGCTCCTCGTCCAACATACAAATAATGACATTTTTCACATACCAGACGACATCGCGCTACTCTGATTGACCCGAATTCACTTTTACTAGCATCACTATCACTACATGTTATAAATTAAATTCCTCCACCGCGTCTGTCTGTTTTTCAGTTCAGGATAATCTCTAGACTACATTGGCCGTACCAGAAATGCAGCAAGCTCCATATTAAATAAATAAATAAATAAATAAATTGTTTATTGTCCAAAAACATAGGTACAAATAGTATTACAGCTTCTTAAGAATTACTTAATTTAAGTTATTCGAAATGTATGAGTATACAGAAGTCAACTGTCCCTAAGCTAGGTATAAACCTGTGTTTTAGGCGACAGTGCTCTCCTTATATAATATGGATCGTTTAAGCAAAACAAAGATGCAATCCGCAAAAAAGACAAGTAAATAGTAATTGTATAGGTACTTATACTAATACTAGATACGATATGAAACAATTTATGTACATCTATAGAATAAAGTTACATTTTGAGTCGGTATTAGAACGAGTGTTCAAAGCTGCTCTAGTAGGATATTTCCAAATTTTGCTGGGCAAGGAGAATAACATGAACAAAGGTGGTGAGCATTGATGCGCGTCAGTAAGGGATCCTTATTAAATCTACACTTGTGTCACAAGTCTCGGACTCGAAGGTTTGGAGATTTTCTCTCAGACACGCGATCGACCCGGCACCAGCATGGTGAATCCATGGAATGCTAAGATATTCGTCACTTAATTCTTAATAACTTCGATGTCCGCTTGTAGATTATATGAATCCATGTCTACATAATTAAAATGTGTTACTATTGACCATAATTCAATCATCGACATCATCACTTAAGTCAATGGATACCACTGCTGTTTCATAGGTCTTTTGGAAATAGTTCTATGAACTACACGATACTCGTAGCTAAGCACAACGTATTAATCGGTTCACTCGTCTAGAAGCTACAGCAACCACAAAAAATCAAATCCCACTTTTTTTTTAATTGAGAGTAAACGGCTTGTAGATTCTATAACAAACAAGGGTCATTGACACCTTTATGTGACGTCACGAACTGCCTAAGAAGTGGATAATAATCTTTAGAGATATTGTAACTTTAATCTCAGATCCAGTATGAAACTTCTGTATTCTGGGTCTTGGAACACGTTAAAGAAGGGGCGATCACATAATTCCGATTCCAACCGCTTTTAACGGTTACATTCTTACATTTACGAATAATAATAAATTTCAATGCAACTTATGCTTTCGAAAAAATATTCTTAATTTTTTCTTATTCATCTTTAAATTGTTGGTAAATCTTTTGTATTCTGATATTTAACATTTTGAATATATTTCTGCATGTTAAAAATAAAAGCTTTCAAAAATATAGTATGAAAAAATAAAACGCAAATTAACGCTGACTCTTTAATTAATTGTGTGACTGTAGGTCACCATTACCGTCACTAGCGAAATTCGCCAAAAGGATAGCCGATTGCTCGAGCCAGAAGAACCACAATGTGGTGTATTAATAAATCCAGCATTGACACAGACCGCCAAACCGACTGGCGATACGCCAAGATGAAAAAAACTGCCTACGCATCAACGTGGAACAATACCGGTGACGTCCCCAAATGATTGGTCAGAGACCGCTAGACACAACAGAAATAACTTGCGGAAAGCGAAAGTGGCTGAAATCAACGTTGAAAATGGGCAATTATTTTCGGTTTCTGTGTTAACGATGTCTGTGACTTGCGATGCTAATTTTAGTCGCTGCTCTGGCGACAAAATGTGCTACGTACCTATTTATTTATATTTATACTGAAAACAAGATTCAGTTTTAGTGTTTTACCTTGTGTTAATATACACAAATAATATATCCCGTAAACCTGCAAATGAAATTTAAGTAAAATCTCCTTGATTTATAAAACAACAACTGCCTTCCCCCAGGCTTATACTGGGTTCCAAATACGATACTGAGCTGCCTGAGGCCTACGTCATATATAATGTCGGCACCAAGTTGTGGTCGACCAAGACACACTGCTTTCAGATGCGGGTTCGACATTCCAGAACCATCGGACCCAAACGTCCATCGCCTTGCATATTTCGGTTTTTTTAGGTTCAGATCTCCTTATTTCTGAGTCGATCAGATATTCTCCGAGCAAAGCTCGTCCCGCTGAGCGACTCTAGATCCAATATATGTTTTCAGGTGTTTATATGCAACTAGGTCTACAAAACCGTCGCCGTGACGTACCGAATGCGTCCCGGGCCAATCTACGTAACAGCACTTCACGCATGCAAAACATCGCCTGTGCTTATTTATAGACGCCTCTATCTGGCTCCCGAGCACCGACACGCTGGCATAATATTTACTTTTAAACCACCATACTCTCGTATATATAGCCTCTATTTGTAATATGCATAAAGGCGATTTTAGAACGCAACTGCTAGGGTTCACCAGCCGACAGCGTCTATAAAACGAGCAATTACCTTCAAGTTTATAGTTACTTAATAGGCAATGTATTTAGATCCCCGATTGTTGGTTGTTTGTTATGCAAACTGTACCGCAACATTCATTAGAACATTTATCAATAAGCAATACGCATAACCATGCAGAATATAGATTTTCAATGTACCAATTTGCCTGTAAGACAGTACTAAATGCCAAAACAAGTGGAATAAAGCTAACCGATACGATTTTCTCCCTATTCACTACTTCACCATGGGACATTGCCGTCGAGCCGTCGAGTCCAAACGACAATGCCATCTAGACTGGACGCTTAACACAGAATATCTTCAGCAAAGTAGGGATAAAGTCTAGGTAGGATCGTGCTACCCTAAAAGATCTTTTTCGATGAAAAGATGTGGTAAGCTATGAAGATGCCTATTCAGTCCTATCTTGAAGTTGCACTAATCATACGTATCAGAAGACACTGATATGAAAAGAGTAAGTATTCTTCTTATGAATTTCTTCTGCGGGCTTCATAAGAAGAGTCACTCAGCGGGCGGTGGAAAGAGCAATGCTCGGAGTATCTCTGCGTGATCGAATCAGAAATGAGGCGATCCGCAGAAGAACCAAAGTAACCGACATAGCTCAGCGAGTCGCAGAACTGAAGTGGCAATGGGCGGGGCACGTAGTTCGAACAGCTGATGGACGTTGGGGGCCCAAGGTGGTAGATTGGTGAACCCGCACCGGAAAGCGCAGCGTTGGTCGACCCCCAACCAGGTGGACTGACGACATTAAACGTGTCGCAGGAAGCCGCTGGCAACAGGCGGCTCGGGATCGTTGTATTTGGAAGTCCCTAAAAAAGGCCTATGTCCAACAGTGGACGTCTACAGGCTGGTAATGATGATGATGATGATGATGAAGTATTCTTCATTTTCAGGGTATCATCATCATTATCATCATTAACAGCTGATGGATATCCACTGCTGAACATGGGTCTACAAAAGGTTTAGGGACTACAAAACAACTATCCTGTCACCAGCGCCCACAGGCGACAGGATAGTTGTGTATAATGGGGGGTCGACCAACACTGCGCTTTCCAATGCTGGCTATTCTAGCACCTTAGGCCCCAACGTTTAACAAGTCTAAAAACAACGTGCTCTGCCCATTGTTACTTTAGTTCTACGACTCGCTGAGTTTGTCGGATGCTTTTTCTTCGGGGTATGAAGTGTTCTAATTGAAAACGTCGATGCGAAACGTTTTGTACAAGACTTAATTTCAACTACATTAGTATATAAATGTTCACGTCTTGGTGTCCTGTGTTAAACTGAAGATAGAAGAACTAAATTGTAGAAGCTTAACTTTGCAATGTCCAACAGTAAAGTCAAATCTTACATGATGCTTACGTTGTAATATAAATATATTGGATGTACATTGTACATTGACACGCGTGTACGATTCTACATTATGTTTGACGAGTAGTGAACACCGCGGGGTTAAAGCGAAACCAATGAAATGCTAGTTTAAATATACAACATGGCATCCAGTTATTGTGTTGCGTAGGTTCTCACGGAATTATTGACTACATAACAAAATTCAGAGGCCCATTTTATGAATCCCATCTAAATCTATATACATATAAGTACCTAAAGTAAGGTGAGGTATGTTAGTGCTGAAACTTTTAGAATGTGCTTGCATAAGTTACGGTTTAAGAATTATCATCAAATTACTTATATCACTGTTACACCCTAACCAATGAATGATGACTGACTGAAAATAACACCCAGCCGTTTATATGGACAGTAGATTTTAGCCCCCGACATAAAAAAGGGGTGTACTAGTAACACCCACATGTGTCTGTGGGTTCTAAACGAATGAACCGATTAAGATGGAATTTTGTATAAAAGCTAATTCTTATCTATATTTCTACCGTTATACAATCTCATTAGCCAACCAAATATATTATTCTAACAGCCGTAAAAATTTTAAAATTCCACGAGACTCATAATAATTTTGTAATAGCTGTAGGGCCGATGTATTTGTTTATATCTTTTATCGATGGTTTTTTTTTGCTTTTACCAGCTTTTAACTAACACAACGAGTAGGTAGAGTTGCACCATTAAATATTTTAATTTAACAATAATGTTAACTAATAAATAACTACTAATGTGCTTGGAGTTGGTCCAAAGTGGACGCGTTGTTCGACTTTTTTTAACTAACACCCTAATTATTGTAAAATTTTGAATTCTTTTCATTTTTATTTTCTATACATCGTTACGATCTCACAAAACACTAGGCAACTCTAGATCCATATGATTTTTCTGAAAATTAACTTACCTTG